>JAVLUX010000025.1:31337500-32060000 GCA_032164185.1 Moxostoma hubbsi | reverse complement strand
TTACACTTTAAATGTTCCCTTTGTTAAGGGTTTATTAATGACTAATAATTCATTTACAAATGAATTATAAATCACTCATGTGAGATGTGAGACAGCATGTATAAAAAGGGTAACTTTCAAACAATACCTCACGTTATAAATGCTTAATAACACTTATTCAACAATAGTAACCTTTTAAAATGTACATTGATGTTAAGTTGATTCATATGAAGCATATATTAAGCAGTTGAAGCCAACATTAGAAACCTATGCACATAAAGTTCAGTATGGTTTAACGGTTCACCAGGCTTTATACTGTAATATTATATATGCTGTGAATGAGCAATATGAAATGTGTTTTGCAGAGGACTTCAGATAACTAGGACTAGGTAAGTTAGAACAGCGCTCGGAGTAGCACCATGCTTTTGACGTCAATGTGACAAGGAAATTGAAAACACAAGTGAGTCAAGACATTACAGTGCTGAATATAAACACAAAGCAGACTGTAGCAAAAATGACTTAATCCATCCTCTTAATCTATAGTCTATTTTTGATGCATTGTGATATACAGTTCATTATGAACTAGGGCATTTAATGTTTTTGATTGATAAGTGTGATGTGAATGTTTTATACATGTATAACATGTAAAGTAAAATACTCACTATTTGGCAAGTATTGCATGAAGTTGCCCTTTTTATCCATGTTGTTATAACTGCATATCAATGCTTTATAATACATCTGTAAATTACTTATTAATCATTAATAATCCTCTTTAACAAAGGCAACATTTATGTAATGTGTTACCATCCTTATAGACCAGGACCTTGGGCAGCTCTCCATGGTGCTGATATGCCTACAGTACATCAAGCCATTACCAATTAGTGGTGCTTCAATATTACTATTGCTTAAACATGGGCTTAGAGTCAACAAACCTCTAACCCTAAGTATTTAAGCACATAAATGCGGGTCTTAAATTGTCATGTTTAGGAGAGCTGTGCTTTTACTTTTATAAGCAAGCTTGTTTGAGTATTTCTGTAACTGCTGATCTCCTGGGATTTTCACACACAACAGTCTCTATAATTTATTCCAAATGGTGACAAAAACAAAAAACATCCATTAAGTGGCACATCTGCGGACAGAAAGACCTTGTTGATAAAAGAGGTCAACAGAGAATGTCCAGACTTGTTTGAGCTGACAGAAAGGCTAAAGGTAACTCAGATAACCCCTCTGTACAATTGTAGTGAGCAGAATAGCTTCTTAGAGTGCACAACATGTTGAACCTTGAGGCAGATGGGATACAACAGCAGAAGACCATGTCGGGAACTTTATTAATGCCATAGTGTTCCTAATAAATTTCTCAGTGATTGTAATTTCATCTCTGCAACCTTTTTGGAAAAACTGTTTCCTGTAGCATATAGGGATGATGATTACTGTGAAGTTATGTCTTTACTTTAGAAACACACTCAATACTGAAACTCTGTTCTTCCAGGATTAACTCATTCAGACAATTTGGCTCACCAAAGACTCTCATTAACCATTCTTTAAGTATGAGCAACACATCTTGTAGGTGTTGCTTATTTCTTTGTTTCAATACTTTTGAATTATTTGTTTGCTTGTTTGTTGTTGTTATTCCAAAGGACCTCATTAATAAAGGCAACAGTCCCAGTGTGCTTGAATTCATTGAGTGGACTTCTGAGAAGATGGAAGACTTTGCTTTAGGGTTAGTGACCATCTTATCTCTCTTAGGCTGTTTAGACAGGTTGAGCTGCTCTCAGTAGGGAAAGCTGGTGGCTTTTGACTTAATTAGGCAAAGTTAAACTTCAGTCTGCTTCAGGCACAATAGCTTCATCATGAGACATTCAAGTGAGGCAGATGCAAGTTTTAACACACATGAACGGCTTGATGAATAACAATCCTGCATAAGGCAAGCTCATCTGCTCTTTAGAGGTTTGTTCATGAGCAAACTCTAAAATCAGTTTCCTCCAAGGGGCCTATGATGCTGAAGGGCTAATTCTCACTTGTGTTTGTGTTTCCATAATCTGACTTATTTTGCAACATGTAGGCATTAATAACTGTATGTAATGACAGCATGAGGAGTCAGTTACCTCCATTAAGGACTTGTAAAAAAAAGAAAACAAAGGTAATCCTGAGAAAAGTGTTTCAGTTCACACCATGCACCTGATTAGATTCTGAACAGGTGCATTAGCCAGTTATAATATTTTAATAAGAGATATAAATATAAGTATCTAGTTCATATATTGGGATTGTGCTACTTTGCAATGCCACTTTTACATAAAATTATCCGCTATGCGAAAGATCTATCCAAACTTCTCTAAAAAAGATATTTAATGCCTTTGCCTTTAGAGGCAAAGGAACGGTGCCACTTGTGCCTAAATACATTCCTAAATACATGTCACACAGCCATTTTCTAGTAAAAAACATAAATAATTGTATTTAAAAAAATATATATTTTAATAATTAGTATAACAAATTTTTAATATTAATAATTATTTATATTTTTATATAATATGTCTATATAAACCATGAATGTAATGCTGAAGAGAGATGACATGCATATTGAATGATGTTCTGATGAAAAACTAATTTTTATTTTTTAAATAAATTTTATTTTATGCAGTGTGCATTTTCCAATTTTTGATTTGTAAAAATGTATTAAACACATATGTTTTAATTAACACTTTTTCGAAGATGGCGCCAATGTGTTTCTCAGCGTGCTGTCAAACTGCAGTTGTGTTAATTATGTGTATTTGGTACCAGTTTAACTCCATGGCTGTCTCAGCCTCTTTTTTGCCATTTGGCAGCTCTTTGCTGTTGTCACAAACGCCGGTGAAGACGCACCCACTATCGATCACCGAAGATCCGCCTCACCTGAATTCTAGCCTGCATTGATTGCCCAACAGCTGTTGCCCATCATCTTCCCTCTACTTAAGCCTCGCTTCCCCGTGCCCTCACTGCGAAGTCTTGTTTGCCCCGGCTGCATCACTGAGTGATTACTTACCTGAATCCTGATCGTTACGGGACTCGACACGGGACCTCCGCCTGCCCTGCAAGAAACTCAGCCCCAGGTACGTGGGTCCCTTCAAAATTATTACACAAATCAACCCGGTTTCTTTTCGTCTCCAACTGCCCACTAACTATCGTATTTCTTCCACCTTCCATGTGTCTCTCCTGAAATCGGCCGGTGCTCCGCGGCCCGAGGAGGAGGAAGCTAACTCCGGCCCCCCCCACTCGTGGATGGCGAGGAGGCATTCTCGGTACGCCACCTGCTTGACTCCAGATGTCAACGGGGCCGCCTGCAATACCTGGTGGACTGGGAGGGGTACAGCCCAGAAGAAAGATCCTGGGTCGGAGCTGACGACATCCTTGACCCCAACTTGATCTCGGAATTCCATCGTGCCAACCCGGACAGACCGGCTCTTCGACCTCGGGGTAGACCCCGTTGCCGACCACACCCTCGCTTCGGGAGCCGCTCGCAGGAGGGGGGCTCTGTCATGAACGCCGGTGAAGACGCACCCACTATCGATCACCGAAGATCCGCCTCACCTGAATTCTAACCCGCATTGATTGCCCAACAGCTGTTGTCCATCATCTTCCCTCTACTTAAGCCTCGCTTCCCCGTGCCCTCACTGCGAAGTCTTGTTTGCCCCGGCTGCATCACTGAGCGATTACTTACCTGAATCCTGATCGTTACGAAAGCCAACCTTGCCTGATCTCGACCATTCTTCTGTCCGCCGCCTGCCTCGACCAAACGCCTGTCTGACCTCGAATCCAGCCGCCTGTCCCGACCAAACACCTGCCCGACCACGAACTCCTTGCCAAGCTAAGTTTCCTGTCTTGTTTCCTCCGTGACTTGATTCTTGCCTTTCAATAAAAGACCGCAGATGGATCCTAACTTGTCCGAGCCTTCATTACAGCTGTGCTACGGTCATCAAACTCTAATTAACATCCAGACTTTTATGTTATTATTGGAACACCAGGGCCTTGGTGGCTGTGGTTTTGCCAACCCTGGACTTATTTTGTCAATTCCAGCGGAGCTTCTTCGTTGACACGCTTATTCTTGGCAAAGGAAGAGGGGCCGTAGGAAATATGGAAAGCGAAGAGGTTTTTTAATTAAAATGAAGAGAAGCTGGGGCGCTCGAATGACTTCCCAATCAGCACGTGTGGATTATCATGATCCCATGGAGATAAGACGCTCATGGCTTGTACCTGTTGTACCGGAGATGTAGCTTGCTTCACATCAGAGAGTTCGGTTTGGCTCACGCTACCGGAGTGGAGGATCTAATCCTGGAAATCTTAGATTGCTGGAACAGGCCAAGATTTTGGAACTGAAAACTCCCTCTCGGTCAGGATGGCGCTAATCTACACTAGCCACTTGGTGAATAAAACTTTTATATTAAGCGATTATTTTATATTAAGCAATTATTATATTAAGAAGATGATGTGGGCATAAAGGGTACAACCTTGGCATAGTTAAGATTGTATTTAAAGCATAGATCTTTATCAGTTTGTTTTGGTAATTTGTTTTCTTCCATCAGCTTCACTATACAGTGGTGTACCGTGGGGTTCTATTCTAGGGCCAATTTTATTTTCATTGTATATGTGTCCATTAGGCTCTATTTTTCGCAAATACAACATCTCTTATCATTTATATGCTGATGATATGCAATTATATATTCCACTTGATCCAAATGGCTCTCAATCTCTTTGCTCCTTAACACATTGCTTAAGTGGTTGGTAATCAATGTTCTCCATCTTAATACTAATAAGACTGGGTGTATTGTCTTTGGATCTCCCTCTGCCACAAAGGAGACTTTAAGTAAGCAAGCCACTAGTTCAAGTGTAAACACTTAACAAGCAGGTTATCAGTGTTGTAAAGGTTTCTATCAACTAAGAGTGATCTCTAAACTGAAGTCAGTTCTTTCCACTAAAGACTTTGAAACCATTATTCATACATTTGTATCTTCATGCACTGACTACTGTAATTCGTTATATATAGGCATCTCTCAGTGCCAATTATCCTATTTTCAGCTGGTGCAGAATGCAGCAGCCAGGCTGTTGACCCGCACAAAGAAGAGAGATAGTATTACTCCAGTCTTAGCATCCTTATATTGGTTGCCTGTTTTCAATTTAAAATTATTGTATTTGTGTTTAAAGCTTTTCATAACATTGCGACACAATATATAACTGACCTTTTAATTTTTCATCAAAATGTCAGACAACTGAGGTCCTCTAAAAAGATGGTACTCCTTGTCCCAACATCTAGATTAAAATCTAAGGGTGATAGGGCCTTTTCTGTGGCTGCACCTTGATTATGGAACTCTCTTCCAATGCATATTAAATTTTCCCCAACAGTGGATATTTATCCACAGACTAAATAACATTTCTACATAAAGTGCACATGCAAATGTATGCAAAAGTACGGGACAGTACAATAAATTACTGAAAGGAACAGGACAATAGGCACAGTGAGAGACAGTGCAGCGCCGACCACTACACATTTGTAATCGAGTAGTGCAAAAAGATGACACTTTCTAAAATGCTAAATGTAAAAATAACATACTATGAAATGGTGTTCTATGGACATAGCAGTTATTGATGTAGCAGCACTGTATAAAGTGACAATTAATTAAAGTGCAACTCTGGATATGTGCAAAAGTTGGAATGTGTACAGGTGTGTGTGTGTGTGTGTGTGTGTGTGTGTGTGTGTGTGTGTGTGTGTGTGTGTGTGTGTGTGAGTGTGTGTGTCAGTCCAGTCCCTGAGTATTGAGGAGTCTGATGGCTTGGTGGAAGAAGCTGTTACACAGTCTGGCCGTGAGGACCCGAATGCTTCGGTACCTCTTGCCAGACGGCAGGAGGGTGAAGAGTTTGTGTGAGGGGTGTGTGGGGTCATCCACAATGCTAGTTGCTTTGCAGATGCAGCGTTTTATGTAAATGTCTTTGATGGAGGGAAGAGAGACCCTGATGATCTTCTCAGCTGTTCTCACTATCCTCCGCAGGGCTTTGCGTTCCGAAACGGTGCAAGTCCAAAACCAGGCAGTGGTGCAGTTGCTCAGGATGCTCTCAATAGTCCCTCTATAGAATGTAGTGAGGATGGGGGTGGGAGATGAGCCTTCAAAGAAGCTTGGCTTTCTTGGTAATAGAGCTGGTGTTGAGGGACCAGGTGAGGTTCTCCGCCAGGTGAACACCAAGGAATTTGGTGCTCTTGACGATCTCCACAGAAGAGGTGTTGATGTTCAGTTGAGAGTGTTCACTATGTGCTCTCCTGAAGTCAACAACCATCTCTTTTGTTTTGTCCACATTCAGAGACAGGTTGTTGGCTCTACACTGGTCCGTTAGCCGCTGCACCTCCTTCTCTGTACGCTGACTCGTCATTCTTGCTAATGAGACCCACCACGGTCGTGTCATCGGCGAACTTGATGATGTGATTCGAGCTGTGCATTGCTGCACAGTCGTGAGTCAGCAGAGTGAACAGCAGTGGACTGAGCACACAGCCCTGGGGGGCCCCAGTGCTCAGTGTGGTGGTGGTGGAGATGCTGTTACCGATCTGGACTGACTGAGGTCTCCCAGTCAGGAAGTCCAGGATCCAGTTGCAGAGGGAGGTGTCCAGGCCCAGCAGGTTCAGCTTTCCAATCAAGTGATAAGGATTTGATTGTGTTGAATGCTGTGCTGAAGTCTATGAACAGCAAGAGCATGAGTCCTTTTAATCTAGGTGGGTGAGGGCCAGATGGAGGGTGGTGGCGATGGTGTTGTCTGTTGAATGGTTGTGACGATACGCGAACTGCAGTGGGTCTAGTGAGGGGGGCAGCTGGGTCTTAATGTGCCTCATGTCAAGCCTCTCGAAGCACTTCATGATGATGGGTGTCAGTGCGACGGGACGGTAGTCGTTGAGGCAGGACACTGAAGACTTTTTTGGCATGGTACGATTGTGGTGGCCTTGAAGCACGTTGGAATGACAGTGCTGCTCAGAGAGATGTTGAAGATGTCGGTAAGGACATCCTCTAAGCACTCTGCCAGGAATGTTGTCTGGTCCAGCAGCCTTCCGTGCGTTGATTCTGCATAGAGTTTTTCTCACATCAGCCGTGGTAAGACAGAGGACCTAGTTGTTGGGAGGAGGGGTGGTCTTCCTCGCCACCACTTTGTTCTGCGCCTCAAACTGAGCGTAGAAGTCGTTCAGTGCATCTGGAAGGGAGGCATCTTTGTCTCATGCAACTGATGTTGTCCTGTAGTTGGTGATGGCCTGGATGCCCTGCCACATGTGCCGTGTGTCACCACTGTCCGGGAAGTGACTATGGATTCTCTGTGCGTGTGCGCGCTTTGCCTCCCTGATGGCCCGAGACATCCACGGCTTCTGGTTGGAGCGTTTGGTGATGGTCTTGGAGAAAGTGACATCATCAATGCACTTGCTGATGTAGCTGATGCTGTGTATTCCTCCAAGTTGGTAGAGTCGCCATATGTTGCAGGCTCCCTGAACATGTGCCAGTCAGTACACTCAAAACAGTCCTGAAGAGCAGAGATGGATCTTGCTGGTCAGGTTTTCACCTGCTTCTTGAGCGCTTTTGTGCGTCTGACGAGTGGTCTGTATGCTGGAATTAGCATAACAGAGATGTGGTCTGAGTAGCCAAGGTGGGGCGTCCGGTACACACCTGGGATGTTTGGAGGTGTGGTGTGGCGTAGTGGGCTTAAGCACTGCACTGCTAAGCAGAAGGTTGTTGGTTTGATCTCCACAGCCACCACCATTGTGTCCTTGACCAAGGCACTTAACTCCAGGTTGCTCCGGGTGGATTGTCCCTGTAATAAGTGCACTGTAAGTCACTTTGGATAAAAGCGTCTGCCAAATGTAATGTAATGTAAAAGTTTGTGTAAACAAGATCAAGCGTGTTCGCCCCTCTCGTTGCAAATTCCACATACTGATGGAATTTAGTGAGCACTGTCTTGAAATTCGCATGGTTGAAATCTCCGGCGACAATAAATAGTCCATCAGGGTGAGCATTCTGCAGTCCGCTAATAGCCCCATACAGTTCACAGAGCGCTTCCTTAACATTAGCGCTGGGGGGGAATGTAAACTCCGCTTATTATGACTCTGGTGAATTCCCGTAGCGATGAACAGTAGCTAGAGACTAGCACGAGTTCTTGCACCATTACGTGTTGATGTAAACACACAAGCCACCACCGCAAGTCTTACCACACATTTCTGCATTTCTGTCGGCACAAAACGAGGCGAGCCCGTCTAGCTTAATGGCAGCATCCGGAACTCTGTCGCTGAGCCACGTCTCCATGGAAACAAAGACGCAGCAGTCTCTAAACTCACGCTGTGTAGTCTGCTGGAGTTGGATGTAGTCCAGTTTATTGTCCAGGGAGCAAACATTTGAGAGCAGGATAGACTAGGGTTTGTTTTTTGCCTAGCATGGACCCCTCTTGCCGCGCTTCTGCTTCCACGCACATCGCTTATGACGTCCTCTCCCCCGTTCACCGGCATCAGCACATTATTTCAGCTTTTGAAAGAACCCATTTTTTCAATGCAAAGTAAACATATAGGAATGCATTAACTAATGTTAATAAATAGGATCATATTGCACAGTGATAACAAAATAAAATATAACAAAATTTATATAGTCATATGGATTACATTTATGTTTCCTTTATGTGATTTTTGGAGTAACAAATGTCTTGTCACCATTCACTTGCGTTGTATGAACCTACAGAACAGAGATATTCTTCTAAAAATCTTTGTTCAAATGTATCAAAAGGAAATTACCTACAGATGTGTTAATGTTCAAAGTTAATAATAAAAAAAAATATATATACTTTTGAGGGAATAATGTCCTAAAATCCTTGTATGTGGATGTCATGTTTATCAGGGCGACGACGCATGAAAAATGTGCTTGATTTTTTTAAACCGGCATATCAAACAAAACTAGAGATTCTACTTTTTAAAACCAAATATTTTTCAATAAAAAAATCTTTTGTTGGTGCTGCATCCTAGGAGCACTTCTAGGAAATCTTCAGCATGCTGTTGTGTCACATTACACGGCAGAATTTTAACCCTTTAAATGGCAATATAGAGTCTTGCGAACACTATGAAGTTGTTTTTTATTCATTTAAATTATGTGTTGCGTATAGCAAAGCTAAAATACAACATCCACGAATGTAGACAAGGTTAAAGGCCTAATCACCATTCACTTGCATTGTATGGACCTACAGAGATGATATGTTCTTCTAAAAATCTTTGTTTTGTGTTCTGCAGAAGAAAGAAAGTCAGACACATCTGGAATGGCATGAGGGTGAGTAAATGATAAGAAATTATTCATTTTTGGGTAAACTATCCGTGAAATTATTCATTTATTTTGTTTGCATTACACACTTAAATGATCAAATAATGTGAAATAAAGTTCTATATGATTCTGTGCTGTTAATTATATCAGTAGTATGTCAAGGGGACACAGCACTGTTTCTTGTGAAAAGCTATATAAAATGGTTGAAGGAATTAAGGAATTAAAAGATTGCTAATAGAAACTGAAGCAATGTCACTTAACCAATCCTGAACCTGAGTAAAAGAAAAATGATACAAATATAGATATTTGTTTTTCAAAATGTCACAGTTTCAAGTTCTGCAGGAGAATTAGCACTTAAATCAAAACTAATACTCATTGGATATTCATGCACCAGTAGTGGGAGGTGGTGGCTAGAAATGTGTTTCATCTGCTTTACTGAAATAGCAAGAAACTCCCCAATGCCAGCTGTCCATGATATAGGACTCATCAACCAACAGCCTTATTTCATGTATTGTGAAAAACATGCATCCGGAGTGGGAACATAACACAAAGCTGACAGAGAATAATCATGATGGAAATAGCTCTGCCTTGGGTGGATTCGCCACAGGTCTTTTTTTATCAGCATAGTGTAATAATATGCTGAGAAATGGCCTCTGCTGACAATGGGGAAACATAGAGGTGGATTGTATCTGCAAGCATGTTTATCAACCTTCTAAAATACAGTAAAATTCATTTCATCGTTTAGCATTGCTGAAGTTGCTCCACTGGAAGAGGTATAAGTAAATTGCTGTGCTATCTTCAGCTATTGCAGAGTTTGAATATGGGCTACAAAATGGTTATCCAACACATTACCTTCAAAGACCAATGAAATGCTCTGAAAAGAAAGACAACAAGGAGGGTCACATGTTTGGTATCATATTAAAGGAACATTTTCCAATGTTTTAATGATATAGTTTATTATAAATTCTGAGACTCCCAGCCTAAATACTGCTGAAAAATTAAAAAGCTAAAAATTAACTTTTTACTCATTTGTCTGATCTCAGGATGTAAATAAGGTAGCTCTGAAAAACTATTCCCAATCATGTCACCTATGAGTACAATTTTGTGTTGATACGACAAAGCATTACAGCAAATTTAAAGCATTACAAAAATAATGTATCATAGTATGCAAAAACATCTCCAAGTTTTCAAAAGCCTCTCCAAACAAATAAGGCATAATACGTGTGCATAAGAACTAATTATACATGCAAACAAAACAATGACTTTGACAATGAAGGTTTGCACAGCATGCAGACATTATTTAAGTAATGAGATTTCACAGAATGAGTTTAATTGTGTGTCATTTGTGTCATCACTGAGTCTGTGTCATGTACTTGCCGCCATTACCTGGTGGCCTTATGTAATAAAGTGATCACATGACTCTCTGCCCAAATATGGAGGACTATCACCACTGGTTGGGTCAATTAGAACCCAGTCCTATAGGTTCAGTGTTCCATGATGCTACAGCATTTCCAATGATGTCATTTGATCTAAAGCTAACGTAGCAAGCAGCGGTGGGCCCACCAAATTATTTGTCAATCATTTTTGTCCATCTAGGTGTGAAATCTATCATAAAGGTGTTGTAAATAGTTCCCCTTGAGTGCAAGATGAGTCATCAGTATTTTTGGTCCATATTCGAAAAGACAGTAAATAGTAAATTCGGATATCTGCATTCTTTTCTTATAGTTTATTTTGCCAAATTTTAGAAGAACACTGGAGTGGTGGTGGCATAGTGGGCTAAAGCACATAACTGTTAATTAGAAGGTTGCTGGTTTGCTGGTTCGATCCCCATGGCCACCACCATTGTGTCCTTGAGCAAGCCACTCAACTCCAAGTTGCTCCGGGGAATTGTCCCTATAATAAGTGCACTGTAAGTCGCTTTGGATAAAAGCGTCTGCCAAATGCGTAAATGTAAATATAACATATAAATTGCCTCAAATTGCTACTGTTACATACATGAAGTAAAAGCAGAGTAAAATCCAGAGATATGTTTTTCAATTCACATCATGCTTATTAGATTCTGATCAGATATTTTAGCTGGTGACAATGTTTTAATAATTCTTTAGTTCATATATTAGAATTGTGCTTTTTGCAATGCCACTTTTACATCACATCATCGGCAATGAGAAAGATCTATCCAAACGTTTATTGAAAAGATGTTTAACATGGGTTAATAGTTCCCTCAACCCTTTGTTAGAGGAGAAGGAATGGTACCAATTGTGCTAAATACATTCCTTAAATACATATTTTATTTTTACTGAGCAGATGGTGAAAGCATAAAACTTTTATGAAAGCAAAAAAAACAAAAATTATATTTTTTCCTATAAATTCTATATGACCCATTAATGTTATAAAAATGTTAATGAACAAAACTCTAATTTAGATTTCATGGCGGGCTATAATATTTTCACATTTAGGTTTATTTTCTCTGAAATTCTACATGTGTTTGGAAGAAGAAGAAAAAAATTGTTTTTCTGTTGTTTAGAGTTTTGTTTTTGCAATGGCACAAACCCAAACTCTGTGTTTTCTATATCAAACATTATTATTAAGGCTATGGTGTGAGATTGGGCCGATCTCTGCCCTTGCAAATCCTCCAAGCCAGAATAGATAAAGAAATCAATAAGATGTTTTGATTCATCGTTGTGTAACCACAGAGGTAGGTGGGTATTTTTTAGGCTTTGTAAACTTAGCCAACCTTAGGTAATATAAGCTTGATGTGAACAGCAGTGGAAATAAACAAACAATCACTTCATGTTTATTGCAGGTCCCTTAACTAGCATCCAATCCATCGGTCTGAGGGTCAGGAGGTCTGGGCTTGATTTGAAAACTTCATGGCTCTAAACCTGCACATCTTACCTCACTCCCCATAATCCTCCCTCCAGGGGGATTCATTAGTGGTCAACGCAGATAAGAGGTGGTTTGTGTCTTCATCTTCTGTGGTTGGAGAAATGGGCTTGATTAGGTTATTAGCTGAAGTCACGGATCATTATGACTCAGGCTGTAATACCCACAGACACACAGGGGTCCCTGGGGAATATATGCAGAGATAATTTTTTTAACTATTTCATTCAATGTATTCTTGGGAGTATGGGAGTAACGCATGGAGCAGAATGAAAAAAAAAACAGTGCAGAACAGGCATGAGTTAGACAGCTCTTTTCAATTGTAAGTCCTATACATATCAAGAAATGTATTCCTGGTTAAATTGCACTTGTTTTAAATTATTGGTCATTTTTATAGTTGAAACCAATAAGGTCCAATAATGTTCGTGTCAAAGGACAATGCCCAAATTCCCAAATGAAATATGTCTGGAAAATGTACTTATTTTTAAAAATGAGTACCTAAAGCTTTACTTCATTAACGGTCAAGAAAAAGTTCTCAATGGAATTCAGTACATTGCCTACAAATGAATTTGGATATAGACAAATTTGAAGTCAGCATTGCATATGCCCTTGCACAGAGTTGCTGTCTTTCTAGAGTGTTCCAATTGGTTTCCTTTCGGTTAGGTTCATTTTGGCTGATTATGTAGGCAGTAGACAACAAAACCTCATATTTAAATGCTCCTCTAAATGCCTCCAACAGTGTGGCCAGTGTCTAAATAGTCCAAATAGTTTACCTTTGCTCAGGTGGTTAGAACTTCTTTTTACCCCTGAATGAAGAACAAAGAACTTCTCCTGAGGATATCAGGGCCTTAATGGTCTGGGCTGGGGGCGTGATTTATTGAGTTTGTTTTGCTTTTTACTAGTAATTTTTTATATAGTTAATCTCACTGAAATAACACGTAAATCAACAACCCTAATTTCAACATTTATTATAAAGTGTATTATATTCCAATATTTCATCAAAGGATGACTACCTATATGTGTACACAGAGCCCCCAATATCCAACCACCCCCAGAGTTTTTAACTAATGTTCTGAATTAACATGGCACTATTACACTTAGACGACTTCAACAATCTCCTGGATAATTTTTATTTTTTTCTTATTATTTATTAAAATAAGACTTACCACCATCTCTCATGCCTACAATGTTTTCTCTCTGATCCAAAGAACAGCTGAGAGTGAAGCCAGCACAAACTGTTCTGAAAGAATATGCTAAGACATATTTGCATATTCCTAAACATCTATCAAAATGAACTCTGATGGAGGTTTTGAAAACAGATAAAATAAATTATGAGAATTTGTTACTCCACCCGCAGTGTTTTTCAGGTGAAGACATTGTTTTAGTTTCAATGTACTCCTGTTTGTTGATTTCTTGCGGCACAGTGCTTTTTTTCGCAGGTGTATATTCTGCATGAATATCTTTGCATATTTAACGGTGAATATTCTAAAATGATACTTTTATACTGCTTTGAATATTTGGTTCCCCTTGATGAGGATCTGGTGTACATATGGTGTTTCATATGCCAGAAGAAGTAAGAGTATGAGTCGTGTGCTATTCTGAACTCAGCCCTAGTCTCATAAAATGAATGTTAATATAACTACATTTTGACAAACTGAGATTTACATGTCAAGTTCTACATTTTGCTGCAGTTTCCTGATGATATTAATATCATGGTTACTGTTGTAACCTCCGTTCCCCGAGGGAAGGAACGATACGTTGTGTCGAATGAAGTGACACAAGGGGTGCCAAACATACCTCTGAACCTGAGAAAAGGCTAGTGTCAAGTTGGCAGACAGAATTTGGATGCTCTGCCCCGGACATACGGGTATAAAGGGAAGCGGGGCAGGGAGTATCAGTCAGGAATTTGCACTGAGAAGCCGAAAATAAGGTACGGCATTTTACATTGGTAGGTCTAGAGCTGTGGCAGGAGGGACACAACGTCTCATTCCTTTGTTACAACAGTAACCATGACATTCCCCATTGTCACTTACTCAACGTTGTGTCGCATGAAGTGACACAAGGGGTCCCATCTAAAAACGGCACGCACTGACCGTGTTACGTGAACTGTCGAGACAGGTGCAAGCAGGCTACTGCGTGCTAGAGGCAACTGTTTCGACTGCACGTAGCCCTCCCCAATGCCACTAAAGAGATGTCACATACAGACTTTAGGTTCCCCGCACCCCTGAGGGTGGGGAATAGGTGCTACATGACTAGCATGGGAGCAAGCCCGGCAGCCGTGGCCTTTTCTCTCACTATGTCTCTCACATAGGACGTGAAGCGGCTGGGGCCGCTATGGAATGAGTCAGGGAAGGCGGTCTTTCCAGGTCCTATTCTTTTTGAGGGGGAAAAGACCCTGCGGTGGCCACATCCTGACCAGTCTAGGGGTGGTAACATGTGGCAAATACACCACGAAGGTTGTGAAGCTGTATGTGGGAAATGGCGTGGTGGTAGGTCCAGCCAAATGAGGGGGGACTCTACAGCATGGCAAGCAGGGCTGCCCAAGGGAAACACGGGTCTACCGACAGGGGTACCGTACTACGGGAAATGCATCACAGGGAGTTTGCTTGAGAAGGGAACTAAGCCTGTGGAGCCTGACCCCAGTAGAGAGCACCACTTTAGGGCATAAAGTTGCCTGGTGGAGGGAGCTCTGACTTGGTTGATCGTGTCTAAGTCTGCAGGTGGTAGATCCACTAGATCTTCCGCATCCTGTCCAGGGGCCAGACGTGGAGGTTCCAGAGGTCTGCGTATGGGTGCCAGAGGGTTCCCCTTCCCTGAGAAAGAAGGTCCTTCCTCAGGGGAATTTTCCAGGGAGGTGCAGTTGCGAGGAGTGTAAGATCTGAGATCCAGGTCCGGGTGGGCCAGTAAGGGGCCACCAGGATGACCTGTTCCTTTTCCTCCCTGATCTTGCACAGCACCGGTGCAAGAAGGCTCACTGGGGGAAATGCGTACTTGCGCTGCCCCTGGGGCCAGCTGTGTGCCAGCGCATCTGTCCCGAGAGGAGCTCCTGTCAGGGAGTACCAGAGCAGGCAGTGGGAGTTGTCTTGGGAGGCAAAGAGATATAACTGTGCCTTGCCGAATAGGTCCCAAATCAGCTGGACCACCTCGGGGTGGAGCCTCCACTCTCCACTAGGTGAAACCTGTCGTGGCTAACTCCAAAGGAGGAGATGGCAGGCGAGTTGTGACATATGACGAGAGCACACGCCGCCTTGGCAATTTACATACGCTACTGTCGCGGTGCTGTCTGAACCGATCAAGACGTGCTTGCCCCGGATTAGTGGGAGAAACCTCCGTAGGGCAAGAGATACAGCCAGCAACTTTAGGCAGTTGATGTGCCAATGCTGCCGGAGTCCTGTCCAGAACCCACCCTGTCGAGAGACGTCTGACACGTTTGGACACCTGCTGCTGTATTGGGAAGTGAAAGCCACGCATCCAAACTCCGTGCAAGGGGCACTAATGGGATGATCGTTTTTTATGTACCGGGCGGGCTTCACGGCGGGGGGAGCAGGTAATAGCGTGTTGGGAGGTAGCAGAGCGTCCCGAGGCTTGGGTGCTGAGAAAAGACTTAAAGCACTTACCTCCCTCCGCGCACCCGGCAGGGGTTAGTGACTGAGGAAGAGGTCCTAGAGAGGCGTCTTCAGAACTCGTCAGTGCTGGCCTGCCAGGCTGAGCAGTCGCAGGTCTGGAGGTGAGGGAACCATGTCCGGGGAGCCGGGACTGTAGAGTTTTGGGGCAGGGGTGCCATGAGAATGGCACACACCGGCTGGATGACCCAGGGAGTGAGAAAATCGCTCTTTTATTGAGAATGTGGGTACAGCAGCCCGAATGCGGTACAGCAAATAAAAGTAATGAAAACAAGGATTCTCCTCCCCGCCCTCCACCGGGGGACGGAGTGGTCTTGGTACCAGCTCCAGAGTGAACATCTGACTGCCTGGGTCACCCGTCTCAGGAGCACTTAGGAGCTTTTCTGGTCCTGGAAGGGGTCCTAGAGACAGGGGGCATACGGCGCCTGTGAGGTGCTCGGCGCTGGGGCTGAGAGCTGGGCCCAGGTTGAGGCGGAGCTGCCTGGTGTTTGGTCGCAGGGAGACGCCCTCGCCGAGCAGGCAGGGCACGCTGGTTTGGCGGCGCCGCGGCATGATGTGAGAAATTGCCTCTGTCTGCTTCTTCACCGGCGAGAACTGCTAGGCGAAGTCGTCGATGGTGTCGCCAAAGAGGCCCAGCTGAGATACGGGGGCGTTGAGAAATCGTGACTTATCAACGTTGCACATCTCGACCATTTTCAGCCAGAGGTGGTGCTCCTGGACCATGAGGGTGGCCATCGCCCGCCTGTTTGCCTGCACTGTGACCTTCGTGGCTCTGAGAGCGAGGTCGGTGGTAGAGCGCAGTTCCTGCAGCACGTCGGGGTCGGGACTACATGTGCAGATCTTGCATGGCTGTGAGCAGCGCTCGGAGCTGAGGTACCAGTCGTCAAGCCGCGAAGGCTGTGGGGAAGACGGAGGGTTCCAGTCCAAGCCCACACTCACAGCAGCCCGGGCAAGCATGTCGGCCATCTGTGCGTCCGCCTCGGACTAGGCGGGCTGGCCCGAAGGCAGCAGCCCAGTCGAGTCTTCCGCGTCAGACGCCTGGACGCTCTCCGATGCAGCACCGATCTCATCATCCAATTCCAGGGGCTCAAGGGAGAATGCCGGCTGGCTGTGAGGCGAGCCACAATCATCCCGAGCTCGGACGGAAGCGAGTGAGCATGACGGGGGGGCGGGAGGTTTGTGGGGATTTACCCGGCGAAACTTCTGATATCTTCATCGCCAGCCAGGTCGTCCTCAATCCCGTGGGAAGAAGGAGCAACGTGGGGGGCGACTGAAGTGGCATTCACCTTGAGGAAGGAGAGCCGCGACCGTAACGCCGCCATGGTCATGTTTTCGCAATGAGTACATGAGCCATCCACAAACACCGCCTCAGTGTGATCACTGCCCAGGCACAGGAGGCAGCGTCTGTGACCGTCGGTCTCGGAGAGAAATCGACTGCATCCAGGAACAACATGGGGGCGGAAAAGCATCTTGAAAAAGATGCGTCCTGAAAAGGACGTTCAACACCGCTGTGTATTGCTCTTTTGTGAGTGGAAAACTCAAACTCTTTTAGAGAAATTAAACTCTTTTAGGAGGACAACACTCTTTTAGCAGTGAAAAGCGCTGTCGAAGCGCCCAGTGGCGCAGACTGCACAGTGTGCAGAGAGAGAGAACGCCAGCTGGAAACGCGGCGTAAATCCAACAGCACTGCTTCTCGCTGACAGAGGTTGCACAACCGTTCGGCTCCGAAGAAAAATTCTGACTGACACTCACTGCCCCGCTTTGGTAGCCTGTAGGTAAGTGGCACTTCCACAACTGTCATGCCCGTGTATGGCATTTTCTCTGTATTGCCATGAAAATAATAAAGAATAATAATCAAAAAATACAATGTTATTAGGAGTGCAAACCTTTCTTCATATAGTGGCGATTTATTATTTTTGGATTTTGGATTTGAATTCACAGTGTTTTTAAAAAGTGTGTTACTAATTCATTTTAAATAAACCAAATTGGTCAATTATTGGCCGATAAATATCGGTAGCCAATACATCGGTGCATTCCTACTGAAAAAGAAACTGTAACCATGTCAACTGTCCTGAATCGTCATGGCACGGCATGGTTCCGCAATGAGAACCATTTGGCACTACGATGGAAAAGAGGTATAGTAGCATACCACAGTTTGGAATTTTTTTGTTGCATATTGCATTCCATTTCATATACCAAAGAAAATAAAAGTAGGCAGAAAATATGGTGTGTACTGTTTGCGCAGTAAGCAAGTGGGCTCGTATTCAATTCCAAACATAGTCTTTGAGTAATAACTGTGCATTTAGTTTATAGTAGCTTCACGGAGTAAGATGCATGTTTTAACACAGATGTACCAAATGTGCTATTTGAGGTAAAAATGTTGTTACCAGCATGGCTGAATCAAATAACATTTATTTATGCCATAGTGGGTTAAGCTCAGATCAGCTACCTAGGAGGCTGATATAAGAAATAGACTGCATGTCACCACAAATTATCTTTATTTCTGTGGCATGAAGTGCTTCCCACTTTAATTTAATGAACCCATCTTCTGCACTGTTTCCTAACAGCTGTTTATTGTTGCTGTATTCTCAATGTGATTGCAAAGCCTAGATGTTATTTAAAAAAACAACATATAAGAGCCATTATTAGGGACACAACAATGATGAAACAACTGCAATATTTTGTTTATTTCATCATTTACTATGGTATAATTTTAGGGGCTTTTGTGTAATTATGTGAGTGAATCTCATGAAAACTGGCAAGAAACGTCTGGGTCATATTTCACCCCTAAATAAAAAGAAAACTCATAATAAAATTACATCTTTTCTAAAAATCAAGCTATCATGTTAAAAAGCCTTCATTTTCTATATCCAAAATGTATTTTATTTTATTTTTTATAATCGGGGTGAAATGTGACCTGGGCATTTCTTCATGAATGTCACCCTTGATTCCACCCTGAAATGCTCCAGTATTCCCATCAAAACTAGCATTTATAGTTACCAAATTTCCTTGATTCTGATCTGGGGACTGCTCTTTCAGCTCTTTACATGTTTGTTATGTACGTCAGAGGTAAAGGCTCAAGGTAGTCTGGTTGCTTTTGAAGTACACCAGACCATGTGTCTCCTCCCCCTGTGCCTTCTCATGCACAAACTGCTTTGATCCACCCAACATCCATTGATGGAAATTCAAGGAGGTATTAAAGATGACACAGGAAGCTAAATAGAGACAAACGCATTAATATGTAGTTGAGAACAGAAGAAAGTGCAGCTGACTGAGCCATCTGTCCTGTGAGTAGCTGAGGGACCCAGCAAGTGAAAGAAAGAGAGAAGCTGCTTGGGAGTGTAGAAAGGAAGGATTGTTATGAAAGGTGAGAAAATGATGGAATAACAGCCACATCCCACCCCTTCCAGGCCCTGGATTGTCAGCATTCCATACATCATGGATGTACAAAGTAATGCAGGTGTACTGACATAAATCTCAACATGCTGTTATGTTTACCTGTGTATTAACTTCAAATGTTTTTTCATGTATTATATCAGGAAGCTGACATGTAAAATGGAATAGTTGATATTTTGTTAGACATACAACAGCCCTAAAATGTATTTGTACACTCAAGTCACACAAGACACGCTTAAACTGAATTTCATTGCATTGGATAGCAAAATATGAAACAGTCAAATAAAGATCCATCTGCAAACAAATTATGTTTTCTCAAAACTAACTTCACATACTTTTTAATTACTTTTACCCAACTGTTCCCTAGTTATTCAGTCACTTCTGTAAAAGTGAAAATTTTCTTTACTCAAAAATTATCATGCCATTTTTTGTGTTGTTTTGCAATGAACACACACATATAATCATAGTTTACTTGTGTCATTGACAAGAAGTGTATTTGCCTGTAAATATTGTTCAGAATAATTTAATAGCCAGTAAGCAATACGATCAAAAATGGCTACATTTAAGACATGAAACGTGTGATATGGCTGATTCGATCACAATGATTTAATGAAGAATCCATAATTATTTTTTATATTTATTTACTTTTCAGCCTCAGAAAAGAAGTAAACTTTGATTAAGTTTAAATACAGTATTTACAATATCTGTAAACTAAAATCACAAAGAATGATGTATAAATAATAATTAGGATGCAATATGTTTCATTAAACATGAAAATAATGAGTAACAGCAAATACAAAAATGAACATTTTTTAAATCAGTGGCAGCTGGTGCTTCTCATAGTAAGGAAGAACAGACTATGCCTTTTGATATCTGCAATGTTGTCCTCAAAAGCTGCTTAAACTACTCAACAGTGTAAATTCATAAAGAAAATAATGAACTAATCTCAAACCTGTTCTTGCAGCAAAAAGGGCAAAATATCCTAAAAAAATGTGTTATGTCAGATTGCAAATAACGGCAAAACTTTGCAATAAGATTCCATTTGTTAACATTAGTTAATGCATTCGGTATAATGAACTAATAATTATAATATTTTTTAATATAATTTATTACTGTTGGTTAGTGTTAATTTATAAAAACACAATTGCTCATTGTTAGTTCATGTTAGTATACTATATATCAGTGTTGTAGTCGTCACTAGATCTCTAGTCCGAGTCAAGTCAGAGTCCTCACTGCTCAATTCTGAGTCCAAGTCAACAACATTGTGTCCAAGTGGAGACGGCAATAACTGCATACAAATCAGATTTATGAGTCCTTGTCTATGTCATAAAATAAGCAAAAAAAATCACAATTCTGTTGCATTTTAAATTCATTGGAACACACACACACACACACATATTCAGCTTTCCAATTATATTGTACAAGAAACTATACACACAATAACAATAGGTTTTTTTCTTTGTGTTACTTGAATGTTTTCTTCATTTGTTTCTTTGTTCTTATTTTAGTTGTTTCTTTGTCTTGAATAATTACTTGAGAACTTAAAATTCTATCTATCTATCTATCTATCTATCTATCTATCTATCTATCTGTCTGTCTGTCTGTCTGTCTGTCACACTATCACAATGTTGTATATAGGCCTATACAATAATCAAGGAAATAAAAAATGAGATGTCAGGAAAAAAAACTTTCCACTGTAAACAACAGTGGCTTATTGCAATTTATTTTAAGTTTATTTATTTATTTGTGGTAATCTCGCATCACATGAGTCAGTCTCCGTCTCTATGTAAAACTGCACCTGTCATAAACACATGAACACACGTCAAAATGGTTGAATGTTCCCGTTATAATTATAACTCATAATAATGATTTACGATTTTGCTCCGCATATTTTAAAAAATTTTACGCCACAAAGATTCAGAAAAATCCTTTATGCGTTCTAGACAAACTTGTGCAGGTACGTTTTCTACTGAGGTGAACGTTTTGAGAGGACTTGAGTCACAACATGTTCTTTGTTAACAGTTTCTGTCATTTGATTTGCTCATGTCTCTTACATTGTCAGTGAGCATCAGAATATCATTCTTTTACAGTATGACTTTATCCATGTATTATGCATCACCGACCAAATGCCGAGTTGACTCCTCAAACTACGGTATTCTCCCTCACTATACTATGTCTACAGAATATTTTTATTAATAACCAGAGGCTGAGTTATTTTGCATTATAATAGATTTGTGAGTACACATTACATTTTTCTTTTAGTTTTGAGTGGCACACGCACTCTCTGAATGAGAGCAGGGAGATTTGAGAATGCACGTCCAGTTTTGAGTGACCAGTACATGGCATGACATGCATGTGATCTCAAGTCATAAAAAGGGCAGAACGCAAAAGTTAACCGTTGTAACGAGTCCTCTCCTCCATGTCAGAAAGTACCCAATGCTCGATTCCAAGTCAGAGACGAGTCACGAGTCATCAATATCGTAATGGACTCGAGAACTACAACACTGCTATATACAGTATATTGCATTATCACTGGCTGTGGGAGGGGTGGGGACACATTACCAAGGCAATGACCAATGAGTGCACTTCATGTGTAAAAGTGTGGTTTATCCTGGAGGATAGGGTAAGTAGCGATTTCTTTTTTTGAGTAGAATCTTCTTGCTCTTTGGAGTCAACAAGTATGTTTGTATAACATGTCTAATATGTCATGTCATGACAGACCTTTAAAAGAAAAGCATTTCTGCTGCCCAGATTGCACAGTGTGACAATAAATGTGTAAAACCTTTTACATTCAGTATTTGGGTCTTATATTATTTTATATATTTTTAACAAGCTTTATATTTGTATACAGCTTTAGATTCCATAAATATATCATTGTCAACATTTATATAACATGATGTACAAATATGCATACCTTACAGGTTTGTGTATTCTCAATAGAATATGTCTTTAACAAACAGCCTAGCATAGCAGATGCTGCAGACTCTTGGAGAAATATTGAAAAATACCTGTGTATTCAAAAGCTTCAGGTTGATTGGCTGCAAAAATGGGGCTTGACAGTGAAGAGTTGAGAAAAGTCAAAGGCAGTCGATAAGTGTGACACCTTCCCTCCATTTTTAACCGGTGTGACAGGCTCACCGACTAGAAGAGAAAGATCAGCAACAACAGTCACTAAGTGTGACACCCCCCACTGAAATTGAGTTGTTCAATGTCTGCTAGTGTGGAGCCAGCAAAAGGGTTTTCTTTGCTTAAGTGGTTTCTTGCAACCAGCAACAGAATATCAGTAACTTGGGGGTAAGCATTTTTTTTTATTTGGGCCAGTAAGCAACTACCTAGTGGTGTGTTTCCCATACAACTACATAACTCACCACTTAACCACCACAGTACGATGCACTGTTGGAGAAATTAACTAGCTTGTCGTGACTTTTTCCTGAAACTGTAGCAATTTAGTAGTTGATCCATCATTCAAACCCTGTTGGTTCAACAAAATAGAGCTGTCCTTATTTATGTTAAAATAGCTCATTTACACTTTCTCCAAAAAACTGTTTAATGCGAGAAAGCTACTAAAGATACAAAAGCTGTGTGCACTTTGTAAATGCGACAGACACATTGGATGGAATAGTGGGGTTTCCCTCCACATAAGACTTTGGGATTCCCCCAGTGCACTTGAGCACATACCCACATGTGCATTCTTCAATAACGTATAAGAATGGCACTTACACGTTAACATGGACACACAAGCCGTGTTTTCTGACATTAACTGTGTATGTTAAAGATTTTTTCTTCTTCTCCATTTTCATTCATTCTCCATCCGTTAAATGGATGCAATTGTGTTTAAATTACTTTTGAACACAATCCCCAGAATAAGCTGTTTACTTAAATGCCTGTAAATGTGGTCAGCGTCTTGACAGAATGAAAGATAACCTGTACATGAAACACATGATTTAGAAGCCTCTGCGAAATGATGTCCACACAGCAAATGCACAAGAAACTCTGATTCTAACCACAGGTGGAGAGCTGTAGTTCCAACCACACAACTTTGCGATGAATGTTTGTTGGAACTTTGGTTTCATGAAACACAAAATCATTGAACTATGTTGGTAACGATAGAACTTGCGGCCATATTTGGCTAACGATACTTTTTGGGAAACGCACATCAGAACACTCTGGCAAACACAAAGGAATGGGCTAAAAACACTCAGAATACCTTAGCAACCACATAGAAATGTCATGTCAACCACCCACAACACCCTCACATTGTGGAGATTTATTTGCAAGCAGCACTAAAATTTTCTTAAAAAAATGTTAAGAACACTTCAAGACTTAGACACTTTATGCCACAATTTCATAAAATATTTTGTAGGTAGTGTGTGAAATACTTGTGTGTGAAAAAGGAATGCCTTGCATAGTGCTGAAAATAATTCAAAGCTGCTCCATTGAAAAGATAAACATCAGTAACACTAGAAACTTGACATTGACACAGAAGGGAAAGTAATAAAAAATCAATAAAATAAAAAACAATCTGATATTGCCTTGAACTTGCTTGACTTACATAAATGCCTCTTATTTCCCTTTGTGATATCAAAATGCAACCTTTAAATAATATGTAGTAGTTTCACTGTGGTCCAAAGGTAAAAAAATTAAAAAAAGGGAAAAAGCAGAATTAAAATGTAATGCTAAGCTATGTCACAAAGAGAAAATATATATATATTGCATAAAAAATTTAGTTTTTTTCACATGTATTAGTAAAAACTCTTGCTGAATCACTTGGGATATTGTGATTGTTCTTCTACAAGAACACAGAGAAAAGAAAAGAGGTGGGAAGACGAGACAGTTTGAGCTAAAGGTGTGTAGGAGGATGCTGGAGGTGGAGGATGCTATGAGATCCAAGCATCCCACATGAAAAGAAAGTTCAATTATGAAGCTTCAATTCCAGATAATTTGGATGCAGCTGCCAATAACTGGGCATATGTTTCTGTTTTCTGAGTTAAGATGCTTGTGGGAGTGTGAGAGGGAATTCTGCTCCCAGATCCCAAGCCAGAGACCACAGGTGTGTAAGCAGTCGGTTACACTACAGTTTTAAAGTTAAAGTTGCTATCAAGTGGTGACCAACACTGTACTAAAGCATACAAGATCAAACTGCATAGGCCCTCTCATCAACAAGGCATTTCCATCCACAGAACTGCCACTCACTGGATGTTTTTTTGTTTTTGGCACCATTCTAAGTAATTTGTAGAGACTGTTGTGTGTGAAAATCCCAGGAGAAATACTCAAACCAGCCCGTCTGGCACCAACAATCATTCATGAGATTATCTAATCATCCAATCATGTGGCAGCAGTGCAGTGCATAAAATCATGCGGATACAGGTCAGGAGCTTCAGTTATTGTTCTCATTAACCATCAGAATGGGGAAAAAATGTGTTCCCTACCTATCACTCACTCGATGTTGTGTCGATGTAATGAAAATATGGGTCACTCTTGAGAGCCCAAGACACCTCTGATCTTTGATATGCATGCCCCTCCACCGGACATGCGAGTATAAACGAGGGGGACGTGCGCACCGCTCATTCAGATTTTCTTTTCGGAGCCGATTGGTCAGTGGTTCAAGCTGAGCAAGCGATTGCCATCCCTCACCTCTGCTGGATCCTACGGTGCATTAGAGCGGCTTTCTCCCCTCTCTGCATGGGTTCACTGCATTTGACTCATTGCGAGGCCATGACCATGGCAACGTTGTGGTCACGGCTCGCTTTTGTAAGAATTCTTTCTACCTATGGATATGAGGCCAGCGTGGCGAGCACTGGACTTGAGGATCCACTGTCTTAGAGCTGGTAAGCAGACCACTCCATCCCCCGGTGTAAGGCTGGGAGGAGAATCTTATGTTTCCTTTTTATTTTGTTTTATTTCATGCTCCAGTAGCTGCGGTACCCAAACATTCAACAAAAGAGCAGTTTCCTCAGTCCCTGGGTCACATAGCCAGTGTGTTCGGCCATCACATCGACCACCTCTCTTTGGCGGGTCCAACGCCCTGGCAGCAGTCTCCCCGCCCCTGCGCACCAAGCTGTGGCACAAACATACTCAAACACGGAAGGTTTCAATGGACCAGGGGACGAAAATCCTCCTCCCCCCTCCTTGACCGCTGGTGAGTATCAGGAGTCAGGTAAGTGCTTCGATGCCTCTCGACTCAGCACTGCCACAGGGCTCAAACCCCGTCAATGTGGCCTCCCTGGCAACACCCCGCCTCGAGGCCCCACCCGCCGATACACCCGACAAAATTGTTCACCTAGTCCCCCTCCCCGGAGCTTGGACGTGTAGATCGCGCTTTCCAACTAGTCACGTTGGTTGACCCGGACCGTCTGACTCGGCTATGCGATTCAGTTCGCCAGGCGCCCACCCAGGTTTGCCAGTGTCCACTTCACCATGGTGAAGGGCCTGTCCCTCCAGCTGAGATGAAGAGGGGATTTTACGGCCCCAATTCATTGTACCGAAAAAAGGCGGTGGGTTGCAGCCAATCTTGGACTGACGGGTTCTGAACTGGGCTTTACACATACTCTCGTTCAAGATGCTGACACTAATACACATTCTAGTGAGTGTCCGGCATCAAGATTTGTTCACGGCGGTAGACCTGAACTAGGCGTACATCCATGTCTCGATTCTACATCGACACAGACCCTTCCTGCGGTTTGCATTCGAGGGTCGGGCGTACCAGTACAAAGTCCTCCCTTTCGGCCTGTCCTTGTCCCCTTGCGTCTTCATGAAGGTTGCAGAGGCTGCCCTTGCCCCTTTAAGGAAAGTGGCCGTTCGCATTCTCAACAACCTTGACGACTGGCACTGAAACAATTTCAGAGGCTCCTGGGGCATATGGCATCCTCGGCGGTGGCCAAACTGCTAGGATGGACGCATATTAGACCGCTTCAGCACTGGCTCCGGACACGAGTCCTGAAAGGGGAGAGTAATCAGAAATTTGGATATCATGATACATCTCACGAGTCCTGTTGGCAAACTTAATCTTCCTTGGGCAGAGGCCAAGTCTGCCCCAGTCTCCATGCTACTAGACTCGGCAAGACCATGTGATGTATTTCCACTTAATACTCAATTTTAATGGATGAGGATTGAGCACACAATTGAAAGTTTACACACAATTATCAAAGTTTGGACAAAAGACATTCACCAAAGTAACAGGTAAAGAATGTATCTCCCCAGATACAGTAAGATAACTATCTTTGTTATCTGCTTTAGAATCTTTCAGTTTAAATGGAACACCTTTCCTGATTAGGAAATTTAGAGTGAAGAATGTGCCCTATCCATCCGCACCTTGACCTGACATGGGATGAATTTTATCCTGAGTTTCTTGGAGAAAAATAAAAAATAAATAAAAAAGCAGACAGAGACTTTAAGTGAAATAATATTTTGCCTCTTTTAACCAGGTGGTTCAGATCTTTGAAGTTCCAAGAAGTGAAAGTAAGGCCTCTGTCTATTACCTGAAAATACATTATCATTTGGAATCACCAGTAACAAAAACTCCTGTCATTTTCATAAAAACCTTTTCATATAATATCTGAGCAGGTTACCCTAACCCTAAATAATCCCATGGCAAAACTCAGCATCTAGCCGACACTAAAACAAAACATGCGGCACAACCCAAAAGCAGTGGCGGCCCATGCATTATAAGTATTGGCCTTCAGTGCAATTCTTGCCATTAAGAAAATACTGTTTCACAATTAATTAATTAATTAATTAAGACACCTTATGCCTTTGGACTTCATACATTACATCACAGCCAAATATAACATTTTTAAAACGTCCAAGCACGAAAGCCAAAACCAAGAAGATCGAATACCAGGAAAAATCTATCTAATAATATTTGCTATCTAAATGTAGCTTGCAATAATGTTTCGTAAAGGTACATGGTTACTTTTCAAAACTTAAATTGACACTGAATGCTCCAGACAGACTAATTTCCATTTAGAAATCTCCTGATGTTGCTATAAAAATGCAAAAAGCACTTACCAATTTACTTGAAGTGAAAATCAGCCCTCCTTTCCTGTTTACGTCTCAGGTTTTTAAATCCATAAGAATCTCTTTCCCAATGGCGATAGCGGCAGTGATGACAGCCGACTCGCCAGCTAGATTTCCCCATCTTCGCTTTCAAATTACATACATCACTTAAACTGTGATTGCATCACTCAAGTCCAGCTAGAAGGCCTTGACTGGGACATATCCTAAAGACCACGCCCACCAAAAACAAATAAATCAATCTTTTTGCTGATGAATCTGACAATTTGACTTTAGACACCTATTCACTGCACTGTTGAGGGATTCTGAGGAAATTCTGAAGGCTTCATGGGGTGGAGCTCAGACTCATGCACTGCTTCGGCTAATGAGCATGGCTTCGGGCATGCGATTTGTGAACCAGTCATCATGCTTCGCTTGTAAGCATCAAGAAATAAATTCTGATTGGATAAACAATTTGTTGTTTGCTATTCGTTTTTAGATAAATTAGGAGTGGAAAGCATAAAAGTGAATGAGAATGAAAGGATGAAAAAATATTTATTTATTAGACATGTTAGGCCAGCAGAGAAAGCTTTGCTGGCCCTGAGAATTCACCATTGCCCAAAAGGAGGTAAATATCCCTTAAAACATAAAACAACACAATTAAAGAACAGTCGATACAAGAATAGATGCAAGTTGTTTAGAAACTGAATTTGTCTTAAAAATTAACTTTTTCATCCATAATTATATGAACAAAACTTTTTATGAAATAAAAGTCTTTACCCATCAACTTACCGCTTGATCATACCATGCTTTCCACAGGTGATCCATATATTTGCTGTCAACTATCACCTGTTAAACCGGCGGCACCGTTCCATAGCATTGCTCAGCAAAAGTCACTGCCTTATCCAGGTTGGAGAGTTAGTGTTCCTTGTCATCATAATAAACCTGTAGTCGCACTGGGTATTGCAGACTAAACTTCACTCCGGGTTTGTCTCTTAAAAGATCCCTCGCACATGTAAAAAGTGCATGTCGTTTCACAACTAGTAGTCTGGAAAGATCAAGATTTTTTGTCCATTAAAGAGAATCCGTAGCATCTTAGCGGCTTTCTGTAGAATCTCATCTAACTGTGGGCACAATGTAGCCTGAGAATGAAATCTCTCATAGGCTCATCGTCCCCAGGATGATACCACAGCGCGCGGTGGGCGCGATCAACAAGCGGGGGCTTCTCCAGCGATTAATGCCTCCAACAAAAGATGTGTGCGAATTCCCTGGGATTTTTTCTGGATTACACCCCTTCTTTGACATAAAGTATCTGGAGATTCTGTTTTCTGCTGCAGCCTTCAAGGTCGATACACTTGTCTGTGAGTTAATCCACCACCTCTTTAAGGCACCAACCCTCATTCTCCAGCCTCGTAACCATATTCGAAGATGAGGAAACTTTGCTATTTTGCTTCCAAAATAGGTCATTTGGATGCATGGTCATCCACGGTGACCTTTACACACGAAATAGCTGCACTGAGTCCAAGAGATCAAAGGAGTGCAATATCAGCACGATGCTAAAATCCCACAGTATGGATACATACAATATAAACTATGGGCACTTCCTCAAGGAACAGGTGAATGAGCCAGTGGGAATCTGAGGGGGAATGAGAGAGAGAGAGAGAGAGAGAGAGAGAGAGAGAGATCTATTTTGCTATATCTGTTTGGTTGAAATGATGGTGCCTCTGATTAAAATGTTTTTATTTTAAGTAATTTCAAAGTAATTACAGTTAATTACAGAATTACTAGTGCTGCATCCACCTGAATGATGTGGCGAGAGCCATACTGTGCCAGAACGTAAACAAACATCAGCTATTATTTATGGAAGCTCGTTTTCACCATGTGAAATTAAAACTCAATAAAAAAATTCAATAATCACCTTGTTATTTTTAGTATCTCAAAATAATTAGATCAAATCTGAAAACAATGAGACATTATATCAAATAATGTGATACTAACTCAAAATAATGAGATAATATATAATAATATATAGAATAGTGGCGACCACGAGGTGGAGAAGTACCAGAAAGCACGTCAATCACACAATTGTACGGGTGGTATGGAGGAAGAGAAGCAGTCTGGGACTTGCTGAATACCACCCTCAAATCATGGCAGACCTCGGGCACCTCCTTGAGAATCCTTGATTCCTCTTGTGGCACAGAACAAGATGAGACAGGGGAAAGAGCAGAAACAAGACATTGTGACAGACAAAACTAACTCTAACACAAGACAGTATTCTTAGCTCAGTTAAGATAAGGGTTGAAAGAGTTACCAGCAAAGGATGTCCCAGAACCACTGGAGCCAAAGGTGACTAGATGACCAGAAAATTAATTTGTGAACGGGTGTCACACTCACCAATTACTCTACTGGTGGGCAGGGGCTTTTACCGGGTAGAAAGCTTGAGTGCCCGGATGACCACAGAACAGACATAACCCATTGACCAGCGGATGATAGCGCTCTTTGGGGGATCACAGAGCTCTTCCAACCTGCATGGGACCCTCCTCCGACATGGGTTCAAAAGTGGCACCTAGGCAAACTGACTGCTCTGACTGGGAAGAAGTGGATTGACGCTGTCGGCATCTCTCATAGCGAGACGATTGTCCACTTTGAGTGCGAGGTCAATCAAGCCATCCAGATGCTTAAGGAGGTCTAGAGAGTAGATTTTGTCCTTTACTCAGTCGGAGAGCCCAGCCAGGAACCGATCCCACATCGCTTGCTCGTTCCATCCACATGATGCAGCAAGAGTTCGAAACTCGATGAGTCAGAGACTGAGTGACTTCCTTGATGTAATACTGACAGTTCTCTTGCTGCCTCAGTCCCGGTGGCAGATCGATCAAAATCCCTAGTAAGTTCCTTAGAGAACATGCAGAAGGACAAGTAGTACTGATGTTCATTGTATCATACTGCCGTTCCCCACTCCTGAGCCTGACCGTAGAGCAGAGTGATAACGAATGCAACTTTCACCTTTTCAGTAGGGTCAGATGATGGCTGAAGTTCGAAAACTAGAGAGCATTGTGACAAAAATGACTGATATGTCTTGGGCTTACTGGAACAAGGAGCTGGAGGATTAAGTTGAGGCTCAGGTGGTCTGGTGGTAGGGACAACCACAGGGAAAACGGCAGCATCACCATCGGTGGTGGGATCGAAGCTGGTATAAATCTGAATATTATGGAGCATAGATGTTAACTCAGCTATCCACCCAGCCATTTCCTTGATGGCTCGACTGGTGCGGTTAATCTGGTCCTGCTGGTGACCAAGAAGTGCTCCCTGCTGGTTGATGGCTGAGCAAAGCGTGTCATAATCTGCTGGGTCCATTCTTGGTATGATAGTTCTGTCACAGGGATTAAAGGGAGGACCCAAGGTCTGGAGATATGTGATGAGTTTATTGATGCACACACAGATGGCAAAAGAGTAAATGTCCATAAACATACTGAGGATATGAGGGAGGTGGAACTGGAGATCTGTACATGAGTAGAATGGCAAGGGACACCCCGGCCGGTGGTGTTGAGAAATGGTGTAGAGGTAGGTAATAGCACTTGGATCCAGTCCAATATAAATCCATAGAGGAAATAATTACAGAGATGAGGAAGGCACAGGAATGTCAAAACTGGGAGAGAAAAAAACAAGACATGACTGACTGACTGACAGGCAAGACTAGATGTTAACTAAACAAAAAACCTGACAATGAACATGAGAAACGAGAGGGATTATATCGGGAGGGATAACAAGGCACACATGAAGACAATCAGCTGTGAGAGGAGGGAATGAGCGTTTCCAAGGAAGCGCAAAACTCGTCACCCATGAGGCAGAGCGAACACACAAGGAAAACAAAACAACAACATGTAGACACACAGGAAGCACAGAGTGTTCTCACCCGGACATAACATAGGAGGTCATGATTGGTTCAGGCCACATTTGGCCAGGAAATTGAGGTTACACCCCTACTCATTTTTAAAAACACCCTGGGATTTTTAATGGCCAAATGGCTTCCATAGATGGTGTCTTGCATGACCAGATATGACCCTGCTTAGTTTCAGTGGGAAATCAGGTGAGTGGTGTAGGTTAATAGGGTGATAAACTATTGTTGTTGTAATTAAATTTTTTTATTTAATTTTTTTACTTTTTGGATTATTTCATTATTTCATTTTCAAATTGTGTAAATCGTTATGTATATAATGTTACTAATGCTTTGGAAATGTAATGCTTTTTACAATTTTTATTTATTTATTTTCTATAAAGCTTCCTGAATCTTGACAGGGAGAGAATGTTTAAGAGAGAGTAGGAAGAGGACTGTATATTTTTACAAGAGAAAACACCAATTCTCTGTACAGAGACTTGTATAAATAGATCTTGTAGCACAGTGATCACATTATCTGCTCAGGAAAATCCTTTGTCACCCAGTGTTTTGAATGTCGCAATCTTTCCATCATGGTAACGCTATACTTATTACTGTTACCCCTGACACATGATGTAAGGAGATCCCTATATAGTGAGCGATGTATTTCCATTCCCACCAGCAAGATCTATAGCACTGACAATATATAGCAAATCACTTTGGGCAGGCCCAGACATGAAAGAAACTTGTGCTGCTTTGGTTCTGTTTGATCACTGTAAAAACCTGCACTCACAACACCATGCAAGCAAAGAAATGGAAAACATGCCAATAAAACAGAATTTTTAAAGGATTTATAAGCTATGTAAATAAGGAAGCTACTTTGTTTAATATTTAAAGGAATATTCAAGGTTCAATGTAAGTCAAGGCAATATATAATACAGATACGTAATGCAGCCTTTTTATCTTTCTTTCTGTAAAAATAGAAATGTTTCATCTTTGTAGATGAATCAAATTGCCCATGAGGTGCTTTAAGCTTTTCCTAGAAAATAATTTAATGTTAAATCAAGGCACAGCTGCACCCTTTCTCGATATATTTGGCTATAAACCCTCTGTGCCTCTGTTTATGGCTTTAATAAACATGAACTCATGAAGGTGAACTGGGCACCCCAGCTCTTGATGAAATGTGTGAGAGCAACACATCAAATGGAGAAGGAAAGCCCTTTCTACTGAAGGCGGGAGAGCAAACAACAGCTGCTGGGAGTTATTTTACTGTTTCACTAATGTATAGGCAAAACGGAAATCTTTCAATAAAGAAAAAGACATTAATAAAAATTACATTCATAGACGGATTTGAACAGTCTAGTTGATGTTATCTGTGCTATGTTTGCAGTTTCTCCCTATTTATATCTTTTGAGACATTGATGTTTTGCTGACTGCTATGTTTCACAGCAACGGATAGTGGAATAATTAATTCTATTAATCCTAAAAACGGCACACCTGTTTAATTCCAATTTTAGATTAAAGGGATAAGGTCATGCATTTTTTTTTTATTATTATTTTCTTTTAGGTGCACTTATAATGTTGTATAAGTTTTAATATAGTATTAAATTACCTTTTCCCACGTCTCTAGCCCTCTGTCTGAAACACTCGGTTTTCTGTGCAGTTCCCTGTAAGACTTATATATTACATACAGGAATAGGCTGTGTTATGATTGGCTAACATCTTTGAATCCAAACATGTGGAAATGTTTATAAAAAAAGGATGAAAGAAAGGAAAATGAGGAAAATGAGCAAGCGATTTACAAATCCCCTGAAAGCATTCAATCCAGGCAGCCATTAATAGCTGTATTTCCCAATCAAACTAACTACTTCAGTTTTTACGATTGAAAATTGAACAGAGTCGGCATACTGTTCTTGCTAAATACTTATAATATTAGGCATACAAGATTTGATGAGACAATAATGCTATATAAAGCTAACAAAAGTTGTGAATATGAAGGGTTAATAAATCTGTATCCAGCTATAATGGACGGTTAACCCAGGTGCTTGCCTCCTTAGTGTGGCTGTTTCAGTATGCATCCTGTGTAAGTAAATATGGAATGCTTGAGTAGATGGAATTTTTGTGCTCAAACAAGACTTGGATAGGTGGTGGTGGCGTAGTGGCTAGAGCACAGGGCTGCCAATCAGAAGGTCTCTGGTTTGAACCCCACATTGTGCCCTTGAGCAAGGCACTTAACTCCAGGTTGCTCTGGGGGGATTGTCCCTGTAATAAGGGCTCTGTAAGTCGCTTTGGAAAAAAGCATCTGGTAAATGTAAATGGATAACTTCAGGTGCATAGAGACAAAAAATTATCCACACTAGTGCTATGTGACATGAGATGAAAAGTTTTTTAACTGGTCTGTTTTTAACTTACACATTGCACTTTTTCAAGTCTTATGCAAGTCTAAAATATGCATATAAATGTTGGTCATTCAGTGTTCGGACAACTTGTCTTGTGGATTTTAAAATACGGAATGTTTGCTAGGTGGGGAGTCACCCTCCCGATCGTTGCGCCAGGCGACCAGGGAAGGGGAACACCCTCAGCTGTTTTGATGCTTAAATATGTTATAATGGATGTACTGATGCATTCTAGGGCTGTCACGATTACTCGATTTAATTGGATTACTGAATTTATAAAATTCCTCGATTACAAAATTGCTAAATCGACAAATCCAAAATAATGTGAAAGTGACGCATTTCACGGATGAGAGTTCAAACACATAATGAAAAAAGGTGCAGCTGGTGAGAGCACTTAACTTTAGGTTTGAAAAACAATGCAGGCTCATTGTATTTTCTGTGTCAATTTTCATGTCATGGTGGACTTGCCTCAGAAGTATTGCAACCAAAGAGCCAGAGAGTTTGAGTGGAACCTAAACTTATGTGCATGTGGTGCATGAATCTCCGTAAAATATTTGCATTGCATCACATGCCTGGGAACTAAACAAGCTTAGGCTATATTGTCCAGCTTGGCCAGCTTGGCCAGCTTGGGGAGTTGTCCCCATTGTACATCCTTCTGGACCAAGATTCGGGAGAGAAGACTGAGGGCTGCAGTTGTGGGCAAAAAGGAACCATGTGTCTCTTCTCAGGCCAGAGAAGAGTCAGGGTTCTTGAGACTCAATGTCTAGGGTAAGAGGGACCCCCCCGGTGGAATTGTCAGTTGATAATCAACAGCACTCGGGCCGTCGAGCAGTTTTCTCCTCCATGGGAGCCGCGCTGCCTGGGAAGATGAGGTGCTTCGCAGCCTCTGTCTTCCAGAAGATACAGTATATAAGGCTTCAGTGCTTGCAGTTCAAGTGCTGAAGACTGCAGAGTGAGGAGATTTGTGTTATTGCACACTTGATCTTGCGTATGTCTCGCAGCATGGTTCAAAGCTGCAGGAACAGCATGTGTTTTGTGGTGGTAGGTGAGAGAGCCCTATGGCTGAACTTGTCAGGGCTCTCTTACAAAGAACAATAGTTTTTGGACACCCCCATAGACCCGAAGGCCATGTTAGACGCCACTGTTACAGTTATGCACCAGCAGTGTGACCTGAGTATAAAGTAGGGAGAGGCGTTTAAAGAATTTCTCCAACGAAAGCTGCCGGCTCATCCTTATCAGTCAAGTCGGACCAATTTCAAGCCCTCTGGAAAGGGAGGACAGCCTGATTTACAGCTTTACTTCACCCCACACCCCTCCAGCAACCGGGAAACATGACGGCACAAACCAACCTGGACCATTCAAAGCCAAAACTGTCTTTTGTGGCACTTCCACAAGGCACCACCCTTCCAACAGCCAGGGGCATAAGAAGAGACAATGGAGTATTCATGTCAGTGGCACAAGGGGAGTCGGCTCTGATTTTAGAGGAAGAAATATCCTCTTTACCAAATAAGGTAGTTATATATATAGAACGCAATCAGGTTTTTTTATTCCCAGTATTTTGTCATTCCAAAAAGAGGGGGAAGTCTCCGTCCAATTGTAGATTTACAAGTCCTCAACAAACACCTCAGGAAATACATTTAAAAATGCTCACACTCAGAACCTTTTTTTATTCTATTTATCACAGAGACTGGTTAATGTCAATAGATCTCCAAGACTGCTGCTATTGCTGTATTTTCACATAGACATTGTTCCTGCTCACAGGAAATATCTTAGATTCACTTATCAGGACAGAGCCTACAAGTATGTGAAAGTTCCTTTCGGTTTTTCTGTGGCACCTCCAGTATTTATCAAATATGTGGAGTCAACTCTGACATCACTAAGGAATGCAGGGATCAGAGCGTTGGCTTATCTAGGGATCTGCTCATTTGCACGCTGTCTCAGAGAGATATGAACACATTAGTGACACATTTGGAGAGCTTGAGATTCAGAATAAACCAGGCAAAGAGCAGTCTTATTCCCTCACAAGAGATCATTTATTTGGGGCTCAAGATGAACAACATTCAGTCTTGTGTATTCCTTTCAGAGGAGTGCATAAAGATGTTTTTCATCTGCATCTCACTTTTCCAACGGGGAGATCTTTCTCTCAGGACGTGTCTCAGGCTGTTGGGCTCTATGAAATCAACAGTGGCCATGATTCACCTGGGGTTATTGCGATTGAGGCAATTTCAGAACTGGACAGCACCAATGCATTCGGGCCGTCAGTGCCATTTCAGTCACAGAGAGATTGTCTCGTCAGAATGCATGAATGCTCTCCATCATTGGAGAGCCCTGTCTTTTCTCAGGACAGGATGCCCATTGGGTCCGATTTTAATGAGAAAAGTGGTGACAATGGACGCTTCTCTCACAGGCTTGATTGCTGTGATTGAGGGCAGAACAGTGAGAGGTGTTTGGACTCCCACACTGAGGGAAAGAACATACATTCTAGCTCTCAGACATTTTGCGAGTTTTCTCAGGAATCATCATGTGTTGATCAGAACAGACAGCACAATGGTGATAGCCTACATAAATCAGCAAGGTGGAGTTTATTTGCGCCAGCTTCACAGCTTGGCAGAGAAACTGATTGAATGGAGCAACACAAACCTGTCATCATTGTGAGCAACGCATGTTCCGGGCATAATGTACAAGGGAGTAGATTTGCTTTCCAGAGGGAATCCTCTGCATAGAGAATGGAGGCTTCACCCTGCTTTCCAGACAAGCAGCAGTATATCTCTTCAAATCGCAAGAAGACACCCAATGTCCTCTCCCTGGTGGGCGACAATGCACCGTTGGGTGTGGATGCACTTGCCCACCAGTGGCCCCATACATTACTTTATTTCCCCCACTGAGCCTGATCAGACTGACGTTGTGGAGAGTTTGGTCATTCTCTCATTCTAATAGCTTCGAACTGTCAAAGGAAGCTGCAGATTTCAGAGATTGCTCAGCTGCTTTATGACTACCCATGGCATCTACCGCTGCACAGAGATCTTCTCTCTCAAGCCTGTGGGGAGATTTTCCATTCCTCTTCTCAGATGTTGGCTCTCTGGGTCTAGCCTATGAGGGGCAAAATTTAAATAACACTGGTCTGCCCCAAGTAAAAAGTAACCCTTAGACCAAACCTGGCATTTGTGCCTAAAGTCAGTGTCTCCTCGGCATGTGCCAGTCAGTAGACTTTTTGCCTTTTCACCCGCCGCCTTTTCCTCCACAGAGGAGGAAAGGCTACATTGCTTGTGTCCAGTATGTGCTTGCATATGACTGCATATGTGCAAAAGACGAGAGCCCAAAGGGAGAATAGTCAGCTCTTTATTGGGTTAGGCTAACCCTATTTCTCACCAGCGCCTTTCTCATTCAGTGTTGGACACGATTGTTATAACAGCTCAAATTGGCAAACTCCAGATGGTTTACAGGCTTACTCAACTAGGGGTATGGCCACATCCTGGGTGCGGTTCAAGGGCATTTCAGTTCAAGAGATTTGTGCTGCAGGGAGTTGGTCATCTCCTCTATTTTTTAGGTTTTACAGACTGGATGTTACAGAGCCTTCAGTGGCTCACTCTGTCCTTGAGGCGGGAATGCAGCATACTGTGCAATGAGAACACACATATATACAGTATACAGTAGCAGATCCAGAAAATCTGCAATTCAGGAGTTGTCTATATCCTTTCGTGAGATGCCGAATGAGAGTTAGAAAGAGATCTTCCAGTAACATGAAGTGAGGTATCTCACATCATTGCCCTCCTTGAATTTTCGCCTGGAGAAGAGATATGCAGAGAATGAGGCAGAAACAGCTAGCTGTGGTTTATATTAGGGAGGATGGATTCCTTAAAAGTTGCAGTGATTGGTCTGTCAATCTTGACAGTTGTTGTGTTATTGGAGTTTCCACAATCGGTCATGAGTTACATGAGTAACCTAAAGTTACCTGATGTATGATTTTCAGCTGGTGGACAATTGAACAGGCAAAACATTCCCAAGCCTTAAAAATAAGGAGGCACCAGAGCCATATCTAAAGACTATATTATAGAAACTTGGGGGATTGACTGTTCATACCTAGCAACATCCAATCAACCGCACAGCAACATGCTAAAAAACAACCTTATAAAAATGTTCTGGCATATACCGAAAACACCTTAGCATGGACAAGCACCACTCACATTTTAAGAAAATATAAAAATCAAGTTTCCATTGTTATTATTAGCATTTCGGCATTTATTCTGTCATTCTCAAACTCTCCATGGAATCCTAACTTGAACAAAATGTTCCTAAAGAGACTTGAGAATCTCAAAATTATGACAAAAAAAATTGAAATAGATGAAACTTTAGAAGACGCACTAAAAACATAAGTTTTGGCACATTGTACGTCAGATTTGAATCACATGTGGTTGTATACAGTGTACTGAACTGTATATAAAACTGTAGCATGCAGTATAATGTATGGAAATATACAGTGAGCTGTATGATAGTATGCTAGACACATTACACGTTTGTTAAAACTTCAGACACAGACGGTGTTTCTCTAATAAGGTTTTTCAAGCAGTGTCACAGTGATTTATAACCCCCTTGAAAATCTAATATCGGATTTATAGTTCCAAGTTCCACCCAGCTGAGTATGATGCGTGTGATGTGGGACCTGCAATGCACACCAGGATGTGCCTGTGAGACCCCAGGGCAACTCTGCAAAAAAAGGCAACCTGATTATTCTAGCAAGGAGATGTTTCTGAAAGATTTTTGAAATCTTAAGGGTCATTGCCTTTCTTTTAGAAGACATATCATGGGAAACAATATTTTCCTTGCTCTTTTGAAATTAAAGAGTTTGATGTACTATGTTATGTAGACAAACTAATTCTTCTGATGAAAAGATTTAGCTGAACCTTGGCTGCAAAATGGGTCATTCACAAATCGTCAAGGTTATAATATCACAACAGTAAGCACATTAACATATGACTGCCCACATTTATATACTTTTTCTGCACTGAAGAAGTGTTACTGTGCTCAACATGGTGACATGGCATGTTGCTTCAGAAAGTTATTGTACCCTGATTTCGACCCCATACTGCCAAATTACTGACTAGCATCATCCCCATCAGACATTTTTGCATCAATTAAGATGTTCCCCTTTCTCTGTAGTGCTACTGATAGTGTGTTGTGCAAGCAACCTCTGAGACACTCTCACAATACTCATGGAATGAGTACAACCATACAATGGTCTTATGGAAATCAGGACGTAATCAACATTGCAATCAAACAATGATGAGCATGATTCCGTAGGTGCATTTTTACTCAACTGACGTTTAGGTTTAGGGATGGTGTTTGGGTTAAGGCATTGAGTTAATAAAATATGCATTTCTGTTGACTGTATTGTATCATTTATACATAAAAATACAACTCGCTTTTGGTGACACGCTGTGGACATTTCACCTGGAAACTGGAGCTCAATATTTATTCGTTCAACAACACTTCCATCTTCGGCCACTGGGGGCAGTGACACACTTCTGTTTCCACACTGTGAGAGTTTTGCACTTCCTGGGGATTGTCCATTTGTATTTGTGTATTACTGTTTCCTCTCAGAGTTCTGTGTTTTAATTTAGAGTCCAACCTTTAAGTTATTCCATCAGTATAACCAAGGTGCATTATATTTTTTCACTAGTTGCCATGCTCACACATTCAGAGGCGGCAACAGAAGATAAAGGCAGACAAAAAGACTTTTAATTGTACAGGTTCCACATGCAGCATTATAATTAGAGTTTCCTGTTAATCAGAGACAATGGATACCTGACTGAAACTCAGAATGAGAGAGGAGGAAGACACAGAGAGAGAGAGACAAGAGATGGGCACCTGCCGAGTCAGCACAATAGGTTCATGCCTGAGCAGTCTCTTTCAACCTGTCATAATAATTCACTATCTCCACAGGAGTAGCCCATCGTCGGTGAACTGGAAGGTGCACAGACGCCTCTATAACATCTCAACCATCAATCAGAAGACAGAGAGTGTGCTGTAAAATGGCAAGCGGTCTGCTGTTATGTCCCAGGCCCAGGGCTGGATTGGTAATCTGGCATACTGGGCAATTTTGCCAGTGGGCCGATGCACTTTTGGGCCAATCAGGGGCGGACTGGTCATCGGGAGTATCTGTTTTCTTCACTTCCTGAAACTTAACTTGTTTTTCCCCCAGTAATGTATACTGCACCTGTCCGGGACATAATAAACATGGAAGCGGATTTACTGTATGCAGGACTATCGGCTTCACACATTTATTTTAAAGCATGCATCACTTGCTGATGATATGTTTATTCAATTAAATCACAGAGAAAATACATGACAGGGATTTGTTCATGACAGTAAGCAGCTGATGTTGTTTTACAATGTGTATCCATTGGCAGTGACCAAATGAAACAAGTTTGTGTATTTGACACCTATCACGAGTCCCGGTAGTTACAACGTTTTTTCTTTTTACATGTAACAAAATCCCACAGTAAAACAGTATTTATTCCAAAATATTTTCCAGGACAAATTATTATTTTCCAGGACATTTTTGTATTTTTTGTTCAGATCTTTTCAGAATTCAGTATATTTTTATACTATATATTTAGTCTTAGTAATTCCAGGAATTTTCCATTGCAAAATGTTCCATGTTTTCCAGGACACGTTGGGAACCCTGTTATACTTTTGCATCCAGTCCTGGATTAACCACAGGTCCGACTGGGCCATTGCCCATGGGCCTCTAAACCCAAGAGGCCTAAACCATGTATTTTTTTTGTTTGTTTTTTGAGATAACTATTATAAATACATTTAAATGTAAGCCTTATATGAAATTTAATTTGTTCAGCCGAATGTGTGCTGGACTACAGCAGTGCGAGCACAGGCACTCGAGTGCATGCTTCAGGAATCTGAGCACAGGCACAGCACGTTTATTGGAAAGACTACAGAGAATAGTGTTTGATTCACAAAACACTTCCAAACGGTGCAGTCTACCCTGACGGATATGGTGCAGTCTACCCTGACTGTGTAGAGTGCTGATGGATTCAAGTAATTTTTTACTGTATATAAGCGACAGAATTCATGCAACTGATATGGAGGACTTTAAAAGTTTAATTCCTGAATGCCTTAAATGTTTAACAAAAAAGCAAAGATGCCATACTAGCCCAACTATGTGCATGGTAACCTTTTGGAATACTGGGTTAACCGCGAGAGTTCACAAACTGTTATTCTGTTATTTGTTGGGACCTGGGAATAAAGAATGTTTATTGCCATGGATGCATCAAACACAAACTCAGATTAGCAGGGAATAAAGATCTTTGTGACACCTCCACTAAAAAAGCTAGATGCAGCACAACGAATGATGAAACAGAACACATGTCTTGAGATGCATTTGGAAATATTGAAGTTCTTTTCATATTAAAACAGTCCAAAAAAATGTGGGATGCCTTCGTGGGATGCTGAAAAGAGTGAGATAAAGAGCAACGATCAAAGTCGTCCATCCAGTGCATGTTTAGATAGAAAAGAAATAAAAAACAGTGCAGACGCACATGTGAACAGCCCTTAACTCACCTAGCTTACTTGAAAATCTGATCCAAACCTGGCCTAAAACCCGAAGGTTTGTTGGGTACATTCAAACTCAGATAGGGTTAAAGGCCTGTATTTCACGCTGAATAATGATTTAGGTACTTGAATACAGGCGCGTCTAACAGTTTACAGAATTCCGACTATCCGCGCACATCCCTATTACTAACAACGCATGATTTTGTTTCAGTTCATAATTCAGAAGTACATATAATTGGCCATGTAAGATATTGCTCATGTTTTTAACTGTAATAATTGATATAACATCTTCTAACTTTTCTATCAAATCTGCCAAGCGTCATGTAGAGCACATAAATTTGAAGTAATATTATTATTATTATTATTATTATTATTATTATTATTATTATATTATAGATAATTATATATTGTATATTTATATACAATATATCCAATATTATATATTATATAGGCAAGAATAAGCTTCTAGTCCACTCAGATCCAGAGATATTTGACCATACAGTGAGGAAGGTGTGTGGGATCACAGAATAGACTGAACGCCTATGGACGAGCACATGGCGAGTGCTCTGCTATGTTAGAGCACCACCTGCATTTCAGATCTGTTTAATGCGATGGAAGGTGATGGAGGAAAAAAAATCCTAGAACTTGCTGCAATCTAGTGGAATGGGCTAACAATATTTACTGGGCCATCGAGCAAACAGAATGTGAATCACAGGATTTCAAGGATACAAATGTTGTTGTTTTTTTTAGATAAATATTCATCTAAGTTTGTAAACATATACAATATTTTTTAATTATTGGAATCTTTATTATTATTATTATTATTAGGGGGCTTTTCTGTAAAATGATGACCAATATTTTGCAAGTTGCTAATGTATGTATTTAACGTGATATTTAAAATTTGGGTGGGAAAAATTGCAGGTGGTAGCCAAAGTATGCGGCAGAGTGTAGGGGGTTAACATGGAATTAGGTCTCAATTGATGAGCTCCAAGTAGAAGAAAAAAAACAATGCAGAACCGAAAGCCAAAAAGCATAGAAGGCAGATTTGAAATGACATCCTTCTGAATGTGTCATGCACCAGCCGAACAACTGCTATTGAGAATGGAATGCTAATGGTTAGCTTTGTCCTGATATTACAGATCTCCTTGATTCAATGTATACATTGTATCAATTTATGTGTTCTCTGTGAATTAAACGCATGACCTTAAAATTTCTAGTGCCATGCTCTACTAGTTGAGCTACGGGAACAATACAAAGAATTGATTTGGTTGTATAAAGATCAGAGCTGCACAGAATCAAAGAGAAAATCCCAGAGGATGGGGAGTGTTACTGAAAAAAGTAAAAATAGGTATGACTGCATGTGCTTTCAGCGTGAGGATGGTAGAACTACAAGAGATCGGAGAATGAATGAGGTTGCAGAAGAGTGTAAATTGTACCACGTCTTTAGAATGTTGTGGCAAGATCTTTGCTGCACCAGATTTGCACACCAAATGCAGCTGACATGTAGAAAAGAAACTGTTTTGCATGAATCCTTTTACTGGCACAGCTTTTGGGATCACGTTCAAAAGGAGCAGGAAAGGAACATCTAAAGGAGACATATTTCCTGCCAGAGCTACTTTTACAGACAGAAGAAAGCAATCAGCACTCTGTAGACTGACATTTTGGAGGCACATGGTGCCTAAAAATCAACCTGAACCTTGATTGATAAAACAAGAAATGACTCCACATTCAGTCCACAACTGCATATATTATTTTATTCTGTCAGAATAGGTTATACATTTGTACACAGTTCATGTCAATTTCATCATAAACAAAAAAGACCAGGCCTTGTTTTTGCAGTAGAAATACTTTTCTTCTTTGGTTTTTGCTCTACGCCTGATTTACTCGAGAGAAAATAGGCCAGTTGCTTTCTGAGCAATAATTTGATGAGAATCTTAAATCACCATGCCACTGGCTAAGAAATACTTGATACTTTGATGCTGTGAAAAAATGGGAGGCACAGAAAATTTCCCAAAGGAAGATTAGATGATCCACTAGAAGCCCATATATTTCTGAACTGACATACTGTATGAGGACATTCTCCTTCCTAATGATACTTAGCAATGAGCCACAATTACATGACTAAATTCAGCACGTACACTTTTAATACCTCCATAATATGTTTGAATAAATTACTTAATAAGAGTGACTAAATAATCTGACTATACAAAAATTATTAAAATATTTGGTAATATTTTTAATGCATTTTAAAGGCATTATTTTATATGCATAATGTCTCATAATACACCTTATCTTTTATAACTTTTCATAAATAATAGTAACCACAATTATAAACAATATTACCTATTCATAACTGTAGAATGTAATGCATATAACATGACCAACAGATTTTATCTGCAGAAATAATAAAGTATTATATGCATATTTGCATTATATTTATATGGTAAGCTTTAAGTAAAGTGACAAAATCAATGTATTGTTATAAGATATTTTTTAATGGTTATAAGACACACTTATAAAATGGATGTTATTGCACATACAAATGCACAGAATACTAAACAACACACATTTAATCCTAAAAGCATACCTCGTGTCTTTAGTGACCTGGGACTTTTTTATTATTATTATTATTTATTTATTTATTCTTTGCACTTCCATAAATTATATTTTTAGGATTATTTCATATCTATATAAGTTTACTATCAAATGATATCTATCTATTTGTATGAATATTGAACTAATTTCTCTTGTAATAAACAAAGATTTATTACAAGAGAAATTAGTTCAATATTCATACAAATAAATGCTATATCACATTGATTTTCTGTGCAACAATGAATTATCAACAATGGCGAATTATCAGTATTCTATATATACGTGTGCACATACATATTATACATGTTATACAAGGTAACGCTGTTGTTTCAGTTATTGACTTGATTTATATTTGACATTGCTATTGAATGCCAGTAGTTTAATAATGCCTTTTTATTTTTAATACCTTTTTGAAGCGCTACAAGATTGAATAAACACATAACATACAGCAGCAACCACACATAAAACTAATATAAATAAATATTATAAGACTACCTTAAATAAATGAGTCTTAAGTAACTTCTTAAAACAATCCAATCCTCTGAAAGAGAAAGCTCTTCCCCCCATAGATTTAAGTTTGCATGAGGGCTGCTGAAGTTTAAAGGAATTGACAGAACAAAGAGAACGGGAGGGAGTGAAGGGCAAAACAAGACTGCAAAGATACTCTGGTGCAATACCATGAACTGCTTTATACGTTAAAATTAGTTTTAAAATCAATACGAGCAGGAATGGGAAGCCAGTGCAACTGTGAGAGCACAGGGGTAATGTGTGAACATGGTGAGGTGTGTGTAAGAACACGAGCAGCAGAGTTCTGAATATACTGAAGCCTATTTATGTTTTTTGCTGGTAGGCCAGAAAAGAGGGCATTGCAGTAATCCAGCCTAGAGGTGATAAAGGCTTAGATAAGACTTTCTGCATCAGCCAGAGACAGGAAGTTGGGCAAAATTTCTAAGGTGATAAAAGGCTGTTTTGGAAATATTTTTAATGTGTGCACCAAATGTCAACTGAGCGTCAAAGATGACACCGAAGTTCCGCACTTGGGAGGACAGAGGCAAAAGCTGTTGTCAACCATCAATTTAAGATTCTTAGATTTAGAAGTAAATTATAGCAAGTGCAACACATGAACTGTAGCCTATGACTGTTGTCATTTGGGTGTTCTAGATTTGTCTTGATTTGTTGCATTTTCTCTTTGATGTATGAAAAATAATACATCCAAATATTATTTTCTAATTATCTTAGATTATCGTAGATCCATTTGTGACAGATATCCATGATTTTCACAGGCAGCGAAATTCCCCATTATGTTTAGCGCATGCTTCCAATGCTGACGCTACAGACTTCCAGTTCACAGCTTATTTCTATAACCAAGCACTGAAATATAACTAACAACAGTCAAAAATGGCAGAACAGTCTGAGTTCACTTAATGTAAAGCACTTTCCCACTAAAGTCTGCATATGGACATACAGTACGGTTTCAACAGCAATCCTTGAATGGATAAGTACACAATCTCACACTTTACATTGTAAAGGTACTCTACTGAGCTCTAGCGGTCTCTGCACGCACGTTCTTTGATATTAAAACCTAGAAATCTAGAAATCCCAACCGGATGCCTTTTAAATTTTGAAAAATAGGACAGATCCGTGAAAAGAGGACGTATGGTCACCATACGATTTAAGGGATGTGTCTTTGCATTATTTCTGCATTAACAAGTGATGCCTTCTCACGCAGACTGCTGAAAGAAATGCTGTCACATACACTCACAGCACAGCATGAGATACAAAACATCCTAAAGATGATTAAAATAAAAAATGAGGAGCTAAGTTTAAATGTTTTTCATCTTTGTTATCTGCCAAAATGACGGAGAGCATTTTGAATTATCCATCAATGTTTTAAAGCAAGTGATGGAGAATTAGGTTAATGCAACCTCTGCTTCTAACATTTGGTTTGACTCAAAATGTTTCGGACATTGGCAGCTTTTTGGGGGGGGGGCTTATCATTGTAACGTTCCTTTTCCAGGAATTTTGAAGCCACCTGAAGTTGTTATAACACCCTATAACAGCACATATTCCTCCAGAGCCTCCGCTGCTCACCATCACTAGTAACGTTAGTCTAGCTGATAACAACAACTAAGAGGAAGTTTGAAGCATCCAAGAGGAAGTCTCCAGCTGTAATGGCACCACACATGGAGAAGTCAGGAAAAAGGTGGATAAGTGCCGGGTCTTTAAAGAGAAGAGTGTTAGAGTGTTAGTGAAACTCCCATGCATTTAATGGTAAATGTGAATGTTTAAGTCATTAAGAAAAACATTTTTAAGCCAAAAACATATCAGTAGCTCTCACTGAAGAAAAAAAAAAGCATGTTTATTACATAGAACCAAATCTGTGTTACTGTGTATACAAAACGCACAAAACGCAAAAATCTAACTGATTCTAGGGTTGTCAGCGCATTGCTATTTGGTTGCTATGTGTTCTGAGTAGTTTGTATGAAGAGCTATGTATGAAATACATATTTATAAACCCCTCATTTAAGTATGAAAAGGCCCGCCGTCAGGGGGGGTCAAAGGGTACAGATGACCCCGGGCCCAAGGCCCAGGGGGGGCCCATGCAAAGGTCTATAGTTGACCCTTAATGGGATCAAGCACAACAATTTTATTTACTGACTTGTATCACCGAAAATAGAATGTATCTGTATTTACATGATAAATACATTAATTGTTATCAATAAAACACATTTGTCAACTGATTCTGATCCCCCATCCCCCCGCTGTTAATGTGAAAATGGTGCGGTCGAAACACCTGGCCAATCCGATGTGCGGAACACACACACAATGTGCATTGTACAAAGCGGGGACTGACTAGGAAAGTCAAAATGCCTCATCAAAGGCTAAAATCAGGGGCACAAAAAAGAAAAGCGAGCAAACAGAGAGCAAAAGTGAATGAAAGAAGCAGAGAGGCGATGGCCAAATTTCTTGCCAAGCATGAAGCACTAGGTATGACAGGCGAAGATGAACGTGGCGAAAGCGAGGAGCTAGTGTAGACTAGCAAATACAACTGCAGCTAGTTAGCTTAATCTTTAAATAACGTTAGCACGTTCACTTAACTAGATAAGATATCAATATAATAGACTGATATAAATGCCCTTATAAGTGGGGATGGGTACCAAAACCCGATATTAAACGGGCCCCGGTGCTAAATTATTAAGGATTATTGATAAGCTCCGACATTACAGTTCTTTTTAACGTTTTGGTGTAAATTATAATAATGCTGCTGCAACCTCTCTACTCTGTTTCGGAGCTGCGCTCCACACACACACACACACACACACACACACACACATGTACACACACTAGGGGTGACCAGATCCCAACAAACCAAATGTGGGACAAAGAGTAGCTATGTTAATGTGGGACACGTTACTAATTCTGAGAAGTCTATATATTTTATATGACATCTATCTAAATTTAAAAAATAAACATCGCAATTTTACCTGGCGCTATGTAGGCAGCAAGACGGTGACAGGTCCACCTGCACTTGACCCACATGTGCGCAGTTTGATTGACATCAAACACAGCCCCTTGATGACAGCCTTCCCCGCTTTTTTCACAGCCATTGGATACAATTATTTGATTGACATTTTAGATTTGTTTCCAGTGAGATATTGAGTTTAAATAATGACTTTGCTGTTGTTAACATTACTGTTGCTACTCTAGAAACAACATTCTTTTAAAAAATTATATATTTTTATCAATTATTTAACAATTGATAAAAAACAAACCGATAAAGAGTATCGATCAGAGTAATAGTATTGATAAAATCCTAACGATACCCATCCATACTTACATAAATCCATAAATGTCCATAAATCCTGATGTGTGAATAGTTATGGGTAATAGTTGTGGGTATAAGCAAAGCAAGTACATGCTATTTTAATATACTTTTAAAAATAAAATCAACTTGTATTTCAATATATGTTGCTTTAATGTTACAAGGGAAAATCCATTTTAAAAGTAGGACCAGTAACAAGGCTTGAGGGCAGCTAGACCAGTTTGGTCAGACTGGGAGACCAACTTAAACCAGTTAAACCAGCACACTAAATCCACCATTTTAATGTGTTGATAAAAATTGTCAATGACCACACAGTGGACCCCTTTAAGACATGATGCACCACTGCTGAAGGTGGTGTAATGGTTTAAGGGTAACTGAAAGTTTAAAGCTAGTGTCTCCCTGGGTTGCTAACATTGACATCAACATCCTGGATGATAGAGAAATTGCCTTTGAGTCTTCATCATCTCTGACAGACTTGAGGAATGTATTTTAGCAGGGGTACTGCTGAGGTAAATTGCTTTAAAACTAAAGGTGGGTCAACAGATGAGGTCACAAATGGAGAGATCAATAAAGAGTTGTTGAGATCCGAGAAATCGATAGCAGCAAAAAGAAGAACAGGTTCTTAACACTTATGTCTTCTCTCACCGAGGTCCCTCTTTAAAAGACTTTTCAAGATTACAAACTTGAAAGTGAATGCATTGGTATACTTCAGTATAAAATAGTGAATTTTGGGTCCCAAAAAGTATTGATTCTGACGAAAAAAGATTCAAGCTACTCTGTCAGAGCTATTTGTTGATTGAGCAGTCAATGTCCGGTTGAGTCAATGATATAGCAAATCACAGGAGATGCTTTGAAAAAAAAGCATTGATCCTTAAAGGAGTAGTACACGCGTAAATGATTTTCTTTCTTCCGTAAAACTCAAATGGAGATCCTAGGCAGTATATCCACGTTTTTGTTTTCCATACGTGGAAAATGGGTGTGAAATGAACACAAGAGGTGCTATAACAACAATGACCATTACTGACTTTCACACAAGTCAGGAGTAAAATGGTATATTATCAGTTCATAAACACTTATTTTTCATTCAGGTCCTCGCACAATGCTATATTATGACATCTAAACACTTTTACTGTAGTACATGACAATACATTTTATGTTTGCTTTACATAACCAACTACATTTACGAGCCTACTCAAGTGTGATAGCACTTGCAATGCAGAGGACACGAAGAGCATGTGAGTCGACGCGTGAGTCCAATGTGTCACAGAAGCACCATAAAATGAAGTAGTTGCTTCAGCAATTGCATTTTTCATCTCACATTTGCTTTTTATGAAACTATTGGTTAGGTTTAGGTTTAAGATTTCAGGTAGGAATGTCAGTTTTGTTGATTTAAAACTCAATGCAGCATTAACCTGGAGAACCTCATCTTTTTGAAAGTATATTTATCTATATTATATTTAAGTATATTAAATGTAGTCCATAAAGTTTGTGTGCTATATTTCAAGTCTTCTGAAGCCATACTATAGTTATTTGTGAGGAGCAAATCGAAAATGTAATCTAATATGCAGTTTCATTTCAGTCATGTGAGACTCAAGAACCAATGGCATTTGTTGTCAGTAACTTGGTTATGCATTCAAATGTGCCATTTTTAATGGATCATAAGTGTGAATTAGATTTGAAAAATGTGGTGGAGGGGAAGATTTTCAGTAAAAACCATTTCAATTTCTGACTGCTCCTCACACATAGCTATCATATAGATTCAGAAGACTTGGAATATATTACATAAATTATATTTACTTTTTTGTATTTGCTTTTTTTTGTCCTTTTTGGAGCTTGACAGTATACATCTACTTTTCACCATTTATTAGGATAGTTCATCCAAAAATTCAACTTCTGTCATCATTTACTCACCCTTATAGTGTTTCAAACCTCTAAGACTTGAAAACAGGCATCAATAAATCACTTTTTGCCATGGCCTATTGTGTTCCCACCACTTTTCAAAATAACTTGTGGCAGGGATGTGTCTAATACAGAGGAAACATTTCTAGTTCTTCAGTATGAGCTTCCATTTCGTTTGCGTGTGCTATAATGAGTGGACTATTGATTTGTCAAAATAGTAAAAGATTATTTGAAAATATTTACACATTCTCCTAAACATCGCCTTTTCTATTCAACAGAAGAAAGACAGAATTTTCATTTTTGCTTTAACTGTGTCATAAATTAGAGGACTAATGGGCCTTTAAAACTAAGCTTCAGGTCATTTTTTTCCAGGGTTTATTTGGCAAATTGAAACATTCTCTTTACAGAAAGTCAGCTCAAGGACATGTGTTTCAGGATGAATAATCACAGGCAGCTCTGATGTCCGCTGAGGTATAGATCGCATCGAAAATCCATCAGTGGTGAGGGGCTTGTTCAGTGTATGTCCTGCTGCCTGTCCGAGGCTTTGGTAATAAAGTTTCCCGAGGGGCTAATCTAGACAGTGGTCACGTGTGTTGATGCACAAGGAGCTCTATAGAGCGCAACAGTGCCCACATTTTCAGTGACCTTAAATATATTTCTCCATTTATTTTCTCCATCGGGAATTTAAAAAAAACTTCAATAAAGACTTCTAAGCTTTAAACTGAAATAACCAGCTCCAATATGAATCAAGATGCTGCAGCATTTGATTCAAAGCAAAACAAGTGTCGGAAATGAATTGCTTATTGCGAATGATGTAATCGAATCAGCAACAACACAAAAATATAAAATTATGGTCTATAAGTCAATGTCTGTGGGTTTGTTTCTAAATCTATAGCTGCCTTAAGGCCAAAGTATACTTTGTCTGTGTTGCTTAACGGAATGTGCAAAGTATAGCCCAAAGTATACTTCTGTCATGTGTGATGCAAATTACATATAATTACAATTACATATAAATATTTATATTATAAAAAATTACAAATTTCACCATCAGCACAGTCTGTTTGGACTGTCCATGCATTTTCTCAACAGTTGACACACAGACAGTGTGCAGGGGCAGACTGGGGAGAGATATCGGCACTTGATTTTAAATAAAAATCATCCCAAAAGTTGTTGAGTTGGGGGGGGGGGGTTGTGTGTTTGGCTGTTCGGCCTCGTTCGGCCATGGCGGGCCTACTGGGAAAAGTCCCGGGTATCCCTATGTCCAGTCGCTCACCGTCAAAAGAGTATACTTTGAAACGCAACGTGGCTGACCAGACGCGACCCAATACGGAGCGCAAAAAAACAAAGTATACCTGGGCATTTATAAGTTATCACTAAAAATGTATTTCTCTAATGATAAAAATAAATTTGATTTTTACATCTGGAGCCCGACTGTTGTATGTATTGTAATGTTGCATGAAGATCAGCACAACTTATGCTGGTCACAACATATGCACACATAAATATGGCTAAATACATGTATTAAGCTAGCATATGCAGTATAGGCCTATGTATTTGTATATATACACAGATGAGCCAAAACATTGTGACCAGGTGAAGTTAAAAACTTTGATCATCTCCTAACAAGGCCACATGTCAAGGTCTGGGGAGATTAGATGGTAAGTGAACAATCAGTTCTCGTAGTTAACGTGTTGAATGCAGGAGAAATGGGCAGGGGTAACCACTGCCCGGTTGCATAAAACACCTTAAGTATAACAGTGTGATTTCCCCTTACCAAAGGAAGTGGTATGAAGGTGTGCATATAATCCCTTAGACACTTCTCTTAGCTAATGGAAACCGTTAAGAGATTTACTAACAGTGAGCATGGTTTTATCGTAATCAAATTATACTGTTACCATGGATACAACACGTCCCTGCCTACTTTCAGAAGATCAGAATTGTCCCGACCAACATTTGGGCAATTTTACCACCTAGAAAATACTTTACACTATGTTTTTATTTGATTAAAATGACTATTAAACTTTATTATTATTATTATTTTTAATGTGTAAATTATTGTCCGAACTCTTCTGAAGCGGTGAATAAATGCATGAGGAGAGCGTTGTCCTGTGACAACTGTTCCTTTTTTCAGCACTTTTCAGGCTGCACTGATCAGTCATTTGTGATTACTGCATAAATAATTTTTTCAAATGAATTTCTGGAGGAAACATGGGCAGATTTCCATTTGTATGATGTACAATCCTAGAAATTAATAGATTCAAACACTTTTTTGAGTTCATGTCTTTCCGGTGTAAGTAAAAAAAAGTCCTGAGTTTTGCATGCATACCAATTAATGAAGGATTCTGTTTTTACAGCCGGTAAGAGCCCTCCTGAGGAAGACACTTTTGAATTTTAATGACTGTGCTAGGTAAGGGGTGCATGGTGGTGCAAGATGTTTAGATGCTTGTATAACTGTGCAGAGAACTGATTGTATCTGATTGAAAGTAAGACCTATATATATATATATTCGCAATATATTGCAAATGAACATGCTACATGGCTTTAATGCATCTATTTATACAGATTATAAAGATGCATAAAAGGGCAGAAAATACTACGCACACAGCTTGTTGGCGATTTCTCATATTATGTAATGGCCAAATATGTACTCCTACAATAGTTTTTCTACTGCAAAAAAAATTGCCTTGACCTACTCTACTCTTCAGTTGGTTCTATAAACTAAGCCATCTTGTTTTTTACAAACCTTTTAACTCTTAACATTCACTAAAAGTGAATATTTCCCAACCTTAAGGATTACCTTTGAAAAATGTTGCACTTTATGAAACACTTATCGTGTTTTAAGGGCATTCTTAAGTAAAAAATACATACTTAAGGGAAACTGAAAGGGATTATGATGTTTTACTTATAAAACACACTTCAGGTGCTTTATGCAACCAGGCACTAAGCAACTTTGACAAGGGCCAAATTGTTATGGCCAGACGACTGTGTCAGAGCGTCTCTGAAACGTCAAGGCTTGTGGGTTGCTCCCGGTCAGCAGTGGTGAGTACCTACTGACAATAGTCCAAGAAGGGATAAAACAGAATCTGATGTCAGGGTGTTGGGTGGCCAAGGCTCATTGACCTGGGGAAGTGATGGCACCAGGATGCACTGTGGGAAGATGAAAACCGGTAGAGGGAGTGTGATGCTCTGGGCAATATACTGCTGGGTCCAACCATTCATGTGGACATCAATTTGACATGTGCCACCTACCTAAACATCATTGCAGACCAGGTACACCCCTTCATGACAATGGCATTTCCTGATGGCAGTGGCCACTTTCATTCGGGAATGGTTTGAGGAGCATGATGAAGAGTTCAAGGTGTTGCCCTGGCCTCCAAATTCCCCAGATCTCAATCTGATTGAGCATGCGGAGGCAGGTGGTCATAATGTTTTTGTCTTATCTGTGTATATATACTGTGTGTGTGTGTGTGTCTGTGTGTGTGTGTGTGTGTGTGTGTTTGTGTGTGTGTGCGTGTGTGTATACTTACATACATATAATACATACTAGCAGGGAAGCGAACATCTGACTAAACAAGTTGCTAATGGCAACCAGTTGAAGCATATGCCAAATAAACCTACTGAAGGATAAAAACACATACTGAGTAAAAGATGCAACAGTCCATTGCTTTAAGTAAGCACATCTCATTTACGCATGATATAGAATATACCACACAATTACTCATGCAATCAACTGTTCTTTAAGCACTCTGCCAGAGGGCTCATGATGGCTAATTTAAGATATAAAAGAACCATAAATCATTCTGGCAAAGAGAGAAGATATTTAAAAAAAAAAAAAAAAAGATGTAATGAAGTCTCTAAATGTAATAAAATGTGTTCCTACATGTAATAAAGGCCCAAAATGTAATAAAAATATGTGTTATAAATATAATATTGGCCCCTAAATGTAATAACTGTTGGTCCTAAATGTAATAATGGCCCTTAATGTAATAACTGTTGGTCCTAAATGTAATAAAGTACCTAATTGAATAACATCTGGTCCTAAATGTAATAATGACCCCAAATGTTATTATGTTTTGTTATTAATAATATTATTACATTTAAGGCCTTAATTACATTTAGGACAAACATTATTACATTTAGGGCATTTTTTACTGCATTTAGGACAGATTATTATATTTATACCCTTTTTGGCCTTTTGGTCTTATTGTGCACCAATGCATGTTAATGCATGTAATAGAATTAAATTCTTTTTTTTTCTATTTATTAAAATAACATGTACAATAACCATAATAATTTGTCTCTGAAATTACTTTCCTTTTCAGCAGGCGTCATCTAGGCTGTGTGGGCTATTGTCTAATGTTAACTTGTAACCAAATAGCTATTTAATAAAGCATCCTTTATAATTATTGCAGTAGCCAACACAATAATTTAATGCTGGATCTAAATGTAATAAAGGTTACAAAAATAGCAAATAATGATAGATTTGAAAAAGAAGTCTTTCCATTGGCGGGCAGAATATGCTTTTCAGGGTAAACTTGACTATCAGCCTCCACGTCCCGGTGAAAAAGCCTCCTCAAAAGTGGATGCTTGCAGTGTTTCAGGAGGGGAGTAGTCCACCACAATCCACTGCAAACTCACATTCAGGTCCGACTCACTTTTCATGATCCAAACAATTCCTGGTGGATAAAAAAAAGTCCCATCCGACATGTCTCATTGAAAATCCTGTTTCACTTGGAAATACATCACATTACAGAAGTAAAATGGGTTGCAAAAGCATGTTGACTTTAAAATGCAAATGTGGTGTTCACAAAGAGCTCATAATTATTCCTCTTAGTCAATACAGTATTTAAACAAGGTAATATTTTGCCCAAGTTCTGCTTGGACAAGCATTTTGGTTCACTTTTAGTATTCGGCTATTTCACATGGGGCTGATTACCCCTTCAGCTTTGTCAATTTAATAAAAAGTAATCAGAAGGAACAAAATGACTCACACAGCCTTTAGTGATTTATTGCTTGCATAGAAAAATATTATTTATCCTATGCACAGCATTCCATGCTAAGAATTTTTAAAGTAATTGAGACTCAAATACCAAATTTGTTATTGAATATTTTGTGAAATAAATTGAAGTTGAATACATTTTTTTTAAGCTACAATCTAGGCAAAAGTACAAATGGAACTGGCTTCAAATGTCTGAAATATCGCCATGAATACATAATCAGTTTGACTATGTGAACCGCAAAAGGTGGTCTTTGATAAAATGAAAGTATATTATTCAGCTGACACATCGGGAGCAAAATCGTGAGTAACTGTGAGAAGTGGCTCTTTGTGGTCATGTTCAATTTCTGCAGTTACTCCATTGATAGATCTCTGATGGTTTCTCAGAATACTGTGTTCAAACTTAAAGCTTTGACAGCTAAAGTTTCACTCATATGCCTGAACCTGTCCGATTAGACTGATTAGACATGAAGTCCTGTGATTGGGGCTTGCAGTGCCTCACTTGTGGGTATAATCTATGCGTGCTGTGTTTTGGTAATACTGTGGACTCTTATCAAAGCGTACTTTGAATACTGAGTGTTGTATTTGAGAATTTGAATGTTATATTTAAGTGAATCTCACAAAACCTGTCAAGAAAATGTCTTCGTAATTTTGCACCCCAAAATAAAAAGAAATAAGAAATTATATTTTGAATTAAAGGAATATACCAGGTTCAAGCTGAGCTCAATCGACAGCATTTGTTTGATAATTTCGACTAATCCCTTGATTATTTAAAAATCCTGGTTACAGTGAGGCACTTACAATGGAAGCGAATGGGGCCAGTCCAAAAACATTAAAATACTCACTGTTTCATAAGTTAAGTCACAAGATGTAAACATTATTTGTGTTAATATGACTCAAGTGTAATAAGCTCTTTATAATTTTTGTGTTAAAATTGCTTGTTGTTAACTTTACACAGATAAGGTAAGCGATTTTATCACTAAAATAATATTAACACATTTAATGTTTACATCTTGTGGCTATACTTTTAAAACAGTGTTTATTAAAATTTTAGTGGACTGGCTTCATTCACTTCCGTTGCAAGTGCCACACTGTAAAGGCATTATTTTTTATATTTCATTTTTTTTAAATGAAGGACGAGTTGTAAATATTTTTTGAGGTAATCAAATTATGCCACAAATTCTGTTAATTGAGTTTAACTTATATTGAACCTGGAACATTCCTTTAAGAAAGTCTATTTTAGGACCATTAAAGCTGTTTACCATGTGACTTAATTTAACCTCATGTGACCCTGCATCCATATGCATGGACGTTTTATTTTGGCTTCACTATACGCAATACATAATTTCATTTCATTTAAAACTGATCTCAGTTCAGGAGACTCTGTGTTGTCAGTAAAGGGTTAAACTTTTGACGCACAGATTCATGTAACCAAGCAACATAGCATCGATCACAGCGGAGTTTGACTTTGGGAGAAACACCAACAAAACTACATCTGTTACTTAACCTAATAAAGTTTTACATTGAAACATGTTTGAGTCAAAAGATTAGTCTCTAGTTTCATCCGATATCCCATTTTTTATATTGGAACGATTTCTCACGAAACGCCATGCTCATATTCATTTTCATTTAAAATGTCCTATATTCCCTGTGCATTATCACATGCATCCAAAAGCTGTAAAATGTTGCTTTCAGAGGCTGTATACAGAGTTAGAATGAAAATAAGGTGCATTTCAAACTGTTCTGAGACCAGTTCAGACAGACAGCACACTGAAGGTTGTCAATTACTAATTGAGGGAGCATCCTAAAGCTCTCTATGCAGCTAAGTGCATTCAATCCAAACTTCCTATTTGCAGTGGATAAATGAGGGGTCAGTGGTGGCTCAGTGGTTAAGGCTCTGGGTTTCTGACCAGAAGGTCGGGGGTTCAAGCCCCAAATCCACCAAGACACCCTGTTGGGCCCTTGAGCAAGGCCCTTGACCCTATCTGCTCCATATCATGGCTGACCCTGCACTCTGACCCCAGCTTAGCTGGGATATGTGAAAAAAAGGGCAGTGGTGGCTCAGCGGTTAAGAAAAATAAATAATTTCACTTTATATATGCAGAAATGTATGTATAATGTGTGACAATTGATCAATTTATTTTATAAATGATGCTTGCCATTACTTTGAATCAGAGTTATGTATGCTAATTACTGATATAATGTCTGTAACATCTCAAAAACATGAATAATCAACACTCCTGGAAACATAATTTATAAAAAAAAAATATAGCTTGGTATTATTTAAAATTTTACAACGTAGCCCCACTGTCCAAATATGAGGACATCAATTTTTAGGAAACAATATATTTGGTCTAAAAAATAAATACATTTGGCGTACAGTACTCACGCTCAGGAGTCTCAGTTGGGTCTTCTATTTCCTTTAAATTCTCATTACTGCAATGCAAAAATAATTGAATAGCATACATAAAAAAAATCTAAATTATTAAATGTTATTATGATATATGAAATCATTACTAATATATAAATTGTAATGCATTTAATATCCATCCTGGTAGCATTTGTTTTACTATCTATAATTTATGATGACTTAAATTAAATGTGCACTAAGTAATTTTTTGTTATGACACCTAGTGATGTAGAAGCAGTATCATTCAAAAACAGAAGTGCAAATGTGCTATTCACAATCAACTTACATATTTTTATTATTTAAGTAGGCTACTATTCATTTCTACAGTGGTAAAACTTTTTAATGAAGATAAATTACTACTGAACTACAGTAACGAGAAGCAACATTGCGAGTAATGAAAAAAAAAAATCAATCAAAAGTAAAACATCCAGACACAATATGACAATTAGAGAAGTAGGTAGTGCTTATTGTCATGAAAATGTCACAATGTAGAAATTCTCAACAGTCCTAAAAATAGACTTTCTCTTTGTGGTGGAAATTCTGTAATAAAAGACACAAAGACTGTGGTGTCTTTCTAATAAGTATTTAATAAACCTACTCGCAAGTGGACTCATTCTCGGGTAATGAGCAACAGACCTCCAATCTCCCCAGTGTATATAGGCCCCAAGATGCAGCTGGGCTCAATCGTTTTGCACCTCTGAAATGCTGATGCCCCCACCCTTGTGACAGCTCTAATCTCCTCAACTTTCCTGTTTCAGTTGTTTGTTAGATAAGAAGAAAGGAGGCGGGGGTGGTGCAAGGCCACTCTGTCTCCACAGGTGCAGGGAGTTTTAGTTTTAGTCATGCACCCAGAAAGAAACACACAAGAACACACAGTATATTCACTTAAGACTTAATGTATGATTGTGATTACACATTACTTAGTATATAGTATTAACATTTCTATTACACTCTTTATATATATATATATATACTGGCAGCCAGAAATTTGGAATAATGTACAGATTTGCTGTTTTGGAAGGAAATTGGTACTTGATTTCACCAAATTGGCATTCAACTGATCACAATGTATAATCAGGACATTACTGATGTAAAAAACAGCACCATCACTATTAGAAAAAAGTAATTTTTGATAAAACCTAGACAGACCCCATTTCCAGCCACCATCACTCCAACATCTTATCCTTGAGTGATCATGCTAAATTGCTAATCTGGTACTAGAAAATCACTTGCCATTATATCAAACACTTCTGAAAGCTATTTGGTTCATTATATGAAGCTTAACATTGTTTTTGTGTTTGTTTTTGAGTTGCCACAGTATGCAATAGACTGGCATGTCTTAAGGTCAATATTAGGTCAGAAACAGCTTTCTTTAGAAACTCATCAATCAATCATTGTTTTGAGGAAATGAAGGTTATACAATGCTTGAAATTGTCAAAAAACTGAAGATTTCATACAAAGGTGTACAAACAGTCTTCAAAGACAAAGGACAACTGACTCTAACAAGGACAGAAAGAGATGTGGAAGACCAGATGTACAACAAGTTCTCTAGTTTGAGAAATAGACACCTCATGTGTCCTCAGCTGACAGCTTCATTGAATTCTACCCGCTCAACACCAGTTTCATGTACAACAGTAAAGAGAAGACTCAGGGGTGCAGGACTTATGGGAAGAATTGCAAAGACAAAGCCACTTTTGAAACAGAAAAACAAAAAGAAAAGGTTAGAGAGGACAACAGATATTGGACAGCAGATAATGAGAAAAAAAGTGTTATGGAGCTTTTGTAGGATCAGCTAGACCAGGGTGTCACACTCAGTTCCTGGAGGGCCAAAGCCAAGCAGAGTTTAGTTCCAGCCCTGCTCCAAATTGCCTCCTTGTAATCTTAAAGCACTCCTGAAGACTTTGATTAGCTAATTCAGGTGTGTTTAATTAGGGCTGGAGCTAAACTCTGCTGGACTGTGAACCTCCAGGAACTGAGTTTGACACCCCAGAGCTAGACTGTAAGGTGTGTGAGAAGTGCCCGACAAGACAGTCACATCTATGGCAAGTGCTACAGGAAGTGTGGGGTGAAATGTCACCTGAGTATCTGGACAAACTGACAGCTAGAATGTCAGTGATGAAAGGATCTGTAAAGCTGTCATTGCTGCACATGGAGGATTTTTTTTTAATGAGAACTCTTTGAAGTAGATATTGTAATAGTAATTTTTCATGTTATTAATATCCTGACTATACATTGTGATCAGTTGAATGCCACTTTGCTGAATAAAAGTAACAATTTCTTTCCATATGAACAAAATCTGTACATGGCCGCCCGTGTGTGTATGTGTGTGTGTATATATATATATATATATATATATATATATATATATATATATATATATATACAGGGTTGGGAGGGTTACTTTTGAAATGTATTCCACTACAGATTACAGAAGACATGCTGTAAAGTGTAATTTTTTAACGTATTCCATTAGATTACTCAAGGTAAGTAACGTAGACCTACTCTAAATACTTTGGACTACTTCTTCAGTACTGGTAGATTTGTTCACATATTTTGACTATAAATACTCTGTCAGTACAGTAAGACAAAATACATGTTAAAAATACATTCTCTGAAAAACCGAAATATCTTATGCAGTGTTGTTTCTAAAACAAGATAAATCATATTGATCTTGTTTTAAGGATTTTTAGATATTTTTAGCCAAAATGTCATTTCTTTTCATCTTTTAGTGACACGGCTTAATTCATTAAAGTCAAGCAGCGTTGAAGGGGTAGAGCGGGATAAATACACTTGTGGGTCTTTTCTCATTTATTCAGACATGTCAGTTATCTGTACACGTGTCAATTATATTTATAATATCATCGATTCAGAAACAATTAAACTGAAAATGCACATAGGATGATGTTATTCATAACACCTACAGTGTCATAATTGTAACACATTGTAATAAATATTATAATGTGAATATATATGTGACAGGTTGGTGGTTTCTGGATAATGGAGGAGTCAGGAGGCAGCAAACTATTAACGTGAGTATTTATTTACTCAGAAACACACAATTTTCAACATAAAAGGGCTCTTTGTGGCCCTCAGAAGAGTCTTGGCATTTCTTGCTACAATATGAGGTGAACATGCAGACAACAATCTCCTCTGTCACTCTCTCCCCCACACTGATGTGACTGTGCACTTTTTAGGTCTCCCTCCACCATCACTATAAAAGAAACAGGTGTTACAGATAATAATAACCCAAGCGAAGAGCCTCACCACTCTCTCTCTCTCTCCCGCAGACAGACACACGACCATGCCCCATTCACACAATATAGTATATATTTTATGTACTAATATTAGTCAATAAACAACACACCATAAGATCATGAAGCTTCGATTTTATTCACACCACCAAACTACAATGTAAACTAATTTGTCATGTACACTAATATGCCTCAGTTGCTTTCTTCATGAATTAAAAGCAGCTCTGGCATTCATACAGATGGAATCATCACAGACATTTTGTAATATTGTGACCAAATCAGAGCAGAAAACAACACAAACATGTGTAACTTGTGAATGAGAGATGTTTACGTTCACATGCTCACATATCAGACTCGCCACCATAAAGAGATGAATCATGGATAAAATATATTTATATGTCCGTGAAAGTAAAATTTGTCAATATTTGTGCTGACTTTTGACCTGTATATACCTGTGCTGGCACTTTGCATGGATCAAAACCATTTTTTGAGTTTTTTCTTAAATCATTTTACAGGTGTTTTTCCATACACCACCATTGTTCTCCCACTGTTGGTCACAAATATGGCAGCTGTGGATAAAAAGTGACTTCACTGAAACAGGTTAATAGCCATATTCTTAGGATGTTTGGTGTAAACGGCTCTCTTAAGGTCACTCCACAGCATCTCTATTGGGTTAAGTTCTGGGCTCTGAGATTTTTAATTTTTTTTTAAGCCATTCTGTAGTGAATTTAATTCAGTGTTTAGGGTCATTGTCCTGCTGCATCACTCAACTTCTACTGAGCTTCAGCTGGCCCACAGCCACCTTGACATTATCCTGTAGGATATCTTGATAAATTTGGTAGTTAATTTTTCCCATGATGATGGCAAGCAGTGCAGGCCTTGAAGAAGCCCCAAATCATGACGCTCCTCTCTACTTCCCCATTGGGATGATGTTTTAATGTTGGTATGCAGTGTCCTTTTTGTGCCATACATAGTGCTGTGTGTTCTTCCCAAACAATTCAACCTTAGTTTCATCAGTCCACAAAACATTTTCCCAGTAGCATTGTGGAGTGTCAATGTGGTCTTTGGCAAACTCCAGGCATGCAGCCATGTTTTTTTTTTTTGGAAAGCAGAGGCTTTCTTCGTGGTGTCCTGCCATGGACACCACTATTTGATGTTTTCTGTATAGTAGACTCATGAACAGAGATGTCAAATAGTTCCACTGATTGCTTTTGAAGTCTTTAGATGTCACTTTAGGGTTCTTTTTTCACCTCATTGAGCATTCTGATGTGTGCCCTTTGAGTTATCTTTTCTAGACAGCCACTTCTAGGGAGAGTAGCCACAGGACTAAATCATCTCCTTTTATAGACAATTTGTCTAACTGTGGACAGATGAATATTTAACTTTTTAAACCCTTTCAAGCTTATTGCAAAACAACAACTCAAGAGAGACCCCTAGTGTCGTTTCTTCGACAAAACATCTCGTTCCCTCCATCAGGGAACGGAGGTTACAACAGTAACCTGGACATTCCACGTCTGTCGCTCACTTCGACGTTGTAGTGAGCAACAGATGGGGAACGGAGTTTACAACAGTAACCTAGACTAAACCTTTATTCTTGTGGCTTTAATGAAGGTGAGATCATATTTTATGAGCAGTTAATGCAGACAACCAGCTAATTCCAAAGGGTTCACATACTTTGTCTTGCCACTGTAATTATTATTATTATCACATTTTACAGTTACTTGTCTACCAGCATTGTCCTTCTTAATATGTCATGTTTTCAAATGTAAGAGTTTATTAAATAATACAGCCACTGCTCTTGATGGATTAAAAGAAAAACAACTTTTCCTACAAACTCTCTATGCAACATCTCATGCTCTTTATCTGCAAGGTGAGATTCTTGCAGAAATGCTAGTTCACATGCATGATGTTTCAAATATTTGACATTTTTATTTTTGTAGGATTATTCATTCCTTTCACATTGCAAGTGATAATAATTAGCTATTATCAAACATTTAATAATTCTCTCTTAAATTCTTCATTTTAATATAGCATTTCTGAACTTATCCAACGTGTTTTATGTGTTATGAGTGAGTCACTGAATTACTGATTTAACTGATTTGTTCAGGACCGAAGCGATGGAAGTGAACAAGAATATTCACTTAAAAGATTCAGTCAAAAATATGATTCATTCATGAACAAAAAATTACTACAATTTCCTGAATTGCAATTCATATTTAACTCAGTCCCACAACATATTAATATTATTTGTCCATCACAAGTTTTGCAACAGCATAATTACATAATTTTGACATATTTTTGCCTTTATTTCCTGATGTGAAGAACACATTTTCATATTTTTTTTGTCCATTTTGAAGACTTTGGGGTAAACTACAGCCTTCCTGGAAAGTGTTCTTCCACTATTTTGATGGTCAAGATTATATAATGAAATGAATATAAATTCAATACTAATGTCTAATTTAATAGTCTTATCCTTTCCTGGCATTTAAAGCAGGTAGAAAAAGACGCATTTTTTTTTAAAGGCATTTATTCATGAAATACACACTTTCAAAATGTCAACAAAAGCTTCCATAAAATTGTAAGAAACAGCCCAGTTTAAGCAAAACTCCTTTGTGTAACTATGGAAACCATTTTATTACAAGAGCAATAAATAATCATTATGCCAGAAGACGGAAAAAAAAAAAAAAAAAGATGAGGAAAAGGACATAAATATCAATGTTTTACCACTAAAAAAAATATCGTAATAATTGATACAGAAAAGAAAACAACAAAAACAAAATGTGAGGAAAACAATGCGTTATGTATGGAACATTAGTGTGAACTGAGCCAAGCAGGCACCCGTACAATCAGTGGGATGAGAACTATATGGACTCTATCTGTGACCTGAGCACCTAATCGACTGATAATAATCGATTGAAGCTTCCAGCTTTGAAACCTAGAACCATCTGAGAGACATATATTGCACATTTTTCTCCATGGAAACAACGATTGTTCTACATGACCCAATCTGGATAAATCTGACCACAACTTTAAACTGAAGTTACAGCTTGTTTTATACACAAAGCATATAAGTGGATGAAACTATATGTTAAATGAGAGAGAAGGAAAAGGATTATAATGCTTAAGTGATACATTTTCATCATGTTTTCATCTTGTATATATCAAAACAAACTGGGTACTGCAGGACACAGATCTTTACATTATAAATAAATAACATTTAAGGGGAAATGGATACAGTTGGATACAGAACTGTGAAGATAAAATGTATGGTTCATTTGGAGATGCCGCTGTGAAGGTTGGTTCTTTGATAAAAAATAAAACACAAACATTCAGTGAATATTGTGGAATACAAAACCATTTGTCTAATCGGTTGTTTAAAATTGATAACATCAATCATAACAGGTCCTCAATCAATGCAACTCCTGAACTGAACAATCAAAATAATCCCTCAATCAATAACATCTTGGGTGATGAGGTGATGAAGCTGCACACCTGCCATACAGAAACCCTATTAGGAGAGGATTGAAGTTTCTTTGCTTGTAAAATCACGAGTTTAGGAGTCTTGCACATTGTAGCTCTTAATATAGTTGTAGTGAGAATATAGTCATGCTAGATGACTCCGGGGTGACACAACTATGACTCAAAAGAGTGACTGGAGAGAGATGAGACATAAACAGTAATGAAGTGCCCTTTTAGGGCTGCCGTGAGCCTTTTAAAATACAATAAATAAGAAGTGCTTTCCAGCATGGCTCAAATCTCACATAATGGAGAAACAGATGTTTTTATTTTAAATGTTTTTTTATTTTTTATTCACCCCTTGTTATCTCACAAGGGGTGAATCACAAAAACATGTCCAGGTCACATTTCACCTCAAAATCCAAAGAAAATTATAAAAAAAAATAAAACATATATATATAATAAAGCAAATGAAGGTCATTTTAAATCTATTACAATATTTTGTATTGTCGCAACATTTCATGACAATTAATTACAATTTTACCTCAAATTTTTTATGTCCTACAAATACTTTTTTCTCTCTCTCAAATACTTTTTTTCCTTAAAAAAATAAAAATAAAAAAATCATGCCAAATTCCAAATCACTGAGATCAAATTTTTTTTCCTCATTCTGATGGTTGATGTGAACATTAACTGAAGCTCCTGACCCATATCTGCATGATTTTATGCACAGCACTGCTGCCACACGATTGGCTGATTAGTTAATCGCATGCACCTAAAAAAATTTTTTAGGTGCATGCGAGTCTTTTTGTTGTTGTTTTTTTACAGTGCGGTTCAGGGCTTCCAGTCATGATTCAGCTAGTTTTGCAAAGAATCATTTAGACCGATTTGTGAACCGTTTCAACTAATTCATTGAAAAGAACTGACTAAAAAGAACAATTTACTGACAAATTGAACCTTGATATGGCTTAGAAAAAAGTTGTCTTTTAACATAAGAAAAATATGAAATATTTTTAGGCAAAAAAAAAAAAAAATAGAAATCATCTTATTTTCAGGAATTGAACGTGACTTTTCAATGACATTTGAAATTCTATTCATTTCCATGACTTTCCATAGGCTTCATTAAGCGAAATACAACATCTTATAATTGAGGGTTGAAATATGACCAGGACATGCTCTTGATAGCTTTTGTGAGATTCACACAAGGATCAGTCCGATATCATCTCTACATCTCTAGATTTGTCACTCAGTTTCGAAAGTAAAAGTCAGTCACGAAGCACCATTCTCACAGAACCAAATGCTGCCAAAAAGCTAGCAAATGGAAACGATAAGGATACCAGCTTCCAGTCTTGGCATCTTGAGTCTGGACACAGTCCACAGCTTCTAAAACAGTAAAGCAGATCTCCAGTAAGCTTCTTGCAGCCTGCCTGTCAAGTGAAGTAGCGCTAATGTCCCAATGCAAGCATGATAACATGGCATGGGCATCGATCCATCCCAATACTGCAGTGTAGTGAATCCACCTCAGAGCACCAACACACCGCTCATGCACAATGAAGTTCTGGTAGAGCAAAACTAAACTTTGAGGTGGTTTAAACAATACTGGAGTCTATAGAGGAAGTCTTCATCACTTAAACCCAAAAAAACTCTCAACAATTTTGTGATGGCTGCTAGACTAGCGCAAGAACAAGTTGCCATGTTCGCTAGTTGACCCACAAAGGAAAATTATTCATTTATTTACTCTCATGTCAATCCAGACTGATCTCAAAGTGAATTCGAATTCAAATCACCGCCCAGTGACTGAGATCCAGTTTAAGAGTGAAATGTCCAACAGAAATACAAATTTTATGAACTCTACCCCCTAACTCAAACCCTTAACCAAATTGTCAGTGGAGTACAAATGTAATTTTAGAAAGAAAATGCAAATTCTGAAGGTTTGGAATGATATAAAGGGGAGGAAATTCTGACAACATTTTATTTTTGGGTGAACTAACCCTTTAAAAAGTGATGTAAGGCAGACATTTCCTCTAAATGCCAGTGTTCTTTATGAGAGCAGATGGCAATGATGGACATATTGTGCGACTACACCAATGTAAGAGTTTCCCGGGACAGCAGTAAACGAAAAATCATGAATCCACAAACCAACTTCCCTCAATATTTTAAGACAGAATTTAAAAACAAGTTTCAAAAACCCCAAGAGCACCAAACACATTGGAAAAGCAAGAAAGGTATGATCAATACCAGTATTTTAAGACTCGCTTTCGGTCTGCATCATGTTTAGTTATTTATTTAAAAAAAGTACAAAACATTAGCACCATTTACTGGCTCAAAAAAGAGAATCACCAGCCTTCACCATGGCCAAGACCCATCTGACCCCGACCGCCCAAAAGTAAGACCCTCGCAGCCGTTCCTGCCAAATGCTGGAGTCAGAAAAGCATTAAATAGAAACAGTGAAAGCATGCAATTGTTGCATTTACACCAGTCGTTGAGGACACGTTGCAATAAACCTGAAGTTTGTGTTTGGAACTCTAGCCATAGAATGTTCACATGAAATGGCTGAAAAATACAAGAATGCAATATTTAACAACTCAAGAAACAGGAAATGAGAATAAACTGCTTAAATGGAAATCATTGTGACCGCATCCTCTTCACAAGAGCATGTTGGTGAGGAAGTTAGCAAAACAATACGCTTCTTTAAAAATGTGAAGCACAAGAAATGATGTATACTTGGATAATTCACATTCTAAGACACTGAGAAATCAGAATCAAGGGCAGTCCAGTTCAGATGTATTTCACTGGCGAGTGTTTCGTTGCAAGGATACGCTGCAATAAAATTGAATACACAAAAACATCCGTATTAATAGACTAACTTGTGAAGTGAACCAGAAAGATTTGGTGAAGCTGGTTTGCCATTTACCCGTTTTAAAATGGACTGCAATAATGAGTTAACTTTTTACTGCATTATCTACTGTTTTACAAACTAATGCAACTTGTTTTAATTCAAATTGTTGTCATTTAGCTCATCCAAGAAATATTTGAAATATTAAACTATTTAGAGCCATTTAATGTATGATCATCTAGACACTTTGTCGGGCACAATGGAATCAAAATATTTCAAACTTCAATGGGGGCTCAAAAAAAAAAAACAATAAAAAAAAAAGACAAGTCAAATTTAACGACTGGACATTAACTTGGACAAATCATCGCTATATCAAATCAATTACGGTCAAACGCTTTAGGTGGATTTTGCCGTATACGTTCTGCCATTCGTACAGCTTGCCATGCAGAATAGAGTGAAGTCAGGAGGGTGTGTTAAGCCTTTGGCACAAAGACTGCACTAAAATAAAGAGCTGTACAATACATATGGACGGTTATATGTGGGTTACATTCGTACTGCGGAGGACTGACATCATATCAGTATAAGGACTCAATGACTCATCTTTTTGTCTCAATTAAAAGCTGATGCATTGCATTTAGGACTTTGAGGCTGCAGGATTATAGCGATGGACATACATGTATATAATGAGGGCAGGTTGGCTGTTTGTTAAAGTAAGTTTAGTTATTAAGGATTCGTTATTACACATCCTTAATGATTCTAGAGCTGCAAATTGAAGATCGGGAGGGATGGATGATTAAAACATTTCAAAATCATTTCCAATTAATATCTCTGCTGCATATAATAACTAAACATCTTCCTAAATTAATAAGGACCAAAATATATGCTTTTTGCATCATGAAAAGTCTGCACTGATAATAGATGTAATGATTGGGTGAATCTCATAAAAACCGGTCAAGAACATGTCCAGATGATATTTCAACCAAAATCAAAAGATAAATTAATTTCATTTTATATATATATATATATATATATATATAAAATGAAATTAATTTATCTATATATGCACACACAAAATAATATATATAAAATTATAAATAAAAAATATATGTTTTATTATTTTTAAGAATATTAAGAATTCTTGATTGTTACATAATTTTCATGACAATTAAGTACTACCCATTTTTCTTCATAGTAATGAAAAAAAAACTAATTCTTGTTACTGTAATGTGATGATAATAATAATAATAATTTATTTAAATAGTATTTACATATCATAGCAGCAATGTTGAACTGCCTTTATGCTGATTTAAATGAACAAAAAATCTTATTACAGTAATTCTTTACTGTAATATAGTAAAAATACAGTATTACAGTAACAAGTAAACAATGGAATCTAATCCCACTATTGAATAGGAAAAAAGAAAAACAAAAGATATCCGAACGCATTACTGTTATTAGAATTTTGGGGGAAATGTGCTTGATTGTCATGAAAATAATGTCACAATGCAAAATAACATTTCAAATTGTATTACTTTTGATTTTGGGGGGGTAATATGACTGACATGTTTTTGTGAGATTCACGCCATAACGAATCTCGAATTTAGTATTTATATGCCTTTCACATGTAGCTACATAAATGCAGCTCAAAATATAGCACTTTTGGAAAATCACTCTAAACAGTCTCTAGTTATCTAACCTTTAACCTTTCACACACAAACACACACACTTCCTCTCTTTCATAACATCTTCCATTCCTCTCTGTTAAGAACTTTTATATACAATATGGTAAATTTAACATAAATACTACACATAAATTTGCCTATTCACAATTCCACTTGTAGCAACGCCGAAAAAGTAAAGAAAATCGGAGTTAATACAGAACTCATATAAACCGCTTTATATAAGATTAGAAAGTTTCTGCGCTCCCAAGAAGTGTTGAATAAGACCTGAGAGAGAGCGGTCAGTTTGAAACGCCTCCTCTCCCCTGGTTAGCAGTGTAAGAGGACACTTCCACGGAGGATGGCAGACAAAGAGCACCATCTTTTGCCCATTGTTGAGGTGGGAACAAAGTCCAATGGTACAAAAAAAAAACTTTAATCCTCCTCTCATGACCTTTTTGTTGTTGTTGTTGTTTTAATGTGTAAACAGCGCACCAATAGAGTCTTGGTTCCACTTCTCTCATCTATACAAAAGTATAAATATATGCTTTCTCTCAATTTTTCACATATCTAGGACATATAGCGGACAGACAGACGGGAAAAGCCACCAGTGTCACAGCGGCTGTGCTGGTTTTGCTGTTTGCTGGCTCGTGTCTGTGTTGACTCAAAAAAGACAGGCTTTTTGTTTGGTGTGGGAGTTGATGGTCTCTGCATATATAGCGTGTAGCACAGTCCAAAGTCACCGGGTCAAAACAACCAACCGCTTTTGTCCGACTACAGCAAATCCATTTTGGGTCTGTAATGCAGAAGGAGGGGTGATTTCTGGAATGCAGACAAAACACACATGCATTGAATTGAGGGAAAGTCAAAGAGCCACTATACATCCAATTGTTTTGCAGAAGGCATTTCAGGGAAGCATCATTTAAATATGCAACCTTGTGAAAGCAAATATACACCAGCATGCATACAAACATTTGCACCCCCCTCCAAGTTACAATTACACTTTATAATTAGTCAGTAAATTCATAAATTACCTTAAATCTCCATCTTGTTACCACGACAAATTTTAAAGTATGGTCCTTGCCCAAGATTTCTTCATTGCATAAGATGTCCAGCTGAACACAAACACACAAATGTATCAAACAAATATGAAATATTAAGTTGTGTCAGGACGTTCTTGGCTAAGGACCCAAAATAAAACATGTTGTGTTTATCTATCAAAAACATACAGCATTTGCTATATCATCATAGTTAATTTTTTTTTTTTGCTTTTTATGACTAAAACAATATAGACCAATTTAATAGAATTCATTGTTGTATGTTTTGTATACAATTAAATATTTGAGCGTGCAAACTCTCAAATCTTGGATTACGCAGTAAAATATATATGTTGTTGGAATTCCTGACATTTAATTGAAGAAAACATTTCTTGTCTTAGGTCAGTTGCAGGGCTCCAAATGGCTGTTTGTATTCATCAAATCATTAGATTGTCGTTCAGAAACATGAGAGAAAGCAGAAGGAAGACCGCTGATAACCCGTTAATCAGAGGTTTAATAAACAGAATATACTGTATAGTATATACAGTAGAAGATACACAAGTATGCATTCCCCTTTTGTCTCATCAATGTTCACACCCCTTTCATAATTTATACAAATATAAGAGATAAAACATTTTGTTTATTTAGTACTGACCTTCAGAATCTACATAAAGCATAGTATGCATATTGTAGTGTGCTGCCTTCTTGAGCATCAATTAATTTTTGTGTTAAACGTTGGATCTCTCATATACTCTGTGTGTGTGTGTGTGTGTGTATACTTAATTACATATAATACATACTAGCAGGGATGCGAACATCTGACTAAACAAGGTGTGTGTGTGTGTGTGTGTGTGTGTGTGTGTGTGTATATGTGTGTGTGTGTCAACAACTCCATAGATTTCATATTAGCAAACAGTAGTTTTGTCAAGTCGTTTAGGACATCTACTTTGTGCAAGACACAAGTAATTTTTCCAACAATTGTTTACAGACAGATTGTTTCACTTTTAATTGACTATATCACAATTTCAGTGCGTCAGAAGTTTACATACACTAAGTTAACTGTGCCTTAAAGCAGATTGGAAAATTCCAGAAAATGATGTCAAGCCTTTAGACAATTAACCAATTAGCTTCTGATATGAGGTGTACTGAATTGTAGGTGTACCTGTGGATGTATTTTAAGGCATACCTTCAAACTCAGTGCCTCTTTGTTTGACATCATGGGAAAATAAAAAGAAATCAGCCAAGACCAATACAAATTGTGGACCACCACATGTCTGGTTCATCCTATGGAGCAATTTCCAAACGCCTCAAGGTATTAGGTCCATCTGTATACGCAATAGTACGCAAGTATAAACACCACAGGACCACGCAGCCTTCATGCTGCTCAGGAAGGAGACACATTCTGTCTCCTAAAGATGAACATAGTTTGGTTTGAAACATGCAAATCAATCCCAAAACAACAGCAACCTTGTGAAGATGCTGGAGGAAACATGTAGACAAGTATCTATATCCACAGTAAAGCGAGTCCTATATTGACATTATCTGAAAGGCTGCTCAGCAAGAAAGAAGCCACTGCTCCAAAATCACCATAAAAAAGCCAGACTACAGTTTGCAAGTGCACATGGAGACAAAGATGGAACTGTTTGGCCATAATGACCATCGTTATGTTTGGAGGAAAAAGGGTGAGGCTTGCAAGACGAAGAACACCATCCCAACCGTGAAACATTGGGGTGGCAGCATCATGTTGTGGGGGTGCTTTGGACTGGTGAACCTCACAAAATAGATGTCATCATGAGGAAGGAATATTATGTGGATATATTGAAGCAACATCTCAAAACATTAGCCAGGAAGTTAAAGCTCAGTCTCAAATGGGTCTTCCAAATGGACAAAGACCCCAAGCATACCTCCAAAGTTGTGGCAAAATGGCTTAAGGACAACAAAGTCAAGGTATTGTAGTGACCATCACAAATCCCTGACCTCAATCTGAATTTGTGGACAGAACTGAAAAAGCGTGTGTGAGCAAGGAGGCCTTCAAACCTGACTCAGTTACACCAGTTCTGTCTGGAGGAATGGGACAAAACTCCAACAACTTATTGTGAGAAGCTTGTGGAAGGCTACTCAAAGTTAAACAATTTAAAGGCAATGCTACCAAATACTGACAAAGTGTTTGTAAACTTCTGACCCACTGGGAATGTGATGAAAGATATAAAAGCTGAAATAAATCACTCTCTCTACTATTATTCTGACATCTCACATTCTTAAAATAAAGTAGTGATCCTTTTCGCACCAAACAACATTCATCTCTTGGAGACAGAATATGTCTCCTTCCTGAGTGGTATGATGGCTGTGTGGTCCCATGGTGTTTATACTTGTGTACTACTGTTTGTACAGATGAATGTGGTATCTTCAGGCATTTGGAAATTGCTCCCAAGGATACTTAAGAGGTCCACAATTTATTTTTCTGAGGTCTTGGCTCATTTCTATTGATTTTCACATGATGTCAAGCAAAGAGGCACTGAGATTGAAGGTAGGCCTTAAAATACATACACATGTACCCCTCCAATTCAGTACACCTCCTATCAGAAGCTAATTGGCTTTACATCATTTTCTGGAATTTTCCAAGCTGCTTAAATTCAGTTAGCTTAGTGTATGTAAACTTCTGACACACTGAAATTGTGATATAATCAATTAAAAAGTGAAACAATCTGTGTGTAGGACAATTGTTGGAAAAATGTCCAAAACGACTTGCCAAAATTATAGTTTGCTAATATTAAATCTGTGGAGTGGTTAAAAAAATAGTTTGAATGATTTCAAGGGTATGTAAACTTCTGATTTCAACTGTAGGTCACACGGTAGATCAAAAGTTGACTTAACAGAACTAATTTGCTCTCAGCAATTTCATTGGAAATGTACATATTGAAAAACATGTTGCAACTCGAATATTTATGAGTACGCAACCCAATCTGGCAAGGGACTTTTACTATAAGCAGCACAGTGTAATGTGAATAAGTCAAAACAAGGCAACACTTTTCATGATCTAAGTGCACCATTAAATAATTAAAGCCCTATATTCAACTGTGTAGGAATGACTCTAGGGACAGTTGGGAATTCATGGTGCTTTATTGAAGAGGGACAGTCCTAAACAGAATGTTCCACCTATTATTTAAACCAAAACAAATGGCCACTAAACAATGTGTAATGCACAAGAGCAGCCATAACAGCCCAGAGGTTTATTTGCATCACAGTGCAAGAAAAGATGCTACTCTCCCTAGAATAGCATGAAACACCATTGTGTTTTGGCTCGCAACAAGAGCAGCATTACCACAGCAACACCTGCTGGAGGCCATGTGCTCCATGCCATGATCTACGGTGTTTAATTCTCAGTTCCAGATCCTCGCAAGGATTTTAAATAGAGTGAGCCCAGTAATTTTCAGAAACACGGTAGATAAAACACAATTTTGTGTAAAGAATTAATGCTTAATAGAATTTTGTTCTTCAAAAACTTGTTTTTCTCTTCTGTAGAAAGTTTTTCTTCAGCTTGAAAGTGGTACTCCAACACAAACTGCTTCCATTTTGGAGGCTTATTTTATCTGGCTTGGAGCGGTATTGTGGAGTTGGCAGTTATAACTCTCAATACTCACAGAGAACAACAAGCATCTGACAGTTATATTGTGTGTGTGGGGGGGGGGATGGGGGGTTGACAGATTTATGCCATGGAAAGCCCACACACAAAAGAAGAAAAGAAAAAAAAACAGTGATGGAACACCAATAATTAGTCGTGCTCTGAAGTTTTGTCTTAAATTGCACTATGAGTCTTTGGCAGGCACAGAGATACATGACAGAAAGCAAATGATATTACAGGCTATTATTTGTCACTGAAAATGTGCAGCATGCCAAAAGCTTTGTGGGGAACTGTGACAGCACGGAGGAGCTTTGAAATCCTCTGTGGTGAGTCACAAAAGAGGCATTGATATAAACGGAAGGACTATACCAGGTGACAAAAGGACAATGTGGCAGCAAAGGTCTCTAACAAGTTAACTTTGAACAAGAGAACAGACATTTAAAAAGGGAGATAATGGGTTGCATCTATAAATATAGCTCACTGCATGAGGAACCTACAGAGCCTTTGATCGGAGTTGTACATACCTCATTGAAGGATGTGAGGTTGAGTTTCTTTGCGATGAACTTCTTAAGGTGGAGGACGGTGGCCTGAGCCGAACAACGAATCCACTTCCTCTTGAGACCTCTGAGTTTACTGCTGTTACACTCCAGACAGATACTCACCTGAACGAAAAAAAGAGTGTGTTTGACTTGGTACTGATATTTTTTTATGGAGAATCTCTCTAGGGTAGAGGCAAGTAACTTGAAATGTACATAAGACAAGAAATGTAAAAAAGTAGCTAATGGTACAAGTTTAAGGGGCGGTTCACAATGAACACATTTTTTGCATCCGTCAGCTTTTTTTTCAATTGTTTTTCTATGTAAACATGCACTTGATGGATTGTGCCAGATCTTGCTGCTTTTTCAGCATCTCAGGCAGAAGCAGGTAGATATAGCTGCAGGCCTTTGAGCTCCAAATGGGGTTGGAATCTTCAAAAGAGGGTGGAGTTACTCGATAAGAGGCTCCCGCCCCTTTTTGGAGCTCTTACTGCAGCAATATCTTTCTCCGCAGAAGAGCCACGTTTGTTAGACACTGTGCCAAGTTAAAAAGTTCGAAACACCAGTGTTGTTCTCGTCATGTGTTGCATCAAACTTTTTTCAGGCCAAGAACGTGCTTGGTCTGAATGGCCCCTAATATATGTTCTAAAATTAGGCCAGCATAATTCCACAGAAAGCTTTGCAAATTACCAAAAGAAAAAACCCATAATTCAGCAATCTTGTACACAATCCCAGACCTTATTATTTGTTGTTTATTAAAAATGTTGGCTAATTTGGTCATGCTGTCAGCCACAAATAAGAGTATGATACTGTCAGCTCAGATTAATACATTTGTTTGATACCATCCCACATAATTAGGCAGATAATTCCCCAAAATGTCAGATTCCATCTGGAATAGTCTAAATGTCAGATACCAATTAGTCATAATTTCAAATGTACAGATATACAGTTTTGCATGCCAAGCACACTAAATCGGTGAAATGATCTTTCAAACTCCACGAAGCTCTCACAATCTTCAAGAAACACCTGCAGACGCACACTTACTACACTCCCTACCAAACCCTTACCTCATTATCACGCCAATAGTAGCTTGTACTTTTCTTGCTAATTATTGAACTTTGCATTGCAGTATTTCTTGGGATGTGTTCACAATGTGGTCATCCCAAGAAATACTGCAATGCAAAGTTCAATAATAAGTCTCTGTGCTAGTAAGAGTTCCTACACGAGAGCTCACTTCAACTGTATAAGGATGCGGGTCACACTCCAATGGCTGCGCTCCCATTGGTTGGTTGCTGCATTGCAACTGCAAAAAGTTAGTTTAATTTTGTCATATTGACAACAATTACCATCACTTATGTCACCTCAAATTACCAACACTCATTGAAAATTATTTAATGGTGTTTAAATGCCATTCACAGCGAAAAAATGACCAGAAGTCATTCATTTTCAAAGATATTTGCTGATTACCAAAAGGAGTGCAAACAGTGAGCCGCCTCCTGATACAGTTGGATAGTGCTGTAGAGAGGAACCCCTACTAGCATCCAATTGTACAATGACTTGGCAACCTTCAACCGCTTTCAGTGTGAAACCTGTGCATTACAGTGATTTTACCAAGGGTAAGAGGTGTTCTTACACACTGTCTACAGTCCACCGGGCGCTTTCTACTCTGGACACGTCAACACAAACATTCCAAACTGTTTATTTGTGTTGTTGGCAGTTGTAGCGCCAATGCATGCAGAGCAAAATGAGATGGGACACTTGTTTACTTCTGGCGCATCAACGGACGCTTCAGGTGTAGAAAGCATCATTGATTATAATGGGTTCTTTTGCTTTTGGCGCAAAGTGACGCGCTGCTCGCGTCCTGAGTAGACAGGGTGTTAGGCTAACACAATCTTACCTTTTGTAAAACCACTGTAACACACAGTCTTTCATGGCTTTTCGTGGCTTTTATAAAACAGCGGTTACAGCAATATGATGAAACACCCTAATGATTAATAAACAGTTCAATTTATTATTAATAAGAATAAATCATTTGTCCGCCAAGTAATATAGTTCATTTTATAAAACTGTATTGGCACACAAAAAAAACAGATGCCGCCAATGCAATTTACACACAAATGGAGTAGATGCCAGCAATCCCTACACCATCTTTCTAAACTGAGCTGAGGGTTAAGTCGGCAGGCGAGTATGGTTGCCTCGGGCTGCCTGGCAGGTGCGGTGGCAGAGTGAGGGCTTCACAGAGTCAACATGCATTACGGATTTCATGCCTCTCTCTCTCTGTCCATCTGTCCTTCTGCAGATAAGTGACTGAGGAATGCACAGTGGCTCTGCGGCCCGTTTGGACCAGGCATCTCCCAGAACACAGTAATGGAGAAGGATGAGGCGAGGCAGCTGAGCCTGGCAGCTAAACGGAGATCCATTTCAAGGGCAAATGGTGCCGGGTAAGAACAGAGTTACTGAGGTCCGGTTACCGCCACATTACTTACAAGAACTGTGGGCAGTAAATTGCAGATGCACGTGGTTATGCGCAGGCGGCGGCGAGATACAAACACCGCTGTGCTATTAAACCCAAGCAAGTAATGGTGATTTAGAGACATACCGCAGGAACTCCTCTATTAGCTGTGTGTGTGTGTGTGTGTGTGTGTGTGTGTGTGTGTGTGTGTTTACTGGGTTATTATAGCACGGAAAACTCACTCAACCAATTAGATGTCCAGATCCCAGAACGGCAGTAAGAGGGGCCTTTTATTTACAGCCACCAAAGCATATCCTTCCTTTCCAAGATGCCGCGAGGCTGATTTAAAACCTAATTCTACATGGGTAGATATTCTGGTTTGTGTGGGCATCTTGGCGGGCTGATATCTATCACACACCCACTGTATGAATTCTTTTGTTTGGTACACAAGCAGCAATATGATAAAATGACTTGTCTCATGGGTTTTATTACGATATGTGGCATCTCCATATTCTGAGGTAATTTTGTACAGGTAAAACCTGAAGTCTGTTTCTTGCACTAAAAACAATAGCAATCCAGATTTATATGACAATTTTTCACCCTGAAAGAGCTTTCATACTGAGCTTGTTGACATGGACACCAGGAAAGCCATTTATTACACCAGTTCACCCAAAAAAGAAATTTCTCTCATCATTTACTACCTCACGAAATCCCAGATGTGCATGACTTTCTTTCTAATGCTGAACACAAACAAAGATTTTTAGAACAATATTTCAGCTCTGTAGGTCCATACAATGCTAGTGAATGTTGAACAGAACTTTGAAGATCCAAAAAGCAGATAAAGGCAGCATAAAAGTAATCCATATGACTCCAGTGGTTAAAAGTGTCTTCAGAAGTGATATGATGGGTGTGGGTGAGAAATAATAAATATTTAAGTTCTTTTTCACTCTAAATGTCCACTTTCAAATTCTTCTTTTGTTTTTTTCAATTTGTATTCTTTGTGTATTTTGCCACCTACTGGGCAGGGAGGAGAATTTATGGTAAAAAAAGGACTTGAAATATTGATTTGTTACTCATCCACACCTATCATATCGCTTCAGAAGACATTTATTAAACCACTCGTATGACAACCATAATTGCGGCCTTTGTGCTTTTTAGAGCTTCAAAATTCTGGCCACCATACACTTGCTTTGTTTGTGTTCAGCAGAAGAAAGAAAGTCATACACATTTGGGATGACATGAGGGTGAGTAAATGATGAGAGAATTAAAATGTTTGGGTGAACTATCCCTTCAAGACACAAAGCGGCAAATGCATTTATCTGTACCGTGCGCTGAAGTTTTGTCTTAAATTGCACTATGAGTCTTTGGCAGGCACAGAGATACATGACAGAAAGCAAATGATATTACAGGCTATTATTTGTCGCTAAAAATGTGCAGCATGCCAAAAGCTTTGTGGGGAACTGTGACAGCATGGAGGAGCTTTGAAATCCTCTGTGGTGAGTCACAAATGAGGCATCGATATAAATGGACCCCCTCTTTACCCCCTCAACCCTTGTATACATGTGGTTCAGTCAGTAAGAATTTCTCCACAGCACAGGGGATATAACATCATTTCCCTGTGATTACAGTGTAAATAAGAAACATGCCGTGTGAGGAAGAATCACTAGTTTTTGTTGTGTCACTGTATTACCAGATGTCGCACAGTTGCTGCTGTTCTTGTTTCCTTAATTTTCCATCACAGAGGCACTGTGTTGCAAAAGTGGGCTTTCCCTCTTACGTCAAAATTCGAGATTTCCATGGCATACTTGAGCATATATGCATACGTGAAGCCAACATTCTGTTATTCTTCAAACGTGGTTTAGGGGTTTTTCAAAATTTCGAACACTAACTCCTCCTAAAGCTTTGAAGCTACATCCACAAAACTTGGTACAGACATTCAGACTGTTCTAGAATAGTGTGCTCTGTCTTTTCTAACGGATTGGAGTTACAGTTTTCACAGAGCGGATGTTCAAATGGGCCAACAGAATGCTCATTAACTCAAACTCTAACTGTTAAAAATTCAAATGTAAACAAACCCCCTTTATAAAGTTATATCTATTTCTCTCTCTCTATCTGTCTGACATTTAACTGACTATCTATGTGACAGTCTGTCTAGCTAGCTAGTTGCCAGTTTGTCTTATTTCAACTTCTGTATAACCATCAAGCTTTTAAATTAGTTTAGACGTTCAGAAAAGGCTTTTGACAGCCTTATCCTATCTAGTTGATATTGCGTGTTTGATTTTCATTTTTCACACAGTACTCCCTAGAAATGTTCAATTCTTGCTGCCATGTTTATTTGTAGCTATGATGTCCTCTTACATCCGCTGACATTCTGGTCTTTTCCAAACACATGCGCACTCTTCAATAACCTGTAAGAACAGCCCTTATGAATTTACCACATGAGCCTTGTTTTATCCATTGAAACCTGTGTGTGTTAAACCCTTTAGCAGCATAAGAAACACTGTGATCATGCTTACATGAAATTTCAGAATGCTGTTTTTTGCACACACAAAAAAACTGGAATAAACCTTATTCTCAAGTTTATGTTAAACCATCTGTTTTCAACTGTCTCTTAAACACTGTTATGATTGGCTAACCTAACCAGAGTAGTTCACACTATTATTTATCAGCGTGGCCCAAGTTGCTTAATGCAGAATAGGTGTTCATATGTAAACGTGGGTGGTCACATGGGTGGAGTATGGAGGGAGTTTTGCATTCCAAGCATTGGAGTATGTCTACATAACAGATTATTTTAAAAGAGCAAGGAATATCTTGTTTTTACATGTCCCCTATAAGTGCAGTTTCTTGTATTATATCTTATAAGTGTTTCCAAGTCTCTTTTTTCGCCAAGTAAATTATACCATAATGGGAGGTTCAGATTTTCAAAAACATATTAGTATTTAAATGTAAGCCAGATGCAGGCTGAATTTTAACCAGAAAATCTGTCTATTAGCAGTGGAGTGAAATGTTCTGCATGAACATAAGAGCATCTACAAATTAATCTCATTAATTCCTTTTTTGCTTCCTAGTCTCTGTTCGTGCTGCATGGACTGGTTCTCTCTGCCATTACTTCTCCCAAGGTCAATCCGGACAGATCTGACCAACAGACACATTAGCAGAAATGTTCCACAGCCATCCAAGCTTATCCGAGCGAGTACTCTTGACATTTTTATTTACTTTTGAACATAACATATGAAAAAGTCTCAGCTTTACAAACCACTGACCACACAAACACACACATACAATCCCTCCTCAGCCCAACCATAAGGCAAGACGTACACTTAAAGGTATATTTCACACAAAAATGTAACTTTTGTCAACATCTCTTTTTGTGTTCCGTAGAAGAACCAAACTCGCAAGGATGTGTGAATAATGACAGAATTTTCTTTTTGGGGGAAACTATCCTTTTAACTCATTCAATCATTTTTCAATACTAGCATACTGTGCCCACATCTGTTTTCTTTATCCTTTATTCATTAAATACAATCTTGGAGATATAACAGTTTATTTGCATTTACATTTTTAGATAATCTTTGAATGAGGAGAATGAGTCAAGAATAAAATGAACAAGATTATGGCAGATATATTTCTGGTTAATCCATCACCCTGCAAATGGAAGGTCAAGTTTAACACAAGTATTTAATGCAGTGTGCTCTACTGTATACTGCACATTTTGGCAATCCTATTAGGTCATCCATATTCCATCAGATTTGCACATTGTGCACAGTACACATACTGTATAAGGCAAAGATAGAGTAGTAGAGAAGCATGCTATTCCAAATTTAGCCCTTTTCACTTATTCTGAGGTCATTCATTCTAACTAGGCCACACTGAGAGTGAAGCTCCCTTGTGAGATATTAGTGAGGTCAGATGGGTACAGGGAATCCTACCTGCTCATCGCTGCGGTGGTAATCGTTGTCTTCCTCTGCTTTCTCCTCTCCTGCGTCCTTATTGGATGGGTTTTCTGATTTCAGGTCACCTGGTTGGGTAAAATTTGTATATTTTAAAAAGACATTTTTTTATACATGTTAATCCATAGATATTCTTCTTTAAAAATAATAATGTACTTCAACTTTTTGGACTATGTTGTCATTTCTCCAAACGAACACTTTAATTTATGTTTTTATAATTCATTGTTTATCAAAGCTGGAATTATAAAGTGTGTTTGTGAGACAGTTTCTTCATTACACATTAATGAACTCTGAAACATTCAAACAAAAAAAGCAATTATCTCAACCTGCTGCTGCACACAAAACAAGTTAGCAGCTCATCAATGGAAGCAGATTAATTTGTGATTCTCATTCCATAATGAAAAATAACATGAAGCAACCTGCCCAGAGAACACTGACAGACAGCTGATCATAGAATGTAGCAATCCACTATCAGAAAAGGTCAGAAACTAGGGCTGCATCTCATTATAGACTTATATATGGCTACAAATACTTTTCTCAGTTTGGCAGGACTTAAAACCAGAGACATATTTTGTACAAAACCTTTACAGGAATATTCCAGGTTAAATACAACCTAGACTTAATTACCACAACAAAAGAATTTTAACTCAACGTTCGGTTTGTAAAAACAAACATAAAACACATTTACAGTAATGCAGTTAAAATAGAAACCTAGCAAGCAATGTATGCCTTTTAAACCCACAATGTTAAAAAATGTGAACCTGATCGATTTTAAATCACTTGCATGAATTTAGTAAAAACATGTTTTTGAGTTGTAAACTTAATGTATCACAGACAACTTTTCTAGGTGGACGAACTAAGAATTGCACCAGGTTCAGAGTTACGGACACAATTCCTGTGAGTGGAGTTTACTCAATGTAAACAGTGCTTTACAAACAGTTATGTCATGTTCATTCCATGTCAGGAGATGATTTGTATCTAACTTATCACTGAACAACAACATATAATGCTTAAATATATATATATATATGGTCCTGCACACTTGCATACAAGGTTTCTATTGTAAGTGCACTACTGTAAACATGTTTGTCATTCATTGTTACAAACTGAGTCTAAACTATATTATGCTGAAATCTACAGCCAATGTTGGGTAAATTAGTTCTGAAATTTTATCTGGTACTGATATCCAGAAAGCAGGGTGGCTGATACAATGCTGATATATAACACAATTTAATATAGTAAATAAACATTTACAATTATTTTTATTTACAAAATTTCACACAAAACAAAAAAAAAAAAATGTTAATGGTAGATAACAGTTTCTTCAGATTTCTGTTTAGTCGTTCAAATTTTTTTTATTTATTTGCACATGAAGAAATTGTTAATATATGAGGATGAAGGAAATAACAGTACACACAGTAGTCCAGCAACCATGGATGGCATGTCCACATTAGAAATCGCATTTACTCTAAAATACTGAATCAAACCACTTGTACATACAGTGTATAGTAAGTGTATACAAGACATTTACTTATAGCACACGAGAAGTGCTTTTACCAAGCTGTATTGATTTTTGTCTTTTATCATTAGAAAAGTTACAGGGAACAGTTGAGGAGAAACTGTTAGAATGCGTGCTTCAGAGGAAGATTTATGATTGCTCCACAGGATGCTGGATCTGCTGAAGTTGTGTGTGGTTGGTTTATTACATCTGTTTAAATGAGATATCTGCATATTTGCAGCAGTATATAATACAAGTTTTAATGATATTTGCCTTTTGTCATTAGATAAGACAGTTAAAAGTTACAGGGAACTGTTGAGGAGAGTGAGGGATACCATGTTGCACACCGGTCTATTATTGTAGTAACACGATGGCACGTAGCAGCAAAACGAACCGTGACTTCTAGTTTACACGTCTTAGTTGATTCACATGCAAGCAGTCGATTCTCAGCACACTTAAGAAACAAATCAGCAAAATGGGAAAATGTATTGGTCGATGCAGATAATTAAAAAAGTCAGAATATTGTACGATTTAACAGCCTCTGTAATATATCAGTCGACCACAAGTAAAAATGACTTCTTATTACGCACCTTAAATATGACAATTCGTATGACGATTAATTATGAGAGCTCTAAAAACAGACAATTAATCGCCATAATCGTAACTATCTTCTTGACAATTTATCGTCAGCCAAATATCATAATCGTAACACAATCATAAATGTATGTAGTACTACCTTGCTATGCCTATCGCACATATTTCAGGCTCTGGCTTAGACACTCTTTTAAAAATGTTTATTATGTAATCAATCAAAAGTAAATGCAATCCGTTTATACATTATCTGTTTATGTAATTTCAAGTACTTAACTGTTGTAATCTGATTGAGTAATGCATGATTACATGTAATCTGTTACTACCCAACACTGTTGACAACAGACCACTGATGCTATCAATCGAGCTCAAGTATTTAAGACAGAATATTCCTTAAACACCATAAAGTACATATATTTTGCTTAATATCATCAAAACTCCCCATTGCAAACAGGGAACATTCGTTACTTGTGCTCGGTTGAGTTTGGTTGAGATATTGTGTTGTATTTAATCTCAAATTGTGTATGAGGGGCTGTTAAAACATCACCATGACATTGTGATTGCATCACCACATATTTCCCCTGCAGTAATGTAAAAGGAAAGGAGATTTTTTTGAATCTACGAGAAGTGCAGTCTGTGTGAAAGAGAGGGGCAGGGTGATGTTAATACTGCTATCCTCTCCGATAGTAAAAATGTTCCTTGCCGGGAAATAGTCTGAGCTAATCTGTGGCAGGCAGACCTTGAAGCTGAGGGGGAAAAAAAAAAAAACAGGATTTCCAGCTAAAGAAGTTTTTCGTAAGGGCTGTTAATAGGCAAGGCAAAGCTGTCCGAAATTGCTACCTGAGCTTGTTCCTATGGTGGCAACGGAGAAGCCATGGGTAGCAATTTTGCCATTCTTTCAAGATGGGTGACCGCTTTTTCAAGATTGGAAACAGTCTGTGACAGGATTTAAGGCACACCCTCAGGTACCTCACCATGGCAAATTTATAGGGCAAGAGCGATTTGGGTTGAGGGCCCCTCTAAAATAATCATGACAAAAATGACATCCCTAAAAATTGTGTTAAGTCTGCAGATTCTGTCTGGACCTGGAAATAATTTTGTCTCCTTTTATTCAAAGACAAAAAGGCAAAAAAGCCAAAAACCACGTAGACAACAAGTCTCAAAATGGCTGAAACCGTACGCATCTGTTTCCATGCATTTGTTTCCTGGTAACATATCAAAGACTGTTCAGTAATACTGTCTAAGACAATGAGGAACAAGTGACCACTTCCATCTAAGCCTTATGTACTACACAGCCATTACCACTGCTGACTCAACATGCCTTTGGGCCAACATTTACACAAATTTGATCACTGCACAGAGTTCTGAGAGATGAAAAGAACAAAACATGTTTTTGTTTTGACAGAATTCTCCAAATTCTGTCCCCAATTCACACCCCTATTAGACCAATAAAACAAAGAATATTGAGCAATTGAAGGCGAAATGTCCCCCCAATATTCTGATTTATGGATTTTTCAACAGCAGGTGTAGAGAGCTGGGATGTACCATTGCGTGGAGTGTCCGGGTGGGTTTTTACGTTGCACAGTTCTCCTTTGATGTCTCCAGGCACCTCCATGCCTAACTTCTGATAAAACTCTCTCTGTTTCTTCATCTCCGCTGCACAGAAGAGAGCAATTAGGATGAATACAAGTCTTAATGTTACAACACACTAGAAGATGCTTCACAACATGAGAAATTTTGCCAGATTATGTGGGATCTCTGAGATTTACAATCTACTCTCATGAAATCATGTTACTATACCTAATATTTTGGTAAATTAGTTTTACATGGCTCGTTCTATATATTAGTGAAATGAACACTTGAGGTGATATAACAACAATTACTTTTTTTCACACAAATCACGAATAAAATGGCAGATAATCAGTTCAATAACACTTTTCGCCCTGTTACTCACACAATGCTATCGTTTGAAATCGAAATGCTTTTACTATAGCACATGACTTGTAAAATGTTAGATTTTAACTTTTGCCTTACATAAATAACTTGTTCAAGTGTGATAAAATTCTGCTGCATCTCAACTGTTTGATTCTTGCACTTGCGATGCAAAGGATCAGGATATGAGTCCTGTAGATTGCAAAAGGCGAAAGTCGCCATGTGTGACGAAAGTGTCAAAGCAGCACCACAAAGTGACGTGGTTGCTTCAGCAGTTGTTTTCATATCACATCTCACACTTTCATCTCTTTTGGCACTATCGTTTATGTATGTAGGGTTTAGGGTTGGGAGGTCAGTGTTGTTGATGTAAAACTCGATAGAGCACTAAACTCTCTTTTAGCGCCACACAGTGGACATTTTACCTCGGAACTGCCACAATACAGGTAAGGAATCACGCAATATCATTTTGCAAAAATGTTGCCACAGTCACTTAATTTTCATGAGATCAGGCTGAAGATTTACCCATATGTATCAAAGATTTCTTTTTCAGATATACTTCTATAACATCATATGAGAGTGATATTAACTGATAGAAATTGTTAACACAAATCTTAGGGATCTTTTCTAATAAAAAATATGAAACTGTATGTGCAGTACATTTATTGTAACTACCGTAATGTATGCATTATAGGGCTTCATTTTATTCTTTATTTGTAATTTATTTATTGATTAGACTGTGAAAAGTAGGCTTTAATATTACTGATTATGTTTTTAATCAAGTTTAGTTTAATCAAGTGTTAGTCAACATAATATTAAAATTGAATCTCATAATACAAGTTAATCTTTTATCAAAATGTAATAGCTTGCCCTGCTTTTGAAACAACATTCCTTTTTAGCCGATGTCACTAATGGGGCTTTTCCACTGCATGATACAACTTGACTCAACTCGACTCGCTTTTTTAGGGTTTCCCACTGTGGATTGTACCTGGTACCTGATACTTTTTTTAGTACCACTTCGGTCGAGGTTCCAAGTGAGCCGATATTAAATGTAACGTCAAAATCCTGCAGATCACTGATTGGTCAGGAAGAATTGTCACTATCAGCATCACTGGATTTCCAACACGCGACATCAACCCGCTAGTTTTAAAGTTAGTAACAGCAATAGTAGTATCATTTGTTCACGTGACTTTCAAATTGTGAAAAAAGAAATGGCTGTGCGCAAAACCACTGCGTGGTCAATAAACGAGGTGCAGACAGTCCACTCGTTTGCGATGAGTGAAACGATAAAGTCTCTCAGGAAGTGTCTCAGCTGTTGGCCGCACACGGCTACCACCGGACCTACCACCAGTCTAGGGAAAAGTAAAAATAAAACTTAAAAGTGACTACAGAACCATCAAGTAAAATTGGAAGTGGTTTGACCAAATGGACGGTATCTAAACAGGCGAGCAATGAGAGGGAGATTGCCCTGGACTAGCATTGATCCATGATGGAGGATGGTACGTTTTGCTACGTTAACGCTATACTCTGCTTGAAAACTTCACTTTATTTAGTTGACCAGCTACTGGAAAGCTCGCTTCTAAAACAACCAGGCCAATTTAACTGTTACACTTGTGTAAAATCACCATGCAACAACTGCTTTATTCAGCACAATGAGCTAGTAGCTAACAGCTAGCGGTCGTGTTATTGTTTTGGTCAGTTTGTGTCATGTTTCAGATGAAGTCACGGCATTAGGGGAGGCACAACTATGACTATCAGCTTATAATCCCACCCACGTTGATGGGGCACTAAACAGCAGTGGAAAAGCAAGCTCAGAAAAGTTACGAGAATAGAGTTGAGGCGAGTCGAACTGTAACGTGCAGTGGAAAAGTGCCATAAGGCCCCGCAGACTAATGATTAATGTTAACAAATACCGAATTGCATTGTTTTTATGGCTGGGTATAAATACAGATATCCGGATTTAATTCAATTAAATTTAATTCAATTCGATTCTAGTTTTGATACTTTTAGATTCAATATTTAAATGCAACTGATCCATGATGTCTTTTGTGTGTGCGTGTGTGTTCTGATGTATTGAGAATGATACATTTGTTGTTATTAATATCATTTCATGCAAGTATATTTCTGTTATAATCTCCATTTTGCTTACATATAAAAAAATTATGATATCCAAGCTAATGCTGTTATTTATACAGGGTACCATCTAACTAGGTACATTACGAATATATCAATTGTACCAATTGATTTTCATTATTTTGATCTCATTTTAGCTTTTTAGGTAGCACTTCACAATAAGGTTACATTCGTTAATATTAGTTAATGCATTAGCATCATGAACAAACAATTAACAATACATTTTTTACATAATTTATTAGTCTTTGTTAATGTTAGTTATTCCTGATCGGACTTAAATGTTTATTTTTTGTTGTATTTGATCACCAATTTACTGAAAAGAACAGAAAGGGTATTTAAAGAAACATTATTCAATGAAAATGGAAACGTCTTTGGAGACAAATTACATGAAACAAGAAATTATGCTGGACTTCTTCGCCAATATAATAATCAATCACTGGTGAGAGAAATCTGAACAATTACCAACCAGTGGCCAATCACAGACATTTTAGTCACATAGCATGAATTTGGTCTCATATGCAAGTGATTTAATCACATTGTAGAGAGTTGGGCATATAGAAAAAGATCAATATGTGAGATGAGATTTAAGAATCGATATCAATATTGTTCAAATGAAGACTGTGATGCATCCAGCCCTAATTGTTTTAGCAAACAATTGATTCCCAATGCAAAAATTCAAGTCCCGCTTTACATTTTATCATTGAACATCCAGTTTCACTTGGAAATATGTCATGTTACAGATGTAAGATATAATTTGAAGTTGACTGAAATGTGATGTTTTTATAATAGATTAGGCCAAATAACATGCACTGGTGAACTGTGTGCATTATGGCTAGAGACATTTATTACGGAAGTAAATCAAGGCAGCTTAAGCACTTAAAACGTCAACATTTCCTTGCTGGTGAGCACGAGAGGTAAAACAGAAAGTAAAACAGTCACAAACCTTCCTGAAGTCCTGGCACCAACTTATAGACAATATCTTGCATTGTTCGATCATGGCTGAGGGGAAAAAGAAACATGTAATGAATATAATTTTTTCAAACAATATGCATGATTACAGCAAGAAACACATTTGAGCAAATCAGGACAAAAAAGAAACACACAGGATAAAGAATACCAAGAAATTGCAATTAGCATTTGTATTCGGCAGTCATGTTTTCTCACAACTATGCCAGTTAATTAGCATATATTGTAGTCTTTCTGCCGTCTCCAGGAGTTACTGTATTCTCCTGTGACTGGTGGGTCTCTCAGGCTGTTGATGAGTGCTCAGCTGTGAAACCTATTACAGTGCGTGTTGACATGTTCATCTGTGTGGTGCCTCTGGTACTCCTGCCTGCCTCTAAGAACACGTTTCCATGCTACAAAGCCCAAGTGTGCCAACAGTGATAACAGGCACCCGTTCAGAGTTAAACAACTTCTACTTTCTAGGACACTCTAAACAAACTCGGAAGTAATTTCTCTGCCACCAAACCGAATTTCATCAGGTTTCAAACAGGTTGTCAAGTTGCGCTATTGGTTGAGGCGATGTGTCGAGCTGGTTAGGATGTTCAAACCAGTACAGAGTATTTGTACTCTTCAGGACATCAACCTACCGATGGCTCATATATAGTTCTCTGCATATTAGGCTGGGGTGCTATAAAGTATTCATGAAGAAATTATATTTTGCATAAAGAAAATGAAGCCTATATTGGGATTATATTTTGCATCATGCTTATTTTTATGACAAATAAGCAAATTTCCCACCACAATTATCATTAATGTAGGCCTAATACGTCCTAAAACTTTTGAGTTTTTGTTTTGAAAATCCCATTAGATTCTCATTACTGTAACAGTAATATTTTACTGTATTACAGTAAAGAAAAAAAAAAAACTGTCTAGAGGCCTGCACAGGCATTAAGTTGACCCCCAAACCTGGCCCCTACCCGACACTGAATGACTCAACATATAACATCAAATGTTAACCCCAAACCAAAATCACTCACTCTTTTTCATTTATATTCCAAGCAACACCGAGACCAAAATGAATAAAATTTAAAACATTTTCTCCCCTGTACAGTAGATAGCGCTGCTCAACAAAATGTTTTATTCTGGTTTACTGCACTAACCTTTCAGCATTCACCTGTCAAATGCATAAGATTAATGTATATGAACGCTGTTAAGGCATTTATTTACCTATTTTGGCATAACCGTATCATGTTCTTACTATGTTTTAATGCATTTTGAGGAATACAGAATCTGTGTGTTTTGTGCGGATGAGATGAGTATAGAGCACTCTTGCATAAATATACACCAATCAGCCACAACATTAAAACCACCTGCCTAATATCGTGTAGGTCCCCCTTGTCTGACAAAATGACTCTTACCCGTAAATGCATGGACTACACAAGACCTCTGAAGGTGCACTGTTGTATTTGGCACAAAGACATTAGCAGCAGATCCTTCAAGTCCTGAGAGTTGTGAGGTTGGTCCTCCATGGATTGGATTTGTTGGTCCAGCACATCCCATAGAAGCTCAATCAGATTGAGATCTGGGGAATTTGGAGGCCAACTCAACACCTTGAACTCTTTGTCATGTTCCTCAAACCATTCCTGAACAATTTTTCAGTGTGGCAGGATGCATTCTCCTGCTTGAAGAGGCCACTGCCATAAGTGAATACCGCTGCCATGAAGGGGTGTACGTCGTCTGCAACAATCTTTAGGTAGGTGGTACGTGTCAAAGTAACATGCACATGAATGCCAGGACCCAAGGATTCCCAGCAGAACATTGCTCAGAGCATCACACTGCCTCTGCAGGCCTGCCGCCTTCCCATGGTGCATCCTGCTGCCATATTTTCCCTAGGTAAATGACGCACACACACACCTTGCCACCCACATGATCTAAAAGAAAACGTGACTTATCAAACCAAGCCACCTTCTTCCATTGCTCCATGGTCCAGTTCTGACACTCACATGCCCATTGTAGGCACATTCGGCAGTGGACAGGGGTCAGCATGGGCACTCTGATCGGTCTGCGGCTACGCAGCCCCATACGCAGCAAGTTGCGATGCACTTTGTGTTTTGACACCTTTCTATCATGGCCAGCATTAAGTTTATCAGCAATCTGTCCTACAGTAGCTATTCTGTGGGATCAGACCAGACGGGCTAGCCTTCGCTCCCCACACAAATCAGTGAGCCTTAGGCGCCCATGAGCCGGTCACCGGTTCACCTTCCTTGGACCACTTTTGGTAGGTACTAACCAGTTCATACTTGGAACACCCCACAAGACCTGCCATTTTGTAGATGCACTGCCCCAGTTGTCTAGGCATAACAATTTGGCCCTTGTCAAAGTCACTCAGATCCTTACTCTTGGCCATTTCTCCTGATTCCAACACATGAAATTCAAGAACTGACTGTTCACTTGCTGCCTAATATATCCAACCCCTTGACAGGTGCTATTGTAATGAGATAATAATTGTTATTCATAATAAATGTTATAGAATACCATTCTGAGATTATATTCTTCTTACCACAGTTGTACAGAGTAGTTATCTGAGTTACAGTAGACTTTGTCAGTTCTAACCAGTCTGGTCATTTACATCCACAGAACAGCTCACTGGATGTTTTTACTTTTGGCCCCATTCTGAGTAAATTCTAGAGACTGATGTGTGTAAAGATCCCAGGAGATCAGCAGTTACAGAAATACTCAAACCAGCCCATCTGGCACAAACAATCATCCATGCGATTATGCAATCAGACAATCATGTGGCAGCAGTGCAGTGCACAATATCAAGCAGATATGGGTCAGGAGCTTCAGTTAATGTTCACATCAACCATCAGAATGGGGGAAAAAATGTTATCTCAGTGATTTGGGCCATGGCATGATTGTTGGTAACAGATGGCAGAGCTGCCTCCTGTTCCCAAATCCCATCAGCCCAGGGCCAATTAGCTGCCACTAAGCTCCCATATAGCGGGGGCTGGACTTGGCTGCTGGTACGGCGGGAATGACATTTAGCCAGATGAGCAACAAAAGCTCTGATCTGTGTGTGTGCTACCTACTGAGGTGGTTTGAGATGCATTCCAAATGACACTTGGTCAAGTGTAAATGCATCTGTCCGTTCAAGAAACACATGTAAATTTTACTTTGCACAAACAGTGCTACATCAGCATAAGGATAAAGCAAAACATCACACCTGAAACTGAGTATTTGCATAGGGCTCACAATGTGCAATAAAAAAATAAAGTTAGAAACTGATGCACATTTAAGGAGAGAACTTTTTTTTTAAGCAGATCGCTGATGGAACTGAAACTAAATACTGACAATTAGTGTAGCTGACACAGCGTGCACACCAGTGGTGCACACAAATACATACCCGCATGGGGCAGTCATTTGGAATTAAATAATAAATCAGATCTTTTAAATTCGTTATTTTATTTGTATTAGCATAAGCACAGACGTGAACTCCATTTTATCTGCATATAGCACAGGAATTTAATACTGGATTTATATCTGTTTGTCTATATACATTGATGTGGCCAAGGGTAAATGGAATAGGCTTATTCAATCGGATAGCAATACGATCACTAAACACACATTAAATACCCCCAATGTTTCTTACAGTATTCTGTTTTTGAATAATTCTTTCCCCTCCAAAAGTGTATGAACGCTTCCTAACTAGTGTCTTTGCAAATGTGTATTTGTAGCAACAATATCATTCGAATAACCAGTTAGTAATTACATCAATTTAAGTCTCACGTTAAAGGCCAAGTATGTTATTTCAGCACAACTAGCATCACCAAACAGAATTGCAAAAATACTGACCGTTTCTTTACTGGATTCATTAAATAAAAGACCTGGCTCATAAGAGCAGTCTTGGGTGGATTACTTCTGAAATGTAATCTGGTACTGATTAAAAATGACACAATCAAAATTGTAAACAGTTTAAATGAATCAATCTGCATTCTTTTCATTAAACATGAAAACAAACAGCTATTTGTTTTTTTTGTTGTCAGCCTTGTTTTAAAGTAAAAACTGATAATGTTATCCATATGTATTCAGAACATTTAATAAGTAACTTATTTGAATACACACATTTAAAAATGAAATGTATTCTAATTAAAAGTATTCCATTTAAAAAAAGTAAATGAAATATATAGTGTATATATACACTGCCTGGGCAAAAAAAGTCGCTGTTTGGATTTGTATAAGCAGGTACTTAAGAGCCTATGATTAGATCATTAGTGCAGTGGGGGGTTGTGGACGAGCGATGAGGGATGGCTGAGGGTGAATAATCACAATCAGCCAAGAGAGCGATAAGGTGGAGGCAGAGCCACAGTTTGAGAGAGAGAAAGAGAGATGCACGCAGCCGTCTTGTGTGTGTGTGCGCATTTTGAGTTATGCTGGAAAACAGTTTAATGTTGTGTTTTGTTTATTAAAAGTTTACATTGACTGCTCAGCTGGTACCCGCCTCCTCCTTGCTCAACCCGTGAATCATTACACTGATACAGTTTGTAGCTTCTCATTTCTTAAACAACCATGTCAGAAGACGTAGTCGTGGCCATGGAAAAGAAGTTACTGTGTTTCAGAAGGGGCACATTATTGGCCTGCATCAAGCAAAGAAAACAACTAAGGAGATTGCTGAAATCACTGGAATTGGGTTAAGAACTGTCCAACCCATTATTAAATGCACCTGTCGTGCATAGTGCCATACAAGCCATAGTGCCATACAAGCCTCAGGAAACAGTGTTATGATCTGGGGTTGATTTAATTGGTCAGGACTAGGCTCAGCAATATTATGCGGTTATCCCATCAATGGATATTTTCTTCCCTCACGGCACGGGCATATTCCAGGACGACAATGCCAAGATTCATCGGGTTCAAATTGTGAAAGAGTGGTTCAGGGAGCATGAGGAATCATTTTCACACATGAATTGGCCACCACAGAGCCCTGACTTTAACAGTATTGAACGTTTTTGGGATGTGGTGGAGAAGACTTTATGGAGTGTTTCGACTCACCCGTCATCAATACATGGATGGAAATAAATGTTATAAATAAATGTGACGTTGCATAAGGTTGTCGAAACAATGCCACGACTAATGCACTCCATAATCCAAGCTAAAAGGCAGTCCAACAAAATATTTGGTCGGTCAGTCGGTCTGTAAGTAAATAAGTAAATAAATAAATATATATATATTTATTTATTAATGGCATATATTTTTTTGACGCGTTATTTTTAGTACAATAAACCGCACTGAATTAACGCATTAAATCGACAACCCTAATATATATATATATATATATATATATATATATATATATATATATATATATATATATATATATATATATATTATATTATATATATATATATATATAAAATATTTTTTATAAATATTCAATATTATACCCTAATATATATATATATAAAAAAATATTAATTTAAAAGGCACAAACACAAGCGGGGTGATACACATACAGTGAAGTGTCCGAGTGCTGATGCTGTCAGACCATCAGTGCTCATGGAATGTCTCTCGGCCAATCAGATTCAAGGACCGGAACTAACTGTTATATACATATATATGTAAATGGCAAGTGGATTGAGAAAGTTTGCCAACCATAAAAATCATCCATGAAACTGCATTTTGAATTTTCATGGAGGAAAAGATATGTTTATGGGTGCTAAACATTCTCAATCCACTTGCCAATGGCATGCAAAAAAAATAAAAACATTTGGATCCTGTGTGCATGATTGTGTTAAGTGTGTGGGAGATTAAACAATGAACCGCCACTGTCGCCAATTCAGACAAGTCCAGTTTTTATTCATGATCAAACAATGTGGCTCATAAATACCAGGGTGTTAAACTAAGGTCACATTAATCATGCAAGGGAAGTCGCACTAGTTTGATGCTGCGCATCGTAATGCAACTGACCCCAAACCCTTATATTGTCAGCTTCTCTCATACCACACACACTCGCACAGCTTTCATCTGCCAGCAGGGATAGTGCTTCTCTTTTCCGCCCAATTCAAAAGGCAGCGAGGTAGTACTGGGATCAAGGTGAATATTTAATGTGTTTGGAAATTGTTTCTCATTAGAGCGCGACCGCAAGCTTCTATGAAGCTAAATGACAATTATGAAAGCGCTGGCATCCAGCCTAGCACGCAAGTGAATCCATCAGACACAGAAGCGTCGATGCTCCGGGCACAGATGGATGCCCAACAGTTTACACACACCTACACACTGCGCACGGTGCACATCTGTGAATCTTTTCTGTAGCACAGTTTCTGCTTTCTGAATAAAAAGGCCCACTAATCTGAAACGTAAACAAAAATGGTACAGTATAAACTCAATGTTATTAATATTTGTTAAAGGGGCCACACTTTTGTATCATTTTGTTTCCCCCAGAAGTTTATTCATTATAAGTCTGGTGATTTAGCTAATTATTCAGTGTTACTTATATAAAAAATGAGTGCCCCCTGACTGTATGTAAATTCCATAATAAGGAATTGTCCTAATATTGAAGCATTCAAGCTTTTTGCAAGTTACAGTCAGCAGGGAGTAGTCAGTTTTGAAAGTTTCAGACTGCAATTAACTTGAAAGCATTTTTAATTTTAAAGTTTATGACTAAAGATGCAGAGAACCAGTTTAAAACATGTAACCACTTTAAGACGCTCCAAAAGAGCAAGAATGCATTGAACTCAATTACAAAATGGTTAACTGTGGTATCCACTTCCTGAAACTTGACTTAAGTTTTTCCCCACTTCCTGTGGCTAAAATTGTCATATATACATTTCTAGGCAGTACACGCTGGACTCAACTGCACATCCTTGCACAGAAACTGATTGTGTGGAGCGGTGCACACTTATTCATTACATGTGACGCATGTCCCAGCATAATAAACATTGGGACATTATAGGGAGAATGGACACTTCGTCTGCAAGTAGTGAGCCAGGTGTGGGAGAGATACTAGCAAGCTGCTGTATCTCTTCACATCACCCAAAACACTCACTCACTGTCACCTGAACCTGCCACGTCAAAAGCAAAACTGCGTGAGAGACAGACCCAGCATGTGCACGATAAAGACTGAACGGCAGTCAGAGAAAATAATCGTTTTGAGATTTTAAACTTCAGCAAATTAAACTTAAGCATTCAATTTGTTTTTTATATCTATATGTATAGTATATAATAATGCATTGGCAAAGTATGCTTGAGTTTATCTTGCCAATAAAAGTTTGAGTTTTGAAAAATCGGCCCCGTTGATCCTATTATCAAAAAAGTCCACTGGAAAACATACATGCATATATATACACACATATACATACATACATACACATACATATACACACACACACACATACACATACACACTGCATTCAGAAAGTATTCAGACCCCTTAGTTTTTTTCACATTTTATGTTGCAGCCTTATGCTAAAATGTGCTTTTTTTCACATCAATCTACACTCCATACCCATAATGACAAAGCAAAAAAATGATTTTTGATATCTTTGCAGAATTTTAAAAAACAATAAACTGAAATATCACATTGACACAAGTATTCAGACCCTTTGCTATGACACTTGAAATTTAGCTCATGTGCATCCAACTTTGAGATGTTTCTACACTTTTATTGGAGTCACATGTGGCAAATTCAATTGATTTGACATGCTTTGGAAAGGCAAGCACCTGTCTATATAAAGTCTCAGCTGAAAATGCATATCAGAGCAAAAACCAAGCCATGAGGTCAAAGGAACTGCCTGCAGAGCTCAGAGACAGGTTTGTGTCGAGGCACGGATCTGGGGAAGGCTACAAACAATTTCAGCTGCATTGAAGGTTCCCAAGAGCGCAGTGGCCTCCGTAATTCTTCCTTGAGCTGGCCACCACGGCCAAACTGAGCAATCAGGGGAGAAGAGCCTTGGTAAGAGGGGTGACCAAGTACATGATCTCTGGTTGAGCTCCAGAGATCATGTGTGGAGACGGGAGAAACTTGAAGAAGGACAGCCATCACTGCAACACTCCACCAATCTGGGCTTTATGACTGTGTGGTATGACGGAAGCCTCTCATCTGTGCAAGACTCATAAAAAAGCACCTAAAGGACTCTCAGACAGTGAGAAACAAGATTCTCGGGTCTGATGAAACAAAGATTGAACTGTTTGGCCTCAATTCCAAGAATCTTGTCTGGAGGAAACCAGGCACCGCTCATCACCTACACAATATCATCCCAACGGTGAAGCATGGTGGTGGTGGTGGTGGTGGTGGTAGCATCATGCTATGTGGGTGTTTTTCAGCGGCAGGTACTGGAGGACTGGTCAGGGTTGAAGGAAAGCTGAATGCAGCAAAATACAGAGATATCCTTAATGAAAACCTGGTCCAAAAAAAAATTACGATACTAGAACTTCTGAAGGTACCAGAGTACCGAGTACCGGGTCCCATGCAGAGTCGGGAACTTTCGAACGCTCACAACAAGCAAAACATGGTGACAAGCAAAGTAGATGCTGCTGCGGAGTCTCAGCTGATTCTTGTCAAAAAGAAAAGTGGAAAACACTAGGTTTGGAAATTCTTTGGATTTGAGGCTGATGAAAAGGGAAACCTCATAGATCAGCAAAAACCTATTTGTAAACGCTGCTTTCACAATTTTCTGATGAAAGGAGGAAACACATCAAACTTAATAAAGCACATGAAAGCCAAACACCCGGATTTATTCAAGCAAATAAAGCAGGTGAGTTTAAAAGCATATTATCATTTGCATTAGGGTTGAAACGTTTAGTCGACATTATCGACAACGTTGAAAATAAAAAATTGTCGAGAAAATGTTTTGTCGTCGAACAGTCGTTTGATCTCATTTAACGTAACATGAAATCAAATTAAACTGTAATGATGACGGAGGAGAGGAATAATTACACAGATCAATCCAGATGCACTCTAAACTTTCACAGCTTCATTTTACGTAGATCTCAATGTATTAGGGAATTATATTAAAAAAATTTTTTTAAAAAAATCAGAAGCACTCTCGTTGTGGAATAAGCGCAGCCACAGCTCTTTAAAGGAAACATGTGTTACATCTTAAATGCAGTTATATTTAATGCGTTATAGCTTTATTAAAGTTCAAATAATACAGAAGCAGATCATGTTAATAACTATAAACTTTGAAACTGGCATTTCTCTGTGTGGTCGGTGCCTCTTCTATGAGTTGAGAGAATGTCCCGATCTAAGGGGGAGAGATTGAAACTGCACCCGGCTGAGAGAGACTCTGCCTCGGGGACGCTCATCCCTCGAGCGCGGACGCTTAATGCAGCTCGATTAGAACGCGATTGCTCGCGACTTATTTAATCATAATATATGTCACTGTGCATTTCTTATCGTGAAGGAAATTGGCAATATGCAGCTTTATTAATACGAGAGCACTTTGCACATTAGTTTGGAAACTGTTTTTTATTCATTCTATTGTATTCTTGTTTATTTAGGCTTTTTTTTAGTAATTGGTAAATAAGTAAGCATACATTGTACAGTTTTGTTATAATTCAAAAATGATATATTTAACTTAGTGTTGCTCAATGGTATTTTTTTGTTCTTAGTGCTGCTGCTAATGTTTTGTTAACTTTGTTAATAAAAGAGTGTTGTTCAGTAACCTGTTTTTGTGTTTTGCTTTGGTACCGAAAATGGTATCGAGTACCGTGAAATTTCACTGGTATTGGTACCGACTACTGAAATTTTGGTACCGTGACAACACTAGTCCAGAGTGGTCAGGACCTCAGACTGGGTCGAAGGTACACCTTCCAACAGGACAATGACCCTAACACACAGACAAGACAACGCAAGAGTGGCTTAGGGACAACTCTGTGAATGTCCTTGAGTGGCTCAGCCAGAGCCCGGACTTGAACCCAATCGAACATCTCTGGAGAGACCTGAAAATGGCTATCCACTGATGGTCCCCATCCAAACAGACAGAGCATGAGAGGATCTGCAGAGAAGAAGGGCAGAAAATCCCAAAATCCAGGTGTGCAAAGCTTGCCACATCATACCCAAAAAGACATGAGGCTGTAATCTCTGCCAAAGGTGCTTCAACTAAGTACTGAGTTAAGGGTCTGAATACTTATGGCAATGTGATATTTCAGTTTTTTTCTTTTTAATACATTTGAAAAGTTATCATAAATCAGTTTTTTGCTTTGTCATTATGGGGTATGGAGAGTAGACTGATGTGGAAAAAAATTATAATTTAAAGTGTTTTAGCATAAGGCAGCAACATAAAATATGAATAAAATGAAGGGGTCTGAATACTTTCTGAATGCACTGTGTACATATACAGTATATACACTGATCAGCCACGACATTAAAATCACTGACAAGTGAATTGAATAACATTTATTATCTCATTACAATGGCACCTGTCAAGGGGTGGGATATATTAGGCAGCAAGTGAACAGTCAGTTCTTGAATTTCATGTGTTGGAAGCAGAAAAAAATGGCCAAGCGTAAGGATCTGAGCGACTTTGACAAGGGCCAAATTGTGAAGCTAGACGACTGGCTAAGAGCATCTCCAAAATGGCAGGTCATGTGGGGTGTTCCCGGTATGCACTGGTTAGTAGCTAACAAAAGTTGTCAGAGGAAGGACAACCGGTTAACTGGTGACAGGGGCATGAGTGCCAAAGACACATTGATGGCCGTGGGGAGCGAAGGCTAGCCCGTCTGGTCCAATCCCACAATCCCAGCTACTGTAGCACAAATTGCTGATAAACTTAATGCTGGCCATGATAGTATGGGGTTGCTTAGCCACAGACTGGTCAGGGTGCTGACCCATCCATGGCCAAAAGCACCTACAATGGGCATCTGAGTGTCAGAACTGGACCACGGAGCAATGGAAGAAGGTGGCCTGGTCTGATAAATCATGTTTTCTTTTAGATCATGTGGGTGGCAAGGTGCGTGTGCATCGTTTCCCTATGAAAGAGATGGCAGCAGGATGCACCATGGGAAGGCGGCAGGCATGCAGAGGCAGTGTGATGCTCTGGGCAATGTTCTGCTGGGAATCCTTGGGTCCTGGCATTCATGTGCATGTTACTTTGACACGTACCACCTACCTAAAGATTGTTGCAGACGACGTACACCCCTTCATGGCAGCGGTATTCACTTATGGAAGTGGACTCTTCAAGCAGGAGAATGCATCCTGCCACACTGAAAAATTGTTCAGGAATGGTTTGAGGAACATGACAAAGAGTTCAAGGTGTTGACTTGGCCTCCAAATTCCCCAGATCTCAATTCGATTGAGCATCTATGGGATGTGCTGGACCAACAAATTTAATCCATGGAGGACCATCCTCACAACTTACAGGACTTGAAGGAACTGCTGCTAATGTCTTTGTGCCAAATACAACAGTGCACCTTCAGAGGTCTTGTGGAGTCCATGCCTCAATGGGTCAGAGCTGTTTTGGCGGCAAGAGGGGGATGTACGCGATATTAGGCAGGTAGTTTTAATATTATGGCTGATCGATATGTATATCAATATGTGTATATATATATAAAGAGAGAGAGTTTTGATTATTGTATATATAAAATATGGCCTTTTTCAGCAAATATTGATATATGTGAAATATTCCTATTAATTAGATTAATTATCATAGCATACCATATAATTTAATTAATTTGCTAATTTAATTAAATTAATTTGCTTTCCTAATTTATAACATTTTTTAAACACTTTTTTTACTCATTTATCTAATTTAAAATTTACCAAAATATGAAATTTCTTTCATTGTTGTCATTATTTATTCATCATCATCTCAATCCAAAACTGTATTTTTGGTCAGTTCACAGTGACCACAGCTGTCAAGCTCCAAAATAAGATGAAACAGGCCCTATAGTATTCTTAAGTCATGCAATAGCTTTGATGCATTCCGTCAGTTTTGGAATACTCGAAGACTTGAAAAATGCGCATGTCGTAGCACATGATTTTTTAGAGCATGATAAATAAGGTCACTATGAAGAGTCATTGTATGCAACTCCTAAAAAATTTGTTTTGCTTTCCACTGCTAAAATAACAGCATACGGGTTTGGAACAACACGATAAACAGAAAATTATAACAGCATTTTGAGGCCATCATTCCCAAACATTCTGTCTACTAAGGGTGCAGAATTCTGCACTGTACAGGAAATAAACACCCTGAGGTTGTAATAATGATTTTATATGTGCCCAACTCTGACTCATGGCTCAGATCTGCAGCTTCTTCTTCGTGAACCTACTGCCAATGGTTTGGCACAGAACACAACTACTCTTGTTAAAAAGACACTAAATGGAGGGATGTAGCAGAGTTCATTCAGCTCACATCACCAGATGTTTTGTCTTGGATATATGCATCTCCTACATCCTAGACAGAGAGAAATGCTCCACCCTGGACATCAATAATTTACCCTCAAACAAAGAGAACTGGAATGAGTCGACTTAAACACCCATGTGGATCCACAACACGCAATGATGAACTCACGCATGCACACAGCACCTAACAGTCAAAGACATCGCTCTTCATCTGTGTGACTTAGTGGACCCCTGCTGGGCTGTACTGGGGATTACATTGATTGAGACAAGCAAGAGTGTGTGTGTGCTGCAGTACAGTCTTACCCAATGTACTGCAGTGGATGACTCTGGTGAATGACAATCCGACATGTGGGACACGTGTTGTTCTCCTCCAGGTATTTCACCAAACAGCTTCTGCAGACTACACACAAACACGCAATATAGAAAGGAGTCTAATCAATTCATTTGACTTGTCTGATATCATAGAGATAATTATGCAGATTTCCAAGAGGCAAGTACGTCACAATGACAGGGAATTACATTTGTGTAAATTACCATGAGTTGGCTCAAAGCAAGAGATAAAATAAAAGTTAAACTTACCATCCCTCTTGTTTAATAAAGCAAAGGCTTTTTCAAAGCTTCCTTTAAAGTGCTAACAAACCATTGGTGACATAAGGCCGCCCTCTAGTGTTCAAATGAACTACTGCAGATGAACTACATGCTGTTATAGTGTCCTGTAGAGTGTGTGTGTGTGTGTGTGTGTGTGTGTGTGTGTGTGTGTGTGTGTGTGTGTGTGTGTGTGTGTATATATATATATATATATATACACACACACACACATACACATACACACACAAACACATACACACAAACATACACACATATACACACAAACAAACACACACACACTTTTTTTTTTTGCCACTAGTTTAAATATCTGGGACATTTCCATTATTTTTGCTCCATTAATTTCTGAACCATATATACTCGAGGTGTATTTGATTCATTAATTAATTTTAACTGTAGTTTTAATCATAAAACCTCAAGGAATATCCCTTTAACATTTAAGGCAAATATAGATTAAAAAGCTGCTCTTGACCAAAATAAAGACAATTACTATTGGTCTAGAAATGTTCCTGGTTTATAATTAGACTCACAGGTGTGTAAGCACTCGGTGACCGTTGTGGCGTCGATCAGGTACCCCTCACACAGACGACAAGTAATGTGGGCATTGATGTCCCACAGCTTAATCTTTCTGGTTAACATCTCGGGGTTCTGGACAAGACAGAGAGAGAGAGAGAGACATGTCAGTAATGAAAACATATCGTGGCCCCAAACATGTTATGACAAACTTACAATTTATGAATTACATTATATTAGATAACAAAATATCAAAGTGGCATTTATTTGAAAGAAACATAGCACAAACATGCACACTTTTAAACCAAAAAATTCACAAAAAAAAGAAATATATTGTTCAAAATGCAAAGACAAAATGTTTTATTTTATTGGACCGTGACCATAGTTAATATGATGAACTACATCGGTGTTTACTCTGCTAGGACCAGTGTTGGCGGTAATGCATTACAAAGTAGTGTTCTAATTACATTTTGTGATAATGCAGTGAGGTAAAGCGTGAAAAGTCACCAAAAACACGGCACCAAAACCAGAAAAATGCATTTTAATGTTCTCACCTAAGGTGACGTTTCGGGCCCATGGCTCTTCATCAGACAATAAAACCATTCAAAGGTCAGCCCTTAAGTACCCCAGAACAATCAATCAATATATTTCAAATGATTAACCAGAGATAAACACTAGAAAATGTTGTGATGCCTCAACATGCACAAGGAGAATAAACAATCAAACTAAAGACCACCAAAAAATTTAAACCAGAAAAAGAATACAAATAAAATACAATTATAATAATGGTGAATCATGAGAACAAAAACGAAAAGTATTAAAAATAATAAAAAATAATTATTATTACAGGGTTTTCCAGCATGAACTGCCTGTTAAAGGATCTCGGGTTCAAGTCAGGACTTTGACTAGGCCACTCAGAAACTTTCATTTTGCTTATTTTGAGCCATTCAGGGGTGGAATTACTCCTATGCTTTGGATCATTGTCTTACTGTATAATCCAGTTGCGCTTGAGCTTCAACTCATGGACTGATGACCGGGCGTTCTCCTTTAGGATTATTGCAAGTCACCCTGGCCCTGAAGCAGCAAAGCATCCCCACACCATCACAACTACCACCACCATGCTTGACCGTAGTTATGATGTTCTTTTTGTGGAATTCTGTGTTTGATTTACACCAGAAGTAATGGGACCTCTGTCTTCCAACAGTTCCGCTTTCATCTCATCAGTCCACAGAAAATTCTCCCAAAAGCTTTGAGGATCATCAAGGTGTGTTTTGGCAAAATTCAAATGAGCCTTAATGTTCTTCAGGGTTAGCAGTGGTTTTCGCCTCGCCACTTCCATGGATGCCAATTTTGAGCAGTGTCTTTCTGATAGTGGAGTCATGAACAGTGACCTTTATTGATGAGAGAGAGGCCTGCAGTTCCTTGGATGTTGTCCTTGGCTTTTTTGTGACTTCCTGGATGAGTCTTGGAGGTCCCCTGTGCTCTTGGAGGAATTTTGGAAGTTCGGCCACTTCTGGGAAGGTCCACTACTGTGCCAAGTTTTCTCCATTTGGAGATAATGGCTCTAACGGTGGTTTTTTGGAGTCCCAGAGCCTTTGAAATAGCTTTGTAACCCTTCCCAGACTAATAGCACTTCGATGTTCAGAGATACAGGTTTTAAGATGTCTACTGGTTTTACCAATATGACAACCAATAGACCTCTTAAAACCTGTATCTCCGAACATCAAAAGGGCTATTAGGCATCAACATTCTGCACATGCGCAGCATTTAGCTGCTTCAAGACATTCCATTTCCACAGTCTATCGGTATAGAATCAGTGAAGTTTCCTCATAGGGGAGGTGACATTAACAATTTGCTTTTAGGTGTGAAACATATTGGATTTACTCTCTATATACTGTAGCACCTAAAGGACTGAATGAAGAGTTAGACATTCATCCCTTTCTCTAACATTTATCTAATTTCTTAAATATTTCTTATTTATTTTTTGTGCAGTATTGTCTAGCCGTAATAAAAATAGTCTGCAGTAGGGTTGTCTGTGTACAAGTATGTTCATTTGTGCATTGATTGGGTTTTCACCTTTAGTTCATATTTCAATGTGACTTTTCCTTTGTCCCATGTCTTGATGGTATCTTTTGCCTCTGGATATAGATTGTTTTAGTATATGCTTTTTTGTGTTATTCATACTTGATTACAATCTATCTATCTACATTATTATTATTATTAATAATAATAATAATAATAATAATAATACTATTTGTTTGTGTTATCATTTTTGTTAACATGATTCACAAGTATTTATTTATTTATTTTTCTGGTTTGCATTTTTGGTGGTCTTTAGTTTGATTGTTTATTCTCTGTGCATTTTGAGGCATCACAACATTTTCTAGTGTTTTTCTCTGGTTAATCATGTGATGTATATTGATTGATTGTGAAGGGCTGACTTTTGGTAGGTAAGGCAAAGCGTTGCACTTTAAATGTATGTAATCTGATTACAATTACTGACATGGATAAAATTAGGTTACGTTGATTACACATTTAGACAATAATGAAATATTGTGCATTCCAATGAAAGTATTTCTATTTGAATTGCTATGCTACAATGAACATGCACTTTAACAAACCAATATGACACGGATAGAGTGATGGCAGATGAGTGAATGATGTGTTACAACCCAGATAGCACAAGTACATCACTGAGATGTGCGTTTTAGATCTTTTCATCTAGAAAGCTTCACAATCTCATTAACATCTGCTAAACATCTTAAAAAGATTATAATTACAAGCATTCTCAAAAATAAAAGTCTCATAGAAATCTGCTGAATGTCTTATTGCCATCCGTTGAATAACCCTGTGTTTTTTTTAGCTGTGAAAAAGTTGGGATAGCCAGTAAAATAATTAAGGGAAGCCATACTGTACATACACTCACCTAAAGGATTATTAGGAACACCTGTTCAATTTCTCATTAATGCAATTATCTAATCAACCAATCACATGGCAGTTGCTTCAATGCATTTAGGGGTGTGGTTCTGGTCAAGACAATCTCCTGAACTCCAAACTGAATGTCAGAATGGGAAAGAAAGGTGATTTAAGCAATTTTGAGCGTGGCATGGTTGTTGGTGCCAGACGGGCCGGTCTGAGTATTTCACAATCTGCTCAGTTACTGGGATTTTCACCCACAACCATTTCTAGGGTTTACAAAGAATGGTGTGAAAAGGGAAAAACATCCAGTATGTGGCAGTCCTGTGGGCGAAAATGCCTTGTTGATGCTAAAGGTCAGAGGAGAATGGGCCGACTGATTCAAGCTGATAGAAGAGCAACTTTGACTGAAATAACCACTCGTTACAACCGAGGTATGCAGCAAAGCATTTGTGAAGCCACAACACGCACAACCTTGAGGCGGATGGGCTACAACAGCAGAAGACCCCACCGGGTACCACTCATCTCCACTACAAATAGGAAAAAGAGGCTACAATTTGCAAGAGCTCACCAAAATTGGACAGTTGAAGACTGGAAAAATGTTGCCTGGTCTGATGAGTCTCGATTTCTGTTGAGACATTCAGATGCTAGAGTCAGAATTTGGCGTAAACAGAATGAGAACATGGATCCATCATGCCTTGTTACCACTGTGCAGGCTGGTGGTGGTGGTGTAATGGTGTGGGGGATGTTTTCTTGGCACACTTTAGGCCCCTTAGTGCCAATTGGGCATCGTTTAAATGCCACGGCCTACCTGAGCATTGTTTCTGACCATGTCCATCCCTTTATGGCCACCATGTACCCATCCTCTGATGGCTACTTCCAGCAGGATAATGCACCATGTCACAAAGCTCGAATCATTTCAAATTGGTTTCTTGAACATGACAATGAGTTCACTGTACTAAAATGGCCTCACAGTCACCAGATCTCAACCCAATAGAGCATCTTTGGGATGTGGTGGAACGGGAGCTTCGTGCCCTGGATGTGCAAATCTCACACAAATCCCACAAATCTCCATCAACTGCAAGATGCTATCCTATCAATATGGGCCAACATTTCTAAAGAATGCTTTCAGCACATTGTTGAATCAATGCCACGTAGAATTAAGGCAGTTCTGAAGGCGAAAGGGGGTCAAACACAGTATTAGTATGGTGTTCCTAATAATCCTTTAGGTGAGTGTATGATGTGATTGCAAGCGAAATAGAGGAGCATTCAGCATTTGGACTGTCAGGTAAAAATCACAGTGACAGCCACAGTCAATGGATCAAATTCCTTAAAAGCCTTCAGAACATATAAACATGATAAACAATACATTGTCGGATTAATTTCATTCACAGATATAGGCCAGGCTCTCTCCTTCCATTCAAATAAAGATTTTACTCCTCCCCCTCACTTAGGTTGAGGTTCCAACAAACACTTAACTTGGTGTCATGTAATAATGTAGAAAAATGGCTTGAATACTTAAATTATACATACATAGATATATACATACATATATATCATACCTATCGGGAATAAGTAGAAAATTATTATAAGCTTGTAGAAAATGTTGTACAAGAAAATGCCTTGCAAACATATAAAGTGAATTACAGATGCTGTACGCTATGGCATTTCCATACATTAGATTTTCAAAGCTGCAGTCATGAATTCTGCCATCAGCCATGTTGCAATAACACAATCACCGCTCTGCAGTCAAATGAGGACACAGAACACAGCCATGTGCTGCACTGAATATTACACTCCCATATTAGTGGACTTCAATAAAAGTTGGAGCTTCAAAACCATTCATTTAGCCCTGAGCCTAAATGCATTTGGAAAGGGCGGAGGGTGGATTTCTATCAGCAGTGCGTTTTTGAACACAGATCTCATAAAAGTCTCATAAAACACAACAGAAATCAAAAGAACAGAATCAAATAATAGAACAGAATTAAATAACAATCAACCAGAACAGAACAGAATCTTTAGCATAGAAGAACAAAACAGACTCTTCAGAATAGAATAGAAGAGAACAACTTCTTTAGGATAGAACTGAACAGAAACTTAAGGGATAAAACAGAACATAATCTCTAGGATAGATTGGAACGGCATACAATAGATCATATTGCCAGTAGGGTTCAGTATCGCCAGCCACCTCACGATACGAGTTACGATATACACAACCAGATATATCGCAATACATCGTGCTACATACGTAGCGATTCAATATATCACGATACAGATTCACAAGATTTTAATACCATTTAATTGGGTGTATTTCAGTTATAATGTCCATTTTGTTGACATGCAATATAAAAGAAATTCTCTTTCAGTTAATGCTGTTATTAATTATAATATAATCTTCTAACTTGCTAAATTACTTTTTCATCATTTTTGTCACATTTTAGCTTTTCTGTGTAATATTCCATAAATAAATATGTCTTGAAATTGCATACGCACATGAAATTGTTATATGTTTGTTGCTTACTAATTTAATTTGTACTATTTAAAGTATGTACAATATGTAGAACAAATGCTAAAACAGCACTGTCTTTGACAGAATTGTTTATTTTGGTCAAATGGCATCATTACAGTATATGTGCTATGTGTGATAAGAATTAAATCTTTATTTTGTTGTTTTTGATTAATAAATGACCATAGAGAACAATATTAAACAGAAAGGGGATTAAAAGAGACATTATTCAATTAAAAATGGATTGTGTGGATCTCGTCTTTGGACACACATTATGCGTTCAAAACTTTTACTTAGCATTGAAAAAAAATCTCAGTGCTGAATTTCTTTGTCATTATACCTCTCAAACACTGTTTAGTGAAATCTGAAAAAGTACAAGCCAGTAGTGTGCGAGTAGCCTAATTTACAAACACTGTAGAGGGGTGCAGATAGAAAGAAAGAGCGATCTTGGAATTTTAAGAATTGACATAGGTATCATTTAAATGAAGATTAAGCAGAAAATACAAATTTTTGCTCTGATCTAGAGCCAAACGTGTGAGAGAGCGTGTCCATGAGAGAAACGGGCTCAGTTTTGTCTCCCTTGCGCCTCATAGAATCATCTTTGACAGCAATGAGAAACGCCGCTGTGAGTTTGCACTTATTTAGATTAGCTGATTTACTGAAATCCTGGACATGACATGAATACACAAATAGTGAATAGGCCTATAAACGTCAATATACAGACCTTAAGTATCAATATATTATTGTGAAAAAAGCATTGCGATATATCGATATTTGATTGTATTGGCACAGCCCTAATTGCAATAATAATATTTAGCTCATTCCTTTCTTATTACAGTATAAATTAAAAAACACTCAAAAAAGAAAATCAAATTCCTTTTCAAAATTAATCACACACAGCAAACACGAAGTGATGCGCTTACCCCTAATGCCGCCATGTGTCTACTGCTGAAGGTCTGGCAGCCGGGCTTCTTCTGGGAGACACAGGGTGGTGTTAACTCTGCATCCTGTGCTCTGTTTCACACAGCTGCAAAAAAACAAACAGACATTTATTTATTCACATGCATTTATACAAAAAATATCTGCAGGGAAAAAGAATCTGTCCCCCCAGTCTTTTTCCATAATGTTTTCAGTAAATAATATTTTCCAAATTGGAGCTAAAAGGATCTATTTGTCAGACTGACTTAGTTATTTACAGTATTACTGACATAATTACTGTTATTAGATGGATGGATGGATGGATGGATGGATTTTTCTTTGTGAATTTCTTTGTGAAAAATGCTGCATGTCAACATTTCTCAAACACTCTAGACCACCAAAACTCTTTTAGTGTAAACAAAATCACTTCAGTTCACAAACTAAACTTCAAAACCAAATCAAAAACAATCAATTCTTCCATTGAATTAAATAAGATGGGAAAAATAAGATGGCGTCCACCATGGCTGATTACTTTGTCTAGCCTACTCCTCACATGATCAGCACATTTTTCTTTAATTATTCACTAGTTTTGTTTTAAAATCTCTGTTACTTCTAGGCAATTATAACTTATGACACACAAACTTTACTGGGCATCGGTAATGCGCATCTGAATTAACTTTACAACTAACCGAGTTGTATGCATTTTTGTGGGAACGCTCTGTGGTCTTTGTTGCAGTTGTTTACATTCCATCACATGCTAATGTACTAGCAGTGCTAGGTCTTGTTTACGACACAGTAAGTGTGCATGATGCAGCATTCATCATCGATGGGGACTTTAATCACTGTAATCTGCAAACTGTCTTCCCAAAGTATTACCAACACACTGATGTTCCCACAAGAGAGAAAAACACTCTTGATAACGTCTGCACTTAACTTTCTTAAAGGCAGACCAGAGACTGTCAGAGTGGTGAACTGGACTCCGGCAAACTGACTGTAAACACTGGTGCCCCCTCAAGGCTGTGTTCTCAGCCACATGCTTCACACCCTCTTCATCCATTATGTTACCGCTCATGTAGAAAACATGTTTATAAAGTTTGCTGACAACACCACTGTAAAATGTCTCATCACTGGGAATAAGGAGGGGAGTGGCAGACCTGGCAATTTGGTGTGAGAAAAACAACCCCCTCCTGAACATTAGTGATGATGATTGTCAACATGAGGAAAAGGAAGGCAATGCACAGACCATTTTTCATTTTAGATGCTGAGGTCAAGAGGGTGAGCAGTTTGCATGATGATAACTTGCTGTGCTTTAAAAGCCCATATTATGCTCATTTACAGGTTCATAATTAGAACAGGTTTTAGTGTTCAAAAAACACTTTTCTTTTTAGAAGTTAAAGGTGTCATGGAGAGACCCACGGAGGCAGAGATATGAACTCAGTAGCAGGGTTTTACTGAACAGATGATTGAAACAGTTACGTAAACATTGTGAGTAGTGATGCTCCGATCAGCATTTTTGGGGCCGATCACCGATTACCGATCACCAAAATCATGATCTGCCGATTGCCGATCACAGAATGGCAGGGGAATGGGAATCTTTTATCAGTAGAAATATGCTAGAGTCAAGAAAATCTTAAAGAACCAATGTTTATTTGATTGTAGTTAGAAAACAAGATAACATAAGGCTACTGTATGCCATATTTTCCAAATAAGGCAGAGTAACATTTTTCAAAACAAAGAGGGGTCAGGCAGACTACAATGGATGAAGTTGAGGAACTAACTACATCAGATCCAAAAAATAAAATAATGTATAGCTAGATTAGCTACTGTAAGCCAATGCCATCCTTCATAAATAACAAGGCAGAGAAACAAAAGGAGGCCAAGCAGATAGTTACCAACCCACATGAACTTGGGATAGGATGAGGTCACATTTAGGCCCAGGCTACTTGTAAAATGTAGTGTTTTTTAATGTAATAAAATTAAACAATTGGCCACAATACCCCCTCATGCACAGCAAGCTGGAGAGTGTGTGCCATACAAGGCAGGCCAGGGAAATCTGCGTCTCTCTTTGCTTTCTGCATGTTTTTGGCGTTGTCGGTTAGAATTGCATGGATTTTCTCTTTTTGGATCCCCCATGACTGAAACATCCCGCTAAATGCGTTCACCAAAGCCTCCGCAGAATGTGACCCCGTGAAATCCTGACAGTGTAGCACAATGTTGTGTCTTTTGAAGTTTGAGTCAATAAAGTGCGCTGTTAAGCTTAGCAGGGACATTGGACAGGCGTCTGCACTCCATATATCGCTTGTGAAGCTAATATGTACGCTATCATTCAGAAGCTTGTCAATGTGTGTGTGCACGGATTTGTACAACGCGGGGAGACACACATCAGTTAGATATTTCCTGCCTGGGGGGTCGTATCGTGGATCAAGGCAGGTTAGCAGGCGACGGAACCCTTTATCCTCCACAACGGATAGAGGTTGTTCGTCGAGGCAAATGAATTCCATGATACTGGACGTGATGTCTTTCCATCTCTTACTATCCCGGCTGTATGGTTCACGTCGTTTAAAGGCATCACTCACAGTCGGCTGATTGAGGGATGGGGATGTTTGCGTCGGCTGGTTTAGTCTCTCATACTCTGCATATTCAGCTGTTGTATGGCGTGTTCGAAGATGCCTAATCATGTTGGTTGTATTAAAATGCCGTTGGTGTATTCCACCTCGAGGGATTTCAGCACGACATGTATTGCATATGGCTAATTTTATGTCTTTGTCTGACACTTTGAAAAACCTCCAGACGGGAGGAGAAGTCATTTTGCTGCTGTCTAGCCAGCTCTGCTCTGCTATTGTGTTCCCGCGCGCGCCACATGCAGAAAAGTTGCGCGAGTTATTTACATCACGTGATCGGCTTTTTTGATCGGCGCTTTTGGGGGTTGCCGATTGAGCTATTTAAAGCCAATATCGGCCGATCATGATCGGCGGCCGATCAATCGGAGCATCACTAATTGTGAGTAAATTCAGTTGAGCAGAGTGTCAAGTAATATCCAGACCGGATACAGACACGATGAACAGATAACTCACGACAGTCTTATGGTACTTGCAGGCAATAATGAAGACACAGGTAAGTTTGACAAAGAAGAAAGTTCAGACAAAGGCTGTCTTGTTTGGAAGGCTGCGTTCTCCGGAGGTTGCATTTCTCGGCCACGTAAGTCATCGAGGCTGTCTCGTTTCAGAAAAGCGAGTAGGGCACTTCGAATGCAGACTTCGAATGTGACCTTCTTTCACAGGAATTCGGAGGATGCATGAGGTGCATCTTTCGTGGGCACTCACAACCCACAATTATTTGCTTCAACGGAAATGCCCATAAATATGATGTAATATTTAGTAAATAAAGTATTAGACTAAAAGTACACATGTAAAGTCTATTTTCTTTTCTCTTTACATCATTATAACTCTCCTAAAATGTACCTCATACATTCCCTTGTAAAGGAACTTTGTTCCCTCCTCACTCAAAGTGCTTGCGCTTGTTAAAGAGTGGCTTGCAGAATAGAATAGTTAAAGAATAGCAACCATGTTACGTTACGTTTGTTCTACGAAGGCCATTTTGTTTAAACAAGGCTTGTTTAAAGGAGGACACTCAGTATACTGCAGCCTTCAAAGGACGCGTTCTACCTAGCATGCAGCATTCCAAACAAGACACAACCAAAAAGTGTGTGTGAAAGCGGGGTATATATATACAGTCCTTGATTAGCCACTAATGATATGCAGGTACGTGTAATCAGATCTCAGAGCTGCGCTGTGAAGGCAGTGAGGAAGAAAGAGAGAGAACGGTGGATCCGTGACAAAAGGTGCACGATTGAGATATATTACTAATATATATATATATATATATATATATATATATATATATTACTATTCTAATATATTATTATTATTATTATTATTATTATTATCATCATCAGCCCAATTATACATTATACTAAACACTGACTATTCGACTACTTGTTTAAACAACCGACTGACTAGAGGATTATGAAAATTGGTAGATTTGCACATCCCTAGTGGGTACTAGGGGTGTCCATGGTTAACCGATTAACCGTTAAAAATTGCGTAACCGAGTGAAACATTTGGCTCGGTTAAGTGGCGTCAATGGCGTGCATTGAATTTAGTTGTAATACATTTTTGCACCACCAGAGACTGCCAGAGCGCTCCCAGACATTTGTAATGTCCACAAGAAGTAGTCTTGACCAGTTTTCTAATATGAAGCGGGCAAAGAAAAGCACAGCGTGGGAGCACTTTAAAATCAAGAATGACGGGGCAAAATGCAAGTATTGCAATGCAGCATTAAATTCTAGGGCCTTGTTCACAGGCCACGAACGCAAAAGTCAGTGACCTACGTTAACTGCTCTGTCCTTACCACTGCGTTTTATTTCTATAAATTAATTTCGTTTCAAATGTGGTCCAACCAGTTATTAAAGGTGTTAAAAATGAACTACCCCTTTCTCGTGTGTCTGTATCTCGGGGTTGCGACGCGCACACCAGGGATGGAAATTAGCACCCGCCACCAGCCAAATGCGGGTGATTTTGTGTTGTGGCGGATAAACTCGCTTCACCTACCGGCCACCGTGGCGGGTAAATAAAAATAGCATCATGCGACGTTCGTCTGTTAAAGGACAAATTAATTTGAATAAAGGAGGTGACACTGATTAGCAAGACAACTCAGTGAATGTGCTTTCCATTAAATGAATCACACACACAGTAAACAAATCCTTAACAAAAAAACAGGGCTATTCTGGTGGGTGCGGTGACGCGCTCATGTAAGGGTGGCGGCGTGGCGCTGCCAATAAAGCTCCTAAAATCTGTCACAAAGAAGCGGCAAAAGTAATGATTATGAATATAAAATATAGCAAGGAGATATTTTAATTATTTATTAATAAACAAGTCTTTTCTTTGTCCGTGTCATTTGCAAAGATGAAGTTGACGATGCTGACTCGCGGTCTTCGCAGTAACGCACCAGAGAGAAATGCACATTTCTTACGGATTACATAAGCAGAGAGCAGTCTGTGTCTGTTTTCTTTAGTTTTGAATTATTTGTGAGGCAAGGCTACCTTATACACTGAGTTTCGGTTCATTTATGAGACGAGCTCCAGTTCACGCGCCGGCGCCTCCGCGATTATATCGTCTGCTATATTTAATTCTTATTTATTAAATCCAGGCAATTGGTTGATGAAACATTGATTAAAATTAAGACACAATTAATACAAAATGAAATTCACTTTAAAGAAAGGTTTTGTGCTTTCTGTTTGATGTCTCTGTGGAAGTTTTAAAGCATCTTTCAGTGCCGCTTTCAGAGCGCTCACGTCCGTAACATTGTGTTTTCCTCGTATGCGAACTGAAATGAATATCAGTTCATGGATTGTGTGTGTAGGCTTTAAGAGAGAAAGAGAAAATGCCAGTATTTCATTGAGACTTGAGATTAAATAAACGGCTTAAGTATTGTAGATCTTGTAGTATTAATTTTCACATGCAGTTACACATTGTCGGTTAAAAACAAGAAAGTGGCTGGTAAAAACATTGAGTGGCTGGTAGATTTTGAAATCCACAGTGGCCGGTGGACAAAAAAGTTAATTTCCATCCCTGGCGCACACTATGGTTAACCGAGTATTAACCGTTAAGGGCCTCGGTTAACGGTTAATGAAAAACTTGAAAACGTGCAGCCCTAGTGGGTACACACAATTAGACACACACAATCTCTTTCTTATACAGGAAATGGTTCCCTTTAGAATGATACACAATCAGATTGTTTTTTGTAGACTGACATTTGATTCCACCTTCTGAATGATCAAACTGACATTTGCGCAAATTGAATCAGTTGTTTGTTTGAGTTTGGAGCACAGGCATCATGTCATGTAGATCTAACTGGGAACCATCCCCCTGTCCAGCTGGTAGCAAAATCACACTAAACATACTGTATATACTCAACCGTAAAGTGTGAAAGTGGTTTGGTTTTGAGATCACGGGTGATACATTTATGTTCTTATCAAAATGCCGCTGAGGTAAATGCTCAGCATCAATAGAAACAAACACAAAAGAAAAACCAATGTGATGTCTTGACACACAAGATAATGGCATACATTTCAGACAACGCTTCATTTCAGAGAATTTGCACCCAAGACAGCAATGTTTCACAGAAAACTCACAGTACTCTAAAGATGTCCAATGCGGGATTTTAAACGCCCTCAGCCAAACAGCAATCTGTGTACTTTAAAAATCCACAGCTCGGCTCTCAACCTACAACATTGCAAACCTAGATTTTCTGTTATATGAGTGGTGCCTGCCTGTGTAAACTTGCCGCCACAATGCAAACATGTTGTGAGTGGTTACCTGTGCGTTGTTATGTGGTTATGGCATTGTGTGAGGTTTTAAGCCTGTAGCTTTGTGGTTGTGTGGGTTTTATAGACATTTGCTACTCACTGGCAAGTCTTTGATATTCTGCTTGGGTCCCTTGTGCAAGTCTGTGGTCTTTTTTTTTTCACCCCTTTATCACCGAACAGGCCAAAATCAGCACCCCAGTTTACACCTGGTATTAAGATGCGTCTCGAGTGATCCAATCACATGCGGTCAGGCGGGACAAATCGATATTTACACCTGGTTGCTTAAATGCGTCTCCTGTGACCACTTGTGAGGCTTCACTTCATTGAATTTAATATAAAAGCACACATTTAAATGAGCATTCAAATTTTGGATGTGTACCAAGCACTAATGATGATCTACATTACTGGGCAAAAACAGACAATGAACAAAGCAGAACACGGGTGTCTTGAGACATGTTTTAAAGGTTGAATCTCATTTTAAATTGACACATCGTCAAAAAAATTAAAATAAAAAAAAGCGTCGCTGCTGCACGAGACGCTGAAAAAACTGCGAGACATGACACAACGGTCAAAGATGTCTGTCTAGCGCACGCTTACAGAAAAAGAAAGATGCATTTGAAGTGAAAGGCTCCCAGAGGTGGAGGTATTTGGGGTTGTGTCTAGGGATGCACCGATACCACCTTTTCTCTTTTAATCCGACAAGATATCAGCTCACTTTTCATTCACACAGTTATTTTTTTGGAAACAATTCAACTTAAAAATGATGCTTATTTGTAAACCAATAATAATAATAATAATAATAATAATAATACATTTTTTCAAAATTTTAAATTCAATATTAATATATTTCAATTGTGCACCAAAACCCTCTGGCTTTTATTTTGACATTCTAAACACTCCAGGAAGTCCTGTATGTGTTTTTTGTAGGTTAGTACACAGTAGTTTAATTCACTTATTCAAATTCTAGTAAAAAGCACCTCCAGTGCCATTCTAAATGCATATTATAAGTGACCCGAACTTTTGAGCATCTACATCGGAGATGTTGTTCGTGAGTGGCGCTAAAATATTGCGCAACGCTGTGAAGGCTAAAAATAGCTGTGAGTGAGTGTGTGTAAACAGAGCAGTGCCATTAAATGTCACGCTGGCGCTGCAAGTGCATATTATAAATGTACTTAATAAACACAGAGCTATCGCACATCTTCAAGTGGATTTGAATTGCTTTAATGGTGTTTTAATGGTTCTTTTATGTCACTTTTGGAGCTTGACAGGAACGAACATGACTAATACAAAGTATCAGATTAGGATTGGGCTCATCGGACCGATACCCAAACCATCTAAAACGTCAGTATCGGAGCCAATACCGATCCAGGTATCAGATCAGTGCATCCCTAGTTGTGACTTGACTTTGCCTTACTCTGTTATCAGCGTCTTGCTGCATAAGCATTAGGTACGTACATGGAACCGCCGGGATTATGAAGCCTGGGTCCGTGGTAGTACTATGTACCAGTAATGCTACTGTGCAACACTAAGTTAACATAGAACCATCTACTAAAGCATTTCTTTTTTCATTTGACTTTTTTACTCAATATTTGAGAATATGAACTGGCTAAATCTTTTGATTTGATCATCTTACACACATTTGTTAACAGTCAGATATTTTCTTTACAATAAACAACTGCTACAACACAATAAACAACCGCTACAACACAATAAACAACTGCTACAACACAATAAACAACCGCTACAACACAATAAACAACCGCTACAACACAATAAACAACTGCTACAACACAATAAACAACCGCTACAACACAATAAACAACCGCTGCAACACAATAAACAACTGCTGCAACACAATAAACAACCGCTACAACACAATAAACAACCGCTACAACACAATAAACAACCGCTACAACACAGTGCATATTGGTTCATATCAGTTCATATTGATTTGTTGTGAACTCTTGTGTGAATTCACGGCCCATATTCACAAAAAAATCTCAAGGCTAAAAAGTAGCTCCTAAAATGAAAATGTAGTTGATTCTCTTAAAAATTAGGGGTGTCACTTGATTTTAGGACTAGTAAAATCATGAAGCATTTTAATGCTTAAAGTAGCACCTAAACCCACGATTGCTTTGAAGTCGTCCTGGTCAACAAAAGAGTAAGTGAAGAGCATACTTGAAATAAAATATGAGAAAAGTTATGTTTAAAGAGAACAAAGAACATTCAAAGGTAACTATCACTTTTTAATTAAGTGTAATTTCCAATCAAGCTGTATTTTGCACAATTATACAAGAAGTGTTAGTATGACAAAGGACGCAGCAATTTGTAAAAACAAATTTACAAATGTAATTTCTATCTGCATCACTTCCACCAAAAAACTATATTAAACAATACAGAATTTGAGATGAGCTGGCAATGACACAGAGATTTAAAAAAACGGCATAAATCTCCTGTGGTGCATGTACACACACACTGTTAAACATTGTTAGAAGGCAATACAACCCTCTACGATCACATTGGAGAAAGAATCATCATAGGCTAGTATATTTTTGTTTTTACTCGGCAGACTTTGACGGCATGCAAGCATAATGTTACTAAAAAATATATTAAGCAAACTGAGAGAGGGGGCCTCTTCATAAATATTCACACAACATAGTATATTGTCATTTATTTTGTTTGGATTTTGCTTAATGATTTTAATCACATTTTAGCTTTTTAAAAGATGTACAAATGTCACATTCTATCATTTGATGTCATGAAATCACATTTTTAATAATGATACAAGCTGTTGTCACTGTTTGAAATTTCGTACACATTTAACAAAGCAATTCACAAGGTAGGAACCTAATAATGAAAATTAGGGGTCACGATTGTGAAATTTGGCTGAAATAAATTGTCAAACAAATAATTGCCATTATGACGATTAATTGCCTGTTTTAGGGCTATGATGATTAATTGTGTTTTAAGAGTTTCACGAATATGACGATTAATTACCAAACAAATAATCGTTGTGAAGCTATGTGTGCTTCATACAACAAAGTCATTTATACAAATTTAGCTTGTGTCATATAATAAAATAAGAGTATATGATTTTCTTTTCAGGCTTCAAAAACATATGACAGTCAAATATAAAAGTATACAAATTTTAATCATTTAAATAATTTTGTAATTATCAAAATATCTCTAAATAACTAAAATATATCTCTCTTATTTGTCCAATTTACTTTTGATCCATTAGACTTTTTCAATGTTATGTTTTCTTTTGTAACCCAGCCAACCTGTATAGCTATTATTTTATATTATATTATTTTATATTATGTGACACCATCTGTGAAACCCTGGCTAAGATCGTCAAAGTAGTCATAGCCATAAAAATGACGAAAATAGGTAGTGTGTGTTTATTGCTGTAAATGATATTTTATACCAAGTGATCTGAGAACATTTATAACATGATAAATACTGAAAATAATGATTTTATTGACAGTACGTTTTATACCGGATGTGGGCTTCCAAAAAAAACATTGATTTCAATCGTCTCTGGGTTTATTTTGGCACAAAAACATCTGCTGATTCTTGTATCATTTGGTTCAGAGACTTCTTTTCTACAATTAGAAAGTGAAAACAGACCTTAATATCAATCCGCACGAGCGACAATCAGGTCAACACCAGCTTAGGCAAAATAAATGTGACTTAAGCCGGGTTCCGATGACTGTGGAGATTTTTTCGTGTCATCGGCGATATTTTAAGAACATCTTATTTGTTTTGTAGCTCAACATTCTGTCAATAATAATCAGCTTATTTTAAGGACATTTTAGGCCTGTTATGTGTCAAAATAATTTGTTTTCTGGATGCTGATGCATTGTGTTGATGAATTAACTATCTGACATGACAACTATGAAGCGTGAGCAGGAACAGAAAATAGCTGATTGCTTAAACAGCTTGTATGATATTAACCTCGGTGGAATTGCCTCAAATTATGATATAACTGTTTTTTTTGTTTTGTTTTGTTTTATTTAAATACTAATTTTAGACTTTTTAATACCAAAATTGACTTTTGTGAATAGAATCCCTGAAATTATCAAATATTTTGCTCTAATCATTTTAGAGTGTGTGGTTCTGTGTACACAAAGTTTGAGACTGACCTGTTCCAAACACAAAAGATATTTTGAAGAATGTTGGTAACCAGACAGTTGACGGTAACCATTGATTTCCATAGTAATTTTTTTTCCTACTATGGCAGTCAATGGCTACCTTCAACTGTTTGATAATCAACATTCTTCAAAATATCTTTTGAGTTCAACAGAAGAAAGAAACTCATACAGATTTGGAACAAATTGAGTAATGATGAAACATTTTTCGTTTTTTGGTGAACTATCCCTTGAACGTGTATTTTTTTTTATTCAAAATGTACTCAAATTTTACACAGTAGCCCAATAAGAGAATGAGATTTTCTACCGAAATGTTATATATGAATTAATTTATATATTAATGACATTTTCCTCCTCATATTTCATTTTACTAATAAAGTTATACAAATCATTCCACTGTTGTATCCCCCATTCATTTCAATGTTTTTATGCTTTTTGGACATGCGCATCATAAAAAATAGGCCTTTAAGAATTTACCCATAAATGTGTCATATATCACTGAAAATGGGAGTATATCAGCTTTAATGTGGTATATGGCACAAAGTCTTAATAATTATGGTTCAAATGTTTTTAACCATAATTACATTAGAATTTCTCAAAAACAAGATTTTCTGAGCCCGAAATTCAGCAAATATTTGACATAGCCTTACTCATTCAATATTAAAGACATCAAGGTTATGTTTTTTACATTATGTAGGATGATTTTATGTAGAAAACAGTGAATCACAAAAAAATGACTTTAGCTGGGCCACAGACAGGGTCACATATTATTCAATAGTAAAATATTTCCGCCTTAAATTCTTCACTTTCACACATTATTTTAAGGCTCTCTGATTAACTTACAAGCCCTTATTCCCTTATAGGAAGACTATGAGATTCTGTTTCTTGCATTTTATCATCTCCACAGAAAGAGCAGGACATCTCCTCTGTCTCACTGCGTGATATTAACACTGCGTGAATAAACACACAATGACCACGGATATTTGCCATTACGTGGCTGTTAAGTGAAACTGGAGCGCTTTGCCTTCACAAAATTAATAAGTTTATACCTTGTTTATATTTTCGCGGAAGTTTGGCACAAGCCTTTGTAGATGACGTGCACATCAGAGCACTTGAGAAGTGGTTCATCTTCACACACCCTCAAGAGAGCTGCTCGAGACGTCCGCGGTGTGGTTCCCTGAGACGCTCGTAGTTCTACGAGCATGAGACACGAGTGCTTTTTCCTGTGCTCAATCCAGCTTCTTAATCAACTGCTTTTTATGCAGTAAAAGGGCCTCAGTGCTTCGACACTACACACCTCTATCACTGCCTAGTGAAATGTTAATATTTATTTGCCAGTGGCTAATAACAGATGTTTTTTTGGTCCCTTAGTGCGAAATTTACTCGCATATGCAAGTGATTTACTCGTAATGTAGAGGGCTGCAATATTACAAAAAATACTGAATGTGTGTAAAATGTTTTAGCTAGACCTTACTTTCTAGTAAGGCAGCGGTTAAGGCTCTGGGTTACTGACCAGAACGTCGGGGGTTCAAGTCCCAGCACCGCCAAGACACCACTGTGTGACCCTTGAGCAAGGCCCTTGATCCTATCTGCTCCAGGGGCACCGAATCATGGCTGACCCTGCACTCTGACCCCAGCGTAGGTGGGATATGTGAAAAATAAATAATTTCACTGTATATATGCAGAAATGTATGTATAATGTGTGACAATTGATAAATTTATTATTTATTATTAGTAATTCACAGTGCTAAAAGTATCCAGAGTTGAAGAAACACCCATAAAGGCTACCATGGAAGTGAATGATCCATATTCTTCAAAGAATACTATTCTACAACAACATGATCACACGGCAAGTCGGCATGTTGTTTCCGATACCCTATTTCCGGTACCCTAGGATCGGCCACTGACAAGTGCCATCTCCCATCAGACTTTTTTGTATCGGCTCCAATGTATTTACCTTCTCTTATGGGAGACCGAGTTTGGATCCCACGTTGAAACCAGGAAGTAATCGCGTTAGCATAGCTTAATCAGCACGATTCAGAAGTTGCACTTTTCCTGAGTACCACAACTCGCTTTAGACATTTCATCCAGAAAATGGAGCTCACACGTGCTCACACTTAGCTCTTTGGCCACTGGGGGCAGTGTTTTGCATTTTGTTAAGCACAGACCGATTTTAGCAAAAAGAAAAGTCAACGTACTCTTTCTGATTTAACTATAAGATCAGTCTGTCTACTATTACAGTACTATGTACGAAAACAAATATGCCGCTACCGTGCTTCCGTTGTCCATAACAGACTAGGAGTGCACCGATCCGATACCTGGATCGGTATCGGCACCAATACTTAAGCTTTTAGATGGATTGGGTATCGGTTCGACAAGACCCTTCCAAATCGATACTGTGTGTTAATCATGTTCGTTACTGTCAAGCTCCAAAAATGACGTAAAAGAACCATTAAAACAACATTAAAGTAGTTCATATGACTTGTGCATTTTATTCAAAGCCACTTGAAGACGTGCGATAGTTCTGTGAATCCCAAAAGGTTGTGTTTAAGAAGTAAATATATAGTATACGCAGCGCCAGCGCATTAGTGAATGGTGCTGCTCTGTTGACACAAACTCAGGCACAGACTGTTCATGCACTCGCAGTTATTTTTAGCCTTCACAGAGGTGCGCAATATTTGAGCGCTACTCAAGAACAACATCTCAGATGTAGATGCTCAAAAGTTCGGGTCACTTATAATATGCATTTAGAAAGACAACGGAGGTGCATTTTACCGGAATTTGACTAAGCGAATTAAACTACTGTGAACTTGCCTACAAACAGACACATTTACGGGATATTAATATTAATAACAATTTATTATTATCATTATTATTGTCATCATTAGTATTTTTTATAATTTATAACAATATTTAAGTTGAATGGGTTCCAAAAACAACCTTGAATGATAAGTGAGATGAAGTCTTACAACTAAATTGAACAAAAAAAGTCCAGATGCAAGTTTAAAAAATTTTTTTTTTTCTTGTTGAGAAAAAAAGACAAAAAGAAAACACTGGTTTCTTTTCTACTGAAGACTTGCAGACTGGAATTACTGTTAATTTTGCTGCTACATTACTGATAACCAACAACAGCTCTAGGCTAAACAAGCAGTCAAAGATTCTCTCAATTTTGATCTCAGCTCGAGCTTTCTGTGGGAGAAACTAAAAACCATGTTCAGCCAAGAACCACAGGGGGGTTGCAAACAGAAATAGCCTTCATTGATGGCCAGCACTCATTCTTAGGACCGACACGAGCAAGAGGACACAGACAGTGCCCTTCCCTCAAGTTAGATTGTCTCATATTCCTGAGGTGAATATGGTTGTATAACAGGGTGTGTCATACTCTTTCATAGCAAACGTCCACTGTTAACACCTCTCAACCAGCTTCTCACACATTGGCAGCTACAAAGGGCTCGCTGTTATCCGTCAGCGCCTATTGAAATGTTCTGGGAGACGGGAGGCACACAGACACTGCCAGCTGTATAAAGCGCTCTGTCAGGGTCTAATGAGAGGCCGCAGTATGACAGACTTACTAAGCAGTGCAGTTTTGTCTCTGGACAAATGAGTATGTGTGCGACCCCAATTCTTAAATGAACACAGACCGGCAATCCGCCAAAAAAAGAGTGGTTTACGCTCGTTACAAATGGTCTTTCGTGATTTGGCTCTAAATAGAAGCAACTCAGGAAAGAAAGGTCTATCGGAGGTGCTGGGATTGACTTTGTAAAATGGTTGAACAATTGAGATTTACTGATGTTATTCACCAACCTGATAATACTGGTTACTGCTTTTCAAAGCGTAAGAGCACCTGGCCTAGTGAATTATTAAATGACATATTCAATAAACCCTTTCAAAAAGTACCGCGGAGGAACAATGGCACAGTAATGGTATATGAGGGTAAAACCATGGTGCTTTGATATATGGTACCATGCCACTGACTGATTACCATATTCATGTAACCTGGTATTTAAGTGGTTATCCAATGCTCTAGGGCTGGGTATTGACAGAGATATCCTGATTCAATTTTGATATGATTCAATATTGGTTCATATGTGTATATTTAAGTTCTAATGTCCCTTTTGCTTACATATGAAAGAAAGGATCTCCTAGCTAATGCTTTTAATTTGACAGGGGATCTTGTAAACAGGTACATTTCGGAAAACAATAATAATCTGGGTCACATTTTGGCTTTATGAAAAAGTACAAATCCATGTATTCAATTAATAAATATTAGATTTCATATATTATTTTTGTTACATATTGATTGTTTAATTGCATTTGTACTATCTTCAAGAAATTACATTGATTTGTTGAACACGTGGTAAAACTGGTACCATCTTTAACAAAAACGTTGTGTCTGTAGGTGAGCACGTGTTAACAAAAGAGGACTCGGTTGGCTCGGATGATTAGAATCGAATGTTTCTTTTTTTGTTGTTTTTAGACATTATTCAAATGACAAATGGTTGGCGGATGGGCTACAACAGCACAAGACCACATCGGGTTCCACTTCTGTCAGCCAAGAACAGAAAGCTGAGGATGTTGTGGGCACAGGCTCACCAAAACTGGACAGTTAAAGACTGGAAAAACATAACCTGGTCTGAAGAATCTTGATTTCTGCTGAGGTACACAGATGTAGGCCTGTCACGATAACTACTTTGGTTGGACGATATATTGTCCCAGAAAAAATTGCAATAAACAATATTATTATCAGTTTTATACCATTTTATACCATTTATATAACAATAATATAATAGCATAATAATGCAAGTACACCTTTTCAAAGAGCAATTCACTTTTCATTCTTAAGAATTGAAGTCGGGAAGGCCCCTCCCCATCTCCAACTGCTAAATGTTTTTGTTCCCAGCTTGGAAAACTGTGCAGAAAAAAGTACAGAAAGAAGGTAAATCATTACTCACCCTCAAGCCTGTTTAAATTTCTCTCTTCAGAGGAACACAACATTTTTGCCAGAATGTTAGTCACAGTCACAATTCACCGTCACTTCATCTTTTTCCATAAAATAAAAGTGGATTGAGTCTGAAACTAACATTCTCTCTAACATCTCCTTTTGAATTCCACAGACGATAGGAAGTCAGACCGGTTTGGAACAACATGAAGGCGAGTAATGATGACAGAATTTTTGAATCTTTGAAAGTCAGTTCTCACCAGCTGCATTAAAAACGTCTGTTTAATAATGACTAAATTCATTGAAAATGTTAACAGAGAATCCTGAGAGAACCTTGCTGCTAACTCAGTTATGTTGTATATTCTTATTAAAGATTAACTGTGTGTAATTTATTAATGTTATAGTGTTCGTATTATTATCATGTATATCGTTTTATACTTGTAAAAAATGTAGTGATTCGCATGGCAGAGAAAATACCTTGGATACATGCATTAGATGGAGCTCTAGAAAGATGAGAGATGTAACGGGTGCAAGTCTGTTTCTCTTCACTCTACAGATGGTATTATTACACAAAGCGTTTTTGCAATTTCTGCCTTGATTGCTTTATTATGAGGGAGCGCCAAGATGTAATGAGACAAAATTAGATTTCTCCAATGTTGCAGCTTTCGATGAAGGTGGCTTTGTTGATTATAGACAGGAGCAATAGTTTTATAGCATCGCTCACTTATAGAGACGTGGTACAACACAATTTGCATGTCCAATTAACAGGTTTATACCAGTTTATATACTGTATGTAAAATGTAAAGTTCAGTAGATCTGTGCACTGCGCGCACTCACAAGAACTTTGCTTTGCTGAACGTGGCATCACAAGTGAAGGCGCAAGGGAGTGAGGGTGGCATGATATAGGGAATTCCCCGCATTATGAAAGTGAAACATGCGGGAATGACTAAAACTGTGCTCAATCCCCGCAATCCTGCGCTATTGAGCTAACATTCATTACTGAGATTTTAATCGGGCTACTTGTCCAATTCACTTTAACTTGCCCGTTCAAAAATTCCTTTTCTCCCAAACACACGGACGAGCATTAATGTCGAGCCATGTAATTTTCACTTGTCGCTGTCCATTGTGTGTGTGGAGGAGCTGCCTAAGCCCCGCCTCCAAAAATTGGCTGACAGAAGTGGAACCTGATGTGGTCTTCTGCTGTTGTAGCCCATCCGCCTCAAGGTGTGACATGTTGTGCATTATGAGATGATATTCTGCTCACGACAACTGTACAGAGTGGTTATCTGAGTTACTGTAGTGGTCTCTGTAAATTGTGTGCATCGGGAGCTTGCCAAGTGTAAAATTAACTAAGAGACGATATCATGTACACTTTACACTTCTTGAAATGTTAATGCATCACAAGATTCATATGCGAGTCACATGAATTCAGTTATATCCTAGAGCGTGATGTTACATTCCTGACCTGAAGTGATGATTTCATGTCACAGCTCGTCTCTTAATGTTGACCACATTTATATTCACATCAGTGATCAAGGTAACTACCTGGTTAAGACTTTATTCTGAAAAAAAAAGTACAATGCTCAATAAAGGTTTAATTGCTCCATATAGTATTCATCTATTAGGAATATTCCTGCTTACGTGAAACAAAGAAACTGAAACATGCAGCCTTTTTTTCTTCTTGTTCTTCTTTAAAATTTACTAAATTTGAGTTTGTTAAGTGTTCTTGAGTTCTGAAAAGGCGCTGTATAAATGTAAAATTATTATTAGTATTATTATTATTATTATTATTATTATTATTATTATTTAACTAAATAACGTTGTCCTATCGTAAAAAATCCTGATAGACTTATGGACTTTCACCTGTTTGTAGGCTATATTGATATATTATGTCTTTAAATGTTTGAATTTGTATTTATTATTCACTCCAAAAAGTATGCTTGACACCTCCTGCCTCCAGAATGTTGTTATACATGACAGACAAACAAAATATCAGAAATACAAGGAGAAACCAAAGTTAACAACATATTCCATAGTTAAAGTGGCCAGAAAATTCAGCTTCATCTGGAAAGAAAATAAAATAATTTAATTATAATTTAATTCAATAATAATTGTAAAATAACAATAATAACAATTATCAGGCACATTTTATTAATTTATCTATAAATGTAAGAGTAAAATAAAGAAATGGCCGTTTCATTAAGTTATGATGCACTTCCAGTTTAAGCCTTCCCACATCTGGCTCTATCCGAATACAGAGACAGATACAGATGATTTTGTCATATGAAATAATACAGATAATGGCTTCGCTGCACACCCCTAGCAGAAATGTTGCTCACTGGATGCTTTATACTTTTGACACCATTCTGAGTAACCTCTAGTGATTGTTGTGCGTGAAATTCCCAGGAGATCAGCAGTTACAGAAATACTCATACCAGCCCATCTGGCACCAACAATCATGCCACAATCGAAATCACTGAGATCACTTTTTTCATTCTGATGGTTGATGTGAACATTAACTGAAGCTCCTGATATCTGCTTGATTTTATGCACTGCTGCCACATGGTTGGCTGATTATATAAATCGCATGAATAAGTAGGCATACAAGGTGTTCCTAATAAAGTGCTCTTAATGTATATCTTACTACTTTTGAGTGGTTATCAGCTAAGTTAACAGCTTTTACTTATACAATGTGGATTCCATTCATATAAAGCGGAACAATGCATGATATTTATTGAATATGCAGCCTGAAGCAAATGACAGGTCCAGCAACAACAACTGGCATGCAGACAACAAGCCTTTAAAAATAGATTTACTATATTTTCCCAGCGATTGCTGGTAGTATATCCACAGTTAAACGAGTCCTATATCGACATAAACTGAAAGGCTGCTCAGCAAGGAATATGCCTCTGCTCTAAAACCACCATAAAAAGCCAGACTACAGTTTGCATGTGCACATGGGGACAAAGATCTTACATTATGGAGAAATTTCCTCTGATCTGATGAAACAAAAATTTTACTTTTTGGCCATAATGACCATCGTTATGTTTGGAGGAAAAAGGGTGAGGCTTGCCAGCAGAACACCATCCCAACCATGAAGCATTGGGGTGGCAGCATCATGTTGTGGGGGTGCTTTGCTGCAGGAGGGACTTGTGCACTTTACAAAATAGACGCCATCATGAGGAAGGTGAAAATGATGTGGATATATTGAAGCGACATACCAAGACATCAGCCAGGACGTTAAAGCTCTGTTGCAAATGGGTCTTCCAAATGGACAATGACCTCAAGTATACCTCCAAAGTTGTGGCAAAATGGCTTAAGGACAACAAAGTCAAAGCTCTACAACCCTGACTCAGTTACACCAGTTCTGTCTGGAGGAATGGGATAAAATTGCAGTTAAACAACTTAAATGTAATGCAACCAAATACTAACACTTAATACTAAGTGTTTGTATACTTCTGACTAGGATTGCAATGGTATGAGATTTTCACGGTACGATAACAGTCTCAGAAAATATCACAGTTTCACAATATCACGTTACACAATTATTTTATCAGTTACAATGACCCTTAAAGAAGTGAAAACAGAAGGTTTTTTTAATGGAAGTATGCGTAAAAAAGTCAACCTTTTGAAAATAAATAAAATAAATAGAAAGCTAACAGAATTATAATAAATACCAAATTATAAACATGGTAAAAAAATAGCATGTAACTATAACATGTTATTTAACTAAAGCATGTTAGTTTACATGTTAGCATAGCATGTTAAATTAACAACTAAATAAAAAATTACATCAGCTGTGTGAGCTTTTAAAGTAATGTCCTATGATTATTAACAATTAACATATAATGTAGGTGCACGACAGCGCACACAGACCGATCATGTCTGTACCTTTAACTCAGTGGTTCTCAACTGGTTTTGTTTCAGGAAAGATTTTACATAGGAAATGAAGTGGCAACCCGCCATAGTAAAAACATAACCGTCTTTAATGTATCCTGGGTCGCATTTCCTTTTATGTCGCATTGTTTTGTTCATGTTTTCAAGTACAAGGACATCCATCGAGTGACATTATTTTTGTTTTTGACTTAAACAAGTCTTAAGACAATAAATGTCAGGAATTGTGAAAAACTGAGTTTAAATGTATTTGGCTATGGTGTATGTAAATTTCTGACTTCAACTGTAAGTGAAGCAAAGCAGAGTTTGTATAGTTAGAACAATCCAAAAGCAAACTGCGGCGTTTTCTACCTTCAGACATAATCATAAGCGCAATGGATAATGTTCAACTGATCTGCACCAAAATCAATGTGTAAAGAAATGCACATGGCTGTAAATAAATCCATGTTGTTGTGTCTGTTGGGTACTTCATGCTGTCGAGAAGCTAGTTTGCTGATTTTTCAATGCGCTAATATGTTGCAAAAGGTCAACTGGAAACCATCTACATCACTTCCTCAGTCAGATGATGTCCTTCCTTCAGCTATTCGGTTACACTTGGTGTCCTGTACACTTGGACAGAGAGATTAAGACTGTAGCTTGACTACACAAAAAAGCCATGGTAGCTTGATTATAACTGCCCTTGTAAACATACTAATTCTACTCGAACTGAAATAGCTTTCTGAAATCGTTCCTTTTTAACAAGAGAGGGCAACAGAGTGCAACAGTACCCGGCAACTTTTTCTGCTGTATTGGTTACGGAAGTCTTTTCCCATGACATGTTTCCAAAGAGATTTCAAAATGTACCTCATAAAAGAGTTCTAACGGCACTTTTCCACTGCACGCTTTACCTTTCTGAGCTTGCATTTTCACTGCAGTTTAGTGCCCCATCAACGTGGGTGGGATTATAGGCTGATCGTCATAGTTGTGCCGCCTCTACTGCTGTGACATCATCTTAAACACAACCTCAAACTGACCAAAACAATAACACGACCGCTAGCTGTTAGCTACTAGCTCATTGTGCTGCATAAAGCAGTTGTTGCATGGTGATTTTACACAAGTGTAACAGTTAAATTGGCCTGGTTGTTTTAGAAGCGAGCTTCCAGTAGCTGGTCAACTAAATAAAGTGAAGTTTTCAAGCAGAGTATAGCGTTAACGTAACAAAACGTACCATCCTCCATCGTGGATCAATGCCAGTCCAGGGCACTCTCCCTCCAATTGCTCGCCTGTTTAGATAGCATCCATTTGGTCGAACGACTTCCACTTTTAATTGATGGTTCTGTAGTCACTTTTAAGTTTTTTTACTTTTCCCTAGACTGTTGGTAGCCGTGTGCGGCCAACAGCAGAGACACTTCCTGAGAGACTTTATCGTTTCACTCATCGCAAACGAGTGGACTGTCTGCACCTCGTTTATTGGCCACACAGTGGTTTTGCGCACAGCCATTTCTTTTTTCACAATTTGAAAGTCACGTGAACAAATGATACTACTATCGCTGTTACTAACTTTAAAACTAGCGGGTTGATGTCGCGTGTCGGAAATCCAGTGATGCTGATAGTGACGATTCTTCCTGACCAATCAGTGATCTGCAGGATTTTGACGTCACATTTAGTATCGGCTCGCTTGGATGCGGTGGTACTAAAAAAATGTATCAGGTACCAGGTACTATCCACAGTGGAAAATCCCCAAAAAGCAAGCCGAGTCAAGTTGAGTCAACATGTACCATGCAGTGGAAAAGCCCTATTAGACAATTTATATTTATCCAGAACATTGGATAAAAAGATGATGGTACAAGACTGAATGGAATTTAGGGATTGAACTACAATCCCATGAAGCATAGCGAATGACATTATCGAATGAAAAACAATAGAAAAATATAAAACTACTGATTTAAAGTTGTTGATTAGAAGTAGAATCAATATATTCAAAGATTATTGCTATATATATATATATATATATATATATATATATATATACACACACACACACACACACACACACACACACACATACATACAAATAGGCCTGTATAAGTAATTTGAGAGTGTAGGGAGACTGGGCTCTTTGCGATTCTCTGATTGGTGGATTGTTACCCATCATAACATGTCATGTTAATGTAGTCTCGCCTAGCCAAACCTATGACTAAATGCAATGACTAGATGGCTTTTCCTGCCTAAATGGGCGGTTCTTGGCCAATTGAAGCTGCTATAGATCCCAGACCTATGACTAAATGCATAGGTCTGGGATCTATAGCAGCTTCAATTGGCCAAGAACCGCCCATTTAGGCAGGAAAAGCCATCTGACTGATAGGTTAATCAACCAATTACAGTCACGTTTGTCATTACAGGGTGTTTAGGGGCAGGGTTATCAGAGATGTATAATACATAATAAAAGACTGACATGGGGAAAAAAAATATTGATATAATATTGCACAGCCTGCACAGAAAGCACACGGGAGAATAGCAGAAAATGTGTAGAGTCTAAGTACAGCACAGAAAACCTCACTAAAGAAAACTTCACATACATAAATAAGTAAACAAAGCAAATTTGCAAAAATTCAGATTTGCTCATGGATATCCACTTCACTTTCCGCTACGTGCCTCAAACAAATCTCTACATGCCTCAATCTGTCACTAACCTGGCAAACTTTGGCAAATTCTCTGATTATTTTGTCATCAAAAGCACTAATTTTATCAATGTGGAACCCTGTGAACAAAACATGGCCCTACAGGCGTACTAATAAAAAGTCCTGTATGCATCCACTCGAAGAAGTTCCATTGAGCCAGTCAATCAGATTTTCGCTGAGTTGATTGAGAAAGAGTTTTCTAGTTTTGTGGAAGTATAGGTTTCTGCAGAACAATAATGGGCATTTCCCAACAATAATGGCAGTTTCCCAATCTCTGGGTGAATTCAAACCTCTTCTCTGGGTGTTTTTTGTGTGCTATATGCATCAGACAGCTATAGAATGGACTTTGTGCAGTCTGTGGGTGTGCCGTCAGAGGCTGAGACTATGGTTGGTGTAGTTCATCACCAGGAATTCTGCTATTAAACAGGTTTTTTTTTTAAATGAAGTTGAAAAAGTGGACTGCTGGCCTCAGCAGAAGCATGTGCCACTGATTAACCCTGTGGGGTCTGAGGGTGTTTTGGGCCCTGGAGAAGTTTTGTCATGCCTTGACATTTGTGCTTTTTTCAGTTGCTTAAAAACACATTAATGGCTAAAGTCTGATAACACTGTATTCAGCACAAACTGGGCTACAATAATATGTGAGCAACATGTAAGTCATTGAAAATAAGGCCATTTGTCCATAAGCCTTTTGAGAACTGGATCTTGCAGCCTAGAGTTTTTGCTACAAAATGATGTGAAAACCATCCTGATCACTCATTCATACAAAACAATATAGTCATTTAACTTTTGTAAGACACTTTTAGTGTTACAAAGGTCATATGCGAGGAGGTGTGAATGATTATGAATATTGATTGTAATTCACATCTGAGGAGACAAAAGACACCTCCCCTGGGTCTATCAATGAGGAATGTGACAGAAAGAGAATGAATATGAGGAGTCTCTTCTGCTCACCAAGGTTGCATTTATTTGATCCAAAATACAGTAAAAAAGTGATATTCTGAACTATTTTTACAATTTAAAAGTTTACAGTTTAACAGTTTTCTATTTGAATATATTGCAAAATGCAATTTGTGATCAAAGCTGAATTTTCAGCATCATTACTGCAGTCTTCAGTGTCACATGATACTTCAGAAATCATTATAATATGCTGATTTTCTAATATGGGCATATTTAAAGTGCATTTTACTCATTTAACCTGAACACATATTTGGAAGCACAAGCTTTGTTGATGATAATGAGGCAGCATAAACACTAGATAAAATATAATCTAAACGTTCATATTATTTTAATATCATATTACATATCATATTTATATCATACAGCATACAATTTAAATACCTGCTTTAGCCGAAACAGCATTTAAATGTAACTAAAACGTAATAAAACTCAATACTCTGAATCCTGGCTGGCAAGTCTGGGAACAGTCCCACTAGTAAAATATATACATGTTTACATAAAATAGCACGTCAACTAATGAAAACTAAATGACTTTCACAGAGTTTCAGTTAATTTTTGTGACGTGTTTCATAAATATGCGAACCCAGAGACTGCTTACAGCTCACCCTTTTTATTTTCTTTATTTTACAAAAGCACAATATTTTGTTGTTATTGTGAGTGTACAAAAATAAAAGTAGGCCTAGACCATTTATAGTCTCTAATGATGTCTTACACTTATCTGTATGCCCCAAAATGACAGACTATTTTAAGTTGTTTCCGCTGTAATGACAAAAAATCCAGCAGGACTCGCCGGCGCGTCCGTTGACCCCAGAGGGTTAAATCGTTGGATTTCATGGGTTGTCTGTCTTTAACGGATTATAAATTATTGTTAATTTATTCCGAAATAGGGATTTTCCTGAACATATTGTGCCACAAAATGGCTTGAATTGATGAGTGAACAGCCCTTATGTCTTTCAAAGCAGTGTGTATTGTAATGTGTATTGACTTGAAATGAACTTACTACAATTGCAAGTGGCTTACTGTAACCACAATTTTGGCTTGTTATTTGTCACCAGAATTACATTTCTGTGGTAATCGACAATGTGCTGATGATAGAGCTTAGCTTGTTTTGAACCTGGAAAACCTAAGCTCAAGCATAGTTATATTTGTCAGGTTGCAAACAGCTCCAGGTTTTAAATTCTTCCCTTTCAATTTATTTTTGAGAGGCATTTTCTTGGACTTTATTTGACAAATCAGAGGCCAGCATCTGTTTTAGGTATTTCTGAGCCAACTCATCAAACGGTGACATTTCATTGCCAAGATGGGCAATGACACTGTGCCAGATACTCACGTTTAAAAGTGAGCCAGCTTTTACCGTTTCTGTACCTCAGACTACAATAGGAATAGTGTCCGATTTGTTGATGTCATTTAGCAGACACTGGTCTTATCTTGCTGTACAAAACTTTGCATTACTGACCCACATCTTTTATCAGTTACCAAACAAATAAATTAATAGGTTCATCAGGCAAGAAGGCATGAATTGATTACATTTAAGCATTGTTGAGCTGTCTTTTGGGCTATAAAAGAAGCTTTACATTGCCTTGGAACTTCAGTTATTGAATTCTACATCAGCATGTTTGTGTTCCAGAGTCTGCAATCATAACACACAAAGAGAATCTCTGAGTGTTTTAATGTTGCCTTCTCAAGATAAGGTACACAAGAAGCACCCCAGTGAATTGTTTACTCTTGTGTAATTCAGGCACTGTAACCTCATTTAGTACTGATCTTTAAGCCAATCCTGTGATTCACTTCCAGATACTCACTGTAAAGGAAAATATTTGTAAATCCTGGGGGTAGTTACACTCTAAAATACTGGATTTTGATTGGTCAATCGCAACTTTCTGAGGTAAAATATGTTTGTATAATTACGGCTAAACTATACAATTGATTGTTATCCCAGGCAACCGATTTCCTACACACCAGTACTAGTTTCATGTCTCTTCTATTACTCTGCAGTCCCTTTCTACACAAATAATGCAATAGTTTAAACTGAAATCAATATATTATGTCCATTTACTTATTTATTTATTCTTCTTGGTGTCAGGGTCCTGGTCTCTGTGACTGGGATTATTTTGCTGATATGACAAGCCAACAGTACATTATCACATACATCCACTTACTAAAAAGTACTGTGGTGGTACCATGGTTCAGTGATGGTATCAGATGGTAATAACATGCTACTGTGACATATACCATGATACTGTAGAATTCATTTACTACCATATTTATATGTACACATATAAAGTGGTCCATGTGACTTTTACATCATATTCCAAGTCTTCTGATTGCATTTACCAAAATCACAGTTATTACTTTTTGTCCATATTGCACAGCCCTAATGGAAACATAAATCTCATTGGTTCTTGTGTGCAACATGACGTCATGACATAGGAACTTCAGTCTGCTCATTATACAAAGATCGTATGCCTTCAGTAGACTTGGAATATGATATAAAAGCTGTTGATTTTGATGTGGCGCTTTGCTGTAACAACTTTGCATTAAAAAAAATCTAAATTTGATTATTTTGAAAAATACTGCGATTGTGATTTGAACTGCAATATGATTATTAACATAAACAAAACAAAAAACATTAAGTGTTTCCCTTTGACCAAAATTAAGACATGGGCAAACATGCTCTACTGCTAACAGAAATACTGTTCAAGAAAGGGTGTTCATACTTCAGTCCTCTTTAAAAGAACCAGATATATATACAAACTGCAGGGAAACAGAGAGAAAACAGATTCACATCATCTTTACACTGTTCACTATGTGCCTGTTTTTGAAGACTTTGTGATAGGGTCTCAGCCCACTTTTCATAAAAGCATTTTGTAACCTAATAATGAGTTAAGAAATTATGGAAATATATTTTTGTATAATATTAATGACTAAAATTATTATCATTTATAATTATAAAATCGTACCATATTTATGTAACATTTTCTTAAACTGCAAGCGGCATAGCTGTGCAGACCATATATATAATTAGAACCCAGCCTTTGCGGATTGATAATCGCACTACGTCAAATTGCAATTTCGATTTTTTTTTTTTTTCAATTAATCGTACAGCCATAGTCTTCATCAACTGCCATTGTATTGCAAAGGGGGTCTTCATTAAAATATCTCCTTGTGTGTTTCACATAAGACAGAAAGTCAAATAGGTTTGGAACTACATTAATTCATAATTCCTAATTTAATTTTTGATTAAACTATTCCTTTAAGTGTGTCAGTCCCAAAATATACTAGTCTAAGAAACGGATAATGGAAATTACATGTTGTTGTTTTGTTTTTTGGAGTAGGCCTAAATCTTCTGTAAGAGAACTGTTTTTAATTTCACTTTATAAAAGTGTTTAGGAACATTTGCCATCAGTAAATTGCATTACATTGTTTTGTGTTCTGCTTTTAAATTGAAAACTGCTTTGGAAAATTTACAATTAGTTAAAAATAGAAACCCAACTTCAGTATTAAAAATTTTTAAAAAAAAAAGTTTTAAACCCAGACAAAACCAAATTTATGATTTATACTAAATCAAATATCTCAGAACTTAATTCCAATAAAGACTGTTCAAGGGGCTGAAATTGAGATTGTGTCCACCTTTAAATATATAAGTATTTTACGAGATAATAGCCTGAAGTTTAAAGCACACTTTGATGATTTAGTGAGGAAGTTGAGAGTGAGATAGTGATTCTATTTCAGAAATAATTATTGTTTTCCTTTGAATATAAAAAATTAAACTAAACATATTTCTGCTACTTTTTTAACTGTATTAGATTATGTACATTTTATACAAAAAAGTCATCCACGCAGCCTGACCGAAACAAAGCAGCCGCATTTACTCACACGATTAACCGAAAGTGAAGCGCTGCCGGCTTGTGATTCGTGAATGGCTTGCACGTGCTGCAAGTGTCTCTTGGGTAAATTTTTACTTTTTGTTTAGCCTCCCATTCAGCTCATGAAAACACGTTGTGTGATCATGAGGAAGGATTACATCAAGATGTAGACTGGAATGCAGGTGCAGAATTTCATATAAGAAATAGTCTACTCATCTCTCGCCAATGCTGCACACGTGCCATAGATCGCTGACCCCTGCATTACAGGATGTAAAACTTTAACTCATCATTGTGTACTGTATGCAAATTTTGACTGGCCTTCGTTAAATATGCGTAGGTTGTTGCATTGTATGCATTTATTAATAAAGCACTGGTTTGTTTGTTACCATCATATCTTACAACTTGTGTTAAATTCCAACGCAATTTACATTATAGCTTATGATCGGAAGATGTAATACCTGCGTCAGTACCTGAAGGGAGAACAGAATTTTGAAAAAAGGCCTTTGATTTTGCTGCTCCCTAATCTTGGAATACTCTTCAGCAAACTGTAAGACAGCAGTGTTTGGTGCCTTTAAGTGAATTTAGGAGACATATTGAAGATTTGTTAATACCAGAACTAAGGTCAGCATGTTAATGCATAGTTAGACTTACTACATCTGTGCCTGTATCGATTGTCCTGTTTTAAGATAGCCATGTTTATTGTTGAATTGTTTTATGCAGCCATTTTGGCCAGATCTCTCTCGGAAAAGAGATTTTTAAAGTCAAGGGATTAACCTGTTATAATAATAACCATTTTGCTCTCTAGACATTGCTATCCGTATCCGCCCATTGCTATCCGTATCCTTTTTTTCTTCAAAAAAAAGCTATATCCTTGGCATAAAGATTAACAAAAATATGCATCAAACAAGCCTTAATTCATAACATGAGAACAAATTAGGACACTTAAAAGGAATTAAAAAAAAAATTAAATTCTCTCATTATGATGCCATCTCAGATGCGTATGACGTACATTAAGACTTTTAGAAGATAAAGCTTATTTTGAAAGTACATGTGCCAGCACTTTGATGGTCAGAAAGTCACTTTTAGGCAGCAATTAAGCAATTCATGCAACTCCAGTCAATCAGTGAATGTCTTCTGAAATGGATCGATATGTTCATGTAAGAAACAAGTCGATAATTAAAATGTTTTAACTTTAAATCAGCACTTCCATCCAGGCCACTGATGCAGTTTGAAATGGCAGAAATCTTGCATGACGTTCGTTCATCTGTTATAAATAAGTTCCACTTCCGAATGCTCGTGTGAAATCACCTACACACTTACATCATGCTTCACGTCAGCTGCTGGCAGGAAGCGCTTTTTAAAAGTTAATAATGTTTTAATTATCGATTTATTTTTAACATAAACATATCGATTTGCTTCAGAAACTTCCACTGATCGACTGGAATCGTGCGGTTTACTTTTATGCTGCCAAAATGGGACTTTTGACCGTCAAAGTGCTGGCACACGTGTACTTCCACGACAGAGCTCTATCTACTTCTAAAAATCTTAATTTGTGTTCTTCTGAAGAAAGACAGTCATGCACATCTGGGATGGCATCGGGGTAAGTGAATAAGAGAATTTTCATTTTTGGGTGAACTATCACTTTAAAGGCCACAGCATACTCATGGAGAAGTTCTTCAGTCTTTGCTCAGAGCCAAAAAGAAGTTTGAAACATCTGAGCAACGGCATACTGTTTGCAAACATTCAGACAACTGCCACACCGCTGTTTTTAGGCATTTAGAGGAGCATTTAAATATGAGGATGCACAAGACTACATGTAAAACCTGAACTAATGTGACATTACAGTGTATTATCAATGACTTCATGCCTCATTCTATTAATATATTCACACAAAATCAAGCTATTTTAACCACCTCTGTGCTGATTTAATATATATGCAGTAGATAATGTTTAATTTGTCATGTTTACATTCTGCATTAATTACGCCAATGCACTAACATGCTATACGATGCCATAATATGCAGCGATTGTACTCTTACTGTACTTAATGATGACACTGATACTACTGCAAAGATGGGTGTATAAAAGATTAACGTTAATGGGCAAAATACAGACAAAAGAATAATATAATATAATAATATAATGATAAGAGAGGCATATCTTCCTCTGGACAGATGTGTGAATGGATTTCACTGCAGATGGCACACGAGTGAGGCAGCTTATCAAACAACAGAGTGAATGGGCACTTGTATTTGAGTGGATCTGCTTCCTTTTGTAGACTAACTAAACAAACAAAAAATTCTTGGAAAATTTCTCTATGCGCACAATCGCTAATAACTCTACACACAGGTGTGTTTGTGTTGACCGAATTCCAGGTCACACCTACCTAAGACGTGGACCAATACAAAGTACAAAGTTTTCCTTAAATTTCGCCCTGGTGAGCGGTTACGAACCACCGAAACAAACTCAAAAACACCTTTGTTTGGGACAGATTTTGTTCCAAATGACATCACACCCGCTCGTTCTTCACTTTCGTATGAAGCGTGCCAGTGCCTTTAGTGTGAGGCCGAAGAGAACATTAAAGCTAGCTGAAGTTTGACAGATTTTAACAGTATATGAAGTGAAAGCTGCATCACGCTAAACCTCTACGAATTGATATGTCATTACACACATACACACACTTACTAATAACTTGAGGATTCTCTTTGATTTGAGGCCTTCAACCCACTGGATCAAATGTACATCACTCTAAATGTAAACTTACACCTTGAGGAAAAGCAGGGTCACATTTCACCAGCTCAGTTTTAAACTCATTTATTTAACGTGAGAAAGTCACATCAGCTGGAATAATTGGCTATCTTGCTTAATGCCATACCGCAGGCTTGACCTCTTTCACAACTTTTCTGGGTTTGCACTAAAAACATGGACAAACTGAAAGACGTTGTTTATACTGAAAACCATTTTGCTGTTGCTGGCACATTAAAGAGGGCTGCGCAACTGCCACAGGCCACATGTTTAAGCCAGTCCTACAAAAAGATATCAGACATTTAACTTAACACTATAAACAACAAGTTATATTCTGGTGATGATTACATACATAAAATTCATTTAGGTATCACTCCACATGCGAATTGATCTTACACCAGGCATGACACTGTCTTAGTGATTAATCATGTATTAAAGAGTCATTATCTGAATGTTTGATTCATGTGTTATTATCTGTGACCACAATTATATTTCCTCTCTTCGAGTTGCAGTGTAAAAAGCCTCAACGTGCAATACCATAAACAGCATGAAATGAAGGTGGTGTCATTAGACTAAACCCATTGCCCAACACACACAAGCCCAACAATGAGTATGGCACAGGGCCAGTGTGAGAGAGATTTGGGCCTGTCTGGCCACTACTGTGTTGTTACAACAACTTGGGGTCTATCTCATTCTCAGAAATGTAATCTTTGCCCAATTTGGTTTCATAAATTTTTTAAGAACCTTAAAGCATTTTCTAATAAAATACAAAAATCTAACTTTCAAATTGACATGTGGTGTAACCAGTAAGTAAAACTTCTCAAACAAATCTTTCAAGGACTTTTTTGTAATAAATATTATGAATTTTGGGATTCAAAAATATCAAGAATTTTACTCAGGGTTACATCACATGAACAAAATGTGCCTTTCATAAACGTCAAAATAAATATCAGATATTTTTTAAACATCCTTTCTACATCCGCTTACTGCTGGCCGTTCCAATTTCTGCTATTCATTTTAATAAAGCAGAAAGCTCTATACTAAATATTCTCAGTACCAATGTTTATCTCAGCAAACTAAATACTGACAAAACACTATTTTACTGTGTTTTATCATTTTTAATGGTCAACATAAACAACAAAATGGCTACCTAAATGTTGGTTACACCCAAAGATTTGGATTTGGTGGACAAAAGCATTTTAAAATATGAATCCTATTTTTAAAAAAAAACAATTTCACTGTTTATTTAAGAAATAACAATAAAAAAAATTATTATTACATGCCTACATTTCTTTTTCAGAAATTTCAGATTTTTTTTTTTTTTTACTGTCTCTTGACACAACATTCACATTTCTTTTACTGTAAGCCCCAGAAAACTATAAATATGACTTTAAACTCAGCACTGGAAAATTTTTCATCATAGAAGAGGTGTATTCAACTAAATGATTTGTGTGAATTGCATTTTTATGTATTTTTAATTAACTGGATCTGGACAAAAATGAGCGTCACTTTGACCCTTATGACACATGGCCATAATACGCGCCTCTGTAATTGTACTTTATGATTAATCTACTCCTTGACCATGTTTGAAAGTGCATGAAACATTTGAAAACTTGTGGTGTAAGTTTCATGAAGGACAAGTCAAATCATCGCAAACTCCCACATACTTGTTTTACAGTGTTTTCACAAAACCGGCATCTTTTTCATAGTGAAGAAAGAGCTTGCGCACTCAAGGTTGCCAGACTGCGAGACTAAAGCGTCACCCTGGCAGAAAATATTCAAACTGTACAAGTGTCCAGATCTAACCAGGGGATTTAACCAATAGAAATCTGCCAACCTTACACGTCAAAATCTTATTCTGACTGGCTAATCACCCTTATTTAAAGTCTGTTATTTATCAAATGTATTAAAATTAAATATTTTACTTGTACGATTAGTTCTAAGTAATACATGACACAATTGATCTAAAGGGGATGGTTGTTTTACAAGGGGGATGCTTTTTTGGTATTTCTTGCAACAAGGTGGATGGCATCGCCTCTCAACTCTAGCCCTGCATATACATTGCAAAATTAACTGAAACTATTAGTGTGGACATGGACTATACTACAAAAATGGCTTATCTAGTAATAGACTTGGAAGAAGGGATTTACCAAAATTTCATTCACATGAAATAATCCAGGTTAAATTACATTTAATGTAAACAACAGCTGATGATGGATGATATATTGATGGTAACATTTGTATAAGTTTCTTAAAAGAGCCTAGACGTTATGGTAGTAATGACAACAGATGGAAGAACAAGTGTAATTACTTACATAACAGAAATGTAATCTGATAAATATTTTTAATATACTTTTTCCAATCGGTCACATTTAAAAAAAAAAAAATTTTATATATATATATATATATATATATATATATATATATATAAAGCAGCAATTTTTTCAGTCCAGTGTGTCCAGAATTTTTGGTTTCTGCCAAAAATATTCATTACGGTGCATCACTGCTTGGAAGCATTAAATAAAAAGTGGTTCAACATTTTTACAAATCAGTTATGGTTGGCACTGTATGCCATGTTTCCCAGCAAAAGTGTATGAATTTATAGTTGTCATTACATTCCAGCTGTGTAATTTCCAACTATTATTCCCAATTAAACACCTAAACAAATTGCCTATTAGTTGTAAATAATGTTTTTTGCAAAGGAAACTTTAAAATAAAATGAATAATAGAAATATACGCTTTCTCTAACACATATAAAATATGCTGCAATAAAATTAAATATGTATGTGTGTGTGTGCGCGCCAGTGAAAGAGTTGGCAGGGCAGGTAAAAATCTAAACATTATATTGACAAAACGTACCATATCAACATATTGTTCACTGGGAAAAGCCAATGATGTTTAATTGCCCAACATTGTTCGTTAGAAATCAAGACAACAGATTTTTGCTACATGCCGATACTCGCTGGAAGTCAGAAGAAATCTAAGCAAAGATCAGATCAATGTAGACACCAACAAATATACTGTCCAAACAACTCAATATGATCATCATGTAGTAGGGCATAGATCCCATGGGGAAGTTGGGGACAAGAGGGATACGTCCCCCAACTTTAGGCCAACATCGAATTGTCTACACTCCAATCAATACTGTAAAGACAATATCCTGTTTGTCATGAGACAAGTGCCCCTGCAAACACCTCCAAAACCACATAACTCCCCCATTAAGCATAATGCACTGAATAGTGCATTAAAGTTATTAAAATTATTATCTCCATGCACAGGAAGCAAGACTTGTTGGCAGCTCTTGCTCCAGAAGTCTGGTGTGCAGGTTTGCACATGCTTGCAGGCACCCAAAAATCCTCTGGGCTTTAACTTTTCTCTGGCCCTGAAATCATCTTAGTTTGCATGAAAACATCCCAGATCATCACACGCCAACTTTGAAAACCCATTGGGGCAAATGATGATGATGATGGGCAGGAAGATTTCAAGAACATTCCAGGCAGGAGAAAGCAGAGGAGAGCTGAGCTGACCTACACCACAACTGTAAATAGACACAGGCGTGCATGCTTGCTGATGAAACTCCAGCTACACGAAATTACACTTTTTAACCTTCTTAGAAAAGATGACCTCCGGTTAGGGTCCGCAGGGCCCTGCGTCGCACACACACACACACACTTGTACACGCAAACACACACACCAGCACGTATAACCATGCAGAGCTGCCATCAAGCGGAAAAACACACCGAGAATAAATGAAAACTCCCCGGTCGACGTGTGAAAGAAAGGTCGGAAGACGCGCACGTTCAATGATCTGCGGGAATAGGTTGAAGTTTAAAGGAACAAACCTGTTTATGGCCGGAGAGGTCCGCTGGATATTGGGTTGAATCCGAGTTAAATCCACTGTCAGTAAAACAAAGAGGCGAAAATGTCCGGCCAGTGCCGAAACAGGCCGAAACAGCGCATTGAGGTGCCCTACTGCGCATGCGCAGAACGGTTGAATGGGAGGAGGGGTGAATGGGAGTGAAGATTAGAGCCATAGCATTATTAAAAATGCTTTCTAATGATCGAGTTTTAAAATAAATTACATGTATTCATTTAGATGAATACATTTGCACAAATTAATACAAATCGGCTGCAATAGAAATGCAAAAATAGTTTATTACAGTTTACCACATTTTTAAGAAGACTTATATTTTATTTACACAGAAATATAACTTTAATAAATGCTTTTTATTGAAAAAAGCATATATTTATTTCTAAAATAATAAAATGTATGTATATACATATATATATATATATATATATATATATATGTATGTATAACTTGTGAATTGACATTACTTGCATTTGAACATCATATTTCAAGCAAAATGGCATAATTTTATTTAGACAAATGATGTTCATTGCCATTGAAGCAAAGAATTGGGGGTTGTGAGTGCCCACAAAGGATACAGCTCATGCATCCTCAGAATTTCTGTGAAAGGCTGCATTTGAAGTCTGCATTCAGAGTGTCCTACTCGCTTTTCTGAAATGAGACAGCCTCGATGACGTATGCGGCCGACAAATGCAACCTCCAGAGGACACAGCCTTCCAAACGAGACATCAGCATAGCTAATATTCAGCTTGTTTTGCATGGAGGGTGAGAGATTGAAATCAGGACCTATTAAAAGCGTCTTTCACTGTCCTTCAAAATTTAAACTGTAATGTGTTGTGTAATGTTATGTTGCTGTGCTTGAAGTGTGCTTGAATCTAGCCATTTGAGTCTGAAGGAGAAGCGCTGTTTGTTTACAAATTTCAGGCAGCATTTAGCTGTGAATCGCTACTGTTCAAGGACAAATTACAATTTTATTCTTAATTCAGTTAATCATGCAGCCTTGATGGATACCATACCGAAGTCTCAGAGGTCAAAATCTGCAGGTTCCAGAGTGTTTCCAATGGTTTTCCCCTTTATCACACAGTAAGTGCTTCTTTTACTGTCACTGCCACTGCCACGTTTGTAACATCGTTTTTTCCACTTTAATGTGAAAATGACAATGATTAAAAGTTAAATAATAAAGTTTCTCTGGAGTGCCAGCACCTCTACCTTCTTTGGATATTATTATTTCTGATTGTACACATTAGTTTTGTCCAAGTGTGTGGTCGCACTACTTTTTCTCTGTCTGATTTAGAACAGGCGGAGCTGCAGATCCAAAACAGCCCTTAGATAAAATCAACTGTTATTTTGTATTCTTCCGGTCAAAGTTTGCATGGCAAAAAAAAAAAATCTATGACAGCTGTAGCTATGCAATTCTGGCAAGTGATCATGGTATAAGAGGGGTCATCATCGGCTAGGTGTGTCGACATATTTCTTAGAAGAAGGAGAATTGGATTGGATTTAATTGGAAAGACTTCACCAGTTGCTGACCAGAAGTTGCATCAGAAAAACGACTGGCACTATGACACTGTGGAGTCACGGGTTAAAGTTGCGGTTATGTTATTATCAAATGGAAGAGAGTTGACAACTTTCATTTACCAGTATACCAAAACCTAAACAAAACCCTGTGGTCTTTCTTTTAAGTAAATCTTCTCTTGACTTTTCAACTCACTCAACTGTCTGGGAACATTGACATTTGAGAAGTTATTAATATTATTATTTTTGTAGATTATTGGCAGGGTTGTTTTTTTGCCGCACAACGGATACAAAGTTCAGGATGTTTTGAGTTTTCAACTAATTTACAATGCGATCTCGTCTGGATCTGGTTCGGTTTTGGCATCATGGATGATGGAAGTGCGGAGACTGGAGCTCTCGCCGGGAGCAGGATTCAGAGGTCCGGTCTCACCTGAACGGAGGGAAGACTGCTGCTGAATATTAAGTTTACAGAAGGAGATGGTTCATCTTATCCGTACTCTGCCTACTAAACTGTTCTAACTCAGTGGTATGTTGTCAAAGCTAAGTGTTTTTAGTCTTCCAAAGATGTTCAGTAAACAGATTTTATCAGTTGGGTCTTTATCTCAAATTCAGTCAGCTTCATAAAGAATTTGCTTAACTTACATTTATTAGCAAATATTATATCAATTGTTTGTATTTGTTATGTATTAAAACATTTTATGATGTTTGTACATTTTATTAATAAAAGTTATTTTAAGTTTGAAAGTGTTCCCAGAATAGGCTGTGTGTGTGTGCCACAATTACAGGTAATCTACCTCTATCTTGTGTCTGAAAGCAAACAGTCTCAGTAAACAAACTTTTGAAAGTCAGAATGTCTGGTGCACATTACAGCTTATGCTGGTCAAGATCCGCCCACTTATTTTTTGACCAACATGTAAAGTGACAAACCACATTTCATTTTTTCAGTGGCATCTCTACATTAGGGGCAGGTGGGCCTGCACCCCACAGATTGAGGTTGTTGATACACTGGTTTGTAGATTACAAGAACAAAATATTCAGAGTCCTTCATTTTAATTTAGTTTCGTAATGCTGTTCATGCGCGTTAGTGAGATACTATGCACAGCCTTTGACGATTAACCTGTATCTTGTTTGCTTTTGGGGTCACTTGAGCTTTTTGATGTGGATGTGCAGGTTTTAGTTGTGTTTTGTGCTGAGATGATATTATTAGGAATGTTTGTGTGTGGCAACATGCTCTAGAAAAAAATATTTATCCGTCAATCTGACGGGCTGAGTTGTAAAATTTCTGTCATGACCTATTTTTATCTGTCATACTTGTTCTCATTTGATAAGTACTAGGGCTTCATTCAGGGGTGTAGCATAAATCTTAATGGCATATACTGTACATTACAGTGGATAAACCTAAACCCCTCCCCCCAAAAAAATCCTCAAAATCAATCAATCAGTCAATCAATTGAATAAAAAATGGTACAACTCCCATGTACATAGCAAACATTCATACATATGTACAGATTCACATATATGCCTATACATATCAATTCATATATACATTAGGGCTGTTGATTCAAGAAATTAATATAATGCAATTTATTATATAAAAAAAAATCACATGTTCAAATATTAACGCAATTAATCATTCCCCCGTGACTGTAATAAGGTATATTCCTGCAATCTGAGACATTCAAGTTTGATGTACCACCTTTATATATTCAGCAGGGGGCAGTAAGTGCAAATCCAGCTGTACTACAGGTAACGTGCAGCTGTACAGGCAACAAACCACAACTTGCGTACAGCTCTATATGCGGAGGACATGTTCTTGCCTTCAAACACAGCTAGGTGGAGCGCAACTCCGAATACAGGGGTCTTGAGACGTGTTTTCTAAGTTTCATACTATGTTTAACTTGACACAAAATCCTAAAACTGCTGTGTTTATGATGCGATGCAACTAAAGTGAGATGCTCAAAGCATCCGTCGGATGCATGTTACATTGATGCATCCTTTATAACAAGTCTTCCTCGGACAGATCAGTTGTAAACACTTATGTTCAGCGATAAGGAAATGAATTATATATTGCCTTCTAAAGACAATTTTGTATTGTCTAATTGGTGCTGTACTTGTCTGCCACAATAATGTAATTGGATTTAATGATCTGAATTATTATATTTATTATATATATTTTTTTATGATTATTTTTTTATGATTATTTAATAATTATATATTGAATTATTTTTATTTATTTGATATATGTGATTAATTGTGATTAATTCAAATAATTAATTGGCATATCATGTAATTGATTTGAATAAATCATTTAATTGATTGACAGCTGTAATATACATATATATTACTGTAATATACACAACTTTTTAAACTTGGATTGTTTAAATATAGACATGACCTTATTACAACTTAATGAACATACTTAACATATGTCTATCCCTCACTCGTTTTTTTTATTTTTTTTTTCACAAAACAAAAATAAGTATCTCATTGTAGTTTATAAAGACAGAGGCCATAACTTCTGGGGTCGTGGTTTCAAGTCTTGTTAAATTGTTTTATTGTTAATATTCTTGGCATATTTTATTTCAAACTAAAAAGTGTAAAAAATAGATCAAAAGACATTTGGATCTCATTTGGAACCATGTAATAACCTGTACAGACAAAGACAGCTAACCATAACTACCATTACCAAAACAAATAAATCATATATATATATATATATATATCAAACAGTAATTGATGTAGTACAAAGCATTCACTTGAGACAGACAGATTTGTCTCTAAATGACAAATTTATGTTTATTTGTTCTGAATGATTTTTACTGATTTAATTATATACCCATAGCTGGTCCACTTATCAAGTGCTGCTGAACCAAAACTACACAGGATTTCACAGGAAATGTTCACACTTGCCATAGTGATTTTCAGTCCACTATAGGCTTCAGTCTACATGCTGGGTCATACCGGGTTCGTCCTAATAGCCCAGCTGTAGTAGGACATGGATACTTCCCCCGAGGCTATTATCTCTGTAGAGGGCGTGTGCCAGAAAGGGGCATGTCAATCTTAATTACACCCCCGTTGGTCCAAAGGGACATGTCATTGCCATAGACACCATTGTATGTGTGATACAAGGCCAAGACGTCCAAAGATGTTCTTCTGAAATATGAGTGTATCTTGGCACACTTTTTAAAGCTTAACAGATGGTGTAATTTAAGGCAGCAATTCGGGGCTTATTTAAATATCACAATCTTAGGGAAATCTGATAAAGGTCTGAACCTTCAGTGACTCTGAACTTGTTTCCTAGGCACTTGTTAAAGAGTAGTTCTGCACTTGAAAGTTATAATCAGCATATGAAGAACTAGAATTACTTTTTGTCCAAGAAACCATGTTGTGTTACACAAAGTGCACATAAGTTTTCTACACCAGCTGTGAAAACAGGATCTATGCATCTGAATTAATGTGAAACTGTGTGCCAGTAACTTGTGCAGTGGTGCATGAAACAATTGTATTGTGTTCGGAGACCAGCAGACTGTCGTTCGCCACGCTGCTGCATAAATCTAATTTCCTTGATTGCAAACAAACACATGCTTTTGTGCGCAGCCCTTCAAATGAATGATCATACATGTCTTGATGTTTTGGTCAAAGATTATTCAGTTCTTTTTAACTGCAAATATATTCAAAGAAGCAGTGGTGGATTTAGGCTTGGGCAACATGGGGAGCCCATGCCTAATCATACGAAATCTAAACATTTTAGTCTCTCCAACTTCTTCCACAGCCCTTTTGCAGTGACTTATAAATCAAGCTATAACAACAGGTGGAAACATACCAATACAAATTAGATAATTAATACAATTGTAAATATAAACATAATCATTTTCTTCTTCTTTCGACTGCTCGCATTAGGGGTCGCCACAGGGGACCATCCGTGGTCCACATATTTGAATTGGCACATGTTTTACGTAAATTGCTCTTTGCACCACTTCATTGCCATACAATACACCCACAGTTTGCACCCATACACCCACAGTCAGTGCAAACACTCCCACCCATGCCTACTGGCACATTGCGCTGGCACGAAAATTGCACTTAGAAAAAATTGGATTAGAAGTTGCGCACGATTGCAACATCTTATCCAACATGTAAATGTAAATATGTGTTGTTTTCAATTTCTCCGCAGCTATGGCTGACTTTTGCACATGTGGCTGACCAGACAGCACAGTACCTGAACGTCTCTCTGGATAAGGTCAACTGGCTGTCTCTCATCTACATGGTGGTTGCTGTTCCCTTCAGTTTCATCACTCAAACTTACTCATTTAACTTACATTTAAAGTACCTGCATTGAATTACATCTGTAGTTACACTGTTAACCTTAAATCTAACCCTACTCCAGCCCTGACCCTGACCCTAATCTAAACCCTAACCCTAAACCTTCCCGTACCTCAACCTCAGTAGCAGCATCTTGTAAGAATTTTTCAGAACAACACGTAGTTGTACAATAAGTACATTGTATTGTACTTACACAATACAATTATTGCAGCTCTATTTGTAGATCTTACATAATGCTACAATCGCTGTTTCCTTGTCTTTAAGAAAGAGAGCAATGGAAAGAATCAGAAAGGAACTGGAGGCAGGAAGTGTATATAGTGTGATTCTTGAACTATTCAAATGGGACTCTCTCCTTCCTTTCTGTCTTTTGAAACACAGTTAATCCTGGGCTCTTGGCTCAACATGTTGGGCAGTATCCTGAGACCCAAGTGTGACTGCTGTGTGCATTTCTATTTCCCTTTTTGATTTGTAATTGGAAGCACCTAATAAACAAGCAAAACATAAAAATTCTAGAGCAAATATTTTTCCTAAAAATGGATGTCCACATAAAGTGTGTGGACAGTGGGAATAAGTTGTGAAATGTAAAATAATACCAAGCTATAGAAAGCTTTTTATCAAACTGTTTATTATGTTTCCAGAAGTGTTGATTATTCATGTTTTTGAGATGTTACAGACATTATATCAGTAATTAGCATACATAACTCTGATTCAAAGTAATGGCAAGCATCATTTATTCACTGCCAACCATGTTAAAATAAAATTATACATTACAGATTCTGAATCTACGTGCTCATGCTGATTACAATTGTCCCATGTCTGCCAATCATGTTGAGTGGTTCAAACATCATCTCTAGCCTGAAACTGAACATTTTACTGGAATTTAGGAATGAATACACTTGGCTTTATAAGAAAGCTATAGGATATTCCCTTGCTTCCAATTTAGTGAATAACTTAACCTCCATTGTGCTGTCTGTCTGCATTGGTCTCAGTTTGAAATGCACCTAATTTTCATCCAACTCCATATAAAGCCTCTGAAAGCAAAAGTTTTCAGCTTTTGGATGAACCAATTGACTCTCACTGTAAAAATACACTGTGAATATAGGATTTCTTATGAAAACCTTGTGTTATTGTACACATTAGTGTGGTGTTTCATGATAAATTGCTCAAATAAGAATTTTCTTTTAAAATATTAGATGAAACTAGAGACATTAACCTTTTGACTCAAACAAGTTTCAATGTAAAAACTTAATTAGGTTTCTTACCAGGGGGTCGTGATGTGCCATGCGAGGTTCGGACATGTGAATGGCAAGCTCTGCGCACTTTGCTAGATTTTAATACTTTTTGTGTCATAAATCGGATTCGATACACCCTGTTCCATAACTATTCTATGAAGACAATATGTCAAAGAATTCAAAATATCCGGGATCTGGAGACAATAAAAGACACTTACGTGCTCAAGCTGAAGCCCCTGAGCAACAGGCCGCAAGCCAGGGACTCAATTTGGCCAGAGAGGTGAAAGAGATTCAGCATCAACTGTTGAACCGGACGGCAATGCTGACAAATATCGTTGCTGACTTGGAGGATCTTGCTGTAATAAGTTGATCGATCTCTGCCATGGAGACAAAATTCACTGAGTTGGTTACAAGAGTGATGGATGTTGTGAAACGGATCGATTATCTGGAGTCAACAGAAAGGGAATTAGCTGCTAAACCGCTAGCAACCAAGGTGGACTTGGAGAGTCTCTGGGAAAAGTTTGAAAACCTTGAGAATCGTAACCTGTGAAACAACGTCCGAATTGTTGGAATTCCTGAAGATGAAGAAGGCCAAGATACGGTGAAATTCCTAGACGAGCTCTTCCTGAGTCTGCTCGACATAACAGGCCATAAATTGGAAATCGAGCGAGCTCACAGAGTTCTAGCTCGAAGATCCACTGAGAGAGACAAGCCCCAAACAATTCTGGACAAATTTCTGAGATCATCCGATAAAGATCTTGTGTTACGTGAGGCAAGGATTAAAGGAAGGCTTTCTTGGAAGAACCACAGCATTTTCTTGTTCCCAGACTTTGCAAATTCAACAAGAGAGAAACATGATCGATTCAAGGAATGCAAGAAACTCTTACATCATCAGAAGATCGCTTTTGCACTGATGTTGCTGGCCAAATTGAGAATAGATACCAAGGATTGCAGCAAAATATTTAAATGCCCACAGCAAGCGATGTCCTTCATGAAGTTAATGGAATGAGTGGGTCATTGTGTGATGCTCTTGATGCAGCCAAGTGGGCCTGACTCACTGAACATTCACTTGACCATCTGAGGAAACTGGCCTTTTTTGTTGTTGTTTCTTTTTGTGCTGGTTCCGCTTAGCGGCTGGAGTTTGTTTTGTGGAGTAACACTCCTTCGGGACAGTTTGTGGATGAATCTGCATGTTCTTTGTACTTATGCCTCCTTTTGGATGGAGTTTGTTTTGTGGAATATTTCTTGCAAAACATTGGAGTGATTGGGTCATCTGCTACACTCATGTAACAGCTGGCTCACTTAAAATTCGTTTGACTGCCTGAGGAAACTGAACTATTTTGAAAAAAATAGAAAAATAGAAAACTATTTTGCTGGAGTTTGTTTTATAGATTATCTTCTGTTGTGTAATTCTGTCTCGCAAAATTTGTATAGAAGCACCGGATTTGAGCAATCTGATGGCAAAGTTGTCGCAGAGGCTTTCGTAGGCCTACATGGAGGGATGGATACCAGTTGGCGCTGTTTTGTTTTGGGGGAAGTTCGGGGGTTGATTGTTGCACCAATGTTGGAATGTGGTCTTTATCATTTTATTTTTGACACGTAATCTAATTTTTCTATGTCAAAATGTCAAATGTTAATATGAGTGGATTGTCTCTCTCCACTTGGAATGTGAATGAGTTGGGGCATCCTATAAAAAGAAAGAAGGTTATTTCTTTTCTTAAATGTAAGAAATATAATACAGTCTTTCTTCAAGAAAGGCATCTTTCCCTGCAGGAATTTTGGCTAACCGATTAAGTTATGACATCTCTTATACATATAGATCAAGTGAGGTTTATTCGGGGCTGCAGCTCTTCTGATAACGTATCATCAATATCATGTGGTCAGTGGCGAATGATCAGACTCCAGTCGCTGCCATCTCACTTGATGCCAAAAAGACATTTGATATGGTAGAATGGGATTATCTTTTGAAGATTTTGGATATATACGGGTTCGGGAATACTTTTATTGGACGGATTAAGTTACTTTATAGACACCCGGTAGGGGCGGTACAAACAAATTGATTAATTTCAGATTATTTTACTCTGGATCGGGGCACCCGGAAGGGTTGCCCTCTTTACCCATATTGTTCTGTCTTGCTCTGGAACCAGTATCAGCCGTGATAAGAAAGAAAGATGATTTTCCAGTGATGGCGGGAGGTGTGGCGCATAAGCTTTTACTTTACGCAGATGATGTTTTATTATTAGTCTCCAACCCCACTAGATCTATGCCTTGCCTCCATAGAATTATTAATTCCTTTTTTAAGTTCTCAGGATACAGAGTTAATTGGTCTAAATCCGAAGCTTTGACTCTGACAGCGTACTGCCCAGTACCAGCTTTCCAGCCAGGCGCCTTCCAGTGGCCCAAATAGGGCATTAAATATTTGGGCATTTTATTCCCAGCAAATTTGTCTGATTTAGTTAATTTTGACCCCTTAATAAAAAGGTTTTCAAGTGATGTGGGCAGGTGGGCTTCATTACATTTATGTATGATTGGGAAGGTTAATGTTATTAAAATGATTGCATTCCAAATTTCATCTACCTGCTACAGTCTCCCCTTGTATATGTCCCCCTCTCTTATTTCAAGCAATTTGATAGTATACCAAAGTCCTTCATTTGAAATGGAAAGCGACCTAGATTACATTTTAATAAGTTACATAGGCCGATTGAGAAAGGTGGGCTAGGCCTACGCAAAATGTTGTTTTATTATTATTCATTTGGTGTCAGACATTTGACTCTTTGGTCACTTCCACCTGAGAGAGCCCCTTCCAGGTTTTGTATTGAACAGGAAGTTCTTGCCCATATTTCACCATTGCAAAGCCTTTCTATCAAACTAACCAGAGAAGTTAAGTTACAACCCGTAATTTTGCATTTGCATTTGGTATGGACAAAGGTGGCCAGAGTGTTTAATTCAGACATTTATTTAAATGTTGACTCGAGCATATGGCTGAACCCAAAATTATGGATTAATAAATCCCCTTTCTGCTGGTCAGAGTGGATTGTGAGGGGGGTTAATACGCTCGGTGACCTATATGAGAGTGGAGTGTTGAGATCTTTTGAAAATTTGGTTCAACATTTTGGGATTTCCAGATCTCAGTTCGATAGTTATTTACAGCTGCACCACCTGCTCTGTACGGTTTTTGGGAGTAGCACACAGCCCCTTAAAGTGGCACATACCCTTGGAGAGGTGATTACTGCTTTTGGATAAGGTATCAGTGTATTACTCCTTGCTAATTCAGAGTCTGGGGCATGGAGCTTTAACTTCTATCAAGAGATTATGGGAAATATAAACTAGGTATTGGAGGAGGGAGTGTGGGCTAGGATTCTGAAAAATGTCCAGTCTGTATCTAGAGATACAAGGTTTCACCTTATGCAATTCAAGATTTTACATCAATTTTATTGGACCCCAGTAGCTCAGTGGTAAAAGACGCTGGCTACCACCGCTGGAATTCACTAGTTTGAATCCCAGGGTGTGCTGAGCGACTCCAGCCAGGTCTCCTAAGCAACCAAATTGGGCCGGTTGCTAGGGAGGGTAGAGTCACATGGGGTAACCTCCTCGTGGTCGCTATAATGTGATTTGTTCTTGGTGGGACACGTGGTGACTTGAGCGTGAATGTCTCCATGGAAGCAGTCCGCCACCCGGATTGAGGCAAGTCACAACGTGATCACGAGGACTTAAAAGCACATTGGGAATTGGGCATGCCAAATTCGGAGAAAAAGGAGAAGAAAAAAAAAAGACACACCCACTTGCTGGCGATGCCAATCAGAAGATGAAGACATAACCCATGTTTTTGGGAGGTGTGTTAAGATCCGAGAATTTTGGTTGAAGGTTCAGGGTTTATATGTGACGTTTTGGGCAATCAAATTTCATTTTGCCCTAGACTCTGTATTTTAGGTGATGGGGCGGTCATCAGTATAGGGAATAAACAAAAAAATTGGGTCCTAACCAGTGTTATGCTCACCAGACAAGTGATTTTAAGGGGTTGCAAGTCAGCTGGTGCGCCCCCATTTCAGGAGTGGTGCTCAGAGATGGGGAGGGTGGCGGCTTTCAAAGAAGGGTCACTGGGGAATTTGGAGATGTTTGTTAAGAAATGGAGCAGATGCTTGGCGTTCTTGCAGGGTTCTCGGGGTGGAACAGTGGAGAGAGAGAGTGGTAGTTGTTAATGTGTGTGATTATTTATATATATTTATATATTTTTATTTTTTTGTGTGTTTGCATGTGTATGTACTAATATATGATCACATGTGCGCTTGTTGAGGGTTGGGGTTGGGGATGGGGAGGGGTAGTACTGGGACTTAAATGTTGATTCTGTGTATTTACGGTTTGCTTTTCTGCGATCACTGTTGGAATCACTAAAAATGTTAATCATAAAAAAAGGGGGTTTCTTACCAGATGTAGTTTTGTTGGTGTTCCTCCCAAAGACAAACTCTGCTGTGGTCGATGGCATGTTGTTTGGTCTCCTGAAGTGAAATCAGTTTGTTTAAATTCATTTAAATTATGCATTGCGTATAGCGAAGCCAAAATACAACATCCATGCATGTGTACATGGGGTCACACAAGGTTATTAGCATAACAATTTGAGTTAGAGGTTGAGAAATGTATATGCATTTCTGAATTTCTTAGTATTTGGTATGTGCTTCTTTTGCTTTAATGACAGCATGCCTTTGAGCTCACATGGACACCAGAAGTTGTAATGAGAATATAAATGAAAAAGTAAATTATAATCTAAAACAGAAACCTTTTTACTAGTGAACTCAGACATTTGCATCCCACTTCATGAAGAATAAAAATATTACAGTAGGATAATATTCTTGTCTTTTGTTTTCCAGCAAATCCTCTCGGACTGCTTTTTGCGAATATCTTCTCTCCCATGATGATTCGTAACACTAATAATCTTCTTAAGCTGGCAGGACAGCTTTAGACATAACTTGGTCACAAAATATTTTTTTTTTTCTCTTATGAGGTATCTCTCTAACAGTCCTGTTGTCTCTCTGCCTCGTAGCTCTTGATATATGCTATACCCGCCGTCGTCGCCTGTTTCCTAGCAACAGTGAGGATTCGTGAACGTGTTCCCCCGACACCCCCATCTGCCAGTGTGGCGACCTCCAGCACTGAACCTTTCCTTCAGGGCATTAAACTAGTACTAAAGGCACTTCCAAACACATTACCTTGTCACACATGGATAGAATTACAAATCTAATAGCATTTGCTTGAGTAATTTGGATGTTCCGAAAACTTATGAAACACTCAAAGCAAAAAACCTTGTATTAAAGATTTATGTTTTAGAAATACATGTCTGGTTTGTGTAGCTTGCATCAGTTATTAGTTGGGCTTACATAGGCAAAATGCAGTAACTACACATTTTACTAATTTGGGTCACTTAGACTATGATCTTAAGTTTACAACATCTACTTACAAGTAAATATGAAATAGAATTACCTATTGCCTTTTTCTGTGATCTTTCACAAATTTATTTACAGCTACTGAAGAACAGAGCATACATGATCCTGATGGTGCATTTTGGTTCGGGAATAGGAATGTTCACCTGTTTTTCCACCTTGTAAAAACAACACAAGCCTACAGAATTATTCCCAGCCCAAACCTATGTTTACCTCATGTGTAAAACCGACCTCTGTATTATTCTGGAATAATAGGGTGGAACTAAAGAAGGAAAGTTTGTAAAGACAAATATAAAAAGCCTTGAAGTTTGAAATTAGCATTCAGTAAAAAGTCACACTTAAAAGGAATAATTCCCTGAAAAATAAATTCTCTCATTATTTACTCATCCTCATGCCATTCCAGATGTGTATGACTTAGTTTCTGCTGAACACAAAGATTTAAAAAGAATGTTTTAGCTCTGTAGTTCCATACAATGCAAGTGAATGGTGACTAGAACTTTGAAGCTCCAAAAAGCACATAAAGGCAGTTTAAAAGTAATATATTTTGAATGTATATAAACTTCATGTAGTTTTCAATATATTATATATTTCACGTTAATTTTGATATGAGTAGTGTAATGTTTAATCAGACAGGCTCAGTCTGCTCAAGCGCAGCTTTAATAAAAACAAAAGATAAACAAGATAACAAAAATGCAGGAAACCAGTCACAGAACATGACAACACATGAGAACTGACAAACTAACTGGGGGAAACAAGGGCTTAAATATACAAGGGAACAAGGAACACCTGTGGAAACAATCAGGGGAAAACCAATCATAAAATAAAACTACAAAAACTAACAGGAACTAAACTTCAACAAAAGCACAAAAACAAAAGACAACAGGGAATATGTGACAGAGCCCTCCCTTTAAGGAGCAGATTCCAGATGCTCCAAAAAAAAAAAAAAAAAAGGCAAGTTGTCCATGGAGTGTAGGGGAAAACATGTGGTTCAGGGGGGCACAAGGGGAGCAGAGGAACAAGGCAAGGTCAGGGAGCAGATTAGGTGGGCGGCCAGGAGACCAGAGCAGATCAGATGGGTGGCTAGGAGACCAAGGAGTCCAGAGCTGATCAGGCGGACGGCCAGGAGAACAAAGAGATGACCTCAAGGTGGGGACCGGGTCAGGAGGTCTCGGTGGCGGCCGCAGGACAGGGACTGGTTCAGGCGGTGGAGCCACTATAGGAGGAGTTACTAGTAAAGTGGACGTAACCGCTGAAGGAGGAGTCTCTGGGGGAATCGGGTGGAGCCGCGGGGGGGGAGCCGCGTGGGGAGCAGTCTCTGGGGGAGCGGACGGAGTCACCGGGGGAACAGAGGAGCCATGGAAGGCTCTGGGGACGGATCCGTGGAAGGTGGAGCCATGGAAGGCTCTGGGGACGGATCCGTGGAAGGTGGAGCCATGGAAGGCTCTGGGGACGGATCCGTGGGAAACTCTGAGAGCAGAGCCGTGGAAGGGGGAGCCGTGGAAGGCTCTGGGGACGGAGCCGTGGAAGGCGGAGCCATGGAAGGCTCTGGGGACGGAGCCGTGGAAGAGTACAGGCAAAAACTTTGGAACAGAAGCCAAGGCTTCCAGCTCGTTGGCTGTGGCAGGCGTGGGCATTGGCTGTCGGCTCTTTAAGAGGATTCTCAGAAGAAAACATCTAAAAAATTAACTCCATGTACTCTTCCCACGTGTAGTCACCGGTCTCCGGTAATTCCTTCCATTCATGAGCAAGTAGGCCGATCTGGCACAGGGACATCAAGTGGGCATCCACAAATCCAGTGCATCTGGCAATGTGCTGAACAGACGAGAGTATTCAATTATTATATTCAATTATAGAACTTGGTCAGTTCTTCTGTGACGAGGCAGGCAAAGAATGGGGATCTAAGTGCAGCTTTAATAAAACAAAAGATAAACAAGATAACTCCGAATATAACAAAAACGCAGGAAACCAGGCACAGAGCATGACAACACATGTAAGAACTGACACACTAACTGGGGCAAACAAGGGCTTAAATATACAAGGGAACAAACAAGGGAACAAGGAACACCTGTGGAAACAATCAGGGGGAAACCAATCATAAAATGAAACAACAAAGGACTACAAAAACTAACAGGAAACAGGAACTAAACAAGAATTTCAACATAAAAGCACAAAAACAAAAGACAACAGGGAATATGTGACACTCTGACCCAACTGATGGCAGAATCTCCATTATCTGTTTGTGCTGCTGGAGGAGATGCCAGTCTGAGTTGGACAGGTTAGTGTTGGATTTTCTGTTCGTTTCGTGATTAGAAAGTATTTTTTAAATGGGTGTTTCTTCAACTTCAGACAGTTTCATGGCCATGGGGGTTGATTTTTATTATAACTAACATATTTCAACTTTTTTATGCATACTTGTGTTTGAAATGCGCACAAACATTGGACGAGACTTAGTTTCACAAACTATTTCTAAAAGATAGTATGCAGTACACAGTGTATACGACTCCTGACATGATCAGTCCTGTGTGGCTGTTTTGTGCATTACTTTCATTTCCTCTTTCCAGCTAAACTGGATCCTGTGTGGTTAGGGAGCATGTTTGAAATGGGAACAAGTCCAGATTAATCCAGCCTTCCTGCTTTTCTGGGTCATCCATTAAAAGACATGTTCTGATGAGATAATGATAGAGCTGGGCAGAGCTCCAGGCATTTATTTGTCTCTTCCTCTTTATCTCTTTTTTTCTGTCCGTGTCTTGCTCTTTCTACCACTACACCTACACACATTGACCAGTTGGTGATGGCAGGCCTGTGTGCTCTGGGCACCTGCTGCTTTGTGGTGTTTTTCCACATGGATTACTGAGACTCAGTGCAGAAGCCTCGGCCACACTAAAGACAGTGACAAACCAGCCAACAGCAGGAGACACCTGGACAAACAATACTGACGCTTGATGGACTGACCCAAGACGAAGAGAAACCACTCATTACAGCATTTATGCACATATTAATACCAAGAACTTTACCTCATTCTTAAGCATTTAAAATATGAAATTGTACCTTGGATGTTAGTTAGTGTTTTTTTATTTCATATTCTAAATCAGTAGTTCTCAACCAGGGGGCCGGGACCCACATGGTGGCCTCCGCACACTCCAAGAGGCCTCAAGTTGACGTAAAATTGATTTAAAATAAGAAATATTAAAAGAATTCAACTTAATTAAAATGCTAAAAAAAATACTTTTTAGCATTTACGTTAGAAACAGACTCTTTCTGAAACTTCTAGAATAAAAAAAGATTCATGATTAATTATTTTAATCAGACACGTTTAGTTTTGGGCGAGGGGGCCTTCAAACATTGTCTTGGACAGTGGGGGGCCTTGGAGTCAAAAAGCTTGAGAACCACTGCTCTAAATGGTTTGCTTAAACTTAAAAATGGCAACAACTCGACAACCATTGTGACATGCATGATTTTTATGCAAATGTTTCTGTTAAAGTTACATCATGACGTTCTTAAGTTGTTTCCACCTTAAATGGTTCAACATTTTATCTCAGACCAAATGTTTTATGCAATTAAAATGACCCTTCCTGCTTTGTAACAGAAAAGGATGCTGTGATTTTGTAATTGTTATACTCGTGTAATTCAGTGCAATATAATGACCACAGGACTAAACCATTGCCTTATATTAAAGCAGAAATAATGGATTGCGGGGTGTATATACTGTGTGTGTGTGTGTGTGTGTGTGTGTATACAGGTGCTGGTCATATAATTAGAATATCATCAAAATTCAAAAAGTTGATTTATTTCAGTAAGTCCATTCATAAAGTGAAACTTGTATAATGTATACATTCATTCCACACAGACTGATATATTTCAAGTGTTCATTCCTTTTAATTTTGATGATTATAACTGGCAACTAATGAAAACCCCAAAATCAGTATCTCAGAAAATTAGAATATTGTGAAAAGGTTCAATATTGAGACACCTGGTGCCACACTCTAATCAGCTAATTAACTCAAAACACCTGCAAAGGCCTTTAAATGGTCTCTAAGTCTAGTTCTGTAGGCTACACAATCATGGGGAAGACTGCTGACTTGACAGCTGTCCAAAAGACGACCATTGACATCTTTCACAAGGAGGGCAAGACACAAAAGGTCATTGCTAAAGAGGCTGACTGTTCACAGAGCTCTGTGTCCAAGCACATTAATAGAGAGGCGAAGGGAAGAAAAAGATGTGGTAGAAAAAAAGTGTACAAGCAATAGGGATAACTGCACCCTGGAGAGGATTGTGAAACAAAACCCATTCAAAAATGTGGGGGAGATTCACAAAGAGTGGACTGCAGCTGGAGTCAGTGCTTCAAGAACCACCACGCACAGACGTATGCAAGACATGGGTTTCAGCTGTCGCATTCCTTGTGTCAAGCCACTCTTGAACAAGACACCGCGTCAGATGCGTCTCGCCTGGGCTAAAGACAAAAAGGACTGGACTGCTGCTGAGTGGTCCAAAGTTATGTTCTCTGATGAAAGTAAATTTTGCATTTCCTTTGGAAATCAAGGTCCCAGAGTCTGGAGGAAGAGAGGAGAGGCACAGAATCCACGTTGCTTGAAGTCCAGTGTAAAGTTTCCACAGTCAGTGATGGTTTGGGGTGCCATGTCATCTGCTGGTGTTGGTCCACTGTGTTTTCTGAGGTCCAAGGTCAACGCAGCCGTCTACCAGGAAGTTTTAGAGCACTTCATGCTTCCTGCTGCTGACCAATTTTATGGAGATGCAGATTTCATTTTCCAACAGGACTTGGCACCTGCACACAGTGCCAAAGCTACCAGTACCTGGTTTAAGGACCATGGTATCCCTGTTCTTAATTGGCCAGCAAACTCACCTGACCTTAACCCTATAGAAAATCTATGGGGTATTGTGAAGAGGAAGATGCGATACGCCAGACCCAACAATGCAGAAGAGCTGAAGGCCACTATCAGAGCAACCTGGGGCTCTCATAACACCTGAGCAGTGCCACAGACTGATCGACTCCATGCCACGCCACATTGCTGCAGTAATTCAAGCAAAAGGAACACCAACTAAGTATTGAGTGCTGTACATGCTCATACTTTTCATGTTCATACTTTTCAGTTGGCCAACATTTCTAAAAATCCTTTTTTTGTATTGGTCTTAAGTAATATTCTAATTTTCTGAGATACTGAATTTGGGATTTTCATTAGTTGTCAGTTTTAATCATCACAATTAAATGAAATAAACATTTGAAATATATCAGTCTGTGTGTAATGAATGAATATAATATTCAAGTTTCACTTTTTTATGATATTCTAATTATATGACCAGCACCTGTACATATACATACACCCAGTACTGTGCAAATACTTTAGGCACATAAGATGTTTCACAAAAGCATTTGTCTTAAGATGGTTATTTATATCTTTAGCTTTAGTGTGTCAATATGAAACATACATGTTAGACTCACAAACATTACTTTTGCAAATAGAAAAGTTTAGAATAGAAGAACAGGGAGTCCTGCAACAGATATCATGGCCCCCACTGAACATCCTGTCTGAGATTACATGAAGAGACAGAAGCAACTGAGACAGCTGAAATAAATAAATGAACTGTGGTGAATTCTCCAAGAAGCTTGGAACATCCTATCTGCCAACAACCAACAAAACTGAGTCCAGGTGTACCTAGGAGAATTGGGGCTGTTTTGAAGGCAAAGGTGGTCACACCAAATATTGATTTAGCTTTTTTTATGTTTACTGGACTTTGTATGACGAATTAAAATTTGTCCATAAAAAATTTGATCTCAGTGATTTGAACCGTGGCATGATTGTTGGTGCCAGATGGGCTGGTTTGAGTATTTCTGTAACTGCTGATCTCCTGGGATTTTCACACACAACAGTCTCTAGAATTTACTCAGATTGGTGCTAAAAACAAAAAAAAATCCAGCGAGTGGCAGTTCTGTGGAGAAAAATGCTTCGTTGATGAGAGAAGTCAACAAAGAATAGCTCGAACTAACAAAGTCAACAGTAACTCAGATAATCGCCCTGTACAAATGTGGTGAGAGGAATATAATCTCAAAATGCTATTCTGAGATGTGGATTGGCGCAGATTTGTTGGCACGAGGGGGACCTACACAATATTAGGCAGGTGGTTTTAATGTTGTGGCTGATCGGTGTGTATATGTATGTGTGTGTATATATATATATATATATATATATATATATATATATACACATACATACACTCACCTAAAGGATTATTAGGAACACCATACTAATACTGTGTTTGACCACCTTTCGCCTTCAGAACTGCCTTAATTCTACGTGGCATTGATTCAACAAGGTGCTGAAAGCATTCTTTAGAAATGTTGGCCCATATTGATAGGATAGCATCTTGCAGTTGATGGAGATTTGTGGGATGCACATCCAGGGCACGAAGCTCCCGTTCCACCACATCCCAAAGATGCTCTATTGGGTTGAGATCTGGTGACTGTGGGGGCCATTTTAGTACAGTGAACTCATTGTCATGTTCAAGAAACCAATTTGAAATGATTCGAGCTTTGTGACATGGTGCATTATCCTGCTGGAAGTAGCCATCAGAGGATGGGTACATGGTGGCCATAAAGGGATGGACATGGTCAGAAACAATGCTCAGGTAGGCCGTGGCATTTAAACGATGCCCAATTGGCACTAAGGGGCCTAAAGTGTGCCAAGAAAACATCCCCCACACCATTACATCACCACCACCAGCCTGCACAGTGGTAACAAGGCATGATGGATCCATGTTCTCATTCTGTTTACGCCAAATTCTGACTCTACCATCTGAATGTCTCAACAGAAATCAAGACTCATCAGACCAGGCAACATTTTTCCAGTCTTCAACTGTCCAATTTTGGTGAGCTCTTGCAAATTGTAGCCTCTTTTTCCTATTTGTAGTGGAGATGAGTGGTACCCGGTGGGGTCTTCTGCTGTTGTAGCCCATCCGCCTCAAGGTTGTGCGTGTTGTGGCTTCACAAATGCTTTGCTGCATACCTCGGTTGTAATGAGTGGTTATTTCAGTCAAAGTTGCTCTTCTATCAGCTTGAATCAGTCAGCCCATTCTCCTCTGACCTCTAGCATCAACAAGGCATTTTCGCCCACAGGACTGCCACATACTGGATGTTTTTCCCTTTTCACACCATTCTTTGTAAACCCTAGAAATGGTTGTGTGTGAAAATCCCAGTAACTGAGCAGATTGTGAAATACTCAGACCGGCCCGTCTGGCACCAACAACCATGCCACGCTCAAAATTGCTTAAATCACCTTTCTTTCCCATTCTGACATTCAGTTTGGAGTTCAGGAGATTGTCTTGACCAGGACCACACCCCTAAATGCATTGAAGCAACTGCCATGTGATTGGTTGATTAGATAATTGCATTAATGAGAAATTGAACAGGTGTTCCTAATAATCCTTTAGGTGATTGTGTGTGTGTGTGTGTATATATATATATATATATATATATATATATATATATATATATATATATATATATATATATATATATATATATATATATATATATGGGCTGTATATTCATAACATTTTGTAAAAAATAAAAGACATGATGTGCCAAAACATTTATCAAATTAATAACAATTAATCACATATCAATATTCACTGAGAAAGCCTCACAAAGACAATTTAGTAGATAATTCAAATAAATAAATATTACATCATATACATATGCTGTGGCAACAGACAAGTAAAGCACTTAGATAAAAACCTGTCCATGTTAAATTTTAAATATTGTTTGCTTCATCTTCATATCATTGAATATTACACTATTATTGGTCTTCTACCATATTTTTAATTGTTGGTTTCACCTGGTCTATGTAATCATGTGTCGACAGCCCTTATATGCAGTACGCACACACACACACACACACACGCGCGCTTGTATACAGTATTGTATTTCTATTACATAGTAATTACTGCAATCAAATTACTTTGTCAAAAAAGTAATGTATTAAATTTTAATTGCTAGTAATCCTATTACAGTAACTGACTTTCAATTAATTTTAAGTACAATATAGGGTTTATGCTTATTTCTAATATATTATTTATGTTGAACACATTAATTATGGTCCCGTAAAGAGTCAGTGTGAAGGAGAAATGTGAGGTGCCAAGTACAACTTTTGTGTAACAAGAAAGAAATATAGGTATTATTTGAACTAGAGCGGAAAAGTGTTTTAGAAAGTAACTCTAAAGTAAAAGTAATCTAATTTTAGATAATCCCCTACAATTTGAAGTGGATTACCATTTTTTAGTAACTTAACCATACACTGTAAATGTATAAACACGAGCCATGTAAACAAGAGCTGCTGATCACATCATGTTGAAACAGTTTCATGAGAGAATGGCATTCAATTCTGGCTGATTAATTTAACAAAACTAGCAATCACGGACTTGACATGGCAAAACTTGCTTTGGTAAAATCCTAACCTTTCCACTCCACATTAATGATCTGCCTGACATGGTGACAGGCATTCAAGAACAAAACAAGAGACAAACAGATCTGTTTTTTGATAGTTTTTTTGAAAAACTTGGTATTACATTGGCAATAGAGCTCAGACTGCTCTACAAGGGCACACTCTCCATAATAAAGAACTCGACTGAATCAGTTTCCCTTCAAAATGACATAAAACGCATAAAAATGAAGTCGAGTAGTTTCATATCATGTTTGGCATCACTGTTTTCAAAATGACAGCCATTAAAAGATCTACACTTTTCACAGAGTAATGGCCAATGTCAACGAGTAAAAAAAAAGTTAAACCAAAATAAAACACTACACAAACATGTCAAGGGCACTAAAAAGGGTCTGACATTTTCCAATATCACTACATAAAAGAAAACCATCTCCAATGTTCCTGGTGGATGCTACTAATACTTGTGATGCCACATAAACGGGCAGGTATGACATTCAGAAGAGATGCATTAATGGATCTCATAGCTGCAGCGCGCAGAACTGCTGGTACACAGTCAGGATGTGATGGTCGAGCTCAGCTGTGAAAAGCAGGTTCTCCAGGGTGCCCGCATACTGCTGAATGATCACATGATGCTTTGGAAGACAACAATGGTTGATGAATAAGGGTTGTTATAAGAGCTCAAAATAAAACATTTAAATAGTTTTTAGTTGCAGTCCTACAATACAGACAAGCAAGCATGTGAATAAGAAAATGTACCATGAGAAAGATCTGCTGTAGCCTCTCAATACAGTTCTTGTACCAGGGTGTGTTGATGTCAATGCCGCTCGTTTCACATCGAACCAGGTGCTCCGTCAGTAACATAATGAAGCGCTGATGGAGAGAGAGAGAGGAGAAAAAAAAAAAAAAAAAAAAAGAGAAGTCATATCTTAGCTCCAGGCACTGCGAGTGTTCAAATATCATAATGCAACACAAATACAGACAGCGAAAGAGACATGATAGAATCTTATGTTTATTCTCCCCAGACAAGCAGGAACTAGCTGTAAAAGAGCTTTTTTTTCCCCCATTGACAGATCCTTTGAAAATGTGTTCTCTATAAAAATATTCAAGTCAGCATGAAATGAAACTTCATGTTTTCTAAATGCATGTTATTGATCTTATTGTGAACATGCATAGTTTTATATTTATTTTTTGACAACGTAATCTTTAATCAAAATCTCGTAACTCGATCTTACTGTGAAATGACAGACTTCCCCAATCATTTAGTCCACGTAAAACCTGCCCCTTTCTTATAAATAGGCTCGTTTGAGATGAACAAGTTCTGTGTAGAATTGATCACTGGCAGGTGCATGGTGGTTAGAAATCCGTCCGACTTGCTGTGATGACATGACAACGTATGCACAAAAAAGTCCCGCAAGAGTGAGGCAGCAGCAGTTGTTGCAGGGAGGTGATGCAGTTGCTTTTTCCGAACTGCGTGAACTGCAAGCACGATGGGAAATTACTTGCTGATGACACAGCTTAATGCTCATTGGCTTAAACCAGGGGTTCCCAAATGTATTTGTCAGCCAAACCCCTTTACTTAAAAAAACAGGGTTCTTCAAATAAATAATTTAAGTTATTGTTATCCTTTCAAAATATAATTAATGTTACATCTTTACACATTACATTTTGTATAATTGTGTGGAGCGGGACGTGGTCATGTGTCTGTTGCTGGGGAGAGAGGAAACGGTAAGGGCCATCACCTGATTTAATGATACATAACACCTTTGTCTCGTTACAGTGACGATGGACGATGGCTTGACAAGCTGCCGAGAACGCCAGTGAGAGAGGGAGAGAACGACACGAGAAACCAGAGATTGCCATGTCATAGTAAACCTTCTATTTAAGCCTGGCCTTGATTTGTGTGGCTGGAAAGCCCGTGTTTTTATTTGTGAAGCTGAAGCTTTAATAAAAAGCTATAGTTCCTGGACTGCTGTCCCGCTCCCTTCTTGCTTGAATCAGCTACAAATTGTTATATTTGAATTAACCTTTATTACATCTGTTGTTCTTTTCTTATAATATTTATACATTTCATTTAAATTCACCGTGGTCTGTCAAATGGCCTGTTTTTCTCTGTCTTTGTCTAATAGTCCATTTTATTTATTTATTTCCCTGAAAATTTTCTAAATCTTTGCCATTATTTTTGTATATGTAGCCTACATTTGATATCTTGATATATATATATATATATATATATATATATATAGCCAATCTTTACATTTTCAATCATAAAAAAATCCTTTTCATTGAACAAAGCCATTATAACACCCATTATAACCTGGGGTGGGGGGGACATGTCCCCCTTACTTCTATAAATATTTTTAGGCAATGAAACAATACACCAATCTGCCACAACATTAAAACCACCTGCCTAATATCGTGCCGCCAAAACAGCTTTGACCCGTCAATGGATGGACTCCACAAGACCTCTGAAGGTGCACTGTTGTATTTGGCACCAAGACATTAGCAGCAGATCCTTCAAGTCCTGTAAGTTGTGAGGTTGGTCCTCCATGGATTAAATTTGTTGGTCCAGCACATCCCATAGATGCTCAATCGAATTGAGATCTGGGGAATTTGGAGGCCAACTCAACACCTTGAACACTTTGTCATGTTCCTCAAACCATTCCTGAACAATTTTTCAGTGTGGCAGGATGCATTCTCCTGCTTGAAGAGGCCACTGCCATAAGTGAATACCGCTGCCATGAAGGGGTGTACGTGGTCTGCAACAATCTTTAGGTAGGTGGTACGTGTCAAAGTAACATCCACGTGAATGCCAGGACACAAGGATTCTCAGCAGAACATTGCCCAGAGCATCACTCTGCCTCTGCATGCCTGCCGCCTTCCCATGGTGCATCCTGCTGCCATATTTTCCCTAGGTAAATGACGCACACACACACCTTGCCACCCACATGATCTAAAAGAAAACGTGACTTATCAAACCAAGCCACCTTCTTCCATTGCTCCATGGTCCAGTTCTGACACTCACATGCCCATTGTAGGCACATTCGGCAGTGGACAGGGGTCAGCATGGGCACTATGACTGGTCTGTGATTACGCAGCCACATGCAAGCTGTGATGCACTGTGTGTTCTGACTCCTTTCTTTTTATCAGTAACTTGTGCTACAGTAGCTCTTCTTTGGGATTGGACCAGACGGGCTAGCCTTCGCTCCCCACGCGCATCAATGAGCCTTGGGCACCCATGAACCTGTCGGCAGTTCACCGGTTGTCCTTCCTTGGACCACATTTGGTAGTTACTACCACTGCATACCATCTAGCCATCACAATTTGGCCCTTGTCAAAGTCGCTCAGATCCTTACGCTTGGCCATTTTTCCTGCTTCCAACACATGAAATTCAAGAACTGACTGTTCACTTGCTGCCTAATATATCCAACCCCTTGACAGGTGCCATTGTAATGAGATAATCAATGTTATTCAATTCACCTGTCAGTGATTTTAATGTTGTGGCTGATCAGTGTAGTTATATTTTTTAGGAAATTATCCATGATTAGCCTATATTTTAAGTTTTGCCTGTCATACAAGGAAATAGGCAGCCACTTAGACCCATCAGAAGCCTCCGTCAACCGGTCGGTTTGGCAGTGAATGGAACCAGCGCACAAGCATTTAACAGTTCATGCAAGGAGGTACAGCTATCACCCATTGCTTTTCAGAACTACAGGGCAAACAATGTCAGGTTAATTTATTGTAATGTTCTTAATTGTTTTTATTGATTTTGTGTTGGTATGTCACGTTAACTCGTCCAGTTAATTTAGTGCCGCATGCTCGTTCTTCGGATAAGTTTGATAAAGTGAAAACGTTAAAATGGCGACATACGGCTCTTTTGGGTTATTGATTATCATACTCAGTCTAAGAGCAAAGACCCAATACTGACATACACAAGAGAGGATCTGCTTCTGCTCCATTCTGCTGACTACGACATGGACTGTTTGAGAGCATGGGTGGCTGAAAGTAGATGCCAGCAAAAAAAGAGGGCAAACTGAGGAGAATGCCTTTGATCTAAAATGTATAGGTGACCATCGTCAAGTGGTTATTCATAACCAACACATTATTCAAACGCAGACTTAAGTATTTATAGCATTTATATAGATAGTTAATGTTCTTGGAAAACACACATTGAATGAGTTTGCACTCGTCTGCACCAGAGATTGTGCTGTTTATGCAGACTACGTCTTTATTGGGTTAACAAGGATATTATGTTGTTGTTTTACAAAGCTGTTTTAGAAAGTATTGTCAGGTATGGCACTACGGTATGGTTTGGGAACCTAACTATACAGCTTAAATCTAAATTGGTGCACCTGGTAATGACAGCAAAGAAAATTGTTGGGCAGGAAGAACATCTTAATCTTCAGGGTTTATATGAGCAATGCATTCTTAATCAGGTGCAGAAGATCGTAGGTGATCAAACTCATTTTTTGTATTCACAGTATGAATTGCTTCCCTCCGGGAGAAGATATTGAGTTCCATTTTCAAATTAAATAGATAAGAATTCCTTTGTAACTGTATCTGTGCAAATGTTTAATAGCAGTTTAACTTGATGATGTTATTACTTTTATCATATTATATGTACTATTTGTGTGTCTGTGTGGTAATGTTTGATGCTTTGTGATGTTGCTGCAGACAAAATAAGAAAAAACACATGAAATTTCCCTTAGGAGACAATAAAGTATACTATAACTTAACTTTTTAATTAGGGTTTTATACTTTTAAAACATGATTGAATTGCTGAAAATAAATAATTATGCAACATCCTAACTTTGTGTGGAGAGAAGCACGTAAATTACCGTCGGTCCATTGCATGAGCACGCACGCACGCACGCACACACGAGAGCTCTCATCTAATTGAGGAAAGAAAATTACACTGAAGCCACAGACACAAGTTTAGTTTAAAGGAAAATTGACGCGCTTGGTTTACGTTGCATTCTTGTTTTTTTTTTTTTTATTTATTAAATGGGACAACATTTGGACTCATCAGTTTTTAAAAAAAATCAGTAAATGACAGATCTCTACACTCTCTCACGAAACCCCTGGAGTTTCCTCATGAACCCCATTTGGGAAACCCTGGTTTAAACGGCAAAGTTTCGTTCTCTTCTAAAATGTTTTTGTGTGTATAAATTGTGTGTGAATATTCCCAACACTCTGACAGTGCAGTCTCTGAAATATCTAAAATACCTGTCTTTATTCAAATAAAAATGGATGGAAAGACACATCTTATGGGGGGAATTAAAAAAAAAGGTACACGGAATGTCTTGTTCGTCATTTGTCATTTAAAAACAACAGAATTTAAATTGTATTCACCAGCCATGAATGTGATTCATGCAATAACTGCCTTTGATCTTGAAGGTGTCTGTTCCACTACGAGAAGTGAGAACTGTCTGACTTGACGGCTCTTATTTCACTCCTCCCCTGACTGCAGCAGTCTACTCTCATCAACTTTCAAGGCGAGGCATTTGGCATCTCAAACGAGACCAATACCACAACCTTGTGTAGAGTTGAACGGAACATCATTCGCATGTTGATGAAAATGTCAAGGGTTATTTTCGTCCGTTTTCCTTCAAAACTATTGTTCCTTGGGGCCTGGGTAGCTCAGCGAGTAAAGATGCTGACTACCACCCCTGGAGTCGCAAGTTCAAATCCAGGGCGTGCTGAGTGCATCCAGCCAGGTCTCCTAAGCAACCAAATTAGGTTAGAGTCACATGGGGTAACCTCCTCATGGTTGCTATAATGTGGTTCTCACTCTCGGTGGGGTGTGTGGCGAGTTGTGCATGGTTGCCGCAGAGAATAGCGTGAAGTCTCCACACACACGTCTCTGCGGTTAAGCGCGCAACAAGCCACGTGATAAGATGCTTGGACTGTCTCAGTTAGTTGCAGAGGCAACTGAGATTCGTCCTCCACCACCCAGATTGAAGTGAGTCACTACACCATAACGAGGACTTAAGAGCGCCTTGTGAATTGGGCATTCCAAATTGGGGAGAAAAAAAAAAAAAAAAAAAAAAAAAAACACACAACACAATCGTTCCTTAAACCAAACTTTCTTGGATATGGGTCAGCTGGCTTGAATTTACATTTCGAATGAGGAATAATGGCGAATTCACAGTTTAGTGTATTGGAATTCAAAATGTTAAAATATGGTTCTCTTTTACTCACTCGTTTACTCTAATGGATAAACTCAAATTCCCACCCTATAATTTTTGTTTATCTTGGTTCAGTTAGCTGTTTCACTCGGAAATACGTCATAATACGGAAGTGGCTCGCAACTTCCATTTCATGCAGACTTTACCAACTAAAAAAAAGAGGCCTTTTACATCAGAAAAATGGATTTGCATAGTCACGGACGCACCTGGAAAATAACAAGGAAAAGGTTCTTCTGTTCACTCTGGGCCGACTCCACCTTCTCCTGCAGCCTCTCGATCTGTTCCTCCAGCTGACCCTCCTCATCCTCACTGTTCTTCTCCATGTCCTCTTCATCACCGCTGTCTTGCTGCTACAGCAAGAGAGACTCACATATGACTCCAGCATGAACATCACTCAGCATCAAGTTTTGTTAGTCATCCAACACTGCTTGTAAAAGAACCCACAAGTGCACAAGAATTTCTCTCAGTTGAGTCTTTAGAACCAAATATTAGAAATAAATTTTATTCTCAGCAATATAGGGTAGAGAGGGTTTTTGTAACAGTTTAGTTAATTGTACATTTTATGCAATTAGCAGGGCTTAAAGTGAAAAAAAAATCCTGAGCCTGAACTTTCTGTGGCTCAACCAGGACTTTTACCAAGCCCGTTTTTTCTATTAACCAATTCTATGAGCAACAGCAGAGTCATAACAACTATTAGCAGAGCATTAACAACTATTGTGCCAAAATAATTGAAACTTTTGCAGTACTAGGCTTACTGTGTCAAGAAAATAACATAACATGAATGTTTGTGCCAATATTTATTGAATTGCTAGCTTTGAAACATGTTAATGACATAAAGTGCATTCACCATTGGTTTCTTTGTAATGTGCAAACAGCATAAAGTGCACTCAACATTGCTCACTCTGAAATGTGCAAACATTCTTAGGTGCTTTTACCAAAACAGAAAACTTTGTCAACTTAAATAGACATTTGTATTAGTTAGAGAACATAAAAAACACAAAAGTGCATCAAACCAATAAATGCACGATAGCTCTGTGCGTCTTATCTCCATCATGACGGACAAGTGTTTTTTTTACCGCTAGTGGCATAGTGAAACTTTTTGTGGCAAACTATGCAAAAACAAGCTCCAGGCTCCGGAAGTTTACTGCACCAAGTGCCTAAAGCCTTCCCGTTTTGTCCTCTTTCTTCAAGCCATGCCCAGCGCCACTTGTTTTTTACTTTCTTCTCCAAAGCAGATGTATTTTCTCCTGGGTTGATAAACTCCATTCTCCATAGCGTGTGTACAAGCTAACTGCGAACTGGTTCACTTCCTGCACAAGACCCGCCCTCCTCTCTAGCAATTGGCTAAGACAACCTAATATCATGCTCCCATTGGCTGTGACAGCTGTGCGCGCTGACTCTTGAATTAAGGTGGTAGGTTGAAGGGGACCGGTGTTTTATTCAAATCAGATTAGGGCCAGTTCACATATCGCGTCTTTTGCGCGCTCAAGTTCGTTATTTCAAATGTAGCCGCGCAGTATGCGCGCTCATAATGGAAGCGACGCGCTCGTTTTTTCCAAGCGCGTCCGCGCCGAAAGTGCCTCCGACTGTAATTTGCAGCCTGATAAATAAATTTTGCCTGCGCCGGAGGCCGGACCTGCCCTCAAGCCGGAAATCCGGCCCCCGGCCGGAATACTTTAAGCCCTGAATTAGAGATATTCCTTTATTTCCATGCAATAAAATGTACAAAGTTCCAACTCTCACCTAACATGAATAAATGACAGAACACTGACCCCGTTTACATGCAATCCAAATGATAAGATTGTGCATGTAAACGTGCTCAATCTGCTTGTCTCCTAAACTGACTCTTAATCATACTTAAAGGCCCCAGCATACTAAAGGATTACTGGGAGAAGTTTGAAACAGCTGAGCAACAACATAAGTTACAATGTATTATCAATGACTTCATGCCTCATTCTATGAATAGAACGCACTTAAAATCAGTAAAACATGTGGTTTTAACCACACGATGATGATTCAAGTAAAATATATGCAGTAGATAATGTTTCATTTGTCATGTTTACTTTCTATATTCATGTGATTAGTTGCTGCAAACGGCACATGAGTGAAGCATATTATCAAACAGCAGAGGGAATGGGAACGTAAGAGAATTTGAGTAGATTTTATTCCATTTGTAGATTAATAATAATAAAAATCATATGACATGGTCTTGGAAAATGTCTCTTTAAGAAAACGATCGTACAGATGTAAGTCAATTTGCACCAGCTCGCTAATAACTGCCTGCCAGTGTGCTCATGCTGACTAACCTCCTGAGACCAGAGCGTGACTGCTGTGTGCATTTTCTATTTCCCTTTGGATCTGTAACTAGTAGCACCTAATAAAGATGCAAAAAAAGTCTATAGAAAGTCAGATTTTTTTTATCAAATTGTTTACGTTTCCAGGAGTGTAGGTTATTAAATTTTAAATCGTTACAGACATCAGAATTATGCTAATTTCTGATTCAAGGTAATGGCAAGCATCATCCAACCACTGCCAATCATGTTAAAATAAAATGATAAATTCTGAATCTACGTGCTGATTACAATTGTCCCATGTCTGCCAAACATGAAACTGAACTTAAAATAGGAAGTTTGGATTGAATGCACTTAGCTGCATAGAGAGCTTTAGGATGATCCCAATTTAGTAAATGATTTAACCTCCTGTGTGTTGTCTGTCTGAACTGGTCTCAGAACAATGCACCTTATTTTCATCCTAACTTCATTTAAAGCCTCTGAAAGCAACATTTTCATCTTTTGGATGAACCAATTGATTCTCTCTGTGAAAATGCACCATAAATATAGTATTTCTGAGGAAAAAATTTTTGCTAAAATACACACTAGTGTACATTGTGTTTAGCAGTGTGGCACATTGGATTATACTAGAGACTCAAACAGGTTTCAGTATAAAACTTAATTAGGTTTCTTACTAGATGTAGTTTATCGCATTTCTCTCAAAAAGACAAACTCTGCTGTGGTCGGCACCAAGTTGTTTTTTCAAATGATGTGCGTTGAAAGTTTAGAGTTCAGTTCAGAGTCTCCTGAACTGAGATCAGTTGGTTTAAATAAATAAAATTTTGGGTTGCGTATAACAAAGCCAAAATACAATGTCCACGCATGTGTATGTGGGATCAGAGGTTAACTGACTGAACGGGAATTAGATGATGGCCTCAAAGTAAGTGGAGCTCCAGGTCACACCTCCCGATGATGTGGATCGGCCGGTAAGAAGTTTTCCTAAACGTTTGCACAAGCATGTGGTTACGAACCACAGAAAACTAACGCAAAAACAATTTTTTTGAACCGTTTTTGTTCGAAATGACATCACACCCCTTTGCTCTTCGATCTCATAGGAACTGTGCCAGGGCCTTTACTTGCCTCCTAGCAAGAATAAATGTTTTTGTAGACTAAAAAGCAAAAAGCTCTTGAAACTGTTACAAAACTAATCCCAGTGACATTAGAAAGTGGTTTGAAGTTTGATTTCAATTGTATTTTTGGAAAACCTTTTTGTTGTGTTGCTTTTCCAGCTTTTCTTTCGCCTCATCAAGCTCTTTCTGGATCTTCTGCACATGTTTGTTCATCTTTCGGATGGTTGAATGAAGAATCTCCCACACGTAAAACCTGCAAAATAAATGACAGGTGCAATCTTCTCAGGGTCAGAAATGAATGGGGGCCCATGACATCGTATCTATCATTGTAACAGACAAAAATGCCCCAAAATTCAAAAAGTGGGGGCAAAAATAATTTTTTTGTTCATATCATCTGATGTTTTATTTGAGCCTAGTTAAATGTATAATACAAAATATGAATTGAAGCTCGTTTTATTTGATAGGTAACAACGCAATTACTGAAAATGTATTTTAATTAATTAGGCTCAAATATGATTATAAAAAAATATATGACCTCATAAAAGGAACAAATTCCCCCTGAAAATCAATTCAAGCAGGCAACTATTGCCCCGTCATAAATACAAATGTTTTAATTAAAATCATTTCTGAGAGTGGTGAATGTGTGCTTGTTCTGTGGGTTTACCTGGTGAAATCGTGAGCCATTTCAGGAGAGAATATCCAGTTGGCCACGGCTGCACAGTCCACAATCTGAGTTCGAATAAACTTGTCTGTCAGCACTGAGATCATCTGCGCACAGTGTTCACAACATGAGCTCTCACTCCCACATATTCATAAAAAACAAAAAACTTGTCCATATGTAAGACAACGCAAAATGTCCTAAAAAGACGTAAAAACAGCAACATTGAAAAGCGTATTTTTTCCATTTATTATTTTGGTTTAGCCAAATTGTTTGTCTGCTTATACAGTTTAGTATTTGACCACATGATACCATAATTGACTAATCATAATCCTAGAAAGACATGTTCTAAGACAATAAAACATGTAGCAGTAGAATTAATATATGAAGTGCGGATGATCTCACCTGGGGGTGGCCCTTCCAGAAGTCATACAGAACCCTAAGGATGTGCAGTTTCCCCTCGTCACTGTCTGTAAGGGTCTTCAGAACCTCATGGAACCTGACAGAAAAAAGAAATCAGCTCATCACTACTTACGAGGGGAAAAAAGCTAAGCATTTTTACAATCAGCTAGCACAAAATGAGTCTTTCATTCTTTCTCAATGGCCTGCGATCGAACAAGAATCACTTTAAACAATTACAGACGGCGTTCATAAGCAGAAGGAGAGGGAACAGAGAGCCAACTGCTGGCAGGTCTGTGTGGGGTTTGGCAGGAGACACTCACTTGGCAAGGGCACTGAAGGAATGACTGAAGGACTTGGCAGCCAAGTGGAGCAGGGTCTGCAGGAACACATCAATCTTCAGAGGGTTGAAGATGTCGCCCTCATCTGGAAAGAGATGAGAACTGCATTTAGATGCTGCTGAATGCTGACAGATTACTATTCAATCTGAGAACAACATACTGGACAACCATTTTTAAGTCAAAGTTTAATTCTATTATGGCGATTCTTATGACTAAAGACTTTAATATTATTAATAAGGCTATAAAGCCTTCTGAGACCAACTGAAAAGCTTACAATTATTAAATCATATTTGTGGTAAAATACCAAAGGCAGTCTGACCCACCATCATCCTCATCCTGGTTCGGATTAGGCACATCTTTTAGTACAGTAAGAATCTCTTCATTTGATGCACGGTTTTTGATAGCATTAGCCACTGTGGTTGACACAGCAAATCCAGGCAGTGTACCTGTAACAGAAGTGACAAATCACATGTGCGCAAACATGACAAAAAAAGAACACCTCACATTTCAATGATAGCTCATTTGAATTCTAAATAAAAATGCCAATATATTTCATTCAGTCAATTTTTTATTTCCACTGATTTCAACTTAATTTGTCACGTGTCAACCAACTACACATCACACTGTTCCTGCAGTGTTTTTGATTCACTAAAAAGAACCAACTCATAAGAGCCATATGTTAAGGAATCGGACTACACTGGTCATGCTGTGTTTCATGCTGTAGATTCAAAAGTACTGATTTGCAAGTGTCATTCATTCAGGAAGTGGACTTCACTGGTTATGCTATCTACGTTTCACACTGGAGATTCAAAAGAACTGATTTGTAAGAGTAATTCGTCTGGGAATCGGACTTCATTGTTCACACAATGCGTTACATGCTATAGATTCAAAAGAACTGATTCGTAAGAGTCATACGTTCAGGAATCTGACTACACTGGTCACGCTGTATGTTTCACAATGTAGATTCAACAGAACAGATTCATAGGAGTCATTTGTTTGGGAATCAGAACGCACAGGTTGCGCTGTATGTTTCACAATGTAGATTCAAAAGAACTAACTCGTAACAGTTCAGGAACCAGACTACACTACATCCGAACTGCACTGCAGGAACACTTTAAGTACGTTTAAGTAAGGTGCTCAGTCCACATCTGTGGAAAAATGCACGTTCAAGAGCTGTTAACACCATTAAAAGTCATGAAAATCATCTGATTGTGGAATTTTTTTTTTTTTTTTTTTTAATGGAACCAGCTCTATACCCTAAGAACCAGTTTTTAGATCCTGACCATATAAATGACAAAATGCAAGTTTTTGATTTATATTATTTCTAATCAAAGATAATGTAAACGTCTAAATCAGGGATGCACCGATCTGATACCTGCATCTGTATCGGCTCCGATACTGAAGCTTTTAGACGGATTGGGTATCGGTCCGACGACGAGCTCAATCCAAATCTGATACTGTGTGTTAATCATATTTGTTTCTGTCAAGCTCCAAAATAGAGATAAAAGAACCACAAAAACATAATTAAAGTAGTTCATATGACTCTAGCATTTTATTCAAAGCCACTTGAAGACGTGCAATAGCTCTGAATCCCAAAAGGCTGTGTTTAATAAGTAAATATATAAAATGCACACGCAACTCTTAATAAGCTCTACATTTATATTGAAATAATGTGTAGACAGAGGTTTGGGTTTCTTTTCATATTAAAGAGAACTCTCAACTAGTTCCACACAATAATGTAAAGATATTCTGAACTGATTATGCAAAAAAAACACAATACACTAGTATCAGATCGGCCGATACTGAGATTTCCAATATCGAAATCTGAAGAGAAAAAAGTTGTATTGGTGCATCCCCAAAACAAACAGTTCCCTAAATAGAACTGTACACAGCCAATTACAGATGTGTAAAGGTGTCAGTACGTACTGCTGGTCTCATCTGTATATTTATAGTGGCACAAGGGTTCAACAGGAATCAGAGCAGAGAAACTCGGAGGAACAATGTCCACTATCCGCTGATGGTACGACAACCTGCAGGTTTACAATCAGGACACAACATTAATAAACAGCAAAAATAACAAGAACCAGCTGGGTCCTTGTAAATATTAAGCATGTGCATTTTGCTAATTTTGGATACCCTAGTAGTAAAGGCATTTTTGTAATTATGTAATTCATTTTCATCTTATGGAGGTTGATATCAGCAGATCTCCCTCGAAATTTACTCTCGGTTTACTCATTTGAAAACATTTGCTATAAAATGTTCAAATATATTATTTTAAATATATATACAGTGTTAGGTGTGTTTAGTTATACCTTAGAAAGAAAATAGTGCCATAAAAATGTTGCTGTTGCTTCCCCGCTACTGATGTAAACATATAGAGCTGATGCAAAAAGCTGAACTGCAACTAAATAAAAACATTAGTTTGAATGCAATGTGTGAGAAAGTTACCTCATACACTTTTCCAAAACCTCTTTAACAAACTTGGGTTTGGGCTTTTCAGCGTCTTGTGCCAAACAGTCAGCCCTGAAGACACAGAGAGTTCAACACTTCAAGACAACAAATGTAGCTGAAGTCTTAATACATACAAACAGACAACACGCAGCCTCAACAAATGGAAGAAAATGTTATCAGCATGATAGGTAAATAACTAATTCTCACCAGTCATCCCAGCTCCATCTGAACTGGAAGTTACTCAAATGATGGGAGAACCAGTTGATGAGTCTGAAACACAGAAAAATTAAATCCATGAAGATTCTCACACCTCTTTTAAAATCAATCCTACAGGCGATACCAATACAAGAAAGGATTTTATGAGAATTTCAGTCATATGCTGTCATCCTATTGGACTGTTTTGGACTTCAAAATTCAGCTGGCTAACAAGGTTTACAGCCAATCATTCAACATTATTCTGGGAATTCACCGGTCTGCACATGTTGTGTTCATTGTGTCCAGTCTCATGTACATCATTTCTGTGGCTTGGGCAAGCTGAAAGCAGCAGGTCAAAGAAAACTACAAGAGCAGAAAAACCCATCCCATGAATTTGAATGAGCCATCATGTATTTTTTAAAACAGATAGTTACAGTTATGAATGTGATTGGTCAATACAGTCGTACACTATTCAAAAAAACTGCTAACCTGGATAATATACACTCACCGGCCACTTTATTAGGAACACCTGTACACCTACTTATTCATGCAATTATCTAATCAGCCAATCGTGTGGCAGCAGTGCAATGCATAAAATCATTCAGATAGGGGATGAGAGAGTTGAGAGAAAGGCTACAGTAACTCTGTACAATTATAGTGAGAAGAATATCATCTCAGAATGCACAACCTTTCACACTTTGAGGCAGATGAACTACAAAAGCAGAAGACCATGTTGGATTCCACTTCTGTCAGCCTATCTGCAGTGGGCCTACCATTTGTGTACCTCAGCAGAAATCCAGATTTGTCAGACCAGGCAACATTTTTAGAATAATTATCGGTCCAGTTTTGGTGAGCCTGTGCCCACTGCGTCCTCCATTTCCTCTTCTAAGCTGAAAGTAGTGGTACCCAGAAGGGTCTGCTGCTGCAGCCCATTCGCCTCAATGCTCCGTGTTGTGTGTTCAGAAATGCTTTTCTGCATAGTACTGTTGTAGCTTGTGGTTCTTTGGGTTACTGTCAGCTTTGAAAAGTCTGGCCATTCTCTGTCATAAGCCATTTTTGTCCACAGAAATGTCACTCACTGGATGTTTTTTGTTTTTGGAACCATTCTGAGTAAATTCTAGAGACCGTCAGTTGTGAAAATCCCAGAAAATTGGTTACAGAAATACTCAAACCAGCCCATCTGCAACAACAATTTTTTTTTTCCCCCTTCTGATGGTTGATGTGAAGATTATCTGAAGCTCCTGACCCATATCTGCCTGATTTTATACATTACACTGCTGCCAGATGATTGGCTGATTAGATAAACTCATGAATATGTAGAAGTACAGGTGTTCCTATTAAAGTGGCCGGTGAGTGTATATTTGACTGTAATGCATCAAGAGGTCAATAATTTACTTTACATGTCAGGACTTTATCTTAAAGCAGAAGGATGGTCTTAATATATCATGTAGAAACTCATTCACTTTAGTGGGTGTGTGTGTGTGCGTGTGTGCTGTATAAACTGTGTTTTGTGCCCAACAACGCAATTAGGTGGCCAAATTGGCTGGAAAAGCCATGGAAATTACTATAGAAATATATATTTTTCTATTTGCTCTCTACTCAAATATTGAATGAGCTAGATATTGCTCTTGTATAATGCAGGTTTCAAGAAGCTACATTTAAGACATTATTAGACCTAATTAAAAATTTTTTTTTTTAAATGAGGGATCATAAAAATTGCTTTTATTTAGTACTGCCCCAAAGGAGCTATCCGACAACACATCACATATATATTCCACATGACAAAATAGTAACTGAATTTACACATGATCCTGAAGTTTAAATTCCCTTGGATTCTAATATTGTGTGTGGTTTTTGTAATAATTGTTCATGAATCCCTGCTTTGTCCTGAGCAGAGAATATGTCCACTCTTCTTAAGGAAAAAAAAACCCAACTACAGTAAAAGTATTAGGTTTCTCTGCATCATCTTCCAATTTGAGTTCTTCCAAACAGTGGCTAAATGTGATGTCCAGATTTAGAAAATTGAGGGACTAATACACAACTATTACAAAAGATGTAAACAATGTTTGATGCTCAAGAAGGCAAAATAAGATGAACCAAGGGGTGCAAACTTTTGAACAGTATGATTTGTGTAAGAGTAAATTGTGATATGTAGCTTTTGAAGGGTCATTCTACATAAATATAATCTCTTATAGGCTATTTGTATACATTCTGAAAGGGGTGTGGAAACATATAAAAGCAAAAGGGTTATGCAGACTTCTGCACTTAACTGTATATGCCATATACTTTGTGAAAAATGTGGTTTTTTTTCATGATTTAACATGGCATATTGCATGCGTAATTGTGAAATGACTTAACAAAAATTCACAACATTGTAACCAAAAATTCAAAATACAACCCCCACATCTGAACATATCAGTACTTATACTACATAAAAAGTGCAGTGCAGCTGTCTAAATGTGACATTGTCTGATTTGCCTCTGTGCTGGTGGGGAAATGAACATTACAGAAGAATACTCGCTTACATATTCACGTGCTGCATGATGAAATGGATCGGCTTCTTTCAGCTCGTTGTTAAACACATTTTTTTTATTGGTGCATTTCTACTTGTGCTGAAAGACAGGATGACAAAGATTGCACGCCAAGCATATGACGTCATTGCCATGGTATCCAGATACATTTCAGCAGATAGACTAGCATGAAAGTATCGTCAAATCAACATGCAACGCTTAGAAATTGCTTCTCTTCTCTGCAAACGATACCAAAGACAATAGTGAGAAGGAAAATGAGTACATCAAATGTTAGTAGAAAAGAAATCAGTGAGCCTACCAGCTGAAAGCAGGACATAATTACAATATTTAGAGAATTAATGGGACGTCTGGTCACCCTACTTAAACACAACGGCAAAACAATCCTGCAATGAGCAAATCCCTTGTACAACATTTAATGCCATGACCGTATGAATTAAAGACATGTTGCTCCAATTTAAGATCTTTTTTTTAAGACCTAATTTGCGGAAGGGCAAATTAAGACTTTAAGACCAGCGGAAAACCTGATAATGTCTGTTTTGTTAGTGAAACGTTCTTTTTGACGAATTAAGTCTAAACGTTTACCAAATTGGTTTGGATGATTCTTTAGCAAATCAGAGTAAAAATAATTTTTCAAAATCTGTAGCCAGTATTCGCAAATGACTAGAAAAGTAGGAAAAAGGGTAGGAACCCTGAAAATAGGACATCTCTCGTACCACAAAGAAAATGACTTTTCTTACCTGAAAAGTCATTTTTATACTGTCTTAAAAACAATTACAGGTATGTTACAAATACAGAACAAGAAATCAAATTACATTAATTCACATAACTTTTAGTCAGTGTAAAGGATACGACTTGTGGTAAAGAGCCAGGCTGCAGTTTGCAGAGCTCAATGAGTAATGCAGTGTACAAGACATCAATGTGAGGAGGAGCGGGCAGCTGGAATAACTCGCCAAATATCACCTGCAGAGGAATATCAATACAGATACAAATAAAACATTACACAAAGTCATAACTACACATCTGATTTAGTTTATTATACAAACCAAAGTTAATAATTACCTGCTAAATTATAAAGTAAAGCATTACTCATGGAAATAATGCAACTAGGGATGTCCCGATACAGTTCAAGTACCTGAAGCACTTCTCGCCTTCAGAAAAACAGGTCGCTACTTGACCCAATGTGATTATTAAAATGGAAAAGGCTGATATTTCATTAAATAATTATGTAGTATGTATGTGCTGCAGCATAACATAGCAACACAGATGTGAGACATTTCTTAAATACTATACAGTTACTATTGATTTATTATTATTGCTAGTAGTAGTAGTAGTAATATAGGTGACTATCACATAAATATACAGTAGTGATATATTTCAGTCTTTTTGCCTTTTTCATCAAGCTTTTATTTTGAAGCCCTTACCTATCTGTGTGTTTTTGACAGTAGCTTCTCACTTCCGGAAAAGCAGGTCGCTACTTAGCCCAGTGTGATTATTAAAATGCAAAAGGTTGCCATTTAATGAAAAACAATATGTAGTCTTATGTGCCTCAAGCTACAAAGTGAATTATCGCGGTGCGTGCCGTCATCTGCTACAAATAGGAGCGTGCAATGTTAATGGTGTTTTCCATGTATGAGCCAAGGACCTCTAAAAGGTACGAGCACTTTGTGTCTTTATTAGAGGTCTGCAACCTGACCCGGGTCCAACGGGACCAGAGAACCCGGCAGGTTTGGGGCCGGGTTCGGGTCAGTTTTTCAAGTAGGGGTTCGGGTTTGTATGAATGAAAATATAAACAGGCTTACCGAACTTGTTTCGCGCACGAGCTCTCACTCACAGACACGCGTGAACGTACGAGTTAGGGGCCGTTCACGCCTGCTGCATCTGTTCTGTTTTCCAATTGTTATCCTATGTAAACACATGCTGGACATTTGCGCCGTGTCTCGCGTTTTCTTCAGCGTCTCGCGCAGGCAGGCACATGTTAAATGCTGTGTCAAGTTAAAAAGAACTTCACATTTTCAAAAACGCATGTTAATACACCAGCGCTCCGTTTCATTCTTTGCGCTGCGTCTAGATTGTTTTTAGCACAGTTGTCACAAAATTCAACAATCTGAACAAGTTCAGGCTGCATAGAGGCTGTTTCATTTCGTTTTTCATTTGCACAAAGTGAAGTTTCAGTAAATATATTAAGGCAATGCTTTTTTTCCCTTTTTCCCTGCTCTAGAGTACTAAGGGGCTGCTGTATCTTGTTAAAACTATTGGTTTACGGTTTCAGTACTGTTACGAACGTTGCATATATGCTTGCATAAAATACAGCCTATTGCAACAGTACTTGCTAGGAGAAGAAATTAGATAGAAAAAGATTTCGTGATTGGGTCCGTCTTAAAATCTGACGTATCATTCGGGCCACACAGACTCTGTACAGGTCAGGTTTAATTTTAAGGCCCTTGCAGACCTCTAGTCTTGATGTTTGCACAACACCGGCTACACACATTCACAAGCACTCACATTTGAAGTGTGCAGCACATGCAAAATACAGTATATATTTATCTAAATTAAATTACAGCCTGAGCAGTTTAATAATCACATGGACATAACATTTGAATTTGTGCACTGAATGATTACATAATGACATTTGTACGCAAGATGGTATCAATTTTTTTAGTATTGGAGCATTTTTACAAGCACGAGGTATCGGACAAAATTCTCATACCAGTATTGGTACATCCTTGAATGCAACTGTTAATGTGGTTATTTACCTCCACAATATGGTAGTTAAGGGGTATCTTGTTTTTGCCAGGGTAGCTGAGCAACTGGGCAGCACTTAAAACAAATTTAAATAAAACAGAGAGAGAAAGAGGTAAAGAAACATTTTGAAAGTATAGGCAATTTCAATAATCAGTCAATTGTCCCTGTCAATCTCAAAATAGAAAGCTATCAGCATTTGCAGAGGACTCACCAGGTTTTCCTCTCTTTCCAGTGAGATTTGATGATGCAGTGCAGATTCTCTTCAATCACAAACCGTTCCACTGAATGACTGCCTGGCATCACTGGCCCCTGACATCACAGACACACAACCATTAGCACACACAACTTAAGGCAACTGCATCCACCAAAATATCATGACATAAGATATTGCAATGTAACATTAAAACAAAGACATTCCTTTATAAAAAAATAAATATCATTTTAATGCATTCGAGGCACCAAATACCTTTTTTTATTAACATTTGATGTATAAATGAATGATTCAAAATCATATATTTTTTGAAATTATGCATCCATTCATCAGCACTTATAATCTGAAAATATCTCCCTTTTTAATGCGGACGTGAGCAAGTCCACGTGGGCAGGGAAAAGTAACCTTAACCACTAATATCAAGTCCTGCTCTACATAATGCCCGTCTGAATCTTCTGTTTATCTTGGAAATACATCACATTACAGAAGTTAAATCCATTGTGAATGTGGTTTCAAATGGTGTTTGGATGAGGTAGTTTCTCTTCTCTATGTCCCATTACAGCTTCAATGATACAGGCTGGTTGTCAAAACAGTCCTGTACCTCTGGGGCATCAGTGTAGTCAAACATGCGGAAGACGACACGTGGCATTGGGTAGACAGCATCGTCAGAATGTGCAGGAGGGGTAAATGGGGGCAGGTTGTGCTGCAAGGCTTCACACAGCACACTGTCGAATGCGATATACGGTCGCAGGATGTGACGCTCCTGCCAGCGATCCTTTTTCAACTTCTGCACCTGAGCCCAGAGACAGTCCAGATACTACAGAGAGAGACAATAGGAGAGGAAGTTAATTACCTAACAGACCCTTTGCCAGGGCTTCTAGTTAAAGTGACCAGTCTGGATGAAGCCTGTGGTCTGACTCTCACCTCTTCCTGTGGGTGGGGTTTTTCTGCGGTCCAAACCTGCAGCATGGGAACATGAATCTTCTGTCGCCGCCTGTAACAAAACCCAGTCTGTGATATATCGCAGTAGATTCCTCAGAACTCACTGGGATCATACCAGCATTGAGCTGTCAAACACTGCGACACCATTTCCTTACTTAATAAATGTCCCTGGTCTTATTATCAATGATTCATCAATGCACATTAGGGCTGGGCATTGATACAGATTTCCCAATTTCTATTAACAAGCTCACAACTCGATACTATTCTGATCTCATTTTGATTCAATATCGATACATTTCTGTTGCAATGTCCATTTTGCTTACATATAAATATATTCTCTCTCAGCTAATGCTCTTAATTATAAAGGAACCTTCTAGGTACAATTCGAAATTTTACAAATTATATATTTTTAGTTGTTTTTCATCAAATGGGTCACATTTTAAATTTAAAACATTTTTCAAATTCAGTCTATTCCATCAATCAATGTCTTTTGCATATATTACATTGCATATATATTTTTGTTACATTTTTATTGTATACTTGCATAAATTTTAATATTTACATTGATATGTAGGACACATGCTTAATTGGTCCTGTCTCTTTAAGAATTCCGACTTCAGTCTGTAAGCGCATTAAACGAGAAAATGTGCATAATTTCTTTCGTAAATTCATGTGTGATTAAAAGAGACATAATTCAAAGACATCTGGATCGGTGGATCTCGTCTTTGGACACACACACACAACTAGTTAAACCAAACTTTTATTATCAAAACACAGCAAAAAGGACCTCTGTGCTAATTTCTCCACACTACTCAATTACAGGTGAGTGAAATCTGAACATTTACTAGCCAGTGGCTAATCATAGATATTTTTTGTCGCCTAGTGTGAGATTTGGTTGCATATGCAAGTGTTTTACCTGCATTAAAGAGGGTTCTGCATAGAGTGAAAGATCGATATCGTTCAAATGAAGTTTGCGATGCATTGGAAAATGTATATATTTTTACCCAGCCCTAGAGCACATTATTATTAAGCCAAAAAAAACTTTTTCCACCTCATTACAAATCCCCAAAACCAAGCAAACAAAAGTGGGGAAGATATTAACCAATAATTCCATAACCTATGAATCAATTAAACCAAAGATCTCTCTGACATAACTGTTACAAATTAAGTTAATAGCTTAAATAGAAACCTACTTTAGATAACCCTCAATTTGGTTGAACAAGCGGTCCATTTCCACATCCTTCTTCTCATACAGCTCCTTGCCTACCCAAGGAAGACTTGACAGCACAGCATACACATACCAGTCAGACCGCACCTGCACAAACACTTCTGTTAGCCCCACAGTTATCTCCGAACAGAAAACAGTATGCTATGCGAGCATGTCTACCTGTGGGATGTCCTCTTCCTGTGTGACGCTGACAAAGTTTTCAAACATGGCGACCATAGAGGGAGCAGCGATGACATGACAGTTTACCAGGTCACTGAGGAATCGCACCTGAAAACACATGGCAAAATAAATGTTATAAAAAGCAATGGAAATCAGTGATGCATTTTTGTTTGGATGCAGATGAACACGTACCAAATAAACGGCCTCCGAGTACAGATTTGACTTTAGCGTCTCCTTAAGTTGTCGGATCATGGCCTCCACAAACTCTCCACCAAAGTTGTAGTTGCGGGCGTTGAGAAGCCCCACCAGTGTGCTGTATACTGTCAACTTCTCCGGCAAAAGCCTTGCACTGTGCGACAACAGAAACGTAACGGTCATATACAGTGTCTTTTGTATTCTCTGCCATTTTGGACCCAAATCGTAAGAAGCACAAGAAATTTGAATGCTTGAAAGTGTAAGTTCATTACACAGCACATAAGATGCGCAGGATTTTGCTTTTATAATTTGGAAGATCGGCCTCCAGGACGCCAGCAAGACCCTCCAAATTGCTCTCCAAGGAGGATGTACTCTGGACACACACACACACACACAAAAAGCATTCACTGATCATGTCTGAATTCACAAACACTTTTAAATGATCAATAAGACATGTAAGATGATACCTTCTCTCCCACTCTGCATATCAGTGACTCCAAACGGTCTTCAATCTCAATGGGTTCTGATGTTCTCCTCCGTTTGTGTGGCTGGGAGCTTCCTGAAATGGCAAAAAAAGTCAAGTACGTGCGTCATAAAGAGAAGCTTTTAGCTAGCGTTGAGATTTGAACAACTTTTATTAAAGCCTCCATAAATGCAAATCACATTCAACACAGAGATGAAGTCACAGAAACTGTATGAGGACTAAAATAACAGCATCATAACAGTATTTGCCATTAATGCTTCTTATCCAGATTTCAAAGCTCGTTTAGCTTCCTTTAAGCTTCTTTAAAATGACAGGCACACAAGGGAGAGAAAAAAAGCTTTTACTTTGATTTGACTCGTTACTTATGGGTTTCCTCATTATGCAAATTTATGCAGGGGATGCTCAGCACTTAATGCAAATAAACAAACTATATTAGACCAACACCTCGCGCTTCGCCTTGTCAAAAAGTCTTGCATTAGCGAAAACACACATTATGCAGATTAGATAAACACATGCTAACACACTCACCATCATTCTCATCGCTGTGTCTGCGCCGGGACATTTCTCAAACAAAATATACAAACCCTTGAAATAATATGAAAACCCTCTATATGTGAACGTTTTATTTGCGTTTTGTGTGCAGTTCTTTTTGTTTAATCGAGTAAGAAGTTTTGAATTACAACAACCGTTAGCCACACGAGAAATATAAAAGCGGCTGATTTAAGGAGACCACATCCGGGGTAACCTAACCGCTGCGTCACCGGACACACGTGGTGTCGCTGTGCGTCTCGTTATTTCTTCCGCGGGCAGGACGCAACAGTCTTTTTAATCATTTGTGCGTTCAGTTTTATTAATATATTTGGGTATTTAGTGAGTTATTCGGGGGGAAGCAACATACATTGCATGAAAATGCTGTTTAAAAGATGTGTTTTAAAAAATATATATTGTGCGATCTGATAGAAAATGTTTGTTTTTTTCTCTCAAAAATAGTTCTTGCTGTATATAATGGCGCGTGACAGCTTCACTGAGAGTGTGCTTGTAAATTTGGATGTTGAAAGTTTTGGACCTGAGCTCCTTAAACAAGACAAACCAGACTTTTCAACAACCAGGAAATTGTACTCGTGTGTAAAGAAAAAGGTGAGATTAATTATCATTTTAAAATCACATACATTGTGTATGTCCAAAACACTCTCATGGCGAAATCGTCAAGATTCGTACGACTTTTCTAAATTTGACTAATTCGTATGATATCGCATGACTGCTCATTTGAATTCCTACGACTTTCACTACAGAGGATGACGTTGCTGGACATCATTTCAATCAAATACGTGACAATTACTTGCTTCTGTTACACACAACAGCTTCCTATCATGTTTACATACTCTACTGATTGGTTAAGTTTAGATGAGGGGTTTGGTAAGGGCATAAAATAAGCATGTGCAGAACTCACGCTTAGTTCCGCATTAAACATCCGGGCATTTGCACGTGAAGTCCTACAGTTTATGCAAATGGCATCATGTGAGACCATACGAAATAGCCAACTCGTAAATTATGTACGAATTTTCATATTTCTGTGTTTGACTGTATTAATTTTCCACCCTGGTTTTAGACATTCGCTACATTTGTGGCATCCAAGAAAGTAGCTTGTGAACGCATCTCCCCAGCTCTTTGGCTTTGCTGTGGAAAGTCATTCGAAGAGTCATCATCCATTCACAAACATGTAGCCAATAGTCATGCCAGTGAGATTCACCAGCTCACCACTGAGACGCTAGACGTGATGCTGCAGCAGACTGACAGCGAGGATGCAATGCAAGAGTCCATTCAAGATGTCTCATCCTGGATCCCTGATACAAGCCAAGTTTCAGACGATGATCTGATCAGGTAGTTGCATCGCAAGATTCAGATATCATCTGCCAAGAAGAATTAGGATGATAATAATGTGCTTTTTATATGAAGATAATTTGATGATTTTCATGTAGTTGATCTCTTTTAGGGGCCCAGGGGAAGTTCTGCTGTATTACTGCTACTGTCAGTTAAACAATCCTCAGATCATTTGTCAGTGGCAGAAAGAGCTTTGTTTAAAACTTCAGCTTACAGGCAAGGTAACTTGAACATTAACCTCACTAATGAGATCCATACAAAATAGACTTTGACATAACATGTGGGTATTCAGTGCATAACACATCCATTTTGAAACAATGTTGACTACAAGAAAAAATAATAATAATTTAGACTTAATTGGCGTTTATTTTGAAGAAGAAAACATTTAGGTGACAGTAAGTCGCTTACAATGCTAATGAATGGTGGCCAGAACTTTGAAGCTCCAAAAAGTACATAAAGGAAACAAAAAAAGTTATCCATAAGACTCCAGTGGTTAAATTCATATATTCCAAAGCAATATGATGGGTGTGGGTGAGAAACCGATCAATTCTTAAGTACTGGAAAAAAATTAGACTAGTCACAAACTCTCTTTGAAGGAAGCGATGGCCAGGTGAAAAGTCAACGTAAATCTTTTTATTTTTAACACAGGTTGGCTTTTCAGAGTAACACACAAATAAATGCATACATCCACACTGCTGTGTGCAACTCACTCTATCTCCTCAAGTGGTCTGGATTACCTTTTATCCCACTCCAGCTCTCACTGCAACACAGAACATCTGTTAGAGATAATTTCCCACAGGTGTCAATCCTTACCGTTCTTCCTCTCCTGGCCTCACTCACTACAGACAACGCTTGGCCACGCCCCCATCACCACAAGCATGTAAAGGCATAAATGAAACCCATCTTTGAGTTACATCTTTGTCTGTTCTCATTCAAAATCGATTGGATCGCATCAGAAAACATGGATTTAACCCCTTAAGTCCTCTGGATTACTTTTATGCTGCCTTTGTTTTTTTTAGCTTCAAAGTTCTGAGAAATTCTTCTAAAAATCTTAATTTGTGTTTGGCATAAGATAGAAAGTCATACACATCTGAGATGGCATGAGGAATGAAAATTCTCTCATTATTCACTCACTGTAAATTATGAGAGAATTTTCATTTGGGTGAACTTTCCCTTTAACTTGTATTGAACCCGGAATATTCATTTGTACCGTAAATGAATGTATAAGGGAAAGTGTACATTTTACTGCAGGTCATGGACCTTGTCACCATTTTTAGATATTCACCACTTTTAATTACCAGCATACATGGTAATTATAATAGAATTAACTATGTTGTGTAAAACAGTTTTAGATGAAGCCACAAGACATGTTGACTAACCATGTATTCTTATTTTAATGGTTCCCTTTTTCCACAGATAAGAGTAGCTACTGAGGGTATCAATGGTACTGTTGGTGGCACCAAAACAGCCACTTATCTTTACATCAAAGCAATGCTTTTACATCCAGCATTTAAACTGTTGCAAATACAGGATTTCAAGGTAAAGAAATCCAAAATAGCATTAATTAAATGGACAAAAGAGAGGCAAAAGTGCTTTTCATACTATGTGAATCACCGATTTTTCCCTCAGAGAAGTAAAGGAGGTGCAGAGTGCTTTTCTGATCTCAGGGTTGGCGTCTACAAAGAAATTGTCCCTATGGGTGTGGATCCAGACGACATCCCTTTCAGGATGGCGGGTAAGGGAAACACTTTTTTTCAATTATTCAATAATGTATCATTTCTTTAAAACATTCAGAAAAACTATGAATCTGTGTGTACGTATATTGAGAAGAACAATATTTTATGCAAAAGGAATACATTTGGAACCAGAAGAATTTCATAAAGAAGTGAAGGCCCTCATTGAAAATAAGTCTGCAGACAGTGATACAATACTGTTGGACTGCAGAAACTTCTATGAGAGTAAAATTGTAAGAATCACTTTATTTGGTTAAAGTCAAGTATGTCAGAACTTCATTACTGATAATAGTTCAGTGAAAAACACGACACTCTCTCTGTTCTCAGGGTCATTTTAGTCAGTGTTTGGCCCCTGACATCCGGAAATTCAGCTACTTCCCAGACTATGTGGATAAGAATCTGGCTCTCTTCCAGGACAAAAAGGTTCTGATGTACTGTACGGGGGGAATTCGCTGTGAACGTGGGTCAGCTTACCTTCGATCCAAAGTAAGTCGAAATGCAAATGATTTAACAAATCTTGACTAAACATGCGCAGGCTTATGAAGCCATTTTCAAAAATGATTTTCAGAATGTCTGCAAGGAGGTGTACCAGCTTAAAGGTGGCATTCACAAATACCTTGAGCAGTTTCCTGATGGCTTCTACCGTGGCAAACTCTTTGTGTTTGATGAACGCTATGCAATCGCGTTCAACAAGGACATCATCTCAGGTGTGTAGTGCAAACTTTTTGTGCTTATTCACATTTCAAAAGTCCTAACATCGATTGACCGACTTTACATTAAATGTCTTGTTTCCCCCAGAGTGCAGATACTGTAGTTTCCCATGGGACCAATATCAGCTGTGCTCCACGGACTTCTGCTGCCAGCTAGTACTGTCGTGCACCACCTGTAGAGAGAACGGTCTGACAGCCTGCTGTCCCGTGTGCCAAGCTAAAGAGCAAAACCACAGCGACGGCTCCTCTAATGGGACTCCTCATAAAGAGGAATGTGAATGCACAATGTCACGACCCCGAATCCCTAAAGACACTTTATGACAAATCCAAACTTGGTATAATCAAGATCAGATTTGATGCGGTTTGGCAGTCATCTCAGATTGGCTGTGTAATTTTTAAAGACATTTTTTAACCAATCTGCCTCTTAATGCTTTTAATGTATCGGTGTAACATTCTCCAGCAGATAAAGTCGATATAAAAGTGCTGCACCAATTAAACCGTGCTTTTAAAAAAAACTGGACACAGCTGTAAATCATGAAAACAAATTTCCTCTCCTCCTTCATCATTTATTTTACATACAGAATCATACAAATAAAAAGCTAGTCTAATGATCGTGTCATTGAACACTAGACAAAGTACAATACTCATAAAACGAAAAAGGCAAATCATTTATTTGCTTCTTTCCTTGAACATGAGATCAAATAAATATATCAACACAAATCACATTCCACAAACAGGCATTTGGTCGTCATTCTTTGAGTAAGCGAACAGCATGTAAAGCTTGAATCGAAAGGCGTTTTCCCTTGTAGAGAAAGCGGCGTTGAAATGTTCTCTTATTTTTGGCAATCTACAAACTTCCAGCATCTGCAGAGGGTAAAGAGAATATAGAGCGAGCAAATCAATTCTACAAAATGTGATGTAAAGCTATAAAACGCTCATGCATTTTAGTACAAAGTTACATTTATGTTGGTAATCTGAATGTTTATTCTAGTTTACCTGGTTTGTAAAGGGACCAATGAATCCAGCAATAGACCCTATGGCCAGTGATAGAAGAGGTACCAGATGGTATCATTGCTAAGTGTTGGTCCAAGCAATGGGTTCAGCTGTGCTAGAATAGCTATCAGCCAGCTGAAGCAAAACCAACAAGCACAGAGTGAAAAAAAATTACAGTATTTTTTGGTAATTTAGAACAAGACATTACAATGATATGCAAATACAAAAAAAAAAAAAAATTGTATTTAATAATTTTTTTTTAATATAAAAAAAATATGATTAATGGGGACCCGGATAGCTCAGTGGTAAAGACGCTGGCTGCCAACCCTGGAGTTCGCTAGTTTGAATCCAGGGTGTTCTGGGTGACTCCAGTCTGGTCTCCTAAGCAACCATATTGGCGCAGTTGCTAGGTAGGGTAGAGTCACACAGGGTAACCTCGCCATAATGCGTTTCGTTCTCAGTGGGGTGCGGGGTCACTACACCCCCACGAGAATTTCAACCATTTAAGCATATGCCTTCAGATCAAAAGAAACATTTCAGGCAAGTGACCCCAAACTTTTGACTGGTAGTGTATATATAAATTATGTATTGGGGTCTTCTAGCTATTAACATTTAATAACTGCATAATTCTCTTTGAAAAAGTCTGTATACAATTCCTATAATGGCTTAATTTTGTTTTAACTTGGTCTTCTAACTCTGCAGACCTGCTGGCAGGTCCTAAAGGGGGTGGTATGTCACGAAAAACTTTTACCCTTAAAGTCTCTGAATACATAAATCAGGTATATGTGGTATTGTTTGAAAGCAGGAATATTACATTTCATAGATAATTATCACTTCTGCATTTATGTTACATAAATTAAAGGCCTGAAATAATCCAATTCACAAATCAGCACCACCTAGAATTTATGTGGTAGAAATATTAATATGAATATAAAAGTCCTTCAAATATCATGTAAACAGACAAGTCATATATCAGATAAAATCAAATCAAAAAAATCAAATCACTTTATTGTCACACTACTGTGTACACGAGTGCAACAGTAGGTGAAATTCTTGTGTGCAGTTCCGAGCAACATTGCAGTAATGACAGTGACGAGACATAAACCACTTTACAATAACAACATATTTACACAACACAATTTACATAACAAATGTACACAATACACTCAATGTAGAATACACATACACTAGATACGGGTATAAATATATATAAACACTAATTGAATTGGGAGAATATATTGACAGAGTGATGATTAATAAAGTGCAGTGCTGATTGTTGATTGTGAGGGATCATGTGTTCAAAAGTCTTATTGCTTGTGGGAAGAAGCTGTCATGTAGTCGACTGGTGCGGGTCCTGATGCTGCGATACCGCCTGCCTGATGGAAGCAGTGAGAGCAGCCCATGACTCGGGTGGCTGGAGTCTTTGATAATCCTCCGAGCTTTATTCACACACCGTCTGTTATATATATCCTGGAGGGAGGGAAGATCACCTCCGATGATGTTTCTGGCAGTTCGCACCACCCTTTGCAGGTCTTTGCGGTTGTGGGCGGTGCTATTGCCGTACCAGGCGGTGATGCAGCCAGTCAGGATGCTCTCTACAGTACTGGTGTAGAACCGTGTGAGGATGTGGTGGTTCATTCCGAACTTCCTCAGCCGTCTCAGGAAGAAGAGGTGCTGGTGAGCCTTCTTCACAACGGCCTCAGTGTGGACGGACCATGTGAGTTCCTCAGTAATGTGGACACCGAGGAACTTGAAGCTGCTGACTCTCTCCACCGGTGCTCCATTAATGGTGATGGGGCTGTGTTCTCTGTCTTTCTTCCTGAAGTCCACCACAAGCTCCTTGGTTTTACTGACGTTGAGGAAGAGGTTGTGCTCCTGACACCAGCGTGTCAGAGTGTGCACCTCCTCTCTGTAGGCTGTTTCATCATTGTCAGTGATCAGACCTACAACCGTCGTATCGTCAGCAAACTTAATGATGGCATTGGAGCTATGTGTTGCCACACAGTCATGTGTGTAAAGGGAATACAGGAGTGGGCTGAGAACACAGCCCTGCGGGGCTCCAGTGTTGAGGGTCAGTGATGAGGAGATGTTGCTGCCCATTCTAACCACCTGACGTCTGCCTGACAGGAAATCCAGGATCCAGCTGCACAGCGAGCTGTTTAAGCCCAGAGCCCGGAGTTTCTCATCAAGCTTGGAGGGCACTATGGTGTTGAATGCTGAGCTGTAGTCTACAAACAGCATTCTCACATACGTGTTCCTTTTTTCCAGGTGGGAAAGAGTAGTGTGTATTGTAGATGCAATGGCATCATCAGTGGAGCGGTTGTTACGGTAGGCAAACTGTAATGGGTCCAAAGAGGTGGGCAGAACAGAGCAGATGTGATCTTTGATCAACCTCTCAAAGCATTTGCTGATGATGGGGGTGAGGGCAACAGGACGCCAGTCATTTAAGCAAGTGATTTTTGATTGCTTCGGTACAGGCACAATGGTTGATGTTTTGAAGCATGTGGGGACTACAGACAGGGATAGGGACAGGTTGAAAATGTCCGTAAAAAAGCTCTCATTCTCTGGAATGTGACTACAGTATATTATGTTGCCATAAAATGTGATATCTGTAAGGCATCAAATACAAACTTCTATTTTATGTGCCGATCACTGTAAGCCTCAAATAGCTAAACATTTTATATATCTGCCTTTACCATAGGCAGTTTTCTTAGAAATTAGCCATTTTGTACTTCTGTAAGCTTGCTTGGTTGAATAATACAATGTTATATCTTGGATGTCCAGAACAAAACATGCGGTCCAGCAGGAAAAGCATGCTAAACAAATCATAAGAAATATCTGTTCTCGACTAATACATCATCACAAAGGGGAGGATCTCAGCTTTCTAGATTGAGCTTCTAGTCCACTCAGAGGCCGAGATATTCAATGAAACAATGCTGGTGGTGCATGAATTGAAAAATAGACTGAATGTCTATGGACGAACACATCTGTGAGGGCTAAAACGCTCTAGAGCGCCACCTACATTTCAGATTCAGATACATTTTGTGATGGAGAGTGATAGAGGGGAAAAAAGAGAGTACTTGCTGCCATCTAGTGGAATAAAATAAGACTTTTTGGAGGGAGATGGAGTGAACAGAACCAATTACATGATTACAAATTAGGAAGTAAAAAAAATGTAGACACACTTATGGCAATAAATCCACAATATGTGTAAATGGTAAGCTTTTAAATTTGAGTGTGAGAATTGCAGGCAGCAGCCCAAAAATGACATTAATACATATTAGTACATTAAGAAATATAAATTTCCACCAAATAAAAATTACAATTAATAAAAACTGAAAATGCCCAACTTCTATTATTATAATACCAAAAGTTATATCACGTATAACTTTTTTGGCAAGCACTGCCTCCTTATGGCTGCTTGAATCACACACAATCCTATTTCTTCAAAATACTAAAAAAAAAAAAAAAAACAACAGCAAAGGGACAGTAGAGCCATATTATGGTGTGTAACATACAAATAAATTTAAATGCATTCATTTGTACGTATAACTACAAATAATAACTTTAATATATATAAAACATGACAAATATTTTAAAGGAAATGTACTTACAACAGGTAGCAACAAACTGCAGTCAGAACCAACATGGTCACAATGACTCTAATGAGCAGAAAATACAGTGTTCACTCATGTTAATTAACACGATTAATAACAATTAGCACAAAAAGTCAGCTGGGACTTTTACGTTTCACGACTGGCCCCTTTGTCACATGATACATCCAACTCACAGTAAGACAGAAGAATTTCAGAAAAACACTTTCATTTCGTATTTAATTTTAATTGAATGCTTTTCCTAAATCCCTGCAAGTCAGATCACAAACTTTGCTTTGTTTTGGTGCTTTTTTTGGCTCTTCAAAAGTCTTAAAACAACTGTTTAAACAGACGTATCTACTAAAACTTGATTTTTTAAAATAAAGTCTTCACCAGGTCTCACACTTTCAATGTATACAACACGTCTTTGACATATATACGATATTCAATCAATTTTAGTTTAAGGCAATGCTAATGTTTGCTTACCCTCGATTCGGTCCTTTAGGAATAAAAAACGGAATGACTCCACCAACAAGACCCCACAACACAGTCATAACTGATACAGCAATCACGAAAGATGAGCTCGCCATTTTATTTAATCTATGTATATCGAGGTTTCTGAACTAATTTTCTGTAAAACGACTAAAGTTCAGCAGACTCCACAACGCTCTCGCTCGACTGCTGTGTGGACGGTGATGATCACATGACTCTCCACAGGCCGAAAAGAGAAGTTACAGACTTGACTGGTGATGATGATGATGATGATGGCTCACCACCTCTGCACTCACACTGTGGAAAACACAGATCAAATTAATACCGCCTTCTTTTGATACTGCAGGTCTTGTCAGTGTCACTTTTATTTAATCTACATTGGAGTCACATGAGCCTTTTCTCCAGCATGTATTTTTAAAAATTGAATCTTACTGGCATATCACATTGTAAAAAACAAAAACAAAAAACAATTAGTGCAAATCTGTTCATTACAATTCATTTGGAGCAATTAGAATCAGGGGGTGAATCATCAGGTTGACAAGTTGCCAGATAGGAAGTTTATGTAGTTCCCTGTGTTTAATATGTCCGTGAAGAATGTCCCTGCGTACATTTTCCCCATATGAAGAAACAATGTATTGCTCAAACTGTGCTTGTCCCTTATGCTGTGAACACACGTGTTCTGATGAGACTGACTTTTCGATCATGTTTGGGGTCCCAGAGACCTAAATGCTTTATGTGCATTTAAATAAAAATAAAAAAAACATTAAAATTAATATTCCCCCCGGAAGCATTAACCCTCCGTTTTACCACAAGTTTAAGGAATAGTTCACTCAAAAAAAAAAAAGAAAATTCTCTCATCATTTATTCCCCCTCATGCCATCCCAGATGTGTATGACTTTTCTTCTGCTGAACACAAAAGAAGTGAATGGTGACCAGAACTTTGAAAATCCAAAAAGCACATAAAGGCAGTATAAAATGAAACCAGTGGTTTAATATCTTCAAAAGTGATATGTCCCGTACTTACTGTACAGTCCTACTGCAATTATTTCCTAAATAGTACTTACTGTAGGATTGTACATGTTCTTAATTCCTCCAGGACTCACACATCTGTACCATATATTCAATGAAGGGCTGTTTTCTTATGTTGAACCCAGTGGTGCGTGATGTTGATTTGCTATTGCACTGATATTGTTTTTCTCTCACTGTCTTTATTGTTATTATTATTATTGTGAGCTCACCAGGAAAAATTCCAGACAACTCTGTTGTTTGGCAATAAAATATTGATTGATGATAGGTGTGGGGGAGAAATCTTTTTACTATAAATCTCCACTTTCACTTCTGAAAGTCATGCGCGATACCCTAAAGTGGAGACTTACAGTAAAAAGGATTTAAGCATTTATCTACTAATCACCCACACAAATCATTGCACTTCAGCACACCCACTGGAGTCTTATGGATTACATTTATGCTGCATTTATGTGCTTTTTTGGACCTTCAAAATGATCACCATTCACTTGCATTGAAAGGACCAACAGAGCTGAAAATATTCTCTTTAAAATATTAATTTGTGTTCCGCAGAAGGAAGTCATACACATCTGGGATGGCATGAGGGTGAGTAAATGAGATCATTCAGAACTGTGAATTTTGTTTAGGCCCTATTTGACCCCAAAACACAGCTTAAGTAAACAACTGACAAGATGGTATTTCTGTATGGTCTACTACACTAATCAGGGAATCCTAGTGTATGCAAATTCACTGCATTTTCATACTTTTATCCTTGCAGTCTCCTAGAAGACCACAAAAAGTAATATTAAATTGCATTATCATGGAAGAAATTCAAAGCGTGTTAATTTGAAGTTGTTTATAAACAGTTCTCATAAGATTATTATAGGTTACTAAGTATCAAGCTGATACTTTAATGCAAAGTTTCATTAATCAAAGGTCTCTCTCAGACCCAAAACCGACATGATGGTCTAATAAAATCAGATAATTTAAGGAACACAGCACTGTCTTGTTTTCTTTACCATATTGTAAGTGCATACACAATTGAGCTCAAACCTAAAATACTTCCACAATGCAAGTACAATTTGTGAAATCCCACTCTCAAAGGAGTCCAAAGAACCACAAAATATTCACGTTTTTACAGTCTTTTATTGATAACAAAATCATAATTTCACTCCTGCATTTTCTCAATGGTCTCCTCCTTGTATTTGCCCTTCTCCTTATTGTCCTGTCGGGACTTGGACTTGCGCTCAAGGATCTTCTTGCGATCCTTGTCGAGCTTTAGCCTGGTGATCACCACCTGGAGGACAAGATTTTTTTATTGGATTAAAAAGTCCACAAAAGTGCAGAAAAACAGCCTGAAGAACCAGTCAGTCAAATATAAATGCATATATCAGCACTAACAACACAGTTAAACAGCCCAGATGCACTGTAATGCACAGTTTAAAGGGATAGTTCACCCCATAATGGAAATTCTCTCATTTACTCACCCTCATGCCATCCCAGATGTGTATGACTTTTCTTCTGCTGAACACAAAAGAAGTGAATGGTGACCAGAACTTTGAAAATCCAAAAAGCATTAAGTCAGCATAAAAGTAATCCATATGACTACAGTGGGTGAAAGCAGACCACAATTTACCAAATTTTTCACAGTACATATCATCATTGCAGTCTCTAGACACGATCACGATTTCAAGCTTGATTACACTTCCTACTGTTTGACACATGCACAGAGCGCAAGATGGCACTACAAGAAGTGTAATTGAGCTTGAAATCAAGATCACCAAGCAGACTGCTGTCAAGATCTAAAGAAAAAAAAAATGTAGTTATATTTTGGTCTGTTCCCACACAACACCAACTGGATCATTTCAGAAGACATGGATTAAACCACTGGAGTCTGATGGATTACTTTAAGGCAGATGTTGTGCTTTTTGGAGCTTCAAAAAGGCCCGATCACCATTCACTTGCATTGGACCTACAGATCTGAGATATCCTTCTACAAATATTTGTGTTCTGCTCAAGTCATACACATCTGGAATGGCATGAGGGAGAGTAAATGATGAGAGCATTTTCATTCCATTAAATGCAGCCATTTGTCTGCCTTTCTTGCAGATGATTCCATATTAACAAAGCAGTTAATAAAATAACTGACATTTCTGATCACAAAAAGGAACTTTATAATAAAGCACAAACAGGGCTAATAACTGTTCAAAGTTATAACATCATTAACAATCTGTAACTCTAAACAGATCATCTGGATATGCTCAGACATCCATCTGTACAATCTAGGGAACTATGCTCAGATAAAGGAACATAAACGTGTCAGTGATCACACACTGGATCGTTTTGTCAGGAAGAAGAGTGGCAACACAAGTTAATCCAAAGCCACTGGCTTTGATGCAATAAAACTAGTTCCAACATAATTTATTGGTTTATATGTAATGAAATGGAGTCAGTATTTACATAATAAACCATAATTACAGAAGTATTTAGTGCGCTACCTGTTAGATGCTTCAACCGCACACTAATCGACAGATCTATATAATCTCCCAATATTTGTCCATTTTGAGAATAAGCACATGCACTTGTCCGATTAACAGACTGGTTATCTGCCCCTTGTGGCCAAACTCTATTGGCAGCCAAGTAAATCACTATATTTTGTCTTCTCAGTTTAAGATTATTTAGAGTAAATATTGTGCAAGGGTCAGTGAGTATTTAATTATGTGATAAGGTTATGCTAGTCACCCGTGCTGGATATTTTCGTCATTACAGCAGAAGCATACAGATAAAGGGTCTACTTTTATTTGTGTACACTCACAATAACAACAAAACATTGTGTTTTTGTAAAATAAAGAAAATAAAGGGTGAGCTGTCACACGTCTCTGTCTCCGAGCATATTTCTGAAACACGTCACAAAAATGAACTGAAAATACTGCAAATACTCATCACACAAACATGAAACATGTCTAAAGCTTAAAATGTCTACTTTTAAATAAAACAATTCAATTTTAACACAAATATTCTCCTGCAATGTTATCTGTATGAAACAAAGCGATGTACAGTTTTTACTGGCTCAGCGAATTATCTCTAATGTGATCACACCCACCAGCAGAGCGCACCAATCATACGGTAATGTGCTGAGACGATCAAGGCAAATGTACACGCCCCCCGACAGTGATGTTTGATGCAAACAATTCATTCACTTTACTGCTCGTTTGTAATGATACACATGCGAAGAAACTCCTTTATAGTAAGGAAGAGTTAACATTTTCCTCAGAAGAAGAGCGGGACTCCGATGATATAATCATATAATATGCTGATATTATAATGATTTCTGAAGGATCATGTGACACTGAAGACTGCAGTAATGATGCTGAAAATTCAGCTTTGATCACAAATTGCATTTTACAATATATTCAAATAGAAAACTGTTAAACTGTAAACTTTTAAATTGTAAAAATAGTTCACAATATCACTTTTTTACTGTATTTTGGATCAAATAAATCCAGTCTTGAACAGAAGAGACTTCTTTTAAATGGTAGTGCAGGTCTAAAATTAAGTAAAGTCTTTATGTAAAGAAAAGTAATAGTCAGATTACTTTTAACTTAAAACTTGATTTTGATCATTAAGTCTCCTCACATTCATTCTCTATCACTGATTGATAGGCCCAGGGGAGGGGTCTTTTGTCTCAGGTGTGAAACACCTCAATATTCATGATCGTTCACGCTTCCTCGCATATGACCTTTCAACACTAAAATTGTCTTACAAAAGTTAAATGACTATATTGTTTTGTATGAACGAGTGATCAGGATGATTTTCACATCATTTTGTAGCAAAAAATCTAGGCTACAAGATTCTCTCAAAACTACTAGTTCTCTAAAGGCTTGTGGACAAATGTTTAGTATGTTATATGGCTTTATTTCAATGACTTAATTTTATTTTTTTCAAAAAACAAGCATAAACGTTTTCTCAAAAATACAAACCTAAACATACATGTTGCTCACATATTATCAGTTTGTGTTGAATACAGTGTTATCAGATTTTAGCCATTAATATGTTTTTAAGCAACTGAAAAAAGCACAAATGTCTATTCATGTCAAAACTTTTCCAGGGCCCAAAACACCCTCAGTCCCCAGAGGGTTAAAAACAAAACAGATACTCGAAATCTTGTCACCTGAAAAATTAACAATGTCCCATTCATTATTCCTTAGGAATACACTTGGAATATCTCGACTTGCTCCTTAAATCAACACACACTTGCGTGTTTCAGATGAGAACCATATTTAGCACTTAAAAAGCGCTAGATGAATATCATTAAAATGCAAGATGAATATCATTACATTTGCTGCAGCGACCTGAAATTTAGCTTAGGTGGCTGCCACAAAAACAAAGTGAAAAGACAGGAAAAACCCTGACGGTCAAAGTGATGGAAAGCATTTTTACTATCCATCAATGTTTTTAAAATGAGCTAAAAAACCTGCCCCATATTTAACACATATCAGTCTAGCATATTTTTTTTCCTTATGAAGAAACAAAGAAAACAAAAAAAACTTCTGTAGATATAACAGTCCCTTACCTTGCTGGGGTGGATGCCAACATGGACTGTGGTGCCATTGGCCTTCTCGCGCTGCACACGCTCGATGTAAATCACATACTTCTTCCTGTAGACCTGGACAACTTTGCCAATCTGTTGGCCTTTGTAGTGTCCCCGGACAACCTGATGAAAATAATTAAGACAAGTTAAATGGGCCAGTAATATGACCATCTTTCTCCCTTTAGAAGTACACCACTAAAGATGCCATTAAAAGCATTTTCACTATTCAAATGTTAGACACAGCATCTCCACAAATGTAAAGATTATTTTTTTTACTGCACAAGTCCAAAACTACTGATCTTGCCCAAAACAACCAGTGAAACCAAGACCAGGTCCAAATGAATGCGTTTATCACATTTTAGTAATTTTGACAGTGCTCGGGTTGAATAAATTGGCAATGTCACCTCACCTGGACCTCATCGTCCTTCCGGATGGGCATGGACCTCACGTTGTATTTCTGGCGGAGCTCTTTGGACAGAGGGGAGGACATGATCTTCCTGCGGACGTGTGAAGGGGCATTGAAGTGCCTCTTGCGGTTCTTGCGCCGGGAAGAGGTCACAAATACATTGAGCTTCATGATGGCTGCAAATATTAGGACACAGTTCAAACTCAACTCTAGACAAATGATCAGATCAAACAATGCCTCGTACATCTGTCCTATAGAAGTGATAGTCGTATCTTTTTGGACATGAGAACACAATAATTCACATTACTTTTGAATAAAGCGGTCGTGCTGTCCCAAAACAATTAACAGCCTATTAATTTAAAACCATGTGCTCTGGGACGTCATGTCCAGTATTTCGTGTATAGCATTGAGCGACATATAAGTCAAAACCACTGACAACATTGTCACATTTTCAGTTTCAAGAGTGATTGAGCGAAAACATGTGCCACTTAATGAAACGAATTTACAGCCTTGTTTAGTGATGCAAATATTGCTAACGTTACTCGCACGGGACAGGGCAGAGCTCCTATTGCAGACACTGCCTAAACTTAGGCGACTAAATCTAACGTAATTGTTTACTGTGTGGAAGAAATAGCACTTCTAAATGAACGATAGTGATATTGTGTAACAATAATGTGTGTTTTAACATTTAAGGGACACAAAATCCACATGGATGGCAAAGGATGTTTGTGAAATGCTTTAGCAATCTTTGCTTACCCTGCCGCTTGTCGCTATGGCCGCCGGAAAAGAGACTTAGAATCTACTTCCGCTAGAATTAGTTGTAGAGCAAATCTCGCGAGATCACGGTGGAAAATGGGATTTCGGTGGCCGTCTTGACCTCTTGTTTCTTGCATTTTAAAAATCCGTGGTCCAAAATCTGTAATGTAATTTTTTTTTTTAATAATAATGACATAATAATCGGTGCAAAGGATAACATTTACATATTGGAGATTAAAAATTATTTGAACGGTAGTCATTTCTTTAATATTGGTCATTTACTATAACTGCATAAACAAATAAGCATAGCAAAAGTGAAAATTATGTATTTTTGTATTAAAATGGCCTTTCTATATTATTAAACTTAATATCAACAAACAAAAACCTGTCAACAGACATAAATTAGACGAACTACTCAAATAAAAACCCAACTCCCTCTTCAATTTTTCAAAACTACCCAGAAATATAAATATGACATTATAATTTTATTAGACTATATATAAAAAAAAACCGTTAAAAAAATTAACGCATTTAATCGCATGCCCACGGACCATAATAAGGACCATAATAAGGAAGATTCCTGAGAAATGTAAGCTTGCAGTACCACCTGTTTACTCCAGAGGGCGAAGTAAGTGAAATTTCAGCTGTATGAGCAACACACAGTTTATACAGTGAAGAAAACAATTCAGTAGGTGTTGTTGCATTCAAAACACAAGAACACCTACTGAACTGAGCGCAAATGCAATCTAAGGGATCTCAAGATTTGTTTAAAGATTGAGTATTAAACTATATTTAACTTGACAGTGACCTAAACATTTTATGTTTATGACGCAACACACACACATGGATTGTTGTGAAATGGATTGCTGTGAACTGTATGCCAATGATTGACTTCATCAATAATATGGTAGTAAACATCCATCCATCCATCGTCAACCACTTATCCTGTGTACAAGGTCACAGGCTGGAGCCTATCCCAGCTAACATTGGGCAAAAGGCAGGATACACCCTGGACAGGTCACCAGTCCATCGCAGGGCCACACATAGACAAACAACCACTCTCACTCACATCTAGGAGACATCAATTAACCTAGCCTGCATGTCTTTGGATGGTGGGAGGAAGCCAGAGCACCCAGAGAGAACCCCCGCAGACACGGGGAGAACATGCAAACTCCACACAGAAAGGCCGGGGCAACCGGGGTTTGAACCCACAACCTTCTTGCTGTGAGGCGACAGTGCTAACCGCTGCCACAAGAATGTAAAGATCTGAATAGATCTGAATATATTTATATATATGTGTATATATACATGTGTGTATATATATATATATATATATATATATATATATATATATATATAATTTTTACATATTTAAAGATAACTATGTATAATTATATATTGAGTTATTGTTTTATGAGGGGCTTTCTCAGCAAATATTTGTATATGCGATTTATCGCGATTAATTAATCGGGACACCATGTAATTAATTAGATAAAAAAATTTAATCTATTGACAGCCCTTATATATATACTACAGTTAGTTTTGGCACCATCATAACTGGCCTGGTTGCCCCGCTCCGAACGAGACTCGAACTGGCGTCTCCGGCATGGGAGGCTGGTGCGCTAACAAGCTACAGCCTATAGCGTCTGTTGCTAGTGCACCTCTTGAGATCAGGAGAGTGAGGTTTACACACTCCACAGCTATCTACCAGCTGGCTCCCGTTACGTTTACATAGAACATCGCTCGTATTACCACTACATTACTTAAGCTAGGACATTGTTTTAAACGGCTTTAAATGAACAATTTCATGATTAAGGCTCATTGCAGCTGAGAGACATGAAGGACTGTTTGATTACAGAACTCGAGGCGCTTACCGAGTTTCCACATTGGATACACACTGTTTAAAAATGGCTGAGGACATCATTGTTTCTATAGTGATCGACTCTTGCGCCTACCACGAAATAGGGAGAAACACCCCCCCGCTTGGACGCTATTTTTCCACTGAGAAAGCTGACCTTAAGAACACCGACAGCATATCTGCTTGAGAGCGGCAACGGTGATCGCAATCGTACTTCGCACTCGTACTTGATCGTACTTACCTACGGCACTAGTGCCTGCGGCCGAATCACAGCAGTGCTGATGTAGGGCCATATAGCACGATTGTGAGTGTGATAATACTTATATATATATATATATATATATATATATATATATATAAACTCAGCAAAAAAAAAGAAACATCCCTTTTTCAGGACACTGTAGATTAAAGATAAAGATAATTTTGTCAAAATCCAAATAACTTTACAGAACTTTATTGTAAAGGGTTTAAACAATGTTTTCCATGCTTGTTCAATGAACCATAAACAATTAATGAACATGCACCTGTGGACCAGTCGTTAAGACACTAACAGCTTACAGACGGTAGGCAATTAAGTTCACAGTTATAAAAACTTAGGACACTAAAGAGGCCTTTCTACTGACCCTGAAAAACACCAAAAGAAAGATGCACAGGGTCCCTGCTAATCTGCGTGAATGTGCCTTAGGCATGCTGCATGGAGGCATGAGGACTACAGATGTGGCCAGGGCAATAAATTGCAATGTCTGTATTGTGAGACGCCTAAGACAGCACTACATGGAGACAGGAAGGACAGCTGATCGTCCTCACAGTGGCAGACCATGTGTAACAACACCTGCACAGTACATCCATATTAGGTACATCCGAAAACACACCTGCAGGACAGGTACAGGATGACACAGCATCATCGGACTGAGCTTGTTGTCATTGCAGGCAATCTCAACACTGTGTGTTACAGGGAAGACATCCTCCTCCCTCATGTGGTACCTTTCCTGCAGGCTTGCCCTGACATGACCCTTCAGTATGGCAATGCCGCCAGCCATACTGCTCGTTCTGTGCGTGAAGTTAGACCGGAATGTCAGCGTTCTGCCAAGGCCAGCGAAGAGCCCGGATCTCAATCCCATTGAGCACGTCTGGTACCTGTTGGATCGGACGGTGAGGGCTAGGGCCATTTCCCCCAGAAATCTCAGAGAACATGCAAGTGTCTTGGTGGAAGTGTGGGGTAAAATCTCACAGCATTAACTGGCAAATCTGGTGCAGTCCATGAGGAGGAGATGCACTGCAGTACTTAATACACCAGATACTGACTGTTACCTTTGTTCAGGGCACATTATTCCATTTCTGTTAGTCACATGTCTGTGAAATGTTTTCAGTTTATTTCTTAGTTGTTGAATGTTTTTATGTTCATACACAAATTTACACATGTTACGTTTGCTGAAAATAAAAGCAATTGAAAGTGAGAAGACGTTTCTTTTTTTTTTTGCTGATTTTATATATATATATATATATATACAAACACACACAACAGTTGGTTCCTCGAATCTAATTGGACGAGAGACATTCCATGAGTACTGATGGTCTGACACTTCCCTATGGGTGTATATCACTCTACTTGTGTTTGTGTCGTGCTAAACTAAAGTGCAAGAACAGTGCAGATGTGTCAAGAGCTTCTGTTTATATTTTAGTCAGCAGGTGGTGGCAAAACATTTTTTATGTGTAAAATGAGCCAGTTAGGTGATGTGAAGTGAAGCTGTCAGCCACTGTTTACATACAACAGCTCTTCACTTGTATTACTACTACACTACTAAAGCTAGAAAAAACACAGAGCTAGCTTTAAATGGCTTTAAATGAATAACTTCAGTTTTACAGCTCATCAAAGCTAAGAGACACAACAAACTGATTAATTACACAATGGGTGCAGAGAATGCTGACAGCATCTCTGCTTGGGAGTGGCAACAGGTGATTGCACATGCTCTGTCTCTCTCTCTCTCTCACACACACACACACACACACACACACACACACACACACACACATCCATCCTTGTTTATCCAATAACTTGTTCAAAACAGCACAAGCTGTGATACTATTTCTGAAGTGACATTTTTTAATTACTAATAGAGGCTTGGATGCATCATTTGTTTTGGACCAGCAACGGCAGATTCTGATCCGTCTCGTAAGAAAGTAGTTCCATGCACAAATGCGTATTTTATGACCGTCCTCAATTTTTCCTCATTTGTTAAAAATGTACTTGTTCATTGAACTGTTGCATGAAAGCAATATCACACTAGCAATCGTGCTATATGGAGTTAAAAAAAAAAAAGTTATTTAATGATTCTATTAAATTTGCCCTCCATACAAAACAACCAAATGCAGTCAGAATGTACAACATTATAATGTGTTTTGGGTTTCACATGTGCTTTGACTTTCACAGGTTCTTTTAAAAGGAAAATGCATTCTACTCCCTTTGTCGAAAGCTTATACAGAACAAGAGAGAAGGCAAATCTAAGTCACTAGTCATTTTATTAGACTGATGTAATTGTCTGAGAATTTGAAAACAGTTTTTATCCAAAACAATATTCTGCATCTGATTTTTTTGGCTTTTATCCAGCCGACCTTTTAAATGAGCAAAACATTAGTTTGCCACAAGTGTTCTCTTTGAAAATGCATGCCTATTAAACTGCCCTGACATGTCATAACAGCAGGTGTTCTTTTACACATCACAATGAAATCCATTGTGAAAATGAATATGGCATTGAATGGGCCAGATGAGGGGAAAAACATGGATTGACCCAATTTGTAGCTGTAGATACTGTTCTCTGCTCTATAGGTTCTTCGGTTCCCAGAATGGGCCTAAGGCGCATAAAGCTCTGTCTGGTTGTTTGTTCTCAGGCTTTGGGAGTTAAGAATAAAAAGGGTCTTTTGAGTGAATACCATTCAATTGGTACATATGAAAATGACAAAGGTACAAAGCTCTTATCATTAGTATTTCTCAGGATTTAGTGTTCTTTGAACTTACCCAAAATTCTCTTGAAAACACATCGTACACCTGTAAATTTGTAACAATATGCTCTCTTTGAACTCATGATTAATCAGACAGAGAAACACAGAGGCGTTTTAACAGGCTTAATAACTTTGTTTGCAAAGAAAATCACATAGGTGAGACTGGGGCTAGTTGTCACATGTGGAAAATGTTACGGTATCTCAAGAAAATATTTTTAACCTTCTATCTATCTATCTATCTATCTATCTATCTATCTATCTATCTATCTATCTATCTATCTATCTATCTATCTATCTATCTATCTGTCTGTCTGTCTGTCTGTCTATCTGACTATCTATCTGTCTGTCTGTCTGTCTGTCTGTCTGTCTGTCTGCCAATCCGTCCGTCCGTCTGTCCGTCCGTCTGCCTGCCAGTCTGACGTGAGAGAGTTACACATACATGAATAGACCCATAGCTTGTTCATGTGGCCCCACCTTGAACTATTCAGTTCAGGTGTGTCCCTGTAGGCTACTGTGTTTGTGTGAGGCATGACACTTCAGTATGAGTAATCCCATGCTCAATCCATTTAATGCAAATCACGGCAAGGAAACGTATAATCTAATGCAGTCTGACTGAAAACAATGTGGAAAAATATTTGGAATAAGGTGAGTCCAAAAATAGTATTAAAAAAAGTGACGAGTGGCAATTAAATTAAAAGAATCCTCAGCACTTCATATTGACTGTGTTCACAGCTGTTCATGGTCCTGATGGTGGGTAACGTGTTTGTACTCATTGAAACAAAGTATACCTGCAGAGATGGAAAAACTTGGAGAAGAAAACTGGAGTCAAATCTTCGGCAGAACGCCTCATCTGTCAGAATTTCCCCGGATCCAATGATGACAGGTTCAGAATCAGCCGTGGTGTTGCCTGGTGCTGATGACATGGACTTTGATAAAAATATCAAGGACATGGTGTCCCAAGTCAGAAACAATCCCAACTTATCCATTAGCAAATGTGTGGTGGATCGCAAACTCTGGATGTCCAACAGTCGCAGCCTCTCTCCATGGTCCTACAGGTAGGCACAGTTGCCCTTGGTTATTTGGGGTAATTTTTGTTAATAACCTTTGAAACACAAAATGTTTTCTTAACTCTTCTGTCCTATTTAGAGACTGAGAGACCTTCAAATAATAATAATAATAATAATAATAATAATAATAAAACAGGTATCAGGTTGATACTTAGCCTATCTATTCCTGATTTAATGAAAACGGACTATAAACTACATTTCAAATGAATAACATGTTTCAAGTTTCTTCACGAACAATGTGACACAGCTGATATTTACATATGCTGTCCTCTAATTGGTGAACCAACAAAATAAGCAATTGAAAATCACAGCTAAAGTATATTTTGGTTCTTAAAACATTCTGGGAACTTTAATTTATGGTTATAAAAAATAAAACCTAAAAAGAAGAAGAAGAAGAAAAAAAAAAAGTTCACAGAATTTTAGGCTCCCCAAAAACAACCAAACAGGATCTCTGCAAACACAAAACATGCCCCTAATGTTAGTGTTTGGTTCTCTTTTATTTTATTTTTTAACCTATTCCTAACATTCTATGAACTTTTTATTTGAATGGTTTTATTTTTTATAACCATAAACTAATGTTCCCATAACGTTGCAGGGAGGTTTTTGAGTGACAACCTAAAATAACTTATAAAAAATGTCATTCTATAATGGTTATTTTAAGGGTTTTATTTTTAAAATCATAAACTAACCTTCCCAGAATGTTGCAGGAAGGTTTTTGTGTAACACTAAGAATCTATAATAACTATTCCTAATTTTATGAGACCCGATTATACACATGCCCTGTTAATAACACGTCCTTTATGAAAGAAATTGACCATATATATATATATATATATATATATATATATATATATATATATATATATATATATAAAAGTGCAATTGGTAATATCCTAGCTAACATTTTTCAGTAACTAGAATGTTCCAAAAAGTTGGTTTATGGTTTTAAAAAATAAAACCAAACGGTGACCCTACCGTAAAGTGATTGGGTCATCTTGTGTTTGCTGGGATAATAGATTAATTTTGGAATGTCTATTATTATTTTTTAAATATGGTCGTACCCCAAACAGTAAAAAATTATCTCAGAATAGGAGTAAATTGCACATTATTCTGTGTGCACACTCAGACCATCTACCTTTCTATACAGAATCAGTCACGATGTGAACCGTAAACCGGTGGACATCCCGGAGGCCGTGTGCTCATGCGTGGGATGCATCAATCCTTTCACCATGCAAGAAGACCGCTCCATGACCAGCGCACTTATCTACACCAAGATCCCCGTGCGAAGGCGTCTGTGCCACCGGCCAACCAGCAAACCGAAAAAAAAGAAATGTGTTCCCCGTTACAGAACGGTGGTGGAGAGCATCGCAGTGGGGTGCACGTGCATCGTAGGGTAGCTGAGTGGGACCCACACCCACACCCACAACTGTTTTACAGGAATTCTGATCTTAATTGTAAATTCTTTGAGTGAAATACTACATAATGCATTCACTCTGTTAAACACAAAGTTTTAGTTATGTGTGGCAATTTCTGATGTATGCCCTATTATGAATAACATTGTTTCTAAAATATTTTATGATTCAAATGATTACAAGAGACATTCTCATTTTGATGATAAAATGGGGAAAGTTCATTGTGTTTATATTGAGTTCTATATTATCATCAGTGTTGGGTAAGCTACTCAGAAAGTAATCCACTACAAAATAGATCATTTTTTACTTCTCTTAATGATATAGCAACTGTAATCTGATAACGTGCATGTGAAATGTAATGCATTACACTACTTTTTTTTGTTTTTTACTAAGAAGTAATTAGATTAGAGTAATTACAGTTTTTCCTCAATCGATTTGGCACATTTACTGAAACAAACTTACAATTGTAAAAACTCTTAAGTACAATCCTCACATCACGTGGTACATTCAGCACACCACTATGTGACCTGTAAAATGGGATTACTCAATCAAAAGTATTAACTCATGTTTCAAATGTAAATAAATCCATCAATGAATCAATCATTGTCATCAAAACAAAAGGTTTCTTTATCACTGCTTAGACCAAGAAAGTCAAAATGCAAAGACATCTTGTCAATTGACAGTGTACTCTGAAAGTTAGATAGTTACCCACTATGTAATACTGTGCAATAGCTAACATTGTATATGTAGGCAGCTGAATAGTATTGATGTCAAAGAGTCATGGCACACACTATACTTTCAACAAAACATTTATTCAAACATTTCTCATTATTTTATGAACACACTTTACAGCCAACCGAAAATATGTAAAGAAAGCTTGTACAGAAAAAAATATATACATTCGCAAAATTCAGGAACAACATGTGCAAGAAAAAAGAAAATATGCTGCAAGTTCATCAACCTCATGGGTCTTCCAATCTCTCCTCTCTGTCTGGCCACAACATTTCATCTACATCACACCTGATATCCTCCTTTGCAATGCAACGAGGGAAAAATCTTTGGGCATGACTTCAGCCACCCCTACAACAATCTGCAGTGATATCCTCACAACCAGCATCCATTGCACAGAGTAAAGACAACTGGTCATGCGGACGGTGATCATAGACCTTCCATCTTCATGCAGGAATGTGGAATATGGTGGGAGATACTCCATCAAATAACATGGGAAGGCAACAGATTGTATTTGAACGATGGAACTTACGTTGTACCAAACTATAATATATGTTGGCAAGTCATTTCTTACCAACCCCCTCTCATTCTCAGGAATGAGATCCCTGTGAAGAGTTTCCAGGAAATTGAGGAGACGTTGTGTGTTATTGGGGCGGCTGTGGCTCAGGTGGTAGAGTGGGTTGTCCACTAATCGCAGGGTTGGTGGTTTGATTCCCGGCCCACATGACTCCACATGTCGAAATGTCATTGGGCAAGACACTGAACCCCAAGTTGCTCCCAATGTCAGGTTAGTGCTTTGCATGGCAGCTCTGCCGTCATTGGAGTGTAAATGTGAGTGTATGTGTGAATGGGTGATTGGGGCACATTGTAAAGCACTTTGGAAACCACTAAGGTTAAAAAAGGCGCTATATGTGCAGACCATTTATAGGGCCCATCGATGGCACCACACATTGTTATGGTCCCTCCACGCTGGCCTGGGACATCAACAGTGGCTCGGTGACCAATAATATTATGGCCACGTCTCCTGACTTTGGTCAAGTTGAATCCTGCCTCATCAACATACACAAAATGTGTGGGGATTCATCAGCCTCCAGCTCAATCACTCTATATTTAAGATAATAAAGCAATTTGGGAAATAATTTACAGTAGATATTGTAAATCATACAGTTACACATATCCCATATTGTGTAACATATTCTGCATATACAGGTTATACTTGTCAATACTGAAAGACAAGGAGATTACAGCACTGTGTAGTGTACAATGATGAATTCTTACATTGCTATTTCGGAATGAAATTGGTAAATTGGGATTCAACTGATCACAAAGTATAATCAGGACATTACTGATGTAAAAAACAGCACCATCACTATTAGAAAAAAGTAATTTTTGATAAAACCTAGACAGACCCCATTTCCAGCCACCATCACTCCAACACCTTATCCTTGAGTAATCATGCTAAATTGCTAATCTGGTACTAGAAAATCACTTGCCATTATATCAAACATATAATAACATATATATAAAGCTATTTATTTCATTAAATGAAGCTTAACATTGTCTTTGTGTTTGTTTTTGAGTTGCCACAGTATGCAATAGACTGGCATGTCTTAAGGTCAATATTAGGTCAGAAACAGCTTTCTCTAGAAACTCATCAATCAATCATTGTTTTGAGGAAATGAAGGTTATACAATGCTTGAAATTGCCAAAAAAAATGAATATTTAATACAAAGGTGTACAAACAGTCTTCAAAGACAAAGGACAACTGACTCTAACAAGGACAGAAAGAGATGTGGAAGACCAGATGTACAACTAAACAAGAGGATAAGTACATCAGAGTCTCTAGTTTGAGAAATAGACACCTCATGTGTCCTCAGCTGACAGCTTCATTGAATTCTACCCGCTCAACACCAGTTTCATGTACAACATTAAAGAGAGGACTCAGGGGTGCAGGCCTTATGGGAAGAATTGCAAATAATAAGCCACTTTTGAAACAGAAAAACAAAAGAAAAGGTTAGAGTGGGCAAAAACACAGACATTAGACAACATATAATTGGAAAAGTGTGTTATGGATTTTAACCCCATTGAGCTTTTGTGGGATCAGCTAGACTGTAAGGTGCGTGAGAAGTGCCCGACAAGACACATCTATGGCAAGTGCTACAGGAAGTGTGGGGTGAAATGTCACTTGAGTATCTGGACAAACTGACAGCTAGAATCCCAAGGAAAGCTGCCATTTCTGCACGTGAAGGATTTTTTGATGAGAACACTTTGAAGTAGCCTAAGAATTTCTGAATTGTTTTTTCAATTGTAATAGTAATTTTTCATGTTATTAATGTCCTGACTAAACATTGTGATCAGTTGAATGCCACTTTGGTGAATAAAAGTAACAATTTCTTTCCATAAGAGCAAAATCTGTACATTATTCCAAACTTTTGGCCACCAGTGTATATCGGTTGCTTTTTATTATACACTTTCAATGATACTCTCAATGTTGCACTCTTGCTCATATACTCTTAATGGCCTCTCACTTTGTTTTGCAAAGCAGCTATAAGAGAAATATTTCAAACTTGTCCCTCTATTTGACAACAAACCTATTGAGTTAATTTTAAAGTATTGTAATGTTGTTGTCATGATAGACATTCTGTGCATCAAATAGTAACACTTTCAGTCTGAAGACTGTCAGTGAATCAGAGTAATGGAGAGCTGATCAGAACATTTAATTGAACTAATCACTCAAATGACACTTGTTCAAACTGAATGATTGCCTCAGTAATAGTACTGCACATTGCAACTGTACTTTTGCACACAAGTTGGAAATTCCTTTCATATATATATACTGAATACAGAGCTTTGGGTGACCTCCAATTCAGTTTTTCTAACCCAATATATCCAGGTCTGTCAATCTATATTTAGAAGTTCTTGTTGCGCATAAATATGAAGAGGTTTTAGTTCTCAGAGAGAGAGAGAGAGAGAGAGAGAGAGAGAGAGAGAAATGATGGTGGGTGAGAATGAACTCTGATATTTTGATATGCTGATACCCAGTGGACCAGCACAGATGGCACCTGTTCTCAGAGGCACTGGCCACTCTTGTTGATTTGTCAGCATGTGATTTCCGTGACAAAATATCATGCAGTACATGATTCTGCAAATTTGCATTTGAGGTCTGGGTGGCATTTCTCTAGAAATAAAATAGTAATAAAAAATATCTCTGTGTGCTTGTCTAAAAACTGGTAATTATACCTAAAGTTCAGACAGCTGGTTGCCGTTCCAACAGAGAACTGCTCATGCTCTTAGATGGCAGAGGATGACTGAATAGGTTTTTATGTTACTCAGTAGTGGTTGAACAATATGGTTAGTGCTGACAAGATGTGTTTGTTAATGTTAAGTTAATGCACTGTGAACTAACATGAACTTACAATAAAGAATTGTTTCTTTATTAACTAACATTAAGATTAACAAAAGCTGTAAACAATATATGGGTTGTAATTCGGCCCCCTAGATCAAGCCCTGGTATTATTTTAAGTCTTATTAGCCAAGATGGGTTCATCTTTAATATCTCTACACCAGCATCAGAAATTAAAGGGATCATTTTGTCACAGAAATTATTAAAACAGAACAGCCTGAATGACTGAATGGAAACACACACACGCGCGTATGTGGGTCTGTTGTCATAGAGTTATACATAACAACCACTAGATGGCGCTGTTTGGTAGTTAAAATTGAACTAAAAAAGTTTACTCGCTTTCACAAGCTCACGTATAAATAAAGCTGGTGATCAAAACAAACGAGCTATACGCAGTATTTATTGCATATATGTCTAATTGTGTTATAAGGCGTTCGTAATACACGAGGGGGGACACTAGAATGTAAATAAAATTAAATTGCATAGGGTAAAAACCTTAAAATGGCCCAAACCCCTTAAAATTAGGGTCCATATAGCGTAAAAGTCCATGTAACTAGTGTAACATCGTTATACTTTTCCTGCTTTCGCTGCCCCTCCCAACCGATGCTCGGGAAAACAGCCCAGCCCTTCATATTCCGTCCTTCTAGGATGCAAACATGATGAACTGTGAGGATGCACGTGCACGTCTTCCTGACACACGCATGAATGCTGTTTAAGATGCTGCCATAACTCCGGACACATCCAGACAACACAGCAGCATCCCTCGCGCGGTCCGGATCTGCTGTCGTCACACGCGCGGATGGTGGGGAAGGACTCTACCAAAGCAAAACAGAAGGAAGAAAGATGAAATGTTTCTCCCGGTACCTGCCTTACCTCTTCCGACCTCCGAGTATCGTCCTGTCCTCGAGCTGTCACACGGAAGGTAGGAGCGCATGAGAGTCACACCACAGACAGAAGGACAGGGATTTTACTTTGCGGATCACTGTGTTCTCAAGAGATGCTGTGTAATGACAACTTGGGAAGTGCATCTGTAGGGATATATGCTTCATTTTCCAGATAATAGAATGATGTCAAACATTACATGCAGACAGACAGACAGACAGACAGACAGACAGACAGACAGATAGATAGATAGATAGATAGATAGATAGATAGATAGATAGATAGATAGATAGTTAGATAGATAGATAGATAGATAGATAGTTAGATAGATAGATAGATAGTTAGATAGATAGATAGTTAGATAGATAGATAGATAGATAGATAGATAGATAGATAGATAGATAGATAGATAGATAGATAGTTAGATAGATAGATAGATAGATAGATAGATAGATAGTTAGATAGATAGATAGATAGATAGATAGATAGATAGATAAAGTTAAAACATAACATGTAGAAGAAATATTGGTAACACTACATTAATGTTCCTTTTGTTAAGGGTTTATAAATGGGTCATTAATGACTAATACGTCATTTATAAATCAAAAGCATTTTAAATAATTCATATCCAGGGTTGGGGAGTAACGGAATACATAGAACAGGATTACATATTTAAAATACAAAATATAAGTTACTGTATTCTACTACAGTTTCCATTTAAATCATTGGTAATTAGAATACAGTTACATTCTAAAAGTATTTTGATTACTGGAGAGATTACTTTGCATTTTATTGTCAATTGTTTCATTTAATATTTAGTGCTTTCAGATGGAAAAATTTATACATATAAATGATGCGATCCAAAGTGCATTTGAACAGCAGTGAAACACTTTCTTATGATGTGTTACATTCATACGAGCAGACAGGGAAGTAAGCTTGAAGTAAGTTTGAAGCACAAGAAATAGAAATAAACCTTGTGTAAATTGTCAGCTTTACCCTAAGTTAAAATGCTATTTCTATCCATTTTACATGCACATGTTACCAGACATGATCATATTTATTATCAAGAAAATTTACGTTGGATCATCATTAATTTTTTTCTAGTAAGACCTTTGATATTAGGGCAAAAATCATATTCTTGATAATAATATTTGTATTGTTTTCCTATAAAAATATATAAGAATCCTTAAAACAAGATCAATATGATTTATCTTGTTTTAGAAACAACACTGCATGAGATATTTATGTTTTTCAGAGAATGTATTTTTAACATGTGTATTTTGTCTAACTGTACTGAGTATTTGTAGTCAAAACAAGTGAAAAAATCTTTCATCCAATACTTGCTAAATAGTTTAAACTGACATGTTTAAAAGCTTAATAAATACACATAGACAATGACACATAGATTGAGCTTCTAGTCCACTCAGAGGCCGAGATATTCAATGAAACAATGCTGGTGGTGCATGAATTGAAAAATAGACTGAATGTCTATGGATGAACACATCTGTGAGGGCTAAAACGCTCTAGAGCGCCACCTACATTTCAGATTGGCATTAAATGATGGAGGGTGATAGAGGAAAAATTCCTCCTTCTTGCTAACATCTTGTGGAAAAATTTTGGAGGGAGATGGAGTAAAAAGAACCAGATTTACATGCTTACAACAACAACAACTATATATATATATATATATATATATATATATATATATATATATATATATATATATATATATATATATATATATATATATATCATATATATATACGTATATCATAACATTGCAAACATATATAATGTTATTTATGAATAATTGGAGTCTATTTTTACGTGTGTGTGTGTGTGTGTGTGTGTGTGTGTGTGTTTCGTTGGGGGGTGGGGGGGTTTTGAATGTTCCTTAACCTGAGTTGTAGAGGTTAAGGAACATTTCCATAGGTTACTAATTTTGAGCATTTATAACATGTGATGTAAAATGTCTCACTATTTGACAGGTTTTCAAAGTCCCTTTTTTTCGGGAAATCCTGAAATACACGTTAACTGTTCAGTTCAGTTTATCACTCAAATTGTTATGCTGATAGTATAAAAATGTATGCAAAGCAGAAGCTCTAATGAAGCGAATTATTTGCTCTAATGAAGGAAAAGGGAACATTTACAAAATGTTATGGGATGTGCATGAGTAGATTGAAAATGATGGATCATTGCTGAATCTGTATAAAAGAAACAAAAATACTGTGTTCTTAAGTTGAGCCACCTGGTTTAAGAGTAATGAAAGTCAGCTATTTTATAGCTGTATTTCCACACATTTCTGACCAAATGAATGACCTCTCCAGTTACGAATCCATGCTATCATTAGAGCCTTCTTCTGAGCTTTTGTGAATGTACAGTTCTAGATTTGACTTTGTCTGCTTATAACTCTGAGTTAAATAATACAGCCTGCATTCATTTGTCTAGAGGAAACTTTATTATTAGTCCCAAGAAACATCATTGCAACCTTTTGTGAGTATGTGTGAATCAGGTTGTTCTAAATCTTTTTGATCTAAGTTTATCTTGGTTGCTGCATTTAGTTCCACTGGAAAATGTGGCCCACTAAACTTTTAGAAAGATGATTGGGTGATTCATATACAGAATAATACTAGATTCTCTCTCTCTCTCTCTCTCTCTCTCTCTCTCTCTCTCTCTCTCTCTCTCTCTATCTCTCTCTCTCTTTCTCTCTCTCTCCCTCATATGATGATCTCTCGCTCTATATATATATATATATATCTGCAGTGTGAATGCCTCTAAACTTTGGTCCTGGAATAGTAAATTATTGTAAGTTTATTTTTCTGGACAGTCCTGTGGTTAGTTATGTTGCAACAATATCAAGGGAGGAAAACAAAGTTGTACCAATGTTTTTTTCTGAAAATACCTAATTAAAAATGTATTTGTAAATATTGTGATTCTTCAGTCACCTGCATTTTGACATTTGAAATTAAAATTGTGACGTGTGTAACCCTGATCATTTTAGTGATTGTGTAACATTCAGCAGGATGGCTATCAAATCCATTTAGGGCCATGATATTTATCAGCTAGTTTTAATATTACAACAGTAGATTAATAATTCATTGCTGGTTCACTTTGTTTGTAGTCTTGTTTAGAGGCCTTTTGCTCCTGTCATTTTGATAAGTCATAACTATTGCAATGCAGCATTTCATAATAACAAAGAGTGTCATGTGGGGTTCTTGACCTTATGTGAGAAATAATATAGCTAGACAGCTGACACAGTTTGATAGATGCTGAATGCTGACCAACACCCAACGCTCAGCTGTAGCCACTGTGACGGTGCAGAAAAACAGATGAGTAAATGAGTGAGAGAGTTTGCAATTGTGTAATAGCAGGGCCAATACTGGGCAGATGAGCAGGGGATGAAGTAGGGGTGTCATTGAGTGTCATGGATCTTGAAAAATTGTCTTCTATTCTGTCTTCAGGATACTTTTGGCCTTCTCCTCACAGACCATACAAACCCTTTTGACAAAAATCAAGTACTTTGTACTGAATTGAATTACCGCAGAAGCACTTGAAGTCTTAACTATCACCTTAATGCTAAAATTACGATAAATGATGGATGGATGATGATGGATTGCTGTGGTAGGCTAGCTTGTTCATACACCAGCCTGTCCTGATGAACATTACGTGACTGTGGCATCATTTTTGCAAAACAAAACGAGTGAAATGTCCAGTGGTGGGGCGCCAAAAGCGAGTGAAATGATGTTGTAAACAGACATGGTTTTTTAGGTAAATATTTGATGGATGTTTTAATGAGTAAAACATGCCTCACTAAACTAAAACCTTAACCTAAACCTAACCAATAGTTCAAAAAAGCTAATTATTGGTAAATAAAACAGACATACCTAACCTAAACCAACACCTAAACCATATTGTTGTAAAATGAAAAATGACATGAAAAGCACATTTTCTGAAGCAACCTCATGTCCCTTTAATGACAGTTTCATCTTTCATGTCAGCTTGCATGCTTGACTGGTCTCGAACCGGCGGTCTGCCGAATCCAAAGTCGAACACACTATGATGTTAATCACATTGGATACGTGTGTAAATGTAGGTGGGTGTGTAATACAAGTGTTCAAATGTATAATTTTGTGTCAGTCATAGAGCAAAATATATCTGTTAATAAAGTCATAATCAGCCACTGTAGTTGTGAATTGTGTGAAAGTTGTTGTTACACTTTTATTGTTAATTTCACAGGAAACTGCAGCAAAACATACAATAAAGGTAAAAGTCTGTTTGCAAAAATGTAGTTATAGCAACATTCTTTCTATGAGACAAGGTTGAACAAATCGCACTTACTGACAGACAGCACAAGATGAGGACACGTTTTTGCCATTCAAACACAAGTGAATGGAACGCAGCTCCAAATGCAGGGTTCTCGAGGCGTGTTTTTCTAAGCTTGAAACTACATTTAACTTGGCACAGCGTTGTTTATGTATGAAGCGACATAATCAAAGTGAGCGGCCAAAAGCGTCCATCTGTCTAAGGGCATTGATTTGGCTTGAACCATGGGGGAGGCATTAATTAATAAGCATTAAATGTCTTATTAATGCTTTTCTCATCTTCCACAACAATGCAATGTATTTGAATTACCTAAATTATTGTATGTATTATATATTATATTTCAAATTTAAATATCATTATTTTGACCATTATTTATTGAACAATTTTTATTTGGGTTGTTTCGGAACAATTATTATGCGAAATATGCGATTTGAAAAACGAATCAGCACGTCATGTAATTAATTCACTTAAATGTTTAATTGATTGACAGCCCTAGTATACAATATGTATAGCTATAGCTATATCACATAACCCAAGTCAATAACTGATCTGATTGTTTTTACTCTACACCCGCCAAATGCGATACAGCCTCTTGTACTGGTGTGGTCTGTACGTGCCCATGGGTCTGGCCAGCTTTAGCATTTAATATCTGGTCGTTCATACGTGAAAGGATGTTTGTTTGAATAATGGCTGATGTAACATCAGGGTGTGGACTCAGAGGCTGGGCTAGGAAGGACTGAAAAGGGGACTGAACCAGAACTGCTGTTGTAACACCAGCACCTACAAGCTAAAGGGGGTAGAAACGGGGTTCTTGTCAACTGATGAATTGGTTCTTCCGAGCCCCTGTTGATTTAAGGAGAAAGACAGGATGCTTAGTCATTGCAAGCTTTTTGATGGGTTATTCATGTTTGTGTGTGTGCTGGTAAGGGGGCATGTTCGACAAATATTGTGATGGATTAACTTTTAAACAGTGATCATTTTCTCATTGCCTTCTGCTTGTGTCAAGGAAAAACAAGCAGTATATGGGGTCCGAAAGTCTGAGACACATTGAAAATGTGGGAGTCATTACTGAACTCCTTTATAAACACTTAACGAAGGGAACATTCAAGTAAAGTGTTACCAAACCTTTCATGTGTAGTTACTCTATATTTCTGCATTTATTTTTTGCATATTAGCATTCAATGTCATGTTTCCTTTACAAAAGGTTGAAGCTTGTTATTCCCTTGTGAAAAAGAAGTACACTTAAGCATACTTTTGAGTACTTATTATGGAAATAATGTACTTTAAAAGAACATACTTAAGTGTGAACTGAATGTCATGTTTTCAGACACTTACTTGCATATTAATTGCACTTAAGTGATATTTAATTACTGTTTGAATGTATATTAAATGCAATAAGTTCAACTTTAGAGTGCTTTTACAATAATGTAAAATGTGCTATAACTTCATATAAATTATTTATAATGCATTTGTAAATGACTTATTATTCATTAAAGATTATCTTTATAAAACATTAACAAAGCAAACATTAATGTAGAGTGTTACATCAATTACATTTTTCACTCAAATTGTTTTGCAGATAATAAAAAGTTATGAACATTTTCTTTTCATTAAATAAGACAAATGCAAAATAGAAGCATTTTCACTACTCAGTTCAGACTTTTGGGCTCCCATTGTACTAAATACACACATACTGTATCTACACAGCACTAAGTGTGTCATAAATAAATCCATCCTTGAAACTCACATGTATGTGCACAAACACACACCCACATGCACACGTTTCAGAGAGTGCCCTATATTTCTGCATCACTGTTAATCAGCCAATATTGATGGGAACTAGATGTTTCTCTCTCTCTCTCTCTCTCTCTCTCTCTCTCTCTCTCTCTCTCTCTCTCTCTCTCTCTCTCTGTGTGTCTATAAAGTAGATATAATTATATGAGGGAAGAGTTGTGAGAGTTTAAATGGGGGAGGAGAGACATCAGAGATAGTAGACTGTGGACACATTACATAGTGAACAGAAAGATCAGGTCGATCTCTTAAAGTGCCTGCATGCAAGGAATAAATGTCTCTCCAACCTCTTAACTAAGCAGACTGCAGGACAGAGGCCCGTGTGTGTCCAGATGAAAGCTGTATTGTAGAAGTTGCTCTATCATTGTTGAGGAGACTTATGTATTTAAGATGTTTTTGTCCAATTGATTTCATTTGTCCCATTGCTTGTCATTTGCTTCTTTGTTCATTATTTATTACTGACAACTAAAACTTAAAGCAATGTTTACATTGAGAAATACTTTAAGGCATATTTTTATAATATTAATTTATATATTGTTAATATTTACTTTAAATAAAGTACATAGTGTGTTTAGCAATTATGTAGTATTGAAATTAGTTTGAAGAATCGTGAAATGAAAATCTATCATTTTGACTAAAGTTTATATTGAAAAAATGTGTGTGATTAGTTGGATTGGATTAGTTGCATGACTTTCACACTCACAGTATATTTTACAGCATTTTATATTTCGGGCCTGACTGTCCTGACTGCAATAAAACAGACTCATCACGCTTTGAATTCAGAAGCACTAGGTAGAAGTTGCAGCTGAAATCATTCTGTGCTTACCAAAATTCGAATCACTGCCCCCAATGGCCGAAGATTGAAGTGTTGCTGAGGTGAAATGTCCATAGAGTGGTGCCAGAAACGAGTTGTATTTTAGTTGTAAATGATGTAATACAATAATAACAGGAATACATATTTTATTAAGTCTACCCCCAAACCCCAACCCTGTACCTAACCGTCAGTGGAGTAAAAATGTAATTTTACAGACGAAAATATAACATCCAAATTGCACTCACTATAGGTTTTTTTTTCTCCCTTTTCTCTCCAATTTGGCATGCCCAATTCCCAAAGTGCTCTAATTCCTCGTCTTGTGTAGTGACTCACCTCAATCCTGGTGGCAGAGTATGAATCTCAGTTGCCTCCGTGTCTCAGACCGTCAATCCGTGCATCTTATCACGTGGCTTGTTGAGCACGTTACCGTGGAGACATAGATCATGTGGAGGCTCACGCTATTCTCCGTGGCATCCACGCCAACTCACCACACACCCCACTGAGAGCAAGAAGCACACATTATAGTGACCATGAGGAGGTTAACCCAATGTGACTCTACCCACCCTAGCAACCAGGCCAATTGGTTGCTTAGGAAGCCTGACTGGAGTCACTCAGCATGCCCTGGATTTGAACTTGCGACTCCAGGTTTGGTACTCAGCGTCTTTACTTGCTGAACTACCCAGGCCCTGTGCTCACCATTGTTTATGTGAACACAATAACTCCATAGTATTCATGGCATCAGAACCCATGTCTCAGTGGCACCACAGGAAATGGTTAACACTTATGAATTGATGCAAAAATATCTGATAGGGGAAGGCATTTGTCAGTAATTCGGCAGAATGAGGTTATTTCCAGTGTACATGAACATTCGGAAGCAACAAAAAAAGTCGATATTTTCCATGAAAATACCCAAAAAATGTTGTCCTAACCAGCTGCGACAGGAACAATCAACGAACAATGGGACATTTTGTCAAGAACAATTTTAGGTTTAATAATTTTAGGATGATTTGTTTACAACAGTGTTGTGTAAAGTAACCAATTGCCAAAGATAAGTTTATGGAAACTGACACAAGTGTATCTAAAGTAAAGTAATGCATAAATAAGGGCACAACTCTTCATTGTTGATTCATAAACATGGTACTGTGGTTAAATGTAAATGTAAACCAAATGTGTATTCACTTATAAACTGCTAAAAATTACACATACTAACAGTTCTGCAGGAAAGTTGGGAAACTTCATTAATATTTCACAGTGTTATTAATGTTTAAGTACAAACATAAAAAATTCATTTATAGTCCAAAAAAAAAGATTAAAGCTTACACTAACAGCCTCTTCACTTAAGATTCCCAAGTGGAGACGCAACACATGCTGTGTGGGGTTCTGTGTGATTTTGATTCAGATTTGTGAATCAGTTCGCAAAATGAATCATTCAGATCAGTTTTTGAAACAGTTTTACAGATTCAAAAGAATCAAATTGGTGAAAAGATTTGACTTCATCAAAAGTAAGACAAAGTAAGAGGAGACCAAGTATAGGTTGGACATGGCGGAGGGTCAGTTAACAACTTTTTAAGATTTTCTCTCGAAATGTAAGCTGAACGGCCATTCCCAAACATATGGCGACATTTTGCATAACCTTGACAGAAAAGATCCTCTGAAATGAACCGATATTTATATTAGCTTGCCATCTGTTCCTCTCTGCAACATTAAATGTTGGTTAACTTCAAGCCTTTCTTCAACATTTTCTGTAATAAAGTGATAAGTTAAGCCTACCGATCTCCCTTTATTCAATTGGGCATTATTTCCTTCATTTTAATTCTCTTTAATATTTTTTCATTTTCCACCTTCCTTGTTATGTTCTGCGCGCGCCCAAGAATGCAATCCCCTTCTGGACATTTTTGTCATGTGACAGTCAGAGCAACGTCGGTTGGTGAAAATGCTAAAAACATTTTAAGTTGAATAAAATGAAATCCAATAAAAGTTAAATAAAATACATCCTTTCATTATTGTTAAAAATTGGGCTTTTGGTTATTTATAAAGTATTATAGGAGATTTAAAAAGTATGATTTTTCTGCCCATTAGCAAAGTACTTACAGCTTTGAATTTTTCCAAGCCAGGTGTTTTTGCATTCTTACACATGCTCTCACACACTTTGTCTTTGTCTAAATCCTGCATCAGTTTCCTTTCTAAAGCACTAGATGCATTAGTCTTCCGTCCACTCGTTCATAGAGAGAGACGAGAGACCACAGCAGCACAAATCCTGCTTTGTGTTCTCCAGACTCCAGGGCAGGTCAGCTGATTCAAATCTGTAAAGAGACTCCAGGAAGAAAGAGAGCAAGAGAGAGAGAGAGAGAGAGAGAGAGAGAGAGAGAGAGAGAGAGAGAGAGTGCTCATTGCATGTTACATACACCGATCAGCCACAACATTAAAACCACCTGCCTAATATTGTGTAGGTCCCCCTCATGCTGCCAAAACAGTTCCAACCCGCATCTCAGAATAGCATTCTGAGATTATATTCTTCTCACCACATTTGTACAGAGCGGTTATCTGAGTTACTGTAGACTTTGTCAGTTCAAACCAGTCTGCCATTCTCTGTTGACCTCTCCTCAACAAGGCATTTCCATCCACAGAACTGTAACTGCTTACTGGACGGTTTTTGTTTTTAGCACCAATCTGAGTAAATTCTAGAGACTGTTGAGTGTGAAAATCCCAGAAGATCAGCATCATCCATGCGATTATGCAATCAGAAATCATGTGGCAGCAGTGCAGTGCACAATATCAAGCAGATATGGGTCAGGAGCTTCAGTTAATGTTCACATCAACCATCGGAATGGGGAAAATTTTGATCTCAGTGATTTGGACCATGGCATGATTGTTGGTGCTGGTTTGAGAATTTCTGCAACTGCTGATCTCCTGGGATTTTCACACACAACTAGAATTGGTGGATATTTATGCTCGCCACTCAGGACATTTTGGGGGCTGCAGCTTTGCAGTGTTCATAGATAAGGAGCTCTATTGTCAAAGGCTTTATTCTGCACATTTAGGAAACGCTGAGCAGAAGGGAAGTGCAGCTTTAAAAAGAAACCTGCTGGATCAATTACCTTTTTTCCCCATCTGGCATATGACTAAGCCGAGCAAGACAGAGAGAGAGAGAGAGAGAGAGAGAGAGAGAGAGAGAGAGTGAGAGACATGGGCCGAATGAGTCAGCAGTGTTTCTATATGTTTCCTTCTCACACATTCTTTATATCTTTTATGTCGTGTTTGGTTCACTTGGTTCAAGTGTTATCTAAAGTGTTGCTTGCTTAATATTCTTACATATACACATTTGCTCTCCCTCTTTCTTTTTGTCTTTGACCCGAAACATACTCCTAGCTACAACAGCTTGATTTCGTGTGTCATTGCATTCCGAAATGTGTCATAACGCTATGCAAGTATGCGTTGCACTCTCTGCATATCCGCAAGGGGTGATATAGTGGGTAATTTGCGTAAACTGTCCTCTGCTAAATTGTCTTTCTTTCAGGTCAACTAATGTCATGGTGGAGCAATAGTTTAAAGAGTATCTGAAATAGAAGCTGAGTGGTTAAAACCCATTAGCCAGCTAGCTACCTGAATAATACAACCTGTTCTCAAAGAATTATGTTACCATACCCACATTTTTTGCACAATTAGTTTTGCATGGCTCGTTGTTCAGATCACAGCAGTTTCCTGGTGAAATAAATAATAGAGATGCTACTGCAACAATTACTTATATTCACAGTCAAACAAATCCAGTACCGCCACTCCCTATAAGCAGACCACGCAGTCTGCTTAGGGCACAAACTCCCTAGGAGGGCACCATCTTACCCTAGGAGGGCATCAGAAAGTCCACCGGCTGCACTTACTTGCACGTTCTACGTTATTCAAGGACCCGAAAGCAGTTTCGGAACACAGCTGACACAACCCCCCCCCCCCCCCCCTCCTTCCACCTGGAACTCTGCGTAGGGCATCAATTTGGCCAGATGTAATGTCTGCATTACATAGACTACATTTACAAGGTTGTTTGAGCATGGTGACATTGCGCTGTAGCTCAGCTGATAGAGGCATTGCACTTGCGATGCAAATGATCGGGGAGTCCTGTAAAGCATAAGAGTCAACACGTGAGCCGATAGTGTCATCGAAGCACCACATAATTGTGAGTTTGCAATTACGTACCCCCCACCCCCACTTGTTATGACATTATCAGTTAGGTTAAAGTTTAAGGTTTAGGGTAGGGAAGAACATTTATTTTTTATTTAAAGTATTTATCTTTAAAAATGAATCTGTTTGGGAGAACAGTTAACTCACTATTAGTGCCACACAGTGGACATTTCACCTCAGAACTGATGCAATATGTTCAAGGAATCACGCATTTTGCAAAAATGTCGTAAATAATTTTCATGAGATCATGCTTGAATAATAACACATCCAGTTTAATGTCACAGGCATTTGTAGGTTACTCTGTCACACTTTGAGTAGTGAAGTTTGTTACCTCAAATGGGTCAAGGTTTAGCTGGTTAGCATGGCCAGTTAGCCTGTGCTGGTAGATGCTACAATTACATGATTCTGTGTCACACAAAGATAGCAGCATGCAAGTTTTGTACTTCTGTGTCTGTATGCGCCCGCCAAGCAACTGTCATTGAGATGAATGGTAATGTCAACGGAGTGCTCCCACCAGTTATAACCTCCTTGGTTACCCCAACAATAAAAAGTAAAATGGGACTGCATTGAATTATGTTGGTCAAACACTCGATTCTGCAGTTGAATAAAAGTGAGCCTTAGATTTAGAAGGGAGGGGAAATCGGTGGCACAGGCGCCAGCGTTTTCTTTAATTATTGATGTAACAAAGGTGAGGGTGTAACTTGTGTTATTACATAAGGCTGTGTACTGTATGTGCATGCGTGCTTGACTAATTAAGCCAAGAAGAGCCATAAGTATGCTATGCATATAAACCATAACGCACATATTTTAGTTAAGCTTTTTTGTCATTTAGTTTTTGTCACTGTTTCTGATCCTTAGAATTCAACTTGTTTTGCTACTGTACCTTTAAGACCTCTATATGTAAATACTCTCAGTTACTACATGCCTGAAATACTTGACTCTGATTGGTCAATAACGGCATTCTGTGGTCAAATATTTTTCTATAATGACCGCATCACTGTAAAACTGACCATTGTCCCATGCAAAATTCATGTGTCTCATTCTGTCACAATTATATCACTTTTGAAGATATTAATTTAACCTCATATTTTCATATTGATTACTTTTATGCTCCTTTATATGCTTTTTGAACCTTCAAAAGTTCTGGCCACCATTCACTTGCATTGTATGGACCAACAGAGCTGAGATATTCTTCTAAAAATCTTAATTTGTGTTCTGCAGAAGAAAAAAAGTCATACACATCTGGGATGGCATGAGGGTGACTAAATGATGAGAGAATTTTCATTTTTGGGTGAACTATCCCTTTAAGTTTAATCCTGAATCCTGGATAAAACTTTGGTTGCCATTTATTTTAAGTCTAACTTGATAGGAGGGACTTGAGGGAGCTTTGAGAGTATGTCTATGTTGAGCATCTATGTTGTGCAACTCTTTTATTTCAAAAGATATATATTTTTAAAACACTGTCTGATAGACATGCAGGTGCATTTCAGCAACAAGGACAGGGAACATTCGCATACGATCAGAGGGTTTAAGGTTCCAAACTAGATGGAGAGAGATGATATACAGTGCATGTGTTGCATGTTGAAAACATTGTACATTAAGAGAACTAATCAGACATCTGCTCCTACAAGTCCAATTCAGTAGACTAATTAAATTATAATATGCAAAACCCATCAGCCTCCATCAGCTATTTTAAACATGTTTAATGCCAATGACCTTTGCACTGGAGAGCTCTGAATAGATCTGACAGGGCCTTGGTGAAGATCCACTTTCCCCCAATCTCTCTCTCTCTCTCTCTCCCTCTCTCTCTCTCTCTCTCTCTCTATCTCTTTCTCTCTCTTTCTCTCTCTCTCTCTCTCTCTCTCTCTCTCTCTCTCTCTCTCTCTCTCTATCTCTTTCTCTCTATCTCTCTCTCTCTCTCTCTCTCTCTCTCTCTCTCTCTCTATCTCTCTCTCTATCTCTTTCTCTCTCTTTCTCTCTCTCTCTCTCTCTCTCTCTCTCTATCTCTTTCTCTCTCTATCTCTTTCTCTCTCTCTCTCTCTCTCTCTCTCTCTCTCTCTCTCTCACTCTCTCACTCTATCTCAGTGTGTGTCTGTTAGTGGTGTGTGAGTCACTGCTGAGCTGCTGGGCTAACACACAGGAGAAAACTGAAGCCATGTAGTAACGGATCAGGTTCATGCAGACAGATTTGGTTTCAGACAAATGTGACATGCTCCATCATTTTTGAGTGAAAAAAATATTATTTGTGGATAATTTGGGCAATATTAAATACAATGTGATGTACTATATATCACACAAGTGTGCTTTAATGTCTAAACAGGAAGTTTGTTTTGAAAAGTCACACTTGTGGTGTTCCCGGTCAAAAATGACTGGCCATGGAAAATGAATGGGGAAGATCACAAAAATCAAGACTTTTATTTAGAAATGAAATGGATGTGATCAAGAAATTCATGCACAGAGAACCGCTTGGCCATTGTGCTGCCACAAAGTGAATAATGAGCAAGGCCCTATGATGCTTTATACACCTTAAATATGGGAAAGCTTCTGTTTATTAGTAAATGTTAGCCAGTTGGGCCAGTTTCTATGTAAAATCCCCGGCCAATTCATGGCCAATTGCCTTCGGCTTGTGATTACCCTAGGGCCAAACCAGGCCAACTGGGAATTGAGGATGGTACAATGTTGGCACCAGCTATTGGCCCCAGTTGGCCAGTTGATATCCCTGGTTTGCATTGGCCCGATAGTGGAAAAGCAGCTTTTGATCTGCTTCTTTGTGAGAGCATGAAAATTCTAAAACACATTGTCGTAGTATATTTTATGAAAGGTGTGATGAAAAAAAGATAATGAAAGAGACATTCTATTGAAGAGGGGTCACTGTGGGGCAAAGAAAGTTCAGGTGTGTGTGTGTGTGTGTGATAATGTTGGATGGATTAATGGATGTTGGATAAAGTTCAGGGTAGGATAAATATCCATAAAAGAAAAGCATGTACTACTCAAATGTGTGTGTGTGTGTATGTGTGTGTGTGTGTGTGTGTTGTTCTCTTATTTTTGATCTCCCCCATTCATTTTTAATGGCCGGTCATTTTTGACCAGGAACACCACAAGTGTGACTTTGTGCCATTTTGTACAAAATAAAAGCATTTTAAAACAAGCTTCCTGGTTAAACATTAAAGCACACGAGTGTGTTAAATAGTAAAAATAACCACAAATAATGTTTATGTTTTTCCAATCAACAATTAGGTGCATAAGTGCAGGTCAATGAGGCCTACGATCAGTAAGTTCCAATTAGAAATACAAAACCTGTGCTAATTCAAAGAAAACTAATTGTCAAAAAGATCTAATCCAATATTTGGAAATAATATAGCATAATTAGAGACTTATAAGCAATTTTGTATATGTCAGTCATTTTTGAAAGACTACAAGCATAACAAAGTGAAAATACACACACACACAAAGTGAATTTTGTGACCACACGACTGCTGATTTCTAGCCTATTTCTTTGATCACATAATTTCCACATGGCTAAGCAGTGATGTGTGACTATTAATCAGTTTTAATGTGCATCAACAAACAAATCTGTGTTTTGAAATGTTTGTGTGCTGAGGTCACTTCCTTCCTTCAGAGATTTCCCTGAAATCCACAAATCTGACATAAAGTCAATGTTTGTGTTTGGATAGGGAAATCTGGTCTTTGGAAAGCGTTTTACATGCAGGGTCCCAGTGCGCTGTTGCATCTGGTAATCCCTTCTTTGACACCATTTGGATCCTCTATCTCTGTGATTTTGGCTAGTGGGATTAGGAATTTGAGGATTGACATCGCATGATTGAACGGAGTCTCTGGGATCAGGCAGATATGCACATCTGGGTCATGCACTTTGAGGGCAAAGTAAATAAAATGCTTACACACAGAGATCAACAGAAATGGTTGCTGATTAATCAAGGCAACATTAGCAAAGCAAATGTTGGATTCTTATACTGATGATATATGAGTACATAAGCAAATCCTGCTGTGTCTTCCTGAAGTTGCTTTGTCCAGATAAATTAAAATGTAGACAAAATTACAGCCTGATCTCATGAAAATGATTTGACTGTGGTGAGTTTATTGCAAAATGATATTGCATGGTTTATTACACATATCGCAGCAGTTCTGAGGTGAAATGACCACTGAGTGGAGCAAAGCCAGTTGAATTTTCTCCCAAACAGATTGGGGTTTTAAGGTTAATGCTCTATCCAGTTTTAAATCAACAAAACCAACCTCCCTATCCTAAACCTAAACCTAACCGATAGGGTCATAAAAAGCAAATGTGAGGTGAAATACGCACTTGTTAAAGCAACCATGTTGTTTTGTAGTGATTTTTTTACACTTTCAGCTCACGTGTCATCACAAATGCTCTATCAAAGCCCGGGTACGCTTTGTTTTTCTGGATCGGATTGTGCCCATTCAACCATGTTACCTTTCAAAGTATACTCTTTTGATAGAAAGCAGATATAAACGCATTCGACACATTCAAATGCTTTGTGATCCTTTTTTAGTACAGTCAATGGCTGCCGCATGCATCAATGTGTGCACAGACAAGGATGTGCGAGTGTCAAAAAAATCTGGGCCGCCAGCAGACAGTCCGTGCAGATCGTGCTGATGACGAAATTTGCGTCACGAATAGTGTGCGTGGAGCGATCAGCAACGTGGACAGCCGAAGTGTACTTTGGCCTTAAGTTGAGTTACCACACAATTAGGTCTGCCATGATTTGTGTGAAGGTGAATAAAAGTGTTGTTGTTGTTGTAGCACCTCTAATGTTCATTTCACCAGGAAACTGCTGCGATACAAACAATGCAAAAATATTGGTTTAGTAACGTGTTTCTGCAAGGTTGCACAATTATGTTGAGCAGACGTAATATTGACACAAATAGGGTGAAAAGAAATATGTCAAAGGAAGCTGAGTAGAGCTTTAAAAAGAGGATTTAGCTGGGATTTAACTTGTTATAAAAGAAAATGTTTGTTTTAAGTGAATAGAGTATGCAAATGAAAAAGAGACTTATTTAAGACTTTATCTGCTGGGAACCAAGCAGTGACTGGGACATGGAAGACTGAAAGTCAAGTCTCTTGAGAGCATCTCTTAATGAAACCACTTCTTTTTTTAGATTGGTTAATATTTGCTATTGCCATAACGGTAACGTAAACCAGCATTTAATTATTGCATTAAATATTGTCAAGGTATTTGACTCCATATACTACAACAGTAGCCAAAAACAATGCCTAAATAGTTTGGCTATTGAATAACATTATTATTTTCCTCACCCATATAGCCTAGGTGATGTCAGCCAATAAGAAAGTCGTTTTAGAGGTGGAGCAAGTTATTACATTTTGATGAAAGATTACGAAGACTTTTTTTTTCTTCTTTGGAATAATGTGCACTGATGAATGCACTAGGAATAAGACCAGGAACAGATTTTTAAAAAGCAAATAGGGTCAATGTTGATTTCATGTTGACTTTAAGGAGTCTATACCCAGGTTGTCATAGAGACACAATGATTCTGCTAGAATTGACAAAGGCAGAACAAAATGCCCCTGCTACATTACTGCCTCTTTACACAGCTAATGAGAACTCTTTCTTTTTTAACCTCACTAATACACCATCTCTGCTTAAGACAGGCTTTTCTTCTCCAAATAATACACCAGCTATACCTCTTCTGCGGCACTCGAGTTATGGACCTCTTCTCATGTCATGAACTCTGTAAGAGGTATGTAATTTTCAGGTAATTACCTCCCGAATTGGGTTTCGGTTCAGGCTGGTAATTGGACTGAGGTATCTGAACAAAGGCCTGTTGATATATATAAAAATATTTTTAGACAAGTAGAGTTTCCTCATTCAGTTGTCTTTCAAAGACCTAACGACAAAATTCTCAAGGCTGGAGGAGGTGGATTCAAAAGCAACACAGATGATGTACATACTGGCACCCTTGGTAAATATGAGAAAAGAAGGATGTGAAAAATATATACTTATTGTTTATCCTTTTGGTCTTTCATTTCAAAATATTCACAAAAATCTGTCCTCTAATGGATATCAAACAATTTCAAACACAACACCGTTTTATCAAAAAACAATGTGTGGGACAATTATTGCCACGCTTTTATTCCATACTTGGTGCAACCTCCCTTTGCCAATATTACAGCTCTGAGTCTTCTCTTAAAAGGCATGATGAGGTTGGAGAACACCTGGCAAGTGATCTGAGACCATTCATCCATACAGAATCAATAAAGATCCTTCAAATTCAGAGGTACATGTTGGTGGACTCTCCTCTTCAGTTCACCACACAGGTGTTCTATGGGTTCAGGTCAGGGAATTAAAATGACCATGGCAGAACCTTGATTTTGTGGTCAGTGAACTTTTTATGTTGATATTTATGTGTTTTGGATCATTGTCCTGCTGGACGATCCAACCACAGCCCATTCCTAGCTTTCTGGCAGCATAGTCCATGATGCCATCCTCATGATCCATTTTACTCATAATAATTTCTAGGGGTGCTAATAATAATTTAGGAAAAAATATATTTATTTAATTATGAGATCCCACCCCCACCCCCAAAGGTTAGATCTTTGTGAATATTTTGAATGAAAGATCAAAAGGTTAAACAATAGACATATTTTCACATCCTTATTTGCTCATATTTACCAAGGGTGCCAATATTTTTGGCCAATACTGTATAAAAAGCATACATGAGTTATTCAAACAGCATTCAAAAGTAATCAAAACATTTTAGAATGAAAATGAAGCCTCTGAATCGCACTCCCCTTTGTATATGTGAACACAATTACTTACATGTTTCCAAGAACCAGTCTTGGAGGTTGATCATGCATTAGAAGCGTCATAGGGAAAGGTGAAAACACGTTTGAATTAAAGGTGCTGTTAGCGATTTTAGACTTTCTAGAATTTCCACAAACTGAGCCTTTGAAATAGCTACGCCCCCTTTTTCCAAAACCCGCACTCCAAAGATACCAAATGAGCTTTATTGAGACCAACTTTGTGCAGAAACAGCTGCAAAATAGCGCCCTCAACTGACAACTGTTATGAGAAACATGGCATAAAAATGGCATTATGCCTCAATAATTCACTGCAACTGTGTAACACGGGGTTATGATGGGCAAGGAGGAGGCGAGAACTGGCTTGTCAATATAAATAATATTTTAATGAAAACTTAAAAGCACAAACAAACACAACGGACATGTCCGGGATTGAGCTCTCTCTCTCAAACCGTCATCACCGGCCGCCTTTATTGCTCGCGTGCCCCATCAGGCCGATTGGGGACCGGGCGTGCAACATTCCAGCCCGGCCCCGCCCCCCTCCACTCCACAAACTGCAATACTATGTGAATGTCCAAAATGATTGACAGGCAGAAAGCGTCATTGTCCATTTTTGTTTGCTGTTTATGAAGTCTAGAGCTGTCACAGAGACCGGTGAGATATCTCATGACATGACATCTCTATTTCATTAAGACCTTTCAGGGAGTAAGAAAACAATGTGCATACCTTTCCATGAAAAAATTGCTTACTGCACTTTTGATAGAAAAATGTCTGGTGGGGGATAGCGCTAGTCAGTAATCTGGCAGAAGAGGGTCAATTGCTGGGTACATTACTATTCGGATGTTGGATAAAAAAAAACCTTTAAAGCCGTTATGCAGTGTGCAGATCTGAATGTATTAGGAGAAATGGGCTAGGCGTGTGTTTTTTTTAGAAGGAAATGCATAGAAACTTTCAAGGAATTTTATTTGTATAGACTGGGATCACATCCTTTTCTATAACTTTCTTTGAGAGTGTATGGGTATAGACTGGGGTTTTGATGTTGTATCGTGGCTCTGTTGTAATTTAGTGTGGAACAGATGGAGCCTGAAAACAGTCCTACAGCAGAGCTTTGATCCAGCACTGTTTCCTTTCAAAAGCTCTTGCTCCAGGCAGACTGAAATCAATGTCTTTTCTGTTTGTTTAGTATGACATAACATGGGGGACATATCCAGTCTGTGTGTGCATGCTTATGTGTATGTATATGTGTGGGAATGTGTATATGTGAGAATGCGTGTCTCAAAAAGAGAAAAAAGCGAGTTAGAGAGATTGTGGATTGTGTATTGTGGATTTGTTTGGGCCTAGGGTTTGTTGGATATTGAGAGAGAGAGAGATTGTTTTTGCAAGACTAAAATTTGCACAAGTAAGAATAAGGTTATTACTGTCTATGCGCATGTGAGGGGTCTCTCTCTCTCTCTCTCTCTCTCTCTCTCTCTCTCTCTCTCTCTCTATAGGACAGAAAACACAAACATGGCCTTTTCTCAGTTGTTTTTACTTGACAGTAATTACTGTAGATTAAATGAGCAAATGGATACTTTCATGAGAGAAAGACCCCAGTAACTCAAATGTGCGTCCTAAGAAATTGGGGAGATCTTATTAATGTCTCAAACTGTGCTCTGATTTGCCGAGATGAGGAAAGTGGCTTAATAAACTTACTAAATAATGTCTTAATTTAAATATAGTAATGCAAAGTTTCTGTGAGGGTTAGGTTTATAAGTAGGGGCCAGAAAATATCATCAGTTGTGTATAAAAACAACAGAAGTCAATGGAAAGTCCCCACTATGACAGAAAAACAAACCAGCTGGTATCTTGGCACAGTCAATATGTTTAGTTTGAAATCACCTACAGTCTGATAAATTGACCTTTGACTCAAACTGTGAAAGAGCAATAGCAGGTCATGGAGTAAATATAGCAGCACACTCTGAACTCTATTTCTAGCTGCTCTTGAAATAAAGGGATGGTACGATGCTGGATAAAAACAGTGGTTTATAATCGAGTGTGTGTGTTATAGCGCTCTCTGCTGTTTCACTCAAAGAGTTAGTTCAGTTTTATTTCCAGGTAGAGAAGGGAGATGCTTATCTCGTTAACAAAAAGTAAAAAATAAAAAATAATTAAAAAAAAAGTGCAATTGCACTACTATGTTTTCTGTACGTGACACCATCATAATAATCCCATGGGTTTTTTCTTTTTAATATTTACCATGCTAATACAATTTTTTGGTCATATGCTCTAGTAGTACTGTGGTATTTTTTTAAGTACTTTGGAGTGTTATGTAAATACCATAGTACATGAATATGGTACTCATTCAGCATCATGGTATATATCCTATTAAAGTAACATGGTATTACAATCTGTTTCCATCACATGGAACAGCCACATTAGTGTTTTTTAAGGGTCAGTCCAGCAGATGGTGCTGTGACATTAGATAGACTATCAGCCAGGAGGATTCTAGAGCTAAATAGAGATAATTTTAACTGTAAACATTAATTTATATGTATTCATTTAAAAAAAAAATATATATATATATTATATATGAAAATAATATATATATATTACAAGTATTACACATAAAAATAATTTATAAACACTGGCGGCCAAAAGTTTGGAATAATGTAGAGATTTTGCTTTTATGGAATGAAATTGGTACTTTTATTCACCAAAGTGGCATTCAACTGATCACAATGTATAGTCAGGATATTAATAACATGAAAAATTACTATTACAATATGACAAAAATAAACAAATAAAAATGTTCAGAACTTTTTAAACTACTTCAAAGAGTTCTCATCAAAAAATCCTCCATGTGCAGCAATGACAGCTTTGTAGATCCTTGATATTCTAGCTGTCAGTTTGTCCAGATACTCAGGTGACATTTCACCCCACACTTCCTGCAGCACTTGCCATAGATGTGACTGTCTTGTCGGGCACTTCTCACAAACCTTACAGTCTAGCACAGGAGTCAGAAACCTTTTTTCACTAAGGAGACTATTTAAACATTTTTGGTTGATACATTTTTTCGAAAGAGCCATACCACAATTGAATAATTTACTATTTTCAAAAACAACGTTTTTCATTAAAATAAAATGTTTATATTGCCCATAGACTACTCAAAAACAAAATATGCAAAATTTAAAAGGTAACATGTTGCAATATGGAATTGAGTACACGTGTTTGACTTCATTTTACAATTGTTCAGTTAAACTTCCCTTTTCGCTGGGAGATATGTAAAAAATATTTTAACGATAATCGCCTTATATATATTGCGATATCCAATTATATGGTCAACCCCCTGCCAAGGGTCGGTGAATATTTTTGCTTTATTGATATTGCTTTAAAAATTACATTAATATGAAATATGAAAAACTTCTAAATTCTTCTAAAAAAGACAGTTCTAAATTCAAATTACACTTTAAAAGAAACAAAAGAGCATTAAAATAACAAAGTGATTAAAAAATCTTATTTAACCACCTCCTCAATTCCAAACCATTTACCATCTCCAATGGCCCCATTTGTCATCACGCAAGCATCCGTCAATGACAGCAGGTGGAAAATTACTAATAGCCTACAGATTAAGAACTAAAGACAATTATAAATGTAAAGATAATTATAATAATCATCATAATAATCAACATAAAAGCCTAATAAATTCCCTTGTGTTCTTATCGAATTTGTGTTTGTAATGCGTTTTGGTAACATAGTTAATGCTGCCAAAAGAAAAGAAAACTAAATTTTAGGTTCAAGGTGAACGTGTCTTGTATTACTTTGTGATTTAATAATTTTCGTCCTTGTTTCTTTAATACAAAGATAACTGTATATATTACTGAACCTGCAGAGTCACATTCACAGTGTGTAAGAACTAAACTCACAGTACCTCATGAGATGATCGGAGATCATGTGCAGCATTCTCATTCACAACATTATCCTTCCAAACAGTTTTCAGATGAATGAAAGGGAGAGAAAAGGGAGAGATAACTCTTTACATGCGCTTGTTCCATGAGACACGAGTATTGATGGCTTTTCTTTTGTCTGTTCTTAAAAATATAATAAAGTGTGCTTTTTCTAGCACGTTTCACTCCGAGACATCTTACAGGTCACCTGCCTGTTGCTGGTAGATGAGTAAAATTACTTGCGCATGATATATATTTGGACAAGGACCTGCAAACTGGATTTAGTCTCGTGGCATTTGGAGTGTGGAGGGTGCTATTTCACACCCTGGGTGCACATACATTTTTTTTACAAAAGTTCATAAAATCGATTGTAGAAAATGCTCTTAACAGCTAAGATCAATAGTTATTGGGAAATAAGGCCCAGAACTCTGTACATGTGTCATGGAGATGCGCTTTCATTGCACTCAGAGCTCACTGCGCACACATATATCAAATCAGACGTGCACCGGCGGCTTTTCTTTCATCTGTGCTTCAAAATATAATCACACATGTTTTGCCAAATTTGCATCTTTGTGTCTAATTTCTTGTAATATATAAATTTGAGAAGTCTTACAGGTCGCCTCCACAGTGGCTGTTATATCAGCAATATACTCTGCATGAAAAATCTGCATTTGGCGGGTGTTCATTTCAAACCTTGTTCACCAGGAGTAGGCTGTACAACAAATTTGGGAGAAAGGAAATCAAAACAGTGTCATTCACTTCAAGCTTTGCAAAGAAAATTATATCTAGAAAGTTTTAAATGATCATGTGTTTGTGAATGGTGAGACACCCAGCGAGCCATTTTATTTTTAACAAAGCCACTTGTGGCTTGCGAGCCATAGGTTCCCGACCCTTGATTTAGCTGATCCCACAAAAGGATTTTTTCTTTTTTATTCTTTCAATTCTTCCCATAAGGCCTGCACCCCTGAGTCTTCTCTTTACTGTTGTACATGAAACTGGTGTTGAGCGGGTAGAATTCAATGAAGCTGTCAGCTGAGGACACATGAGGTGTCTATTTCTCAAACTAGAGACTCTGATGTACTTATCCTCTTGTTTAGTTGTACATCTGGTCTTCCACATCTCTTTCTGTCCTTGTTAGAGCCAGTTGTCCTTTGTCTGAAAAAAATTCAAGCATTGTATAGCCTTCATTCCTCAAAACAATGATTGACTGACGAGTTTCTAGAGAAAGCTGTTTCTGAACTAATATTGACCTTAAGACATGCCAGTCTATTGCATACTGTGGCAACTCAAAAACAAACACAAAGACAATGTTAAGCTTCATTTAATGAAATAAATAGCTTTATATATATGTTATTATATGTTTGATATAATGGCAAGTGATTTTCTAGTACAAATTATCAATTTAGCATGATTACTCAAGGATAAGGTGTTGGAGTGATGGCTGCTGGAAATGGGGTCTGTCTAGATTTGATATAAAATTATTTATTTCCCTTCCTTTTCTTCTGAAACAGCAAAAACTGTACATTATTGCAAACTTTTGGCTGCCAGTGTATATATCTAATGATATAAATACATATTCTTCCTTTTACAAATTCTGCAAAAACTATCTCTCTATTTAGCTCTGCTATGTCTTTCTTTTTTCTCTTTAGTTGTGTCCTCAGATTTCTTTTGTATTTATTGTTAACATTTACAATATTCAGTTTATAAAGTTTATAAAGTACTTATAATAGAAATAGACAATATAGAAAACTAAATTTTCTGAAGAAAATGTTACAGATGCTATCTTGTCCAAAACTTGTTGGCACAATGCTAGGGTGTTTTGTATGGTTGCCAGGATTTTGCTATGTGGTTGGTAGTGTTCTTAGGTTTTCCAGCATATGGTCACATGGTATTCTGGGTGGTCGCCAGGGCGTTGCTTGGTGGTTGCTAGGGCTTTCTGGGAGGTCGCTTTCTGGCCTAAGCCACCACCCCAGTTATGATATCCTCCTTAAATGTATGCCTATGGCAAGGACATGCACAGACATTGTGAGGGGCAGTGGCAGAAACCGAGAAAAAAGTCACCCCCATTTTGGAATAAGGCTGTAACATAACAAAATGTGGAAAAAGTGAAGCACTGTGAATACTTTCCAGATGCACTGTAAATCAAGGGTGTCACTTTATGTTGCTTTAATAATATCAGGGTAAATCAAAGGGAGCACATGGTATTTATTAATATACCAATTAATATACAATTAATAACAGTCCTTTTGATTGCATACATCCTGTACATACATATGAATGTGTAGGGAATATTAATCAAACAACAATACATTACAAAAAATAAAAATACACTGCTTTTCACTGGATAACTTTACTAGTGTTAGTAAACCGTTTACAACTGAACACAAAATTAGGATTGGAAATGGATAATTTTAAATTAATTTAAAGTTTGGTAACAGTGAATCAGTTTTAACGTATCATTTCTAATGATCAATTCAGTGAACACAAGTCGAGTTGCCACAAGCAAATCAAACAATAAATAAAACAAGTGTGTTATTTTAAAAGAAAGGGACAAGGATACAGAAGAATACAATGGGCATAAATGTAAATACACAATGTGGTTTAAATGAGATGAAGAAATAAATCTTCCTCTCACACAGATGTCAGGTCTGTCTGTGACTCTGACTGCCACATGGCCATCATCTTATGTTACCGGCCCATCCCATCAGCCAGACTCATTGTAGCGTGCTTTCACTAGAGCACCTGTATCCTCCACAAACAGCTCAATGCCTCTCACAGCTATGATGAATTACACACAGTCAAAACCATTCAGCAGATTATTGGGTCATTCTATTGATATGACCTTCACCGAAATCAATAGTACACTCAAAAACTACATTTTAAGATTAACACTTGTGTGTAAATTTTAAAATTACAGTGTGTGTAAATTTTGTTTTTGAGGGTATTATTGATTTCGGTGATGGGCACATCAATAGAATGTATATTTACTAATAATATATATTAATATATATATATTAATTTAACTTTGTTAAAAATTACACAATTCAATTCAATGGGTGTTTTTATGAAATTGTGTAAATCTTACAAATCTTTAAAAAAAATTCAAATAAGGCTAAATATTTTTTTTGTATACCCTTCTTTCCTTGTAATAAAGGATTTCTATAAAATAAGATTATTATTGTTATTATTACTATTATTATTATTTAGGGCAGATCATGGCTTGTTGTCAAACTTTTTACTCCAGTGAATGTTTCTCAATGTAGGTTTATTTTGGACGGCCAGTTTGTACATAGACACATACCTAAAAGTTTTGACTACAAAAAAGTTATATAGAAATATTGCTCTGTTATTGCCCAGAAAATGTTCATTTAAAGGAATGTACCAGGTTCAGTAAAAGTTAAGCTATAATGCTGATTTTCACAAGAAAATAAGTTTTGACTCTACCCTGGTTATTAAAAAAATACAAAACAGTTGTGGTTACAGTGAGACGCTTACAATGGGCGTGAAAGGGGCCAGTCCATAAATGCTAAAATACACACTGTTTTACAATAAAGTATAGCCACAAGATGTTAATATTATAGTGTAGTATTATAGTATGTTAACATGATTTTAGTGAGATAAAATTGCTTCCTAGCTTAATATTGCAACTTCGTTGCCATGACAACAAAACCCTGTAATATTAGTACTGGATATACAGTAACATTACACTAATAAGGATAGTAAGTGATTTTATCTCACTAAAATCATGTTAATACTTTTAATGTGTACATCTTGTGGCTATATATTTGAGACTTTTGAGAGTGTGTATATTAGTGTTTATGAACTGGCTCCATTTACTTCCAAAACTGCCTTCCTTGTTTTTTTAATAAACAAGGGGCGAATCAAAATAGTTTTTTTGTGGTAATCAACATTATGCCTAAAATACTGTTGATTAACTTAACTTACAAGCTTAACTTGTATTGGATACGGAACACACGTTGACCTTTATTGTGACAGCATGCCCCAAAAGTTGTCACAAAAGGTCAACATTTGTTAAATTAAATACATCTTTTTTAATAGTCTAATTTAATGGCTTTTAAGCTAAATGTAAACAGGAAAACAGCTATGAATCACCAAATGATTCTTTAAATCTTAAAAGCTCTGAGGGTGTTTTTAAATATTTCCTGTTTCAGTGGCATACCCAAAATGAAAGGCTTGTAGAAAAAAAAAACGAAAAAAAAAAAAAAAAACAAGGAGGATCAAGTCTTTTGTATCATTGTAAAGTAAACTTTTAAAAACTTTTAATGATATAGATTATGAATGGCTAAAAAACTTCACCAAAAATGAACTTTTTTTTTTATTTGACATTATATATCTCTGGGTTTAAATAACTGTTTAAAACTGTTTTTGTTTTGTTCCTAATCGTGTCAGCTGTAACTGAGAATTTTTGTTGTTGCTGCATGACAAAAATAATTTATCCTAGTGTACAAAAACATGTCCATGTGTCCAAAAGCCTCTCCAAACAAATAAAACATTATAATTGTACATAAAAACTAATGAAAATATACAACTAATACACATGCAAACACAACAACGACTAAAGGTTTGCATATCATGCAAACATGGTTTCAATAAGGAGATTTCAAAGAATGATTTCATTCTGTGCCATTTGAGTCATCATTGACTCAGTGTCATGGACTTGGCATCATTTGATGGCCATATGTATCCATCACCAATCACATGTCACTTTGGCCAAATATGGACTTTTTACTCAGATCTGAACCCAATCCGATTGGTTTAGCGTTCCATGATGCTACATCTTTTCGGATGACATAATCAGATCCAGGAAAGCTAACAAATTATCTAATGATCTATGCAACCTTGTGTGTTGGCTTGCTGAAAGATCATCGCCTCCTCTAAGTAATGGTATGTGATATTTTATATACTGTTTATTTTTCATTAATTTAAAAGCGAAAATGCGGCATATCAGAAACATCTGTTTGCAAATAACATGTGTGTGAAACACATTTGCTTGGGTATTACTCGCTATATTTTGATCTGTAAGTAATAATATAATAATACAAAACAAATATGCTCATTGTATTTCCAACGACATATGACACATGGCTATTTGATCAGTTTGATGTTTTTTCTGATTACAATAATATGCACAGTGCAAATTTTATTTATAAATTATCAAAACTGAACACTTCTAATTTGTCTGAAATCTGAAAACACTTGCTCACTTTTGGTCATTGTAAAGTACATGCGATGTAAAGAACATCTTCTAAGGGAGCTTTAAAGCTTTAGGGAGCTCTAACCTTTACAAATGCTTTAAAAATAATACCTATTTTGTGTTGGTCAAGACTGTAGTTATTAATATTTTGATAATTATATTATATTTTCTCACGGACCTGCCAGCAGTGGCCCATCCAAGCATAAATGGTTGAACAGCAAAAATTTAAATGTTACTAACAAAAATACCATTGTTTTAGCCAACAGATATTGTTTTATATAGTTCCACGACTCCATTGAGCTTAGTTTCTTTGTTGTGTGATTCATTTCAGTCAGAGTTCTCCACTTATAATGGTTCTGTCATCACGATATCAAACAGTACCCGTTGATCCATTCCAGAGACTGGGAAAAGGGAGGATGACGAAGGTCTCGAGCAGCCCCTGGGCACAGAAGCGTGAATGGGGGGAAGGGGGGTGTGAAAGCAAGAGTGAGAGATTTGAAGAAGACAGAGAGAGAGAGAGAGAGTATAGAGTGATTGAATAAGACAAGCAAAGAACAAGTAGGGAAAACAGAGTGGGTGGGCCGTGTCGGGTCCTCCATGGACAGCTTGGCATCCCCGCGGGGGAAGACGGCTGCAGCCTGCTTATGATCAGACCTGGCAGCTGCTCGGCCAAATGGGATTGTCCCGCAGATTAAGGGTCTGTGTTGGGGCAGAGGAGAGGGGAGGGGCCAGGAAGGGAGAATAGGGGCTTTGGGTAGAGCTGGGCTATGTAAAATCCACCTTTAACCAGTGTTGCCATGTTTGCTTATAATAAGCAACATTGGGATTTGTTTTTTTTTTGGTAAATCACTTATACATTTTGGGCTTATTCCCAGAATACAGTATACAGTACAGAACTTTATGTGGAAACATCTCAAATTAACTGGTTTGATTCAAGTAAAAAAATATTATTTAACATGACTGAGTACATTAGTTTATACAAATATATATATATATATATATATATATATATATATATATATATATATATATATATATAATAATTGTAAGGGTTAGATTGGGTTAAAGTAGGTTCTTAAAGTAACAGTTGCAAGTTACCAGTTTTTACAGTGCACAATAAATCTGATATATGAATTTAAGCAAGGTTGCTTGTTTTTCTAGCGAGATCTGATAACACTGTTTTTAACTCTAGAGGGGCTTGTTAGGACTCTGGCCGAGCATGATTGTTGAGACTCGAGAGAGCTAAACCCCGGGCTCTCTCCCTCTCTCTATTAAAATATTCATCATTGGAGTGGAGTTATGCCAGACAGAATCCCTGGAGCCTGACTGCCAAATTGAAGAGCTATGCTTTTTATACCATAATTGGCTGACCAAAAAATACATCTTGTTGGGATAGAGCAGAGATTCTGAGTGATGGTGCAGCCATTGTAGATAATTACTACAAGCAACAATTAAATGATTACACATAATTACTATAATGGTGCAAATTCATGCATCATTCAGGCATGGAAAAAACTGACCAAGCCATCTCAGCTTTTATCCATTATTTCTTTATTTATTTTTCCAGCAGCACAGGTTGGCTTGTTTTAATGGTCACTGCTGGTCAATTACAAGTCTAGATGACAAGATAGTAGACAGGTAATGTGAAAGTCTGTCATGCATCCTGAAATGAGGGGCAAGGATACTTGTATTTCCCTGTAACTATGTTAAAATATTCACTTTCTAAAACCCACAGTTTGAAAGGTACATGTTTGATGACTGCATAGGAAACTGTATATGGGCACATAGACATGGGTGATATCTTTTAATGTAATTAGTACAATCACATTGAAACACTTTGTCAACACCACTCTACATATACTGTGAAAGATTAATTCCAAAAATCTCAAATGAAACGGGTAAATAGACGAGTCATCTCGGCAGTTATTCTTGCTTGGGCGATTAACCTTCATGTTAGAAAGATGTTAGCTGTGCTTTGACTGCATTAAAGCAGCTATGGTTCAAATGATGAAGTTTAGGATGTTTAATGATCCAATTATACAGACAGCTGTTGTGCTGCATAGCAATGGTTTGTTCTATAAGCAGTTTCCTAGCAACCAGTGTGATGGTAAAGGATTCCTTTGCTGTGCTTTTCTTCCTTACAATCACAATTGGGAATGACTGTAAAATTCAGTATATTCTGTATTCTTATGAGAATTCACAATGATACTCTGCCTTGGAAAAGAGCCTGTGTGTGTGTGTGTGTGTGTGTGTGTGTGTGTGTGTGTGTATTTTTATACTACATTGTGGGGACCAAATGTCCCAACAGGGATAGTAAAACCTGAGATCACCTACCTTGTAGGGCCCAGCCAGCAGTCCCCACGAGGGATGATTGATTATTAAACATACTAAACATGTTTTTTTGAAAATATAAAAATGCAGAAAGGTTTCTGTGAGGGTTAGGGGACAGAAGTCAAAAGTCATACATCATTTACGAGTTGGCTATTTCATATGGTCACGCACAATGTTGTTTGCATAAACTTATAAGACTTCATCACGTGCAAATTCCCGGATGTCTACTGTGGAAGGAAGCGTTAGTTCCACGCAACGTTGAGGCGTTAAGGACATACTTAATAATATTATGCCCTAACCCAAATCACTTATCTAAACTTAACTTTCATTGAACTTATCCTAAACTTAAATCAGTAGAGTATGTAAACATGATAGGAAGTTGTTGTATGTGACAGAAGCAAGTAATTGTCACATATTAGATGGAAACGATGTCCAGCGATGTCATTGGCTGAAGTGAAAGTCGTAGGACTTCAAACGAGCAGTCATGCGATATCATACGAATTAACCAAATTTAGAAAAGTGATACGAATCTTGGCGATTTCACCGTGAGAGTGTGTTGGTTTATTCGCACATGTCTTTTGAGATCAGCTCACACATTTTTTAGTATTTGCTTTCTCCTTTTCTCTTTTGTTTTGATTTCAATCTCTCTTATTTTTTTATAGTTTTATTATTACTGCTGTTTACAATCTAAGTATTACAATTTAACAAGCTACAGACATGACTGATACCTCAACCATGCGGCTTGTTGAGGAGAGATTTGCGATTACTTTTCTGAGTGATTAGACCAAATACTTTCTGCCTGGCAGACAATAAAACAGGCAAGAAACATCCCATAGACTTACACTGAAAGAGAGACCTGAAACGTACAGTATATACAGTAGAGCCCAGAATATTAGAGACTTGATTGTGGGTTCTTTTGACAAATAGAAGAAGAATTTGCTTCAGGTTGGTTCCTTCTCCTGCGGCTCGGTACCTCAACGGCTCCCTTCCATTGTGCACACTCGAGGAGGGCCGCACTCTGCAGTTAACAGCAGTGGTGACAAGAGACCATTAACTTCTGAAATGCTTCATGGTAATTTCTTTTGCTCAGGCTTCATAGAGCACAAACTGCTCATACCTCCATAAATAACCATCCAATGACAGGGCGTCTTACATCTCCTTCGAGAGGCACGTGGGAGAGGGGTGTGTCTTAAAACTCGAAAGTTCATTGGTTGCTCACACGAGTCAACTGTCCATGCAATGGCATGAAAATGACATTTTTAAACTTGATTGTCAAATGAATAAAGAAAAGTAATTGGCATATGGAAAAAGAAAAGCCAAAGTAAAACGAAAAAGAAATCCATTGGCAGACAGATGAATGAAAATGAATGAAGAAAAGCAATTGCAAAATGCTTTTTTAAAATGCAATTTACATGGTGCATTTAATTTTTTTTTATTAATGCACAATGTTAAATATTATTAAATATGAATTAAATAAAAACATTTAAAAGTGTCTATTTGTCCATTTATAAATTGGGTTATTTGTCCATGTTTTTATTTTTCAAATGAATATTATAATATTAATTATATAAAATATCAAACAATTTTCTGCATTGTTTTAATTTCTTCCTTTTACTTTCACTCAATGCACATGCTCTCTCAGGATGTGAGTCTTTGTGTTAGTATGCTAAATGCAGTGATGGAGTAAGCTACTCAATCTTTTAATTGGAGTGACTTCACATGTAAACTGGCCTGACAAAGGCGCTTGCCTCTGGGCTTTAGGTTAAAGCATTCAGCTAAAACTATGCATCCATCTGGTTGTCTACACCCCCCCCCCCCCCTTTCTTTCTCACATCCCATGATGACCTTATTTTCTTTGTTTGCAACATTTGTCATCGATGTTGATTGCATGCTTTCTGGCTTGATAAATGTCATATTTGATTTATACTTTATATGCTGTATATTCTTGGAGCGCTCCATTTGCAGGAGAACATATTAGAGGATCTTGTTCAGTCAGCTACTTTCAAAAGGATTCTTGCTCCCATCTCAGTCAGGTTAGGGTTTAACCTCTCTCTCTCTCTCTCTCTCTCTCTCTCTCTCTCTCTATCTATCTATCTATATATATATATATATATATATATATATATATATATATATATATATATATTGATAAAGCCATTTGATACTAATAATCATAAAAATCAAATCATATTTTTGCAGGACACATGATTGAGGAGTAAGGATCAATACTAATGTATTGATTAACCATTGTGAAATGGCTGTTCTCTGTTAAGGCTTCAGTGACTGGTCTGTTGGTCTGAGTGCTGCAGGCTTTCCAGGAAAGGCATCCTCAGGCCAACACAATTACTGCACATCAGTGCGAGCAATTGGCCATGAAGATATCACAGCATTGTAATTATCTTCATGTTTTGTGCTGAAGCCTTGATGCACACCATTGCATGGGCTAAATCACAGGACTGCAAAAGAAAGCCCAAAGGCCTTGAGTGTATTAATAATAGCCATTCATACATCTCTGTGAGGCCACAGGTTTTCTAAGAACACAGCAATTTCCCCTAATATACTCTCTTAGAGTACATATTGATCTTACTGTATTTGAAATGGCTATGTTTTCATTTATTGCACAGAGTATAATTGCAGTGTAGGAGAGATTTGCCAAAACAGGGTCTCAAGTGGCTTTGCAGAGTCATGTACAGACAGATTAATATTGGAGCATTTCTATGAAGGAATAGTTCACCCAAAATGGGAATTCTGTCATTATTTACTCACCCTTGGTTTGTTCCAAACTTTCATGCTTCAACATGGTCTCATGACAACTCATAATAATTTGTATTGGATGGCAAAATCATAAGATATCAAACTTAGAAATTTGGGAAAAATCTTACTAACATTTTTAATTGACTGTGTCTATCAGTCTCCAAATTGGTCAAAAAGTGCCAAAACAGCACCATATAAGAAATCCATATGACTTGTGTGCTATTTACAAGTCTTCTCAAGTCATAAAATACCATTGTTTGAAAAAAAATCAATAAAAATGTAAGTTATTATGTACTGAAAATCTTTCCCTCTGCTGTGGCTTTCAAATATAAATATAGTGCATGAACAAACATCACTGGCTTCAAAATATTTTATTTGACAGCTCTGGTGGAGAAGAACATTTTCTTTAAATAACAACTTAAATTTCGGCCCGTTCATTGCACAAAGTTATCACAAGAATTCACATGTCTTGAAATATAGTAAACAAGTAATTGTCATGGTTCATTTATGGTGTTTTAAGCTGCAAAATAGCACCCTCAACTAACAACTGTTATGAGCAACATGGCATAAAAATGGCATTATGCCTCAATAATTCACTGCAACTGCAATACTATGAGAATGTCCAAAATGATTGACAGGCAGAAAGCGTCATTGTACATGGCCCGTGGACACATTTTTGTTTGCTGTTTATGAAGTCTAGAGCTGTCACAGAGACCGGTGAGATATCTCACGACACTTATTTCATTAAGATCTTTCAGGGAGTAGGACAATTTTTTGCTTACCTTTCCATGAAAAAAATTGCTTACTACATCTTTAAGTCAAAAATATGATTTAACCCAGTGGTTCTCAAACAGGGGGCCTGGGCCCAATAAAGAGGGGCACCAAAAACATTCAAAAGGGCTTTGAGGTGATTTTAAAGTATAAGCTTTATATAAAATGTTTAGCTTTACCTAATTTGCAATAATGTGTACGACACAAATGTTTAATTAGAAGGTGACCTTAGAGTGTTACATAAAGTAAATTAATAACTGTGAGTTCCTTGAACTTCTTTGGCTTACATATCCATAAAATTAAGATTTTAAGTACTACTAACAAATAATCAAGTACAGAACTGTGGTTGTGGGGATTACCCATAAGCCACTGTTCTTGAATAATTTATGAGACATACGTTTTTCTAGCTATGTTGGCATAAAATGACCGTAAGTTGAATTTACTTAAAAAACGTGACGCAAAAATGCTACATATATATTAAGTAAACCCAACACGTGAGATGTGAGAACTGCTTAAAATCAAGATGTAAAACATGTAAACTGACATCATTTCTTATTTTAATTCAACTACTTCCTTTAACAACTTTTTTATTGAAGAGCACACAGCTCTCGAAACTTCTGGAATCACAAAATTAATCACAATTAATCGATCTATTGACATTCCTAGTTTCTATTAATAAAGTTTGAAAGCAAGCAGCTTTGTCATCATTACACTAGAAGTACAGAGGAAATATTGGCCTACATGGGGGTAATTTGAATATTTTCTCCGACAACTGAGGGCCTTGGAGTCAAAAAGGTTGAGAACCATTTAACACCACTAAATCAACCTGAATTAATTAAGTTACACCAGCAAAAGTCAATGTAAGGTTTACGTCAGGTAGCTCCTTAAGGTTACAGATTACCACTTTTTTCAGTGCAGGTTTTTCATTTTTGGGTAAACTATTCCTTTAAGTCACTGCTACAGGGGAATGTAAAGGCGGAGCGGCTGGACTTTAAATAAAGCTCCATCATTGATCTCCAAGCAGACTGCTGATGCTGTTGGCAATGTGCGGCTCTCTCTGTAAAACAGTCTGCCCCACTCTCCAATCTCTCCTTTTTTCTCTCAACTGTCTCCCTCCCACTCCATCTCTTTTTTTATTAATGCATCTCTGCATCTCCTTCTCTCCCCTGTATCTCTCGCCCCCCTCTCTCCTTCTGACTGACAGATATCTGCTCTCTCTGTTGATCTTTAAATGATGCCAACTGGAATTTGTCATCATCCCGATCCCCCTTCTCCCCTGACAGAAAATCATTGATTTTTGTCGCCCTGTTGGAATAATGATAAGGATTGTTGTCAGGGGAGAGGAACAGCATGTGGGCTTGAGCTGAGGTGCTTGAGATACATTCAGTGGGGTGGAAAGGTTTGAAAATCACATGGAAACAGGTGCAGTGCAATATGCTTGATTACAGCTTGCCCAGAGATGCAGCACACATGAATTCTATTGGAAACTAAGGGGCGATTAAGTGGAAAATGGCATGTGATGATGGACTGTATTAACGAAAAGGCCTACAGACAGATTGTGGCAAAAGGATTTGATCTGTAAATGTCTGGAGCCTTTAGGCGCAATAAGCCACATTTGTTATACTGTACCTATATTTTGGTTTTGAATTTCAAAGCCAATTTGTTTTCGACACTGACATCTAATAGGTTAAAGTGGAAAATATGCTGAAGACATCAGAAAATTAGAGTAGCAAGGGAATATCCCTGCAGAGTTTGATATTAAAAACAGCATGTAAATCAAATCTATCCAAACTGTACGTGCCATTTTAAAAAAAATAACAAATTATAATAATCTAAGGAACCATCATTTAATGCAAACAGCCATTGTGGCCAAGTAGATTCAATATTTTAAAGGCATTAAATAAAAATCTAGTTAAAATTAATGTAGGCGTGTTTCCCACCGTTTTTTACTAAATAAACACAATTTTAAAAACAACAACCACAGCACATTTTAAAACGTGGCTATAAAAACCCGGAGCTCCTGCGCCAGACGCAACAGTGATGTCCGTTTAGCGCATGTTTGCATAGGAAAACTATTAAAAATAGCGCAGACTTTGTAAAAACGTCTCGTTCGTTCAGAACAACCCTTGTGCTGAATTATCTAGAAAATAAAGTTTGAAAAGATTTCATTAATTGGTTCGAGCAGAATAAATGGAATTAAAAGAACTAAGAAAAATGTCAATACATTGCTGTCGTAATCACAAGGTATTTTGTTTTTAGGAGCTGTAAAGTGCAACCAATGAAACAGTATACACATGGTGAATAACTGTCAGCTATTCTAGTGCCTCAAGTAATTTGTTCGCAGTTGTGGTAAGATCCACGATAGAGGACATTCGGATAGGCACGTGCTGTCATTTCAGCACTGGACAGCGCCTGAATGAATGGGAGGAGCTCGCGCTTACGCGGTTCTACTAGAACTTCTAGAACCGTACGAGAAGCTCGTTCTCGTAACGAAACAGACTGTTTTACCAGCAAACCAAGATCGAGCGATAGAGAGAGATAGAGAAAGACAGGCTGGAGAGGTGGACTTGACGCATAACCCCGCCCCCTCGGCTCAGAAGGTGGAAATCCCTGCCCTAGTTTTAAATCCTCACTTTACCACATCTAGCGCACCCAGTTTACCAGGGTTCATGCGACAATCGTGCTCCTTTTACGCATTCGTTTTTCATTCAAGCTCTCTAGAAAGGAGATTTTTAGACGGGTTCGCCGATACACCTGTTTCAGAAGTCGTTCCCACGCGTGAATTATGAATTGAGCGATTGAGTGATTTTGGCACTGTATCACCGTGGGACGCCGCTTTGCTGCCAAGCGTTACAGTCGATGCCCCCCGTGGCAAACGGACAGGAGCCTCCGGCGTTAGATCATCCGTCACGTACATGAGAGGGACGACCGGTGTCATGACAGACAGCGCGATGGACCCGAGAACCGCCTGCTGATGTTCGATGTCCACGATGGATTCCTGCGTGTCTACTTTAAGATTACCATATAACGGTATCATAAATGGAGGAGGAGAGTGACAGCCGCAAAATCAACAACAGCTTCCTTCGGGACCACAACTATGCAACCGAAGGTATTTGGAAAAATCGAACTGAATTCGATTCTCTCGGATATTAATGATGGCGGGGGGTGGGTGAGATGCGAAGTGGGGTTATGTTGAAGACCATTCCTGTGTATTAATATGGTGGATGTGCATATAGAGCTTGTTGGTGCATTCCTTATTGTTATTGCTGATTGATGATTTTAAGTATACTTGTGATTTATTTATTCAATTCATATGTAGGGTGCAGTTGATTATATCTCCTATGTGGTGTGCATGGCGCATTAGATAAAATATTTTCAAGACAGCTTGGAATAAAGTGTATTTACTTTTATATAGGCTAAAAACTATTAAGGACTATATTTAGGCATTGCATTGCACTGTGCTCTGGTTTTAGGTGTAACTATGAGGCGGTAGCCATTGAGCAAGTGACATGTACAATGAGTCAGATATGACTGGCATAACTGAAGACTTGTGCTATTTATCAGCAGTGCAGTGATACAGAGGGGATGGATATGCTTTGGAATGGTTGCTTTTAAGGGTGTGTCACGGAAGATCTTTTTAAGATATAATATATACATTGTATATGTGTGTGTGTGTGTGGGGGGGGGGGGGGGGGGGGGGGGGCACATGTAAGGACACATGTAATGTCCCTGCTAAAATGGTATGCTGGTCTTTGCTGGTTTAAGGTGGTCCCCCTTATAAGAATTTATCTGTTAAATCTTTTGTATTATTTCAGCTGTAGAATTGTTTGAACTATTGTTTTTATGGTAGTTTTAAGGTTAAGGGTTAATGACGTTATGATGCCATGGCTGCGTCCTCCGGAGGTTGCATTTGTTGGCTGCATACAGTACCTCATCGAGGCTGTCTCGTTTCAGAAAGCGAGTAGGACACTTCGAATGCAGCCTTCGAATGCAGCCTTCTTTCAGGGGAATTCGGAGGATGCATGAGGTGTATCCTTTGTGGGCACTCACAACCCACAATTATTTGCTTCAACTGAAAAGTCTAAAAAAAGCCAATTTGCCCATAAATAGTGGTCGACCGATATATCGCCGAGGCTGATATATCGGCCGATATTTTGAATTTTTTTATATATCGGCATCGGCCGATAAATATTTCCGTTTGGCCGATATATTTCAAAACAGTTTGTGACAGTGCATTAGCACTTTTTTCCACTGGCGCGAGCAGAGCGAGCATGAATGCACTGAATACGCTTGCTCTGCTCCGCCCAGCACCATAAGACAAGCCACTCAGAAGTGAAGCAGACATCTGACAGACACAGTAAATGACCAATCAGCATTCGCCTTCTAACCTGACGCTACATTGTGTTACACACAAAAACACTCCTGCGTGTAGCGAAGTCTATTCAAACAGTACTGTGATATGTCAGATCCGCAGCCCAGTGGTAGCTCCAGTGGGGGTCACAGATGTGATATAAACGAATTCAAACAAAACTGAAAACATTTAACAAACAGTCAAAAATCCTGTGACTGGCTGTTCCTCAGATGCGCGCGCGTTGTTCTCGGTTACGTTTATACTAGACGCTGTTTTCCCACGGACTGAAAAGCTGGGTCGCGTGCACTACAGATCAGTGATCGCGTGAGACACATTCTCACACCCAACTCGTCACATATGGACGCTTGGCCAGGACCCCTTGGCGTCACTTTTTAACGCACTGGGTATACCTTTGGCGTCATTTTTCAACGTGCAGGGTAGTCCGATAGACTTATATAGAACTCTGAACCGGAGCCTGTAGCGTTGAAATTTGACGCAACCCGTTGTCTGCTGTGAATGGCTCGAGACTACAATAAATAAAAATAAAAAGGAATTGGCTACAATAAATGATCTATGCCAGGGCTAGTATAATGGTGGCCCCCAGATCATCTTTATCTGGCCCTCCAACTGTTTTTTTTATGTTTAAAAACCCTCGCAATCTGATATCAAACTACCCTCTGCGCAAAGGTTTAGCGCGTTCATAGGCAACCGCATTCATCGGTGAGTTTAACAACGCTTGACTCGCCGCTGCCGTTTGACTCTCCGCCCTGCACGTTGAAAAATGACGCCAAAGGTATACCCAGTGCGTTAAAAAAAGACGCCAAGTGGGTCCTGGCCAAGCGTCCATATGTGACGAGTTGGGTGTGAGAATGTGTTGGGATGAGAAGAGAACACTGTATGGTAAGTAATAATACGCTTGAAAAAAAAATATTCCTTAATCTGAATTAAGTTATTCACTATCTCTATCTGCTGTATTTAATTATCCATGATTGGCGTAATTTTGTGTGTAGTATACCTTTTCATATGTTCCGGTCGGATTTGATGCTAATCGAGCATGCAAATACATGTGACGGCTTACAAAGTTTCAAAGAAACAAACAAGCAAAACTAAACAGACATAAATCATTATTATTTAAATATATTTAAAGTAAAACAACCTGTTTAAACTAAATAGTGTAAATAAACTATGTGAGATGTATATTTAACTATGTATTGTACATAAAATGTATGGAATTGCACATACTATTTTGTCATTAATTTATGAATATTGTTTAGATTGGTTAATGATAAATGTTATTTGTAACCTGCAGTAAGCAGCAGTAATTTATGTGACTGAAAAATCAAATTACCCATAACAGTTTAATCTAAAATGTTTTTTTTTTGTGTGTGTGTGTGTGTGTGTGTGTGTGTGTGTGTGTGTGTGTGTGTGTGTTTCATTCTGCTAGACAAATGGCTGGACAGAAAACAAATCTCCTGTGGGAATACTTTACCATACTTATTTACTGTATTCACATGTATTGTATCGGCCTCATATCGGCCAATCGGCCAGATTGCTTTCTCAATATCGGCATCGGCATCGGCCATTAAAAATCCCATATCGGTCGACCACTACCCATAAATATGATGTTCAAATGCAAGTATTGTTAATTCCCAAGTTGAAGTACCTCAGTAGATGGGTGCAGAATATATCATTTGTATGATTATATTAATATATAATTAATATAAATTATTAGACTAAAAGTACACCTGTAAAATCTATTTTCTTTTCTCTTTACATCATTAGATCTCTACTAAAATGTACCTCATGTATTCCCTTCTAAAGGGAAAGTAGCGTTCTGTCAAAGCAACCATGTTACGTTGTCATACGAAGGCCGTCTTGTTTAACAAGACTTGTTTAAATGAAGACACTTGGTATACTGCAGCCTTCAAAGGACGCGTCCTACCTAGCATGCAGCATTCCAAACAAGACACAGCCACTGTAACTACACAGAAAATGTAAGAGTGTGATTTTAGCACACTAAAATCATGTTTACATGCATATTCTTTATGACTGTACTTTTAAAACAGTTAGTATTTCAATGTTTACAGATGTTTACAGATTGGCCCCATTCACTTCCATTGTAAGTGCCCCACTAGAGATATGGTTTGTGAAATTGAGATGTTGTATGGTAAGACTTATTGTATTGTCCTCTCACTTGGATTACTCACGTCTGCTTATATTATTCTCATTTGTAAATTACTTTGGATAAATGTAAATTACAGTATATGATTGGATGCTTTTATGCCAACTCAGCCAGGTACAGGTTTCAGGTTAGCCATCTCCTGTCATGTGTAAAGCATACATTTTCAGTGGAAGCAGGGTCTGGGACACTACCTTCCCAAGTGGGGGGCATCTTCCTGGGCAGTGATTAATGGATGTGGGAGGTTTTGCAAAATAGACCCATTGAGCAAAATCAATCAGTGGCCTTCAGACTCACATAACCCTAGTTTTCCTGGTTTATGACTTGCCTTACCAACCCAGGCTTCTCTGTAAATCACACAGTTGCAGTAAAGCATTTGCTGGCACACACACGCACACACAAATACTGCAAGCCGCACATCGTCTTTTACCGGCAAATATCTAGGCTCTTTTTGTATATTTATAATGCATGTACAGTCATAAAGGGGAAGGCTGAGTCTATTGGACTTGGATTTTATGCTGACTATATTTTCTGTGCATTCGACAATTTACATTTTTGAGAGTCAGATATGCAATCATTAACAGTTTCATTTATGTTGATCATAAGAAGTTTAGAAATCATCTTGCACAATATATGTGTGATTTGTAAAAAGAACATTAGAGCCAGTAGATACTACAGAGAACAGATCGTTCTTATCTGCAATAAGGCACTGACCGTCTCCAAGCATAAATATTAAACACTACAAAGTCATTAAGCTCTGTTCTCTTTGCAGTATCTCAGATATCACTAAGTAGGGCTTTACCTCACGGTTCTAGCTGTTTTCACTGCTGTTTTTAGTGCGTGTTACTGCTGTTTGAAGAGAACAAAATCTGAAATCTGTCCTAATTACACAGACTCACTGCTGGAGCTTTAGAGATTCATGACCATGGGTGCAAGCATAAATGTAACCAAATATTTACGACTGGGTGGTGGTGGGGGGGGGGGGGGGGGGGGTGGTTTGGCAAATGTAAAAGTTTAAGAATTGGCCATTGCAAATTTACAGACCCCCTTAGAGCAGTAGTTTTCAAATGGTTTTGCTTTGAGACCCAGATTTTCAAGTGGCTGACCAACATAGGAAAAAACGTAACCTGTATTTAATGTAGTCTGGCTTGCATTTTCTTTTATAGTGCATTTTTATACATTTTATGTGATTATGTTTCATTTGAAAAACCTTTATTTTGGCACATAACACAACTGTTTATCTTTTCCTCCTCAAAGCTGTTTAGTATGTCAGGGCTGTTTGAGAGGCACGCACGCAGATGCACGCACTCTCCAGAAATACAGTAGGTTAGAGCAGAGAAGATCAATGGCATGAGTGGCAGAAACAATGCGTTAGTGGACAGCGAGCGATAGATTGTGAGGGAACCGAAAATAATTGATAAAGAACAAATGACTATTTCAGAAAATAAATTCCTTTCCAGTCCTCTTAAGGGCTCTGTATTGACTGCTATTCTGAATATTGTTGTTGATGTGTCCACTTTCAATGTCTGTAGTGGTTACGGCCTTATGTGCAATTAATTTTCCCTTTTAACCACATACAGCTTTTGCTATAAACCTTGAGAGCTTTTTTGTATATTGCCAAAAGTATGTGGACACCTGAACACCACATCATATGGGCTTGATGAACATTTAATTTAAAAACTGTGAGCATTAATTCCAGCCTTTTCTGCTATATCAGCTTCCACTCTTTTGAGAAACTCTTTCCACTAGATGTTGGAACATGGCTACAGAGATTTACTCCCATTCAGACTCTAGAGATTCAGCGAGGTATGTCACTGATATTGGACAATGGGCTGGCAATTTGCATCCCAAAGGTGTTCAGTGGGTTTCAGGTCTGGGCTTTGAGCAGGCCAGTCAAGTTTTCCACACAAGACTCAGTATTATTGGTCGACTGATATGGGTTTTTAATGTCCAATGCCGATATCCAGAGATCAGGGTGTCTAATAGGCCGATACAATGCCGATATATCGCACAATTTAATATAGTAAATAACAAACATAAAATTATAATAATAAACTCTTATTCAGCACTATATTTTCTCAATTTCACACAGAACTAAAAAATATTATTGGATTTTAAATGGTAGATAGCAGTTTTTTTTATTAGATTGCTATTTATTAATCAAATTTTAGTAATTTATTTGCACATGAAGAAATTGTTAATATATTAGGAAGGAGTTGTCTAGCAACCATGGATGGTATGTCCATGTTAGCAATCGCATTTACTCCGAAAATATAGAATCAAACCAATTGTACATACAGTGAATTGTGAATAAGACATTTACTTACAGCACACGACAAGTGCTTTTACTTTGGGCTGCATCCAAAAACATAGGCAGCTGACTTGCTACCATGGTGGAAATAGTACAGATTTGTTTTACTTAAGTAAAAGTACTGCTACTGAAGAAATAATTCACTTGAGTACAAGTAGAAGTACTGAGAAATATTATGACTCAAGTAAGAGTAAATAAGTAGTTTGCCAAAAAAAAAACTACTCAAGTAATTACGTTACAAGTTACTTTATGAAAATTATATTAAATATAGTATATACGCTTCCATTTTTAGAACACAAAGACATTTTTGTTCTTGAAATAAACTTATGCTTCCTTTCACTAAGGATGCATTAAATCATTACGGTTTGAAATATTTGTTTTAAGAGATATTTATAAAATAAATTGTTTACCTGTGATGGCAAAAATATACTGTGTCACCTATTCCTTACAAAAGCATTCTAAAGTGCTAATTTGATACTCAAGAAAATGTTCTTATTATTAGAAACATTGAAAATGGTTGTGCTACCATGCAAAAATCACAATACAGTGGGTTTGTTCCCCATTTGCTGAGGTATTATGAGTTATTACAAGTTGCTTTACACTTGCAATGCCAAAGACCTACATTGCTGCAAGAGGATTCTTGGGCAAACAGAATATTTTAAGAATACAACATTTATTTAAATAGAAATAGCTATGTCCAAGTATTTAGGCTATTAAATGAACATACTGTACAACTGGTTTATGAACAGTTTGAAAACCACCTTATTTTAATCATACCTACATATATAGCCTCTGGAGGCAGCATTTTCCTAGTTTCGGACACAGCCTTGAATTTGCACTCATGGGCTTGTGCGGATCCAGCGCGAGCAGCAGCTGACATCTCCTGACAGTTTAAACGGGCTAGATTGCCTGCTTGGAGTAACACGGAGTGACCATAATGATTTGTGAATGAGAGGCACTTTGAACCTGATCGTGAAGTTTTTGATTCTGGTTGATGGAATACACGCAGGAAGATATTAGATGAGTGCTCGGCGGGAAGTAAATGCTGGATTTTCATGAGGTTCGTGAATTACGTCTGTTTAAACAAGATATCTGCATATTTGCAAATGGTATGTAATACAAGATTCCCGTCTGTCGCTCACTTCGACATTGTGTCGAAGAAGCGACACTAGGGGTCTCTCTTGAGCACAGAATATACCTCTGATCTATGAAAAAAGGCCAGTGAGAAGTTGGCAGACAAAATTTATAGGGTATAAAGACGGGGAAAAACGTCTGTTTCATTCAGAAATTTTCTTCAGATCCGATGGTCGTGTATGCAGCGAGCTGCGAGTCACACACACCTGTTCCTCTTAACTCTGGTGATCTGCTGTTGGATCTATGGTGCACTTCAGCGGCTTTCTCCTTCTTTGCACGGCAGTGCAGTTTGCCCCTTGTCAGCGCAAACTAAAAGAGTTTATAAAAGTGTGACTTTCTATAAAAGAGTATTTTCCTCTAAAAGAGCAATACACAGCGGCGTTGAAAGTTCTTTTTAGGACATGTCTTTATAAAGATGCCTTTCCGCCCCTGTGTAGTTCCTGGATGCGGTAGAGTGCTCTCCGTTTCAGATGGTCACAGGCGCTGTCTCGTGTGTCTGGGCTGCGATCACACCGAGGCAGCATTTGTGGATGGTTCATTTTCTCACTGCGAGAACATGACCATGGCAACGTTGTGGTCGCAGCTTTCCTTCATCCGAAGGAACGCCACTCCAGCCGCCCCCCGCGTCGCTCCTTCTTCCCACGGGCTTGAGGACAACGCGGCTGGCGATGGAGGCGATCTGGGGATGGCAGCGGGCTCGGTTTTGCCGGGTACATCCCTTGCGAACCACCTAACCCCCGGCACGCTCATTGACTTCTGTCTGGGCTCGAGGCAACAGCGGCTCGCCTCACAGCCAGCCTACCTATCCTCTGGAGTCCCCCGAGCTGGATGAGCTCGCCGCTGCATTGGAGAGCAGTCTGGCATCTGATGCGGATGACTCGTCTGGGCTGCTGCCTTCGGGCCAGCACACCCAGGCTGAGGCTGACACCCAGATGTCTGACATGCTTGCCCAGGCCGCCGCCAGCGTGGGGCTGGACTGGAACCTCCGTCCTCCCCACAGCTGTCGTGGCTGGATGATTGGTTCCTTGGGTCTGCGCGCCTCTCACAGCCACACCCCCCCCTTTCTTGGGGGTGCATGATGGGTTGATGAGCTGATGACTGCATGGAGAGCACCCCTCTCCACTTGTCACAAAGCCCCTCCCTCATCCGCTCTCACTACCCTCGATGGCGGAGCGGCCCATGGGTACACAGCGATTCCCCAGGTGGATAGGGCGGTTGCGATCCACCTATGTCCCAAGAACGGTGCCACCTGGCGGGGTCGCCCTGTGCTCCCCTCCAAGGTCTGTAGGACGACGTCATCATTGCCCGCCAAACCCTACAGCACCACCGAACAGGCCGCTTCCGCCCTGCATGCCATGGCCCTCCTGCAAGTCCACCAGGCGAAAGATCTGCACGTGGCTGCGGTACCCACATTCTCAATAAGAGCTATTTCCTTTGATTCTGGGTCACCTGGCCCACAAATGCCGTTCTCACGGCACTCTGCCACCACACCTCAACAGTCCTGGCATGCTGGACGCGGTCCCCCCGCCTTCAGCCCCACGACTGTTCCCCGGCCAGCCGGTTCTGACGAGTCCAGAGGATGCCTCCACCGGACCTCCTCCTCAGTCACTAACCTGCCCCCTGCCGGGTGTGCGGAGCAAGGTAAGTGCTTCGAGATTTTTCTCACACCAGAACCTCAGGACGCACCTTTGCCTCCCGATGCCCTACTACCTGCTCTGCCCTGTTGCAAAGCCCCGCCGGGTACGTCAAAAATAAACGTCCCATTAGTGCCCCTAGCATGGAGCTTGGATGCGTGGCTTTCACTTCCCAACCCGTCACGCTGGCTGGCCAGGACCATCCGACTCGGTTACGCAATTCAGTTTGCCAGCACTCCCCCCCCCCCCACCCCCACTTCGGGGGTGTCCGCTTTACCGCAGTACACAGTGAACATGCCAAATCTCTGCGAGTGGAAATCGCGACCCTCTTACTCAAAGACGCGATAGAGCCTGTCCCTCCAACCGAGATGAAGAAGGGTTTCTACAGCCCTTACTTCATCATACCCAAGAAAGGCGGCGGCTTATGACCAATCTTGGACTTGCGAGTTTTCAACCGGGCTTTGCGCAAACTCCCGTTCAAAATGCTCATGCAAAAACACATCTTGCGTTGGCATCTAGATTGGTTCGCAGTGGTAGACACGAAGGATGCGTACTTCCACGTCTCAATATTGCCTCGACATAGACCCTTTAGTTACAGGTAGTGAACCTGCAAGCGCTGCCCAGGGAGGAGGCAGACCCAGCCCCTTCGTTGCTGTGTCCGGTACGTACTTTCAATACCTACTTGGACCGCATGCAGAGCTTTAGACGTTCTGAGCAGCTCTTTGTCTGCTTTGGTGGACAGCGGAAAGGGAACGCTGTCTCCAAACAGAGGCTCTCTCACGCCATTTCATTGGCCTATCGCAATCCCCCCCGCGGGTCCGAGCACACTCAACAAGGAGTGTTGCGTTCTCATGGACACTGGCCAGAGGCACCTCCCTGGCAGACATAAGCTGAGCAGCGGTTTGGGCAACACCTAATACCTTTGCAAGATTTTACAATCTCAGGGTAGAGTCAGTTTCGTCCCGTGTTTTCTCAGGTCCGAGCCAGTAGAACTCGGTAACACTCCGACGGACTGACCGAGTGGATCGCTTGCACCTAGCGCCCTTTCCCTCAGTTGAGGTAAAACCGTGTGCTTTTTCTACCAGGTGATCCCACTCACTCGGCTCCCTGGATTACTCCTCCCTAGCCCTCTGGGTCCACAATTCAGCGGAGGAATTCGCCAACCCAATCCACTGCCGATACTCAGATCTACCCTGTACTGGAATACATGCTCCTCAGGTCAGGGCTCCTATGTGGACTTTCCCCCTGTGTATATTTTACGCAGTACGGTCCCGTTACGAGCGGACCTGCGTCTCCCTTGGGTAGTTCCCACTGCCCACTGGTCGCCGTGTCTGTAGCAACTTCTCCCTCCGAAGAGGCAGGATCTACCACCGCGCCACTTCCCACATGTGACCTAAAAGCCCATGTGGTGTATGTCACTCTTACCTCCCCCTCTCTTGGGAGGGGTGGTCTCCACAGGGTCTTTTCCCCCTGAAAGAATAGGAAACTGGGTAAGACCCCCTTCCCCAATGCGTGTAAGAAACATAGAGAGAAAAGAGGCCCGGCTAGGCTCGGCTTGTTCCCAGGTTGGCAAGTGTCGCCATGTTCCCCTGTCTAGGGTAACTATAAGATTCCGATGACTTTATGGGGCACTGGGGAAGGGTACGTGCCGGCTGATACAGCTGGTCATTTTGGCACGTCAAGTACCTGCCCGCTCCTGTGTCAGAAGTACACATACACGGCTCAGCACATGGCGTGATTTAAATTGGACCCCTAGTGTCGCTTCTTCGACACAACGTCGAAGTGAGCGACAGACGGGGAACGTCTAGGTTACGGATGTAACCTCTGTTCCCTGATGGAGGGAACGAGACGTTGTGTCCTCCCGGCCACGTCGCTGAGCCGAGCCACTGTTGGGGCCGGACCATTTCCGGCTCCTCAGAAAAATCCTGAATGAAACAGACGTATTTCCCCACCTTTATACCCGTATGTCCAGTGGCAGGACATGCAAATTCTGTCTGCCAACTTCTCATTGGCCTTTTTTCATAGATCAGAGGTATATTCGGCGCTCAAGAGAGACCCCTAGTGTTGCTTCTTTGACACAACGTCTCGTTCCCTCCATCAGGGAATGGAGGTTACATCCGTAACCTAGACATTTTATTGATATTTGCCTATAATTAGAAAAGTTACAGGGAACAGTTGAGGAGAGACTGTTAGTATACGTGTTTCAGAGGAAGATTTATGATTGCTCCACAGGACGCTGGATCTGCTGAAGTTGTGTGAGGTTGGTTTATTACATCCGTGAAATAAATTTTATTGATATTTGCCTTTTTATCATTAGACAAGTCAGTTAAAGGTTACAGGGAACTGTTGAGGAGAGAGAGGGACAATGAAATAGGCAAGCACTTTAACATTATGAGCTCAAAGGCATCTGCTTGTTTAAATTAGACTGTATTGCACAGTATTGTGGTAACACGATGGCATGAAACAACAAAATTAACCGTGACTGGTCGTTTACATGTCTCAGCTGCTTCACATGCATGCAGGTGATTTTTGGCGCACTCAAGAAAAATGATTTCCCAATCTGGAAAATTTATTTGCAGAAGCCAATTATTAAAAATGTCAGAGTATCGGCTGATTTATCGGCCTCAGCAATATATCGGTCAACCACTACTCAGTACACCAATGGTTTTTAATATGCCATTTGCAAATAATGTGCACATATTTGCATTTGAGTGTTACAGTCTAGTGCTCTAGATTCTAAAGTTAATGGATGTGGATCTATCATCCTGCACCCTTACTACTACATTTCAGTGCTTTACGAACACTGTCTGGCTCACGTGATGCTGTAGATGATGGTGGTATTTCCCACTACAGACATCTATAGAGGTGTACAAGAGGTCCAGGGTTACACTCTCTATGTTTTATCCATGAGGCTGTGGAGGCTGTTGAATAACACAGCACTATAACACTCTTGTGTTTCCGTCTATAGACACACATAGAATGTGGCATCGTAGATTGGTGTATTGTGAATTCTCCACTGGGATCAATTACAGTGGAGTGTAGTGTGTGTTGATGCACAATGATAATTGCTGTTTTATAGACCATTCAATCTTTGATTTTGATTATCGCATGCACACTTCCCTGAAACAACCTGTTCTAAGTGCTCTATGACCCTGGAAGGTGACCTACCAAAATACCTCTTCTCTTCCCCAATTTGACTAATTCACTTAAGTGGCATGGCCGTTGTAATTGGATTTCAAAGAGTAACTTTGTAGTCCCAGTAGTGGTTTGTTGGGTCCCAAACCTAATAAAACCCTGACAGAGAGGTGAAAGAGGTGATATTGAAGTGTTTTAGAAAAGACAACTATTGGCACCCCCATCCATTATGGGAAAGACAAATATCAAATTATGCTATGGGGGGTGCATTATGACCTTTAGGTAAAGAGTTAATATGAATAGAGTTAATATTCCACGAATGCAGTGTAAACGCTGCATTGATTTGTGCAGAGCTGATCTGGAAATTAGTTTTTTAATAGCTCCTGGAATATTGCGCCTTTCAAAATGATATCCATGGAGGTCATATTCCACAGCAGCGTAATTCCCCTGCATTTCCTTTGCACCGGGTATTCTGATATTTCATACCTTTTTTGGAAATAACCATAGACCAAACATGCACAGATAAACATTTTTAGATCAGTTTTTTCCCTGTTGGAATAAGGCAACTGCACAAAATTAAATAAAATGTAGTTTCATTAGCATAACACAGATGCTAGCAGGATGACAGTGTTAATAGCTGAAGGATGGATGTGACCATGCTGAGAAAGAGAAAAAAGATTCTGCTTTTGTCTTCATTTGGGTTGCATGGGTTTAATTGACCAGAACGCTCCCCCTTCATGCTTAAACATCAGACCTTTCCAGCACTCATGCTACACAACACACTAATGAATGAGAAAATGCACTGAAAAACAGACATCATCAGTTGCTACAAGTTATCAAAGTAGCTCTGCTAAAGTTCTCATAGGGAGAGAGAGAGAGAGAGAGAGAGAGAGAGAGAGAGAGAGATACATTGCCGTCTCAAGCATGAAATATTGTCAGGCAGAGAGAAGCCTTTGCAGTACTCGAGTCTGCACTGCAGGGACCGAAGCCAACAGAACTTTCAACAGACAGTAATGGCCCCATGGTTCAGAGCAGGCAGCTGGTCCAGACGCAGTTATAATACTACTTATGTAAGCATTACTGCACTAAAAGAAGGAGATTGCAGCATCTAGATTTAAGGTTACTTCACTCAAGGACAATCTTACCTAACTTTAAAGGATTATTTCCATCAAAATTATTATTTTACTCATGTTGTCCCAATCCCATATTTCTATACTGCTTTTATTCATATAATGAAAACATACAGTGATCATGGGATGTCAAGCTCTAAAAAAGGATACAAAGGCATCAGTGTAACGATCCTCACTGTCTTTGGTTTGTTTACCTTTTTATTTAAGCTTTTGGCACCTTTTATGTTCCACATTGTTCTTTGTTTATGCACTCTAAGTTTTGGCACTTTTTATGTTCCGTATTGCCTTTTGTTTTGTGCACTCTTATTTTGAAGTCTTGTCATGTCCTGTTTTCCCTCCTTGTCCACGTGTCTGGTTTTCATTGGTTTATTGTTTGATTGTCTTGTTATCAGTTCTATTTTATCATTGGTTTTAGTTTATTGTCTTGTTATCTTGTTTTGAGTTTTGGTTTTCTATTGGTCTATGTTTCCCCTTGTTTTGTATTTAAGCCCTGATATTCACCTTGTCCTTTGTTAGTCGTTGTTTGATGTCTAATGTTTGATGCTCAGTTCATGGTGCTCCAGAAGCCTACCTTAGTCCGTGTTCCTGCCTATGCCCTCCTTGGAAAACTCCCTGTGTCATTATCTAGTGTTTATGTCTTTATTTTTTCCCCTCGTGGACGTTTCATTTGTTCCAGTGTTCCTACTTACCTTTACTTTGCAACCTTGAATAAAGCTGCATTTGGATCCTTACTCCCTCGTCTGCCCTCTTCATAACAGAACGACCAACCACTAATGGATCCAGCAGCTTTTTTTGTGGAGTTTGCTAGGGCAAACCTGACCATACGTGAGTTCTCCTATTTCTTTTCCAACGTGGCCAGCTGCTCCGGTTGGGACGACCAGGTTCTAAAGAGCATATACAAGTACAATGTACCCGTCCGCCCAAGGAGGGACTTGCCGGAGATCGAGGATTGCACCTTGCAGGAGTATGTGGACCTGATCGTGGAGACCTACGCTGCAGGGGAGCCGCCTCTCTCAATTCCGGGCAGGGCCCCTGGGTGTCCCACGCCTGCCACGGCCAACGCACCCCCAGTCTCATCTGTCCCAGGGCCAGCGTTTGACAACCCCGTCCGCCAGGAGGAGGAGAAGAGGAAAGGCTTCTGCTTCCCGGTCTACGCCTGCCACGGCCAACGAGCCAACGCCCACGCCTGCCACGGCCAACGCCCACGCCTGCCACGGCCAACGCCCACGCCTGCCACGGCCAACGCCCACGCCTGCCACGGCCAACGCCCACGCCTGCCACGGCCAACGAGCTGGAAGCCTCGTCCGTCCCAGAGCCGGCGTTGCCAGCCTCGTCCTTCCCAGAGCCGGCGTTGCCAGCCTCGTCCTTCCCAGAGCCGGCGTTGCCAGCCTCGTCTGCCAGGAAGAGGAGGAGAAGAGGAGGGGCTTCCGCTCACCAGTCTCCGCCCTTCACGGCCCCTTCCCAAGAGCCAGCGCCTGTAGCCTCGACCGTCCAAGAGTCAGAGCCAGCGCCTGTAGCCTCGACCGTCCAAGAGCCAGCCTCCAGAGCTTTCCACAGCTCCGCCTCCAGAGCTTTCCACAGCTCCGCCTCCAGAGCTTTCCACAGCTCCGCCTCCAGAGCCACCCAGCGCTCCGCCTCTGAAGAATGCCTCGGCTCTGCCTGCACCTGCTCCGCCACCAGACCCTTCCTCGGCTCAGCCTCCAAACCCTTCCTCAGTTCTGCCTTCCACGGCTCTGCCTGCTCCGCCTCCCACGGCTCTGCCTACGCCTGCTCCGCCCCCTGACCCTTTCACGGCTCCGCCTTCTGCGGCTCTGCCCCAGAGGGGCTTCATGGTCCCACCTTCCACGGTTCTGCCTGTGCCAGCTCAGCCCCCAGGACCTTCCAAGCCCCCTTGGTCACCGCCTACCATGGCACCGTCCCTGGGGTCCTCCTCGCCTCCTCCCTGGCCTTCTGACCCTGTCTCGTGGCCTCCTCCCTGGCCTTCTGACCCTGTCTCGTGGCCTCCTCCCTGGCCTTCTGACCCTGTCTCGTGGCCTCCTCCCTGGCCTTCTGACCCTGTCTCGTGGCCTCCTCCCTGGCCTTCTGACCCTGTCTCGTGGCCTCCTCCCTGGCCTCCTGACCCTGTCCCAGTCCTGTGGCCTCCTCCTTGGCCTCCTGACCCTGTCCCAGTCCTGTGGCCTCCTCCTTGGCCTCCTGACCCTGTCCCAGTCCTGTGGCCTTCTCCTTGGCCTCCTGACCCTGTCCCAGTCCTGTGGCCTTCTCCTTGGCCTCCTGACCCTGTCCCAGTCCTGTGGCCATCCCCTAGGCCTCCTGACCCTGTCCCAGTCCTGAGGCCATCTCCTAAACCTCCTGACCCTGCCCTAGCCCTGTGGCCATCCCCTAGACCCCCTGACCCAGTCCCTGCCCTAGGGCTGCTTCCCCTGGCCACCCACCTGTTCTGTCACGATCACTCTGTCCTAGTCTTGTCCCTCTGTGCCCCTCGTGTTTCCTTGATCTGCCTGTTTGTCCTCGTTTTCCGTTGTCGTTTTGCCCCTCCTTTGGTTAGGAGCGTCTGGGATCCGCTCCTTAAAGGGGGGGCTCTGTAACGATCCTCACCGTCTTTGGTTTGTTTACCTTTTTATTTAAGCTTTTGGCACTTTTTATGTTCCGTATTGCCTTTTTGTCTTGTGCACTCTTATTTTGAAGTCATGTCCTGTTTTCCCTCCTTGTCCACGTGTCTGGTTTTCATTGGTTTATTGTTTGATTGTCTTGTTATCAGCTCTAATTTATCATTGGTTTTAGTTTATTGTCTTGTTATCTTGTTTTGGTTTTCTATTGGTCTGTTTCCCCTTGTTTTGTATTTAAGCCCTGATGTTCACCTTGTCCTTTTGTTGGTCGTTGTTTGTCTAATGTTTGATGCTCAGTTCATGTTGCTCCAGAAGCCTACCTTAGTCCGTGTTCCTGCCTATGCCCTCCTTGGAAAACTCCCTGTGTCATTATCTAGTGTTTGTCTTTATTTTTTCCCCTCGTGGACGTTTCATTTGTTCCAGTGTTCCTACTTACCTTTACTTTGCAACCTTGAATAAAGCTGCATTTGGATCCTTACTCCCTCGTCTACCCTCTTCATAACAATCAGAAATGCACCATAAAAGTAGTTCAGATGACTCGTTCGCTATATTCCAAGTGTCCTGAAGCCATATGATTCAGAAGACAGTTTGTGTGAAGAACAGACTGAAATTGAAGACTTTAGTTGCCACATGAAGATGCATTGTGCCAATTTTAACATCAATGATGCTAAACACCTCATTGTTTTTGGAAGTTAGGGCTGTAAAAATACTGAGGAACTAAATTTTAATATTTCACTTAAATATTACCACTATACATATGATTTTAAAGTGTAAAGGGATTTCAATGGAAAGGAGGCGAGAACCGGCTTGACGATGTAAATAATAGTTTAATGTGACACTTAAAAAGACACAAACATACACATGACGGACATGTCCGTAAACGATCTCCCTCTCGTCGCACCATCCTCTGCCATCGGCCTTTATCCCTCTCGGAGGCTTAATTAGCCTGATAAGGGACCGGGTGTGTATAATCATAACCCGGCCCGCCCTCCGCCCTGTCACATGTACCCACTGAAAATGCATTTCATTCGGAACAAAAGTACATAAAATTATAAAATCAAAAGATTTTAAGCCAGTTCATATTTTCTTATCTTAAGTAAAAAGTCAAAAGATAAAGGAATGCTTCAATTGTCAGATCTGTTAACTTAGGCTACATCCACATTAATCCAGATACATTTAAAAATGGCGTTTTAGTTTTATCGAAACGCTCTCCGTCCACAGTGCTGTTTTCAAGCTTTTTCTAAAAGTTGTTCATCCACACTGAAATGTATGTAAACTCTTTAATCTCCTTACGGCCAAAGTATACTTCGGTCAGACAAACAATGAGCGTTACAGGATGCGTTATGTAAATGTCGTCACCAGCAGAGTCCAAGAGCATTGAACGTGCACATCCCGATTTTCCTAACTGAGGATTTGCAGCACTCACATTTGAACTGGTGCTGTCACGAAGAGGCGCTTGAAGAAGATGTAATCGCTACTACAACAGTGGATGTACAAGTCAAGAGTGCGTGTGGAGGAGGTCTGGAGGTACCTGCATTTGTATAACTCATAGTTATAGTCTGAAGGACTATAAAGGGTCTAAAGAGAAAGTCCAGTGTTTCATAACAGTCGTAGCGCGCATGCGCCAACTGCCTGTATATGCATGCACAGGAGTATAGTTCATTCATGTCAAAATGGAAGGATACCTAGCATTCCATTTACGGTCTGAAAGGCAATTGTCCTCGTGTTCTGTCACGGGACAACAATTCCGAGTAAACTTCCTGTCGCCTTTGAAGGAATGCAATGTGAAGGTTGTACAAAGTAACATTTATCTTTAACAATGCAATCAAAGTGAATCGCAGATACAACAATGCTGCTACAACATGGGCCGCCATCTTGATTGTGATGGGTTGAATGGATCACATGACCGCAAATACGTCATCGGTTTCATAAATCTCAGTTTCTCTTGTCCTCGCTACAACGCAAAGATGTAATTTTTAAATGTATCCACTTGGGTGTGCGTTCTTCAAAAAGCTCAGTTTTTGCTGTCAAAAACGCTGTCTCAATGTAGACGGAAGGCTAAAAGTATGCGTTTTCAAACAAAAACATAGTTTTTGTGGACATGGCATTGGTATTGCATGGTACACCAGTGCCACCGTACACAAGACTCAAAATAGCAGCAGTTCCACAATTACAGTTGTATGAACAGCAGTAGTATTCCCAGGTTGTGGACTGAAGAACTGTGGTATTCAGTTGAACTCAGTTGTGAAGGGGGATTTGAAACTGAGATTGCCTCACAGCGGTAATGGCATGTATCATCCTGAGCACAGTGCTGCGACTGGGGCTGTTCAAACAGAAACAGAATTCTCGAGATGTGCTTTTTGACACTGAACTCAACTTTAAAAACACACTGTTTAGGGACTGTTCAGACAAACTGCGCCCTTGCACTAAAAAAGCTAGATGCAGCGCAACACGTATAACAGAACACAGGGGTTTCTTCTGCACGAGACACTGAAAAAACAGCTGGACGTGGTGCAACATAGAAAGGTTGTATTACATAGAAAAACAATGGGAAAAGAATGGTTCTTGTGCTGCGGGATGATGACCAAAGGCCTCCACAAGTCATCAGCAGTGCTTGGCACACATCTAAAATTCAAATGCATAGTTTTTGCATTTAAATATGCATTTATATTTCAAATTTGACGAATATGTATGTGCTCAAATATTTTTATTTGACAACCTTGCGAATAAGTTTTGTTTGGCAGAGAAAGTTTTCAACAAATAACTTAAATTTGGATCTGCTCCTCACACAAAGCTGTCTTAAATGGCTTCAGAAGATTTGGAATATAGCACACAAGTCATATGCAATACTTTTATGGTGCTTTTTATGATCATTGTGTAGCTTGTTGGATGACTGATTTGTCATTTTTGGGTGAACTATTTAATTTAATAGTGTCTAACCACAATCTTACCTCACTCTTACTGCAATGAGATCTTACCTATTTGCGATAAATATTACCTCAACACAATCTCAGCCTACAATATAATCTTACTTTATAATAATGAGTAAATGGAATTGCTGTGGAAACCAGTGATGTTGACTATATATATCTGCCCTTCTTCATGTCGGGGTAATAAAATGCTACCATTTACAGAATAAAAGCATGGTCACTCTAGCTATAAACCTTATAAACAACATATTCTGTGCTTGAGGGCAAACTAAATCCATTTTCGTTTAGACGTGTAGCCAAATCTTCCCCCTACAATGTACTGTTTTTTTTTTCTCTCAGAAGGTTCACAGCCCTCTCTGCTCTTGCCATGTAATGGTCTTGTTTAAAATAGCTCTGTAGTTCATCAGTAGGGAGAACGAAGCTCAAAGCGGCCCAGTGGGGGTGACCCCACCACTCTAACCCCTGCAATACAATTTACACCCCCATGCTCTAACAGTACATCAGGGATAATGACATGCACTTCCCCGAACAAGCCTGGTGGTATTATCCAGGAAAGAAAGAATGAGAGACAGAGTGACAGGCAGACAGACGGCATCAGTAGACGTTGCCAACACAAACTGTTCAAGGCTACACTTTAAGACTTTAATCATAAAGAGAAATATCTCTCCCGCCCAAAGGGGCCCATTTTTAATTCAGAGGGAAACAGTGAGGCACTAATGTTGTTGCCAGGCGTCAGGCGGAGTGCAAGACGAGGACAAACAGTGAGGGGCTGGTTGCATTAAACATTGAACTGCTGTCAAACTCTGAGATTTTTAACGAGGGATGTAGCCAATAGCACATGAGGAGAAATCTAAACTCATAAACTAAAGCATGAGGTTGAAATCAGGCTCCTTCAAAAAAGGAACAATCCAGTTGAAAAGACCAGATTCAAAACATAATATATGCTGGTGACCAGCTATTCTGTTTTCTTTTTTCAGCAGGGAACATAAAACCTAGTCAACTGCATACATAGACAGCTGCCTACCAAGATAGAAATTTATTTGAAACATAGGTAGCAACTTCATATGCCACAGTGCTCCAAACAGGAGTCTCAATTTAGCTGATTACAATAGCAAAAAAGTACCAGCCAACTTTTTCTGATTACTTGGTTCTGGAAGAATTTTTCCCAGAACTGCTGTTATTAAACACATTTTTTAAATAAGTTGAAATTACACAGGTTGATGGCTTCAACAGATGCTTATGCAATCGATTTACAACTTCAGAGCTCATGGTTTGTCTGTTTTCAAAATCAGTTCACCTGTGAAGAAAATTAACAGAATTTTTTCTTCCAGAACCAGACTGAGGCTCTATAGAGTATGACATTATGATGTTGCTAGGATGATACTCTCCTAGCAAGTATGCTATATGCATAAAAATACATTGCACATACAAAAACTGGGTAAAACAGTACATTTAAATTAGATTTCACTTACTACTAAATGAAGTATAAGCATATTTATAGTCAAAAGTGTTCTTGCTTTGTCCACCATCTTGGATGCATTTTTTAACTGTGCTCATCGCAGTACATTATGGAATTGCATTTTCTGCAAAGTATACATGTGATTCTGCCTTAGAAATCTTCCAAAACAATGTACCTTTGATCGCAGAATTAGATCAAATATGATTTTGGAACGGCCTTCACATCAGGATTGTGTATGATGCCTTAAAATGTTGTTAAGTTAGATAGTCCTGCTGAAAAAAAAAGCATCCTAAACCAGATAAACTATTTTGCTGGTCCTAGTGGGTCTCCAAGCTGGTCTTCCAGTCTTGCCAATGGAGTTCAGCTAATTTATCAAGTCTGTCAGCTGGAAACCATTTGAGACCTGCAAACCAGTTTAGGCTCACTAGTTACTAGTTTTGGGAACAGAGCTAATTTCTCTCTTTATATTTAGCCATCCTAGTGCTTTTTTTTTCTTGGCAAAGAGAGAAGACGCACAAAATTTTAATGAGGCACTGTACATACACTGTCTGTCTCTTTTCTTGTGTTTTGTCTGGCGTCCCATGGCTTTAGTTCACCACATCTGTAGTTAAATTATGTATCTGTTAATGACGTGTGAAATTCAAACCAAGTTTCCCCCTCTCAGAAGTTCAGCCCCTTCATGCGATCTCGCTTTTACAGCCCTTGTCTCAGATACACAGACACACACAACCAACAAATCATTCCCAAGAGTCCTGCACCATCTCTCTCTTTCATTTCCACAGGGCATTTTTCCAAGAATTAAGGTTAATTAGCTTTTTTATTTGGTCTCATTCTGTCTGCAGTGGTGAATGGATGACTTTGACTTCACTATGACTGTGTGTATCAGAGAATCACTGACATTGTTGTCGATCAGCAGGTGGTCAAGCTTATTATTACCTGCTCAAATCATGCCCGTGTCTGGTGAAATTAGTCCAGACCTGCTTCATTTAGCAGCCGGCCGAAGGCAACCCTTTATTCCACTGCCTTTGAAACTGTCAGACATCGACTTAAAGCAAATCGATGGAGTCATCAGTTGATACAATCCAGGAATATAAAAAACCATCAGGCACAGTCTACTGCTTGTTGTTTTGTTTGCTGTCCTGGCTGAAAAGTATAGATTGGTTGATCGATATGATTTGATTTTAATGGTAAAGAATGAACAGGAAAATCAGAAACATCAAGAGCTGTCTGTGTTTGCTCTATGATATCCATTTAACAATAATAATCTATACGATTATGACTTTTTGTAACATTTTTCACAACAGAAGCCAGTTAGAACATTCTGCACACAGCTATTGGCCAGCGGTAAAATCTATAGTCTAAATAACAAGGCAACAGTGTATGGAGAGTGAATAGGGGGAATTTTACATTTGAATTAGAAGCCTAATTTGCATGCTTTCCAATTCACTCAGTTTCTGTTTAACAGTATGGCATAATAGTGCTGGGAGACCACAAGAGGGTGATATAATATTTACTAAAGCCGGTCTTGGTCACGATCACACACACACATAGGACGAGCTGATGCAGCACAGCAGATGGCAGTCCAAAGTTACAAAGTTTATGTACTTCAAGAATGAACAAAGTTATGTTGATGAGTTTGCAGGTATGTGTATGAAACTGATGTAACTGGGCAAACTGAACGATTAGAAATTGTGAAGTTTATTATGTAATTTCTCTGTATGTAGCCTTGAATAGGTCTTTCATTCAAGCTGTCAAACCATTAAACGACACACTTGTAACTGAAAATACATTGTGTAGGCTCTATGAAAGATACTTATACACAATATATCATCCAGCAATGGCTAGAATAGATAATATTTGTCCTTTGATAATGATTTAGGTCCAATTTAATGGAAAACAGTAGCACTTCAGAATTTTGATGCTGAACGTTGGCGGTGTGGGCGTACTTTTGTGAAAAATAATTGTCTCAAATTTTAGAACACACCATGTTGTCAGCCAGACACGTCTGTGTCCCTTTAGTTTACCCTGCACTCACACTTTAAAGTTGTGTTGAGAAAAATATTTGAAAAGATAAAGACTATTGTGCAACAAACAGCCTAATATATATCTTAAAGAATCCTGATATATATTGATAATCATCGGGAGAATCTTCAGATTATCAATGCGTGAAAAAGGCATCGATCCCAAGCCTACTTGTGCGCTATATTCCAAATGCTCTGAATCAATAAGATAGTTTCCTATGAGGAAACGTATATTTAAACTTGCTGCATCCACATCAGTTTAGATTGCACCAGACAAAGGAGAACCAATGGCGTTTAGAATAATTTACATCAAATCTGGCGTATATCTAAATATACGTGAATGTGATTTGAGAGCTCCGGTAGAGAGGAAAGCTTTCAGTTAATAGTAACTAGTCTGGACTACTTTTATGGTATTTTTATTGTGCATTTGATAATTTTTGGTGTTCAACAGTGTCCTAACCCATTGGACAAGCACAATGTAAACATTCTACCTTACATTTGGCAGATGCTTTTATCCAAAGCAACTTACAGTGCATTCAGGGTACACATTGTATAATTTTGTGTGTTCCTTGGGAATCAAACCCATGATCTTGGTGTTGCTAGCACCATGCGTTACCAGTTGAGCTACAGGAACTCTGCCTAACCTCTCCTTTTGTGTTCCATGGGTCTGAAGACATACAGGTTTGGAACGATATGAGGGTGAATAAATGATGACAGAATTTTCCTTTTTAAGTGAACTACCCTTTAATCCACCCCATACATTCTTGACCATTTAACACTTTTGTTCACTGTTAGGGGTCAACAAACCAATTTTTCTTTCTTTATAGGCACTTAATGTATATGACCAGAGAACAGAGAGGTTAAGGCAGTAATCTTCTTTTTCAGACTGATCCTTATAGGTGCTGAGCTCAGCAAAAGGGCTCTAATCTCAGAGACGCCGCTGAACATGCAACAATATATTACAACACAGTGCTCTATCAGGTTCTGTGGTAATTGCAGATTCCATACAGACATACAAGCAGGCTCTGCACAGAATAATTTCACTTGGGCTTACGTTTAAAATTAATATTGATTTTGAGTTTTGAAAATGATTGGATGTTCTTTAGGCTGCAAGTGGCTGAGCATACTCCCACTGACCTACTTTTGCCTAAACCAGTCGCTCTTTTATGTGGCAGACAGCTGTGCTATGCTGAAACCTCAATGAGATAGTCATATTATTTGAGGGTTGATAGTAGAAACTATACCACAAAACCCATTCAATTTGCAATTTTCCCTCCCATTGCTTGTTGGTCTTGTCCTTTACATCACTGCATAGACTTCAGTGGCATTTAATACTTTGTTATGATGATATTGATTCAATCTCATTCTTATTTTGTGTGTGCAAAAGTGAAGAAAATCCATTTGTAAATTAATAAGGTATAGTGATCCAGGTATTCCATGCCTACAGAGAATCCAAACACTGTGGATACATACTGCATACTTTAGAAGGAGTACATGTAGTATAGCAGTATGCTATTCAGAACATTATATTTTTGGTATTTCCCATGATGCCTTGGTGTTGGGGAAGCCATGATCATACATGTCGAACAGTCGCCGGGGCTGCTGTGATTAGACAGGTTGGCACGGTAACCCACTTTATAGTGCGTGAGTAATGAGAGCGGCTGCAAATTACAGCACGAGAGTGATCGCTTCACTCCCAGCAGCACTCCGCTATATGAGACCCTGAACTCTGACCCTGCTGCTGCAGACATGGCTGCCGGCAGAATTTATTGACTGCACTCTGTAACTCACTGCCCACTTTATTTGTTATGGCCAGCAATGCATAAAGATATTCAAAGTAGGTGACTAACCCGCAGGACATTAGACCTGATATTTGATTCCTCCTGATACAATGAATGCTCTCCACTTGCTCTCAAGAACATATTTCATATTTCATATTTCACACCAAAATGAAAAGAAAGAAAAAAAAAATTCGATTTTTAAGATCATGAAGCTTTTAAGCAATTGTCATTACCATAATGTGTTCAGACAGGTTTTGTAATTGCCATGATTCTCAATGGTAATTCTCATTAGATTTGTATTACTGTTATTCAGTCATTTAAATAAAGAATTTCTATAATACAATGATTATTTTATTTAAATGAGCAGAAAATAAAGGCAGTACAACAAATACTCCAATGATGTAAAAATACTAGGGCTGGGAAATTTTACATGTTTATTTGACAGTTGACTGTTTAACACGTAAAATAAATTAAACTATTTATGCAGTGTCCGTTTTTTTCACTTCCTGAAATTCACTAATGTTTTTCCCCACTTCATGTGGCTAAAATTGGCATATGTAAATTTTCAAAAAGTTACACGCTCAACTCGACTGCATATACTAGCACAGAAACTGATTGTGTGGAGCAATGCATGCTTATTCATTATGCACGACACATGTCCCGAGCATAATAAACAAGGGAGTGGATTTACTGTACAGAGAATGGACTTTACCTGGAAGTGGCGAGCCAAGTGTGGGAGAGATACGGGCAAGCTGCCTCATCTCTTCGCATCGCCTGAAAATACTCACTCAATGTCATCTGAACCAGTCAGTGTCAAAAGCGAATCCACAGGAGAGAGACAGCATGGCGGCAATAGATACTGAATGGCAGCAAGAGAAAATGATAGATTTGTAATGTTTGTTTATATATGTATGTACAGATTGTCTAATACTGCATTGGCAATGTACACTTAAGTTTCTCTTGCCAGTAAAGCTTGATATGAATTGAATCTGCCCATTTGAGTCCACTGATTTTGCCCAACTTTTAATAACATGATTGGCATGTAAACATATACTTGTATCAAAGATTTATACCTGTAAAAATGTCTTATTAACCTTTTCTGCAAATCTTTTAAATTTTAACATGTATATATTTAAATAATTAAATTAAATGATGACTAACCAATTTCTTGCAAGTTCTACATAAACTAAATAGTATATACTAAATATATCTAGGATTATATTTTAATGTTTGTTTTAATTGAAAATTTATTATGATTAATCGTGATTTATCACAGGATACTCTGCAATTTATTCACATTACAGTAATAATAATGAGTGTTTTTGCATTTGAGAATTAACAGATAAAAGATCTGAAAAAAATATTTTCTCAAAAAAGTGTTCTCAAATAGTCCTAATTTTCAAAACACTCTGCAAAAAATTATTTCTTAGTTCTTTTCTCTTGATTTTGGCCTGAAAAGTGACCTAGTTCTGAGGACTCAAAGCAAGTTAAACAGGGATATGCAATTTTAAAATAGTCTTGTCCTGGATATTTCCTTGTCAAACAGTAATGTGCAAGGGGACCCTGGTCAAGAAGCCTTGAAATTGCTTTTATGAAATCAGTCTCTATCAAGTCAACAGATGCTTTGATTTTAGCCCCTCCCCCTCGAGTTTTCTATCTCTGTTCTGCACTCTCCCATTCATCCTTAAGAGCAAGATGAGGAATAACTTGTCTGTAATTGAGCAAACTCATTAAAACATTGTCATCAGTTTTCTTCCGTCTCAGACTGCATCATGCTAATGTGTTTATAATGAGAGAAAGGTCTGCGTTGCTGCAAAGCGGTGTGTTTATTGTCAGGCGCACCTTAACTATTAATGAAATATTGCTGTATACAGCAGCTGCTCTGAAAAGCTGTATCATTACCTTTGCTCTGTTCCAAAACCTAGTGAGCTGCCTCCAGAAGCAGCAATTAATGCATCACAGGTAACAATTATTTACCGAAAGGTAGACATAACTATAAGCATTTCAAATCAGTAGAAAGCAAGGCACCTTACTAGTCTTTAGAACTCTAGTGTCATTATGCAACCCTTTCCTAGAAGCTTTTTTGCTTCTTTTGTCTCTTTTGATAAGTTGATCACTATTGAGAAACAAAGAACAAGATGAAAGCCTATTTAGTATTTCATTAAGTGTGACTGTAATGAATTTATTCCCCAAGCTCAACTCACCCTCCCTCAAGAAGCTGTAAAAGCTGGGGGGATCTATAGTCTTTTTGCATGCACAGATAAGAAATACAGCATCCAGATCAATGGACTCAAACATCAGGTTGAATATCCCTGCTTTATTTTAGCGTGACTGATCTTCTGACTATTGGACAATGCATCGGCAATTCAGTAACGTTTCTGTGAAACAACAGACCCCTGTGTCCTAATCCTCATTCAGAGTCCTCCATCATCTTCATTTAAAGGAGGGCCCTTTAACCCCACCTAACCACACCACTAAGCGCTCTGTTCTCCATACTTAACCATTAGAAAAGGGAGGCTCATGTAGTTACAGGAAACAATAAAACTGCAGACTGCTCCTTAAATTTTATACAAGCTGGTTATATGGGGGTTTCAGTTGACATAACCGATATCATTTCTGTATCTATATACTGTATGCATCAATTTAGCTATATCTAATATGTCTACAGGGTTGAGAATGAAATTCTGAGACTGCATTGTTAAAAATACTTTTTTTTCTTATGTAAAACTGGAAATACAAAGTTTTATGATGTAAAGTCACGATGTAAAATTTAGTGGAACTATTAATAATTCACAAATCAAATGTAAGCAAATTTGTGACATTGACCGTATTAACTTGAACAATTTTCAATTGAACTTATCCATCAAATCATTATGCTGATAATATAATTTGTAATGAAATGTTTGTTTTAAATTAGTATAGCATCTATAGCTATATCTATATAAATTTGATAAAGATATTTGACTGAATATAATTGTATTAAATATATAATATTAATATATAAGATAAAATAATTATATATAATGTACATATTAAAATTAGGGAGGTCAATCTTTTAAAAAATGTAACAATTAATTAATCGAATTAATTGCATATTAAATTTTTCTTAGAAATGTACCCTTATTATTGGCCAAATTCCATCTGCACAATTTTTGAATTGTTAGTCTGTGTACATATGCTTCAGATGGATGCCTTTGGAATGTCTCACTTTGGTCGCATCTCACTACATTTTAGCGTCTTTAGCTCTAGTCATTTAGCGTCTCTAGTCTTAAGGGGGCAGCACACCGGCATCTCCAGCATGACGGTGCGTTCTAAAATTCAAAACAAATGTTTTCTATGAATGTATGCACACCGCCAGAGTTGCGCTGACTGCCCCTTAATGCCACAGATTCACAAAAACATAAAAGTGGTACATCAGGCTTGAATTGCTCCGATGATAGAAATATTCCTTATTATGGGATTTATGTAAGGGTTGGGGACATGATTAATTGCATTGATGTTTTTAATGTGTTATTTTTCATATAACTGATTGCACTAGATTAATGCATTAAATCAACAGCCATACTTCAAATATGATAATATATTTTAAAATAATACTATAAACTGTATATATATATATATATATATATATATATATATATATATATATATATATATATATATACATATATACATATATATATATATATATATATATACATATATACATATATATATATATATATATATATATACGCTTACATTCTGCGTGACCTCAACCCTTGTGAATACCCTCGTTTTATATATTGATTTGTTCCTTACACTCACACCTAGTGTTTTTAATTAATCCACTGGAGTCGCATGGATTACTTTTATGGCTATATGTGCTTTTTGGAGCTTCAAAAATGTGTAGGGTTGCCCCCGACCAAAGATTTTCCTAGTCAACTAGTAGTCGTTAGTTTAAGCCATTAGTCGACTAGTTGTCACACGTTTATGACATTAAATTAATTTCTTAAAAATGAATAAGAGCAGCATAAGAGAGTTTTTGGGCTGAGAAAGAATGTTATCAGTATCATTGCTAACACTGTTCTACATTACAGAGAAATACTAAACTTTAATAATGAGCCTTTAAAATATAAATTTTACATGCGCGCACACATGAAGCGAGCTGCAGCGACTCTGGCAAAAGCGGTAATGATTCTGAATGTGTCGGAAAAACCAGCAAGGAAACTGTCTGAACATTTTGTTAATTTATAGAGAGAAATGCACATTAGGTTTTTGCTGACAGACGATGATCTCGGGGATCGATGATGGTCAGAGTGATTGCCAATAGCTGATGACTTTGATGATGTCAAGACGATATTTGGCTCATTTTCCCATGAATGTATTACATTATTATTATTAGGCTATTATTATTATTATCAAATTAATAATACAAATAATTTGCCTGTAGACACACAGACATGCACAGAAACATTTTATTCTATTATTAAGAACAGATGACAGAAAAGCCATATATATATGCATATATGACACGCTGATTGTTCCGAGGCGTGCAGTTTCGTAGAACACGTGTATGTAAAAGGTTCTCACTCTTTCTTTGTTTCTGTCGTCTGAAATTGTTATTTTTTTGCAAGAACTGTATCATCTATGTGTGCTGCAAATGACCTCAGACATCTCACTTCAGGAGGTGCCTTGAGTTCAGTTCACTTTATTTCCACAGAGCAGTTCATTTTGACCACAAACCTGCAGCTTGTAAAATAATACAAAATATAAAATATAATACAAAAAACACATTCACCTCAAATCATGATTTATATTTCAGTGATTATTATCATCATTATAATTATTATTTTTACATTTTTAATAGTTTTTATAACTTCATTTGTGTAAGTAATTTTCCGCCTGCATGTTTAGATGGATTCTTGCCTGATGGTAAATGGAAAGGTGGTTACTTGTATATATATATTTCTTTTATCACTTCATTATTTTATTTGCTTTTTCGTTTCATTTGGAGTGCAATTTGGATTTAGAAATGTAATTGATTTAGTTTTTTGTTTTTTAAATAAATAAATTACATTTTCAATGCAATTGAAATATTTTTCTAAAAATCTTAATTTGTGTTCTGTTGAACAAAGCCAGTCATACACAACTGGAATGGCATGAGGGTGAGTAAATGATGAAATAATTTAGATTTTTGGGTGAACTATCCTTTTAAACATTTCCCAAAGTCTAACTGGGATTTTGACTATTTGAAAGAACCAGTCTCTCCATAGGACGCATTTTCATTGCAATGGGTATGAAATCTCTTAAACTCTCAACCTCCACAATATGAATCTACCGGTAGACTGTGGCTATATGCTTTGTAACAGCAATCATGCAACCATGTTCATGATTTGCATCAGGGCATCAACACCAGCAGCGCTTTGAACTCCACATGAAAAGCGCACAGACACGGCAGTTGTGGGTGTTTGTGGTGTGTGTGTCAGTGTTATGAGTCCGGACGGACACATTGACATATCGCAAAGGTTACGCCCTTTGTGCTGGTACTATATATATATATATATATATATATATATATATATATATATATATACATAATATTTTTAGATGGTTTTATTGCCCCCTGTAGTACTGGAATAAATAGTCCTCTCTCTCAGTGTACCATTGACTGTAAACCATGCATTTAGTCTGATTAACATCCACAGCAAAGTCTTTCAGTCAAATGTAGCACAACAGAAATGGAAAGGGTCTCCATGGCAACCACTTCCTCCCATTTTCAGTTTAGCAAGCAATAAATCCATTGAGGGTGTGTGTGTGTGTATGGGTATATAAAAAACAAAAAAAATTGAAGCACCCCTTCCTACTTGTTACATCTATTGCTCCATATTTCATAAGCGAACGGCACTAAAGACTCAACCTCTGCAAAAACATGCATTTAGATTACAATTGTATGCAGAATAATTAAGAATTTGTTTTCTTTATATTAAAGATATAGTGCACATGATCTGCGGTATGTTCTTTTTGAGTTGATCAACCTTACAAAGCTTCAGCTTGTGAAACAGATGCATCTTTTTGAGGAAGATAAAAGGAGATTTCTTCAAGGTAGGAGACCCTCCAATTTTATAAGCACTCCAATAATATTGGGTAGAATGCATTCAGTCACAAAATCTGTGGTGTTTTGATCACTTTTGCTCATTTTATGTGTCAGGAGAAGATGGAGAGTTGCTTTGTGATGGATGCATAAGCTTCCTTCCTCTGAATGTGCTTTTCTATGTACACACTGTATGTATGAACATCAGAATAAATCTTTCTGGAATCTGATTTATTAGATGTCTTGCGCTAATCCTCCATATGTAAATTGTACGGCAGTTTGGGTCCATGGCGGTGAATCTTGAGGATTTAGTGTTGAATGTGAAGGATGTTGTGTATTTCTGTGTCAGACGATAATGAATGGATGGCAAATCATTGTCTGTGTCGGAGGAGGGGAGTGATGGCTCTCTGGAGGGGCGGAGAGGAAGAATTTTGAACTGAATATGATGCAGAAATGGCAGCATTCGCTCTCTGTTTAAGTATCCTGGGCTTCTGTAAAGAGGATATCACATAAAAACAATTAATCTTCCTCTAAAAATTATTTTTGGGGATTATTTTAGGCTATGCATTTGTATACACAAAAACTCCTATACATTTCATAAGTCTCATTTGACCTATTTTTCACACAAATGTTGGGCAGTAGAACAGCATGCCATTCTTCCCTTCTTTTTGCTGGTATCGACAGCTTAAATTTATTCAGAGAAGCAGATTTTACAACAGATTTAAAGCATGTTAACATGCAGATTAAGATGGAGGATTAATTGATGTTTCCCCACAAATCACATGTTGTTTTGACAAATAATACATTTTACTAATGCTAATCACTGTAGCTGATATGAACCCAGGTTTTAATTCTGCTGTGATTAATAGATTTGATGGAGCTTGTTGTGTTCTGGTTTTGCAGAAAGAAATGTGTAACAACACTTTGTAATGAATGGTGTAGATATTAGACTAGATTTAAGAATTACTGAGACAACATGCATTATTTTAATGCAATATTATTGTGTCTTGATATAAAATGTTCTGGTTGGCTTTTCGCTAAACCAGTTGTTCTCTGAATTGAGATGCACTTCAGACCTAATCATTACACTGTAAAAAAATCCTGTTAAATTTGCGGTAGAAAACGGACACTGTAGTTGCCAGAAATTCAGCGTAAAATATATGGTAACCACGTTTCAGGCTTTACATGATGTAATTTTGATGCCTGTATATTTTACAATGCATTACTGTTGTTTATGTTATTAAATAATACACTTGATATATTTACCTTCAGACAGTGCTCAGTGTCACTCTCACAAACACTAAACACCATCAGGGTAACACATGTGAAATTAAAATAATGTAATAAACCTTAACTAAACTACATCAAATATAACACAGAACACTCCAGTGTACATAACTGATATTAAAAATAAGAAACATAACTATTCATTTATGGAGAAAACAAAACAGAAATGTAACCGAGAAAGCTTGCCAAACTGAAACAAGTATTAAATAGGATAAAAATCTCAAATTTAAATAGTCTGTCTACAGGAATCACGTTTGATTGCATTAGACATACATTATTTGGGTAAAAGATGGCCAGGCCAAGTAGCATTTCATGCTACCTTTAATACTTTAATGCAAGGGGAGGAGTTATCCTCATACACAAATCAATATCATTTCAAATGACAAAAACTACCCAAGATCCGTCTGGAAGATATATTATTGTTCAAGGTAATATTTCGTCACAAAAAGTAAATCTTATAAATATCTATGGTCCCAATGATGGCAACCCATAATTTTTTTAACAATTATTTTTAACTGTCTACATTGGAGGGACTTAATATTATCGGAGGAGATTTTAACTCTGCCCTCGACTCAGTATTGGACAGATCCACCCGAATTTATACAACTCATGTACAAACTAGAAAAACATTGATTGCCCATATGAAGGATCTAAGATTAATTGAAGGTTGGAGAATGCAGAAACTGAACAAAAGGGAATACTCTTGTTACTCTGCTCACATAAAACTCATTCATGTATTGATTACTTTTTAATTTCTATGGAAATACTGTCTAATTTAAAAGAATGCTGGTACAATATATAGTATAGTAATTAGTGATCATGCACCTATATATATAGATCCATTTAGGTAGATTTGAGCAGTGTACAAGATGGACATTACAAGTTTATTTGTTACAGGATCCAGGATTTGTTAAATTTGTGGAAAGCTGTATTGATAATAATTTGAATTAAATACAGACGAAACCACGGCCAGCATCTGATGGTAAGCATTTAAAGATATTATTATTATTATTATTATTATTATTTAAGAGAAATTATTAATTCTACAAGTTCTAAAACCAAACAGTACAACCAAGAATTACGAGCATTAGAAAACCATATTAGAAAAGCTAAACTGAAATTAATATTGACAACGACCCTGAAAAATAACATAATCTATCTGTCATGAGAGCTAATTATGATACAGACAAAGTAGCAAAATAATCGAATGTGGACTAACCAAACATACTATGATCAGGAGGAAAAGGCAGGTAAATTATTGGCCTGGAGGATAAAGAAAATGCAAGCTGAAAGAACAATTAATAGTATAAAATCAATATCTGGCAACTTAACTATGGACCCATTAGAGATTAATCATAATTTTAGAGACTTTTATATATCGCTATACAAATCAGAATATACGGAAAATAGAAATGTTCATAACGCATTTCTTGACCAGTTACAATTTCAGACTATATCAGATGATGACAAAATAGCGCTAGATAGTCCATTGAAGACAGAAGACCTTTGTGAGGCTATAGGGGACATTAATAGTGGTAAAGCACCTGAACCGGATGGGTTACCGATAGAGTTTTACAAAACATATAAGAGAAAACTTGTAAGGCCACTTTTTGACATGTATGAAGAATTGTTTAATGAAGGAACGCTCCCAGATTCATTAAGATTAGCTATAATAACTTTAATATTAAAAATGCTTGTCTTACAGACCAATTAGTTTAATGGGATGTGACACAAAAATACTATGTAAAGCGCTTTCTATAAGATTGGATAAATATCTTCCTCAGTTGATTATTGATGATCAACCAGGTTTTGATCATCATAACAAGGTTATCACAATATTGGAAAAGTTTTTAATTTACTATATGAGTTATAATGCAAAAGACACAGCAATGTTATCAGTAGATGCATGTCAAGCCTTCGATAGGATAGAACAGAATTACCTTTTTGAAGTACTCCCAAGATTCGGATTAGGTGAAACTTTTCTCAAATGGATTTGATTGCTATACACAAACCCAGCCACCGAGATCCTAACTAATAGTACCATCTCGAGACGCTTTAGTGTACAACGATCCACCCTTCAGGGTTACCCTTTGTCTCCACTGCTAATTGTGTTGGCAGTCGAACCCCTAGCCATGCAGTGAGAATGCATACAGGATTATCAGGCATTTCAATTGGGGGGAAAGATCATCATATTTGTTTATATGCAGAACAAATATCCTGACAAATGTAAAAAGTAGTATTCCCAACTTTATGAGATTAATTGAAAAGTTTGGGGAGTTTTCTGCATATAAAATTAATCATTCCTAATCAGTATTAATGTTTCTTAATAAGGAAGAAAGACATAGTCCCATAATACTCAGTTTATGACAACTACTGTAGGATTTCAAAAAAGTGTAATAAATTACATTTAAAAGTATTGTAATCAGATTACAGTTACTGACTTTCAATTTATTCAATTACTTTAAGTAAATTACTGGGATAAACATATTTCTAAAATAATATAATTTTTGTAGAATACATTTAATCATGAATTATATTAATATATTAATATATGACAGCTAATATATGTGACAGAGTCACTTATAAGTAATTATAAAGGAGAAATGTGCAGTGCTGAGTGTATGACTTGTGTCCAACAATGAACAAGTAGAAAATATAGACATTATTTTGAATTTGTTGAGTGTAAAGTGCTTTCGAAAAGTAATTAGTAATGTGTTTACATTTTCATTTGAAGTAACTTATCAAACACTGCTCATTTCACTAAAATAACTACAGATACACATGATATTGGCAGCCGATATACTATTGGTTGATAACTAGGAAAATTTAATTATTATTATCATGCCTATTTTTTTTTTTTTTCAACATTCATCAGGATTAACTTAAATACTCATGTGGACACTACAGAGCCCCTTAGAGGATAGGGCAGGAAAATGTTTTGCATATTATACTTTTGCATTCCCTTGGAATAAATTAAACATGGTTTTAATGTAGTATCCATATTTTAAGCTTCATAGCAAATATTCATAGTAAAACCAGAGTAACAATACAGGAAAAGGAAAGCTATGGCAATAAAAATCATCATTTTGTGTTCTTTATGGTTTTACTACAAATATTTGTGAAACCATAGTAACCAAAACAATTACCATGGTTAATCTATAGTACAACCATGGATACTATATGGATACAGTGTATTGTATTAAAAACATGGTTTCTGCCAAAAACAAAACATTGTTAGCCTACAACAGTCATGGTTACAATATTACTATAGAAAAACTATAGTTACTATATAGTCTATAATATTACTATAGTAAAACCATAATTTAACTATGGTATTTATATTGTAAAACATAACCACAAAATTATGTTTTTTATTAATATTTTCCTGTATTATCACTATGGTTTAATCAAACAATTTGAGCAAGATTATTCTAATGTATTATTAATCAAATCAGCAGAACATCTGAAATACAGACATACTTTCTGGTTCAAGTGAGAATCTTTTAAGAAATGCTAGCAGCTCCATTTTAAAGGGTCAAAACGTCAAAAGTAAAATGATCAGTTATCGTTATCGGCCACAACAAGCTGTAAAGTATCAGTTATCTGTATCAGACCAGAAATTCCATATTGGTACCTCTCTAAAAATAATATTTCATGCCCATTTTATTATTTATTTGTTAAGTAGTCTTGTAGTAAGTGGGATAATGTGCAGTCAGCTGGTCATTCTCATTAAATAAACACTGAAAGGTTGATCAAGACAATGATGCGAAGTAGATAATGACCGAGTGACTCTACACGATCTCTTACATAAAATGTTAAGCATCGTAAACATAAAGACTCTCTTGTATTCTGTTGCAGCTGACATCATCTCTACTGTGGAGTTCAACTCTACAGGAGAGCTCTTGGCTACAGGAGACAAAGGAGGAAGAGTGGTAGTTTTCCAAAGGGAACAAGAGGTAAGATCATAAAATCTTTCCTATGCACAGATTCATGTTGACAGCAGGTCAAAGAATCTGTGCTTTTCTTACTGTATGAGCGAGAGAGAAAAAAACCTCAGAGCCTCACCCTGTGGCTTTTAACAAGGATTCAATAGGCACACAATCTGAAAACAGGTGAGGCTTTTAAAGAAACACAGGCATCTAATAAACCACAGGTTTAATCGGATGTGCACATTCTCAAACATTAAGCTTTTTTTGAGTTATTTAGCCACTAAGTCAAATAAAATTCATTGTCTGTGGAAAAGGCACCACACTGTTAGCTAATCCAGCCACATTGGGACATGCCTGCTTTTTTTACAATATCTAAATTTTACACACACACACACACACACACACACACACACACATAGCACCACCTTTAAAAAGGGCCTCCTTCTCGTTACCCTTCTGTTTACTTTAACTGCATGAGCGGTTTCACAATTATTGATTTTGATGGTTCCCATCATGAACACTTCCTTATTTCCATGCTGCCATTGATTGTGAATGCATTAATGTAACTGGTCAACTGTGAACTGGAAACCTGCAATTAGCTAGAAACAGAAACAGAAGCACTTTATAGGTTTTTCACAGGCCCAGACAAAGCACTGCTAATTTCCTGAGAATTTGAGCACCCACCATTCACAAAGTACTACACATACTCTGTTCCTTGTGTTTGTTTATTAAATATTTTTGGCAGATTATGTTTACCACTAAGCATGCATTGCTCTGTTATCACATGTTACCAGGTTTAAAGCCATTCCACAGAATTGTTTTCCAAAATCAACTTTCTGCTTTCTGGACTTTCTGTTTCACATTAAATGTTAATATAATGTCAGAGAGGCAGAGAGAGAATATAAAGGCAGAGCGATTGCATCTGAGAATGGTTATTCAGCACTCAAATCGCTGTGCATGTGCAAACAGATAAAGCCAGCCTGATCTCATGAAAATTATGTGTCTGCGGCAAAAGTTTTGCAAGATGATATTATGCGGTTTTGTACGCATATTACAATTTTAGGTTAAATGTCCGATGAGACACTTAAGTATTATCAATAGCCTTTATGCTGTATTTATGTCATTTTTGGAGCTTGATAGTTTGGACCCCATTGACAACTTAACCAAGGAAGTCTTGCTGGGTAAACTAGTTAATCTGGTAGAGTCAGGTGAGGGCACCAGCACACCAGCAGCCCATCATTGGTAACAGTGTCCAAAACACAACATGTTCTGGTCCCCAGCTGTGCTGGTCTAATCAACAAAGTTGGCAATCTAGACAGTTGGATTTGGTTTTATTTGACAAATTTCCCTTTTCTCTCCCACAGAGCAAGAACCAGCCTCACAGACGTGGGGAGTACAATGTTTACAGCACGTTTCAGAGTCATGAGCCGGAGTTTGACTACCTGAAGAGTTTAGAGATTGAGGAGAAGATCAATAAGATTCGTTGGCTGCCTCAACAAAATGCTGCATACTTCCTGCTGTCCACCAATGGTGTGTGCACTTGAGGTTTCAATTTAAAAAATGTTTAATTAACCATAAGTTTAATTAACTTTTCCACCATCAGGCTGAACAGTTCTGAGTAGGTTGAGTAATGGTTCCACTAGCATGGTAATCGGTAAGCATTAAAAAAAATTAATGAGAAAAATACAAACTACTTATTCTAATGAAGCATAGGAATTTATTGCGACTGAAGTACTGTATTGTACTTCATTTTGAGGTACTGTATAAAATGATTGACTGTAAGTCCTTAATTATAAACAAAAATGTACTTGCGAAACATATTAAAATATATCAAATGTAGTTTTTTGAGAGTGTAGAGAGACTCAATTACATTATATGCAATACTTTATATGAGTGGGTGGTTACTGCTAGGTAACTAGCTTACAGCAACTTCTCTGATTGGCGGATCTCTCTTCTGGAATATGGGTAGCATTATTTTTCACCAGGAATCCAATAATTACTCAAAACAACTTTGAAATGAAGTAGAAACCACACTGACAAACTGACACAGGCTTCTCTAGAAGCATATACGGTACCATTCATCGCTTAACAACCTCAGAGCTCACATTAGCTCTGTATAGAAAGGTGTATATGTTATAGCTGAAAATGATTTTCACTATGGAGAAAATGAATGGGCTCTATTGTTTTCCCCTCAGAAGATTATCAGAGTATTTTCAATTCTTTGCAGTTGAATACAATAGCATCACCCATCTTCCTCTGAATTATGTTTCAGCTACAGTCACCAAACTATAGCTAACCAAACAGTTTCATGTGAATTTTGTTGATTTGTAATGATTTGAATCATTTGAGCAGAACGTACAAGCTATGATTCTAATAACGAAATCGAGAAATTACGAAGGAACAGGAAATTCGGCTTTCTCTTTCAGTGACATCATACATCTCTGCATGTTCAGATGGTATGGCTGTTGTTTTCATTCCCTGTTGGTGCAGGATCAATGCCAGCCCTGTGGCAGATTGTGTACCACAGATTGCAAAATTTCCCACTGCCCACCTTCTTATTTCCATCTTTCTCCCAATTTCTTCTTCTTCTATTATGTCCCACTATCTCTAAATGGTGTATTGAAGCTGCTCTCTGTGTTTTGGTTTATTTTTAGATAAAACTGTAAAATTGTGGAAGATCAGTGAGAGAGATAAGAGACCGGAGGGATATAACCTGAAGGATCAAGATGGAAGGATCCGAGACCCGACCACTATCACCACATTACGGGTCAGCTGGCTTTTCTTATCGCTGCCTGTGACAATGATGGCAAGGAAAATGTTTAATATGCTTACTGTTAGGGTGGGACGATATGGATTCAACAATTATTCCTCTATATTTTTCAGCCTACACTATTCTACAACAATTCTTGCCTTTTACATTCTGACTTAACAGCCACCACTTGGCAGTATTTTTGTGAACATGATGGCTTGCATGTATTTACCATGTTGCCTTTAACTCAGAAGTAAGGGTCATTCTGGTTGACTACCTACTGCAGTATTGTGATTCTGCTGTTATTTTGATTAACTGTAGCCCTGAAAGGATTGTGAAATAAGCCTAATTTTTAGAAAACGCCAAATAAAAAGCACATTCAAAATATTGTGATATTCACAATAACTCCAGCCAAATTATTGTGATTATATTGTGAATATTCAATACATCACCAAGCCCTAGTTACTGTACTGGATATATAAATAGTAGCTTGCACCTCTTTTTTACTTTCACCTTCATATCGAAAAGGCAATTTCCTCCACAGCTATTACACTTCAAAATTAGACATCTCTAAATATCTATATTTGGTCGTAGGACATCCTAAAAGACCTAAATCTGGTCATTATACATTTTTAAAGATATAAATACAAATTTTCCAGTGATTTAGCTGACAATAATGTAGCATGAAATCTATAGTTAGCACAGCTTAATTCAGATGCACACTGTGACTTCTGTAACTTTATTCTGTCCTTTACTATTGTTGCTTGTAAGATCTTGGGTAAAATCCAAGGCAGACTTTAGTATCAACAGTCTTTTATGTCAAACTGTACCATATATAGAAAACTACTGAAAACTACTGTACTTCATGAATTGCTGTGCTCCTATTGGTTTGTTAGACAGCCCTCATTGGAGCAATCCAACACAGTCTCTACGATACATACTTACAGCAATTGTTTCCCTACGTCACTAAAACATCACCCTTTGTCCATATTTTAGATGTCACTTTGATGTCAAATACCATTGGCTCTCATGTGTCATGTGACATTGTAATGTTTGGATGTATATTTTTGAATTAGATGTGACTGCCTCCACAAAGAGGAAGATTTTCAGCGAAACCTTCAGCTTCAATATATTGTATTATTAAAATATATATAGATATATTTTATATAGATATATAGATATTTTTTTCACCCTTCAACAAATTAAATCTTTTACGATCCGCAAAATTTGTCAGTCAGCAAAATCGTGGCAAAAATAGTATAGCATGCACACATCTTAGAACTACACATCTTACCCCATCTATCACCATGCAAACCATGCCGTGGTTCATTCTATCGAAATTGCAGTTGGTTGAACGGTTATGTTTCATCCTCCAAAGAATTGTGTATTAGAAAGCTGCTGGTGTGCATTCTCATCTGAAAATCTCCTTTGCTGTGTTCGGTACCGATGCTGACAAACGATGCGCTGTCAGCGACCAAAAATAATTAATTCATAATCAGACAACAAGGACAAAGAGAGACTATAATATGCAGTGAAGGGGTACTATCATTCCTCCCTCTCCTCTCTCATTCTCCACTCATCCCACCAAATTGAATACAGATACAAAGAGTGCGCGACTCTGAGTACCCATTAATGTTTGGTGCGGTGTCTGTTTTCTGCTTCATGGCCTAATGGATTAAAGCCCTCTACTCCTCCACCATTGCCCGTCCGGGCGGAAGATTAGCCTGACACCAGGGTGATGGCAGGGAGCGGCCAGCAATCCCTTTTGGACCATGAAATGTATGTGTGCTGGAGATTTGGAGATGAATTTATCGTGGTGCTTCGATAGAAGAGTGCATATTGAGGGAGGAGGGAAAAGCACACATGTCATGTGTTCTGGCAGTCACCAGTGCCAACGCTGATATTACGCTTATCTCAGTATGTGATTTTACCCCTAAGGTCTGCAGTGCACTAGTTTCTGCATTCAGTGTGCTGACATGATACAAGGTGTGACCGCCATGCCATTTAAAGCCAGATACCTGACCTTTTATAACAATACAGTGAGTCAAAATGTATTCTTTTGCAGTTTGACCTACTAATGTTGTCTGGCACATAAAATGGGGAAAATGGTGTAGTCCCCCTTCTCTCCCTCCATGGGCAGATAGTAAAAATGATTGAAAACCTTGTTTTCCATTGTCTCTTCCACTATCCTTACTTTCTGCATGATTTTTTTGCTATTTGAACCGCATTGAGACCTCTGAAGTGGGCACAGGAAGTTATATTTTCTCATCAGACCGCAGTGACCACCTCATATTTCACAATTATTTGACTTATCATCTAAAGAAAATTATTTTTGACTATCGGTATAGATTCTGTTCCACATCATAGCCTATTATGGTCAAGAACTGGCTACTTAAGGTTAGGGTATACTTCGTTTTTCAGCTTGACATTACATCTTGCATATTGTCGAGCACTAAGACTGTCAAAGTATTTTCTTTTGACCGCGAGCTCACATGGTCATATTCGACACACTATGACTGCTTTGTGGTACTGTTTAGTTTAGTAAACATCGAGCTAAACAGAATTTGTTCCTAAAGCATGCCATTCAGTACTAGTCTGAGCTCGTTGACATGTTTACAGTTTCTTTTTCAATTTAGGTGCTGCAAAATCATGATTAGAATGGACTGACTGAGCAAGTGACCAATCGTGAGTTGCCATGTCACTACAGGCATTCAACTAGTGCTGTTGAGAAATTAAGGTCAGGAACGGTTTGCAATCGTACTGCATCGAACCGTGTTCAAGTGGAAATGCTACTGGAACCGCTACTGACCGTGCTCAGAACTATACGGCCTGGTGAAGAAAAAGCAATTTGGAATCCCAATTCTTAGTAGGTCCTCGTGGTGGCACAGTTACTCACCTCAATCAGGATGGCGGAGGACAAGTCTCAGTTGCCTCCGCTTCTGAGACCGTCAATCTGCGCATCTATTCACATGGCTCGTAGTGCATGACACCAGAGACTCCCAGCATGTGGAGGCTCATGCTACTCTCCGATCAAATTACCACATACCCCATTGAGAGCGAGAACCACTAATCGTGACCTGGAGGAGGTTACCCCATGTGACTGTACCCTCCCTAGCAACCGGGCCAATTTGGTTGCTTAGGAGACCAGGCTGGTGTCACTCAGCACACCCTGGATTCAAACTTGTGACTCCAGGGGTGGTAGTCTGAGCTACCCGGGCCCCCTGCACTTTTTGTTTCTTGACGGAATAATAAAAAGCCTGTTCATCCTGACTCCCAGTAGTTGCTTAAAACCAGCCAATTAGATTGAAGCTAGGGATTTCAGCAAGCCATTGCCATTTTTGTGAACAATATGCATCCGAAGGTAAGTGAATGGACTATGGCCAGTCCAGCGGTGTGCCATCTGAGGCTGAGATTAAGAATGGGGAACATAAATCTGTCAGCATGATAAACAAAGAGCATATCAAATTCTAATGGCATTCGGAGGTGTGCAACATCCTGATTATTATTCCACTCTAAAAGCTCACAGCAGTCGTCCTCCACCACAAAATGGTTTCAGCTCGACTGTGATAATCAGCTGAAATGCAGCTGAATAATTACAAAAGTGGTTTGAAAGCCTAAAAGGTGATTCCAGAGCTTTGTTAAACAGATTGCTGATGTCACACTCACACACGGCAGAGGTGATTCTGTGATGTGGTAATGAGTGACTGTCTTTTGGAGTGGCAAACTGCCTCTAAACATCAGCGTCAGTCCAGAATGAAATCGCAAAGCATCTGCATAATTCAATGAGGACAGTTGGGGCATGGTGCTGTTCTGAACTGCCAGTCGACAGCAGGATGTGCGGAATAGTGGCCTCTTAAATGTGTCCCATTGGATGGCCCAGCTCAACAATTGCCATGCCCACACTGAGCACCATCATAATGGTCATTAGCTCCAATTAGATGAGAGCTGGTGTCAAATATAGAGTGCTAAAAAAGTTTAGCTGTTCATTTTGAATTTGTTATAGTCTACCTATTACTAAAGATGGAATGAAATCTATTTCTTGTTGAAGTTTTATTTATATAGTTTATTTTTATATAGTCAATAACCGTTTTTTATGTTATAGTCTACGAAAACTTCACTTCACAGCTTTATACCATGGAAATGGTACAAAATCTTTGCGCCTCCAAATCTTGTCTTTTAGCTGTCCCAAAGACTTGTTTACGCTCTATGGTTGATAAGGCTTTGCAAACAGTTAATAGTTGGAAAATAAAAAAATATATGAGTGTTAGTAAGGGTGACCAGACGTCTCGATAAAACCATGACATTCACCGATTTTACAAGCCGTATCCCAACGAAGCTACAGTCGGGACGTCTTTTGTCCCGTTAATTAGTCTTAGCTATAGTTTGATTACTTTAAATAAGCATTTTAAATAAACATGGCTGTGCTTTGTGCATTTTCTGTCATGTGGAAAACAGGAGTGAGTAACAAAAAAATCGCTCATTCGTGCAAATTAATTTCAATGGGGTAATTTTCACTGTGCAGCTCCCTGCATTAAACTTCTCCAACCACTGCTGCTATCCAAGCAAAAAAACTCTCCTCAACTACTTGAAGCCAATATTGAAGATGATTGGGTGTTATGTTAATAGCATCAAACATTACAGGTGAAGTTAAATCAAATTGCAAAATTGCGCCCCCTCCTTATACACCTCCACTGACATACGCTTCTGAAATTTGAACACAACACTTTTTTCCATTGTTGCAGAATTCACACACTTGAATGAGCCAAGTGACGTCAATTACATTTGCTCAGTTAGTTATGTTATTGTAGCATGCATCATGTCTTCATTTAATTCTTTATATTTGTAGTTGATAATTAAATCATTGTTTATTCTAGCCAATACATACAGTGTAAATGTTTTGATCATTATTTTTAGTACTCTTAGGTCAAAATATTAATAATGTTAATGTGAGGACTGTGTTGTGTAGAGGCTGTTGAAATAGTCTGACAGACTATTCTGACACTTTCTTTTACTTCTTCTCTTAGGTGCCAGTACTGCAGCCTATGGATCTCATGGTTGATGCCACACCTCGGAGAGTGTTTTCCAATGCACACATGTACCATATCAACTCCATCTCTGTCAACAGTGACTACGAGACTTTCATGTCAACAGATGACCTGAGGATCAACCTGTGGAACCTAGAGATCACCAACAGAAGCTTCAGTATCCTTGGACCTCAAAAAGGGGCACAGAAACTCAGATCATACTTGTTTTTGGAAGGACATTTCGAGAGTAATTACTGGGTCCATTCCAATGCCTTAAAATCCTAGGAAATGGTTTGCCGAACATTGTGTTAATGTACTGTAAATATACTATTGAAAGCTGAGGTTGGAGTAGGACATAAAGGAGGGCTTGTCCTTTTAATAAATAGTCAGTTGTCTTTAGTTTAAACACTCCGCCAAACCATGATTTGCTGGTGGAGGGTGGTATTAGGGTGAGGAGCATTTCGTTCAAGCAAGCATTTTATTGGACATAAAATTGACAAGTCATCAATATTTTTAAATGTAAATGTTAATTTTTCCCCATTTGCCATTAATGACTGTTATTGATGATCAATTGCTTGCTGAGGAGGTTTCCTGAGCACTTTTTCCTCAGACATTGTAGATATAAAGCCAGTGAACATGGAGGAGCTGACGGAGGTGATAACAGCAGCAGAGTTTCACCCTCAGCAGTGCAACACCTTCGTCTACAGTAGCAGTAAAGGCTCCATACGTCTGTGTGATATGAGGGCCTCAGCACTCTGTGACAACCATTCAAAATGTTAGTCAACAACACAGCTGTGAACACCATATGTTCCAACACACATTTTATTGCTCAGAGGTTGCTCTTTCGTAGCTCAGGTGACTTAAGAGTTCTCTGTTATTTTTCATTTATGTATCAACTTCGTCTCGGACAAAAGATTTTGTTTCTCCCCAAATTTCTTAGATGGAATAAAGATAGATGTATTGTTGACATACAGAAATTATAAAATGTATGTGCATAGGTTAATTCGGTAATGGAAGAATTTGATCAGAGATTAGTTTGTTTTAAATCTCTGACTTTGCTGACATGAATGTTTTGGCAAATCTGAGCACAGTTTGGTATGTGGTTGCTGGGGTGTTCTAGATGGATGCTAGGCCATTGCTTGCTGACTACTAGGGTATTCTGGGCTGCAAGTAAAAAGAGCCCACTCCCAAAACTCTATGATAGTCTGGTCCCTAAATATGTTTATCGAATCTTTATCAAATCTGTTTGATCGTCCATCGACAAAAATAAATCTGTAAATCTGATTGCTTAGAAAAGCATTAGCACTCCTATTCTTAACAAGCCGCAAGATTTGAGGTGTCCTTCATGTATGTAGCACAAATACTGCAGAATTGTAATACTTGGAGTTATACATTTTTTTAATCCTTAACCTAAAGTATAAGTAATACTGATGCTTGCCTTAGCTTTACTGAGGTCGTTAACATCTCTACTGTAACATGACAAATGCGAGGTGCAGTACAGGTCCCTTTCCAGAAACTCAGATGTCGTCTCTAGAGATCACAGACCAGTGCATATGCCATGACAGGGATTAGCCTCTTTTCCACCTAGGGTGAGGGTGGTGGAGGTGAGGATTATGCAAAATGTTAATATGATTGTGTCTCCTTTGGTTTAACTGGCTAATTTCATTTGGGAATTGGACACAGTGCAGGCAGATGAACCTATACTGCAGGTATACAGTAGCATCCCCTTTGGCTCCACATGGCTGAATTGATAACAAATTGCCATATTTCCATTTCTAAAGTCATAGGGGCTCTGGTCTCCTCTGCGGCCACTTTAAGATGGGAGGTGTCCATGTGCATTAAATTATCAAATTGAATGAATTGACATTTAAAGTAATAGTTCAACAAAAAAATAATTTCTGTCATGGGGTCTTTTCCAAAATTTTGTGAGCTTCCTCCGGAGGCAGCACTTTAAGGCATCACTGGCATGCTCCCGACACGAAGACTGTTCCAAAAGGTAGGTATTCAATTATGCTGCCTCCTAAGATATCTAGTTTTGGCTAGATTCTAAGGTAGCATCTTATGTAATCTTTCCAAGGTAGGCTTTCCCAGAATGCACCGTGATGAGCTTGTTGGAAAAATAAATCCAAGATGGCTGGCAAAGCGAGATAGATTGTAATTATAAATACACTGATAATCAATTCAAAACTGAAAAGTATGCAAAATTGTTTCATATGCTAGAAAACTGACTATTTTACCCAAAAGGTGTGTGTGTCATGTATATTCTTGCTAATTAGTGGATTGCATCATTCTTCTCACATTACCAGTATTGAAATCAGATGCAAGTGGAATCTCCTGTGTACTGCGCGTGAGGAGTGCTATTTGAATAATGCGTGGAGCTTCCCCTTGTTAGAGCATTCCAAATTGCTCTTTCACGAGGCTCCATTTCAGTTAGGACACTGCCATAGAAGACAGCTGTCTATGTAGGCAGCAGACAGTGAGGCAGCTCACAAATTTTTGGAACAGACCCATGTCACCCTTATATAATTCCAAACCCACATGAAAATAAATTAATAAATAAAGAATTTATATAAGGTTTTTTCCATCAAATTGAATTTTTAATAAAATAAAATACCAAAATAAATATTTTAAGTTTTATTAATTTAATTTTGTTAAACATTACACAATTCAGGGGGGCCTGGGTAGCTCAGTGAGTATTGACGCTGACTACCACCCCTGGAGTCGCGAGTTTGAATCCAGGGCGTGCTGAGGGACTACAGCCAAGTCTCCTAAGCAACCAAATTAGCCCAGTTGCTAGGGAGGGTAGAGTCACATGGGGTAACCTCCTCGTGGTCACTATAATATGGTTCTCACTCTCGGTGGGGCGCGTGGTGAGTTGTGTGTGGATGCCACGGAGAATAGCGTGAAGATGTGTGGATTGATGGTCTCAGATGTGGAGGCAACTGAGATTCGTCCTCCGCCACCCGGATTGAGGTGAGTCACTATGCCACCACGAGGACTTAGAGCGCATTGGGAATTGGGCATTCCAAATTGGGGAGAAACGGGGAAAAAAATTACACAATTCAATTTGATGGTATTTTGTTATGAAATTTAATGTGTCAATCTTAAAATTGGGTAAAACATTTTTGAACGCACATGTTGATATTTTTCAGTGGATCGCCAAACTAAACATTTGTTAAAACATTTTAAGCAGCTCTTGCCATACAACAAAAGGGCTAGATGCAAACTTTGGGGGCGGGCGAAATTATTAGTAAATAGTGACTTAAAGATAAATGATGTAAATTGTTCCGTGTTAAAAAAAATCCTCCTGTACACGATTAATATGCAGAGACAACTATTGGTAAGCCATTCATAGCTGAATTTTCTAGAAAACTTTAAGCACTGTGTTTATGTGGTGCTATGAATATTGCTATTTTTGTTTTGAATGACCCGCTTAGACCCGCCAAAATGTTACTCAGCCAATGGTGTGAGTTGGGGGTGGAACTATCTCTTTGTTAGACCAACATCCAGACAGGGGGTATGTTTTGAAAACCAAATGTATTTCTGCAATTCCATCTGGTGGTGCTAGTGGTGCGCATAATTCAGCTTTAACTTTGTGTGATCAACAAAAATATATTGTATAACTGTCTAACACTTTTATGTATATTGTATACTACTTTTATGGTGCTTGTATGGGGTTATTTTGCCCAGCAACAAGAACTGTTGTGAATGAAAAAGATAACAGCATATAGTGTTGAGGTTGAGTAAATAATAACTGAATAATTTTTTTTGAGTGTACTATTCCTTTAAGATGGGAGATATCCCTGTGCATTTCATGATCAGATTGAATGCAGTGACAATTAAGCTTGGTATAAAAATCAGTGCTTGAGGGCAGATATCCTTGCCTATAGTTTTCTCACAGCTGGAAGAATTTGGTCATTTCCTTGGTTTTATCGACGTGTGCAATGTTCCATGAGCTCACATCCTGTTGAAAAGAGCATTTACATTCTGCTTCTAAATTTTCAACATGCACAGATTTGCTAGAGGGGCAAACTATCAGAGCTTCAGATTTAGCTGCCTTTACTCGTATCTCCAGCACCAGACTGCTCTAAATTACACACACATTTTCTTCATGTTTTTCTACTACACAAGCTCACAGCAGGCGGATTTGCCAGTTTGCCTCGGGAAAGACTTACTCAATGTCTTCCCTAGCACATAGTGTGTGTGTGTGTGTGTGTGTGTGTGTGTGTGTGTGTGTGTGTTTCGATTTGTGTGCAGATATGACTATCGGTCCTTCCACCCACACTAATGTATCATCCAGGCATCTTAGAGCATATTTGGAAAAATCAATCTGCGGTGTCAGGCGGGGTAGGCTAAGCAAGCCCAACAGGGCTCTAAGCAGCAAAGGGCCCTGGACTTAGGGCCGTCACCCCTCACATCGCTCCCCAGAGGACTCATTAGCCCCCAGTGAATGACACCCAGCAGAACAGCTGGTGGACAGGCTCACAATGTGACATGGCATGCTTATGACAAACACCTGCAGACCAGCAGATCCCAAACATGCATTGATCTGTTTTCTCCCCCTCTGCTGTCTTTTTTCATCCACTCTGGAGACACCTGCTGACACATCTGAGGCTTATCCGCGACTGAGTCGTTATATGATGATAAATATCGGTTTCTCTGCTGTGACAGGTATATTATTTCCCTGGTGAGTGGGGTGCATTTGATATATGTTGGGGAAGTAAACAGTGACTGATTCAGAGAAACTTTCTTTGAAAGAGCCAGTTGCTTGATATTAAACTGAACATGAAATGGCATTAAAAATGTTTTTTACTTTTAGTAATGTGAGACATTTCCAATAGAACGAGGATATTCAACGGGAAGAAAATGTAGGGCAGAACTTGGATCGTGAAAAGTGGGTGTTACATAACAGAATGGAGCCAGGTGGTTGAAGAGGAAGTGTAAAAAAATTTGACTAACTGTATAGTACCTGCCACACAGCATGGCTATTTGCACTCCAAAAGTCTGGTAGAAACTACAAACAAATTGCACCCCCAGTCATTGCAGTGGCATGGGGTGTAACAACGGTGTGGATGTGCTTTTTCGTGCAGACATCCCAGATACGATTCTGCATTTTGTCCCACTTTTTCCCATCCTTTTTGCTGTCTCCATTCGTAATATTTCCTTTAATACTACTTATAATAATACAAGGCCTGAAATTCGACCCGGGATTGCGGGTATTGCACACAATTTTAATTATTCCTGCAAGTTCCATATTCATAGAGCAGGAAATTCCTGCACACTTTTATTCACTTTACAGCAAGAATGTAACCACAAATTCAGGATTGATTAAACCAATAGATACAGATGCACAAATCAAATCAATAAACTTGTTTTTGTATCAAACTGTAATTCCAGAAAGTACGCAAGTAAATCCCCCCATCTCTCCCTCTCTCTCATGTGCAGCTGTCAGTAGCGTGTTTGAGCACTTGTTGAGTTTAGAAGTGCGTGCATGAGGGAACGCATTTAATTACTGAACTTAAGATGTTACAGATGTATAAACCTTTCTAAACCTGTTAATTCGACATGCAAATGGCGTTATACCACATATCTGTAAGCGATAAAACAATCGCTCCTGTTTATAATTAACAAAGCTGTTAACATTGCAAGCATGTGACGTTGGAGCGATCTATAATTTTGACGCCTTTCATATCTTGGTGCGCCATCATTAGCCATAATGCAGCACATCTGACAAGAAATGCAGAAATAGCAAAAATGCTTTGTGTACCAGCTGCATGGTGAAGAGAGACACTTGAACACCTGTTACATCTCTCAACTGTATCTCTCTAGTTTTCCATCCAGGGTCAGAAATGAATGGGGGCTCTGGGCAAAAATGCCCCTGAAATTATTTGTTTCTTGCCATCTGTTGTGCAGATATTGTCGAGTCAGTGGTGGATGCTCACGCCATAAACACGCACAGATGAGCACTCCTCTTCTCACACTCCGCATCAGTTCGGTGTCATGCTCGCGTGTTAATTATGTCACTGTTCGGACCATTTATTCAAAATATACTGTCCTAGTGAATAACACTGTCACTCCCTGTGCTTTAAGCCTACTTCCTTGTCCATTGGCTCATTTCACTTATGCCTCTCTCTGTTTGAATAGCCTCCTTACCAGCTAGAAGCCAAGAGTGCCGGAGGGATGGATGTTATATATTTATTAAATTAAAGACACAATATGTAACATTGATATCAAGTGTTTAAAATGGGTACTGCAGTTCAAATTCTAAATATTGGAGAGAGTTGTCTCTCCCGCCCCCTCCTCCCCAGACTCGAGTTTCATGCGGGTTGCTAGGTTGAGGACACGCAACAAGAACGAGTAAACTGACAATTATTTTCCCTTATGCCGTATATGATTTTACTACCAAAAACCATAGTGATACTATGGTTACTGTAGTAAACCATGGTCAATTTTTGTAAAGGAATGTAAAGATTAGGTTTAGTCGTTGGGGTTGGTATAGGGTGTCTGTGGGACTATTTGTGCTTATTGCACTGGCAAATAAAAAGGCAGGGTGATTCCTGCTTGAAAAGGAAAGTTGTTTCAAAGGCAGAGAAAGTTATTACATTTTGATGATGAAAGATTGTGAAGACAAACTTTTTGTTCTTTGGAATAACTTGCACCAATGATTTTGTTTACAATAAGACCAGGAACATGGTATTAAGAAAGTAAATAGGGTAAAGTTTTGGGGGTTGGTTGCCATGTAGTTGGGTGTGTAGACTTTTCATATGGTTCCTTACCACACCCTTCACAGTGTTGGTATGTTTTAGCACAATCTGTGGACTTTTCAGATGGCGTAACAAATATCAAGGTTAAATTAAAGATCTTGTACGATTTCAAAGTGCCGCCATCTGACCAGCTTAAAATACGGGACAATCCTGTATTATACGGGATGGGTGGCAACCCTATATAGAGGTGAATTCATGAATTAATGTAGTGATTAAATATTTTGCTGTTATCAACAACAAAGCAGTTTTTGCATTGTGACTGTTGCCATAGATACAAATAATGTCTGAGGTCTCAGGATGCGAACAGCTCCAAGTAGAATCTCCAAGTTGCCATCCCATAATACAGTAATTCTGACATGCCGTGAACGCAGCATAATTTCTAAAACTCAGATGTGGAATTTCAAACTTTCTATGAAGCTAACATGTCTTCTTTTCTTCACTTTTTATGCATAAATAGTTTTTGAGGAGCCAGAAGATCCAAGCAATCGTTCTTTTTTCTCTGAAATCATCTCCTCCATCTCTGACGTCAAGTTCAGCCACAGTGGGCGGTACCTGATGACTCGTGACTACCTGACGGTGAAGGTCTGGGATCTCAACATGGAGAGCAAACCATTGGAGACCTATCAGGTAAAGTATTGGGTGATTTGACCTCAAACTTACAGCTGCGTTTCCATCTCGTGTTTAAGAGAGCAAAATTGTCACTTTTGGGGAAATTGGTTCAAAATAGAAATGAAAACATTGCCCCTAAGATTCTCCTCGTACACCCCCTGAAACTTCTGATGTTCCCCAAACCAACTCCAAAACACAATCAAGTGGGACCAGCCCAAGCGAAATTATCAAGGACGAGCACCCTTTGGTCAGACAAAGAGATAAACTGTTGCCCACCCTAAAGATCAAAATGCCCCTCCATAGATCACATCCTAGTACCGCCCCTGAATGAAAATGGAAGTTGAAGCTACACTAGCTCTTTTTTAAATGTAATAAATTCCTACGTGTGGTTTAGAGTGTGCAGACAAAATGCTCTGACAAAATTCATGTTTGCTAGCATTCAGTGCAGATGCCTTATGTCTGGGAGCGAAAGCATGTCAGACAGTTAGAAGATGTAATTATATTAATTATTATTTATAGTAGCCAATCATTTTGATGACAGGCTTTCCTTCCATCATTTCAGAATAACCAGAGCAACATTTGTGATGCAAGGTGATGATATTCTCTGAGCGAAGTATGATTTCACATGGCTTGTTGAGGCAAAGTCACATAACTATTCTGATGCACACCTATAATCCTAAATACATTCTAAAGGAATATATTTGGTAAATGTGTTTCTATCATAGTTTATGCGCCTTCTTATTCAGTTAGAAAAATCCACCTTGAGCGAGGATTTTAGAGATTTTATTCATATCTTGGTTTTTCCATCCAGCAATTTTTATGCGATATCCCAACATATGCTAAAAATACGTGGCTGGAAACCCAGCTTATGAGAACGTTTTCGGCCCCTAAATGATAAATACCAACTACCTCTAACTAGCAATAGTAAGCATCAAATTTTGGTTTGTCAGTGTGTCTTCTTTTGTGCTAACAATTGTACTTAATTGACTTTCCCAACAATCAATTAATTGTGAAGAATGTTGCTGGATTTTTTTGGTTTTCATTTTGAAATCTTCAGTGGTTTCATCCATAATATGAGGTGTAAAGCGTATAAAGCCGGGCTTTGAAATGTAAACTAAAGGCTATTGGCTACGTAAACAAAAAGGGATGAGCTCTTCGATATGGTCCACCCCCGCTTCCTGTTTCAATAGGAAATACTTTGACACAGGAAAGAAAACTGTGCTTATCAAACCATATCATGGGATCTTTAAAGTTATGCACTCTTCAAATTTCAGTTTTTTTATGTCATAAACAATTTTTACTGAACACCAGTTTTATCCTCCAGGTGCACGATTACTTAAGAAGTAAGCTCTGCTCGCTGTACGAGAATGATTGCATCTTCGACAAATTTGAATGTGTTTGGAATGGATCGGACAGGTCAGTATTTTACTGAAAAAAGCTGTAGATAGACGCTTCTGTTGAGAAATTGAATATTGTTGATGTTTTGCCCTCTTCATTTCCAGTGTGATCATGACTGGTTCTTACAACAACTTCTTCAGAATGTTCGACCGCAATACGAAGCGTGATGTGACGCTGGAGGCATCTCGGGAGAACAGCAAGCCTCGGGCGATCTTGAAACCCCGCAAGGTGTGCGTGGGAGGTAAACGCCGTAAAGATGAGATCAGTGTGGACAGCTTGGACTTCAGCAAGAAAATTCTCCACACCGCCTGGCATCCATCCGAGAACATCATCGCAGTGGCAGCCACCAATAACCTTTACATATTCCAGGATAAGGTCAACTAGCACAACTGCACTGCCTCCGCACATCCATGAGGAGAAAGAGAGCATTGTAGCCACCCTTTTGAAAATTGCAGCATGTGATTGTGCTGGTTTTATTTCCAATGGAAGAAAGGAAGTTATCTATGAAGTAGGGAGAAGTATGGACAAATGTAAGACTTCTGATCCTGAATGAAACAGCCATGTTGTATATGGATGCTGAGTGAACAAGGAGTGGCATGCTCTGCACAATCCATCTTCCTTTATTAAGTATTTGCATTTCCTCTAGGCCAACTCTTACTTAAACTGTTTATTTATTGTATTTATTCCTTTCTCTGTTGCAGGGAAATGCGTGACTCTTTAAATCAGGACAAATGTACGTTGTCACTGACATAATTTGTCAGTTTATGTTTAACAAAGTTTAGCATCTTTAATAAAGCAAAGTTCGAACAGCAAACTGTGCACAGGAGTTGACCCTTGGTCTATTTTTCACAGACTCTTTCATCGACATCCTGGCATCGAAAACAGAGGGGTGCCTTTATAACAAACATAATGGATGTTCATTTCCTTCGGATCACAATGCCGAAGTGTCGGACTAACCTGTAATAAACTATGAATGTGACTCTATGCTGGCTGTGTGTTTTGAGAACATAGATCACAAAACAAAGAATCTATGTCCTGAATCACAGTCCCTAGCGACCGATTGGTCCTCTTTATAGGAGCGCTGAAGTAAAAGTCAATCCCATTAGTTAAAAAGTAATTTCATGTTGTCCTTTTTAGTCCTCTTATTTTCATGTAACCATTAATAAACTGTGGTGCCTTCTTTTCGTATGTGGGTGATGTGGGGGTGGGGGTGGGTGGGGGGGGGGGTCGAAAGGGTGGTATTTTGGGTCGTGAAGTGTGAATGTTTTTACAAGAAATGTGAATAGCTTTGTAAAAGAAGGGTGAAGAATTTCAGCGACATGGTTTTTGAATACACAGAATTGAAGCACTTGAATTTTGCATTTCAGTCTACATGTAATCTCAGTGCGGTATACCCTGTTTTTTTTTAATTATTATTATTATTACTATTATTATTATTAAAGTGCAGTACCAGGTGAAGGATATTAATGCATGCATGATGTCATCTAATGGGCCAATGAAGGAAAAAAAAAAGTTTTGTTCCAACAAATTTGAACCTGTATAACACCAGATGCCATTTCTTTTCATTCAAAACTAACCTGTTTCGTAATACTGAATATGTCTGAGACTGTTAAATCGTTTTCCTCGTTCAGTGGTGTCACTTTAACCTGAGGATGACAGGAATGCCGGTATCATGATGTAGCCTATACATGACGTGAAGGTGAAATGATATCAGGGAATTTTATTATGTAAAAATAAACTAGCAATGTTGTTTTCTGAAAAGAATTCAGTTGTAACTTCTTAATGACAGTTTTATAGCTCAGAATGTACCGACATGCAATGATTTGCCACGCAGTCTTTATGCTTAATGGAATTCGTTGAAATAAAAAGAAAAGTTAAGTCAAATACATCTTGTCTGTTTCTTAACCTTCGGTTTGCCTCAGTTAGCATTTAGCGAGAAAAAGAGCGGGTTAAACAATGGCGCTCTCTGGTGGTAATTCAAAGTCACGCTTTATAAAATTGAAATTAAATATGCTCAATATCTTTCTATCTGTCGTCTCTGGTGTCATTTGCAGGGAAGGAAATTGTTTTTTGCCTATACTTTCACTGCAGTCTTTAAGCAGAACAGCTTACAATGTATGTGGTCGCCATCACGCGTTTGCTGCAGCATTTTGTCGTCCTGTTAGCAGCGCAACAGAAATGCCCAACTATCTCTCCACTGTTCTGAATACAGTGAAGCAATAACACGAATACAGATGAATTAATCGTTCGCGTTGATTAATATACGTGCCAAAATGTTTGAGACCCTCGTATGACACCATTTAAAATGTATAATATAATAATATGAAATACTGAAACTAATATTATAACCAAATATCAATCTTCCAAAATACCTGACAAACTGAGGCACCTTTATTGTCAAAGTGGGGCACCGTAGTTCCTTTAATAATTCTAAATGCCATCATAAAATGCATAATAACAATAAAACTATCTTTATTTTAGATTAACATTTCAATCAATTTGTGTTTATTTCAAATACACCGCAAAAATACTAGTTACATTTATTTAATTTTTATTTCTTATGTATATATTTTTTTTCTGAGTAAATCTTAATGGTTAAAATTAAGTAAAATCCGATTAACTTCATGACATAATATTTATTAAAATAAATGAGCAAATTTAACTTAAATATTTCAGTTATACAGTTAAATAAATATACAGTTATTTACAATCTGATGTACAGTTTATGGTACTTGTATAAACTTATTAACATTTAATTAATCATTTTATTAAATCATTGAACATTTTACTAATAATTGTGTAATCATGTACCACATAACACATAAAGAAGCCTTCCATAGGAAAGCTCAATGCATGTAGGACAACATCACTCACATTTGTAGCTATGGAAACAAGATTCGGATCTGAGCAGGCAGACCTCCACAAAATATGATGATGGTAACAATCAAAAGATCGTTTATTTTTTATTTTTTTATCTTGAATGGTATGTTTGACTTTCAAATTAATTTTAGACTTCACAAAAAAGTAAATTACCAAACGTATTATCAAAATCAACATACATTTGTATTTTTTAACGGTGTAAATAATGTGAAAATAGTGAAACGATGCAAGCTCAATTATTCAAATCTGGTGCATAATCGGAACACCAAATAAATAGAAGTTTTCCTACTTTAAAATGTATGATACATGATGACGCATTGTAAAGAAAAAAACAACTATAAATAATATTTACTTATAGAGTAATAATGCTAGAGCATTCATTTTTACATTTATGAATTGAGGATAAATGTAGAATTTCCTTAATATTTTCAAGATCAAGCTTAAACTAACTTATTCCATGTTGAAAGTACTTCAACATTTGTTTTATTTATTTGATCCCCATTTATGTCACCCTACATCCTCTCTTCATTACACTGATATAACTTCTCCCTTTTCCATTTAATTTTTTTCTTCCCTGCCACTGGATTGTGAAATACATGCTTTATTATAGTGATTGAGTCAGCATAACGAATACTAGCAAGCTTAAAAGCAAATTTACAGAAATAAATTCCTCTTTTAGACCATTAATCTATAGGGTTAAATAAAACATTTCCTTTATAATAAAAAATACAAATAGAATTGATTCACTATTATATTGTATTATATCAAAATATATCACAATCACAAACTACCCATTTGGCAATTTAGGAACCTCATTTAGCTCTTGATATGGCATATCGACACTTGCTGGTTGTTCAGCATCATACCATGCAGTTTGCTGATGGCCCTCTTGGCAGCCTCAAAGGTAGAATAATATCCATTCTCGTCACAGATGACTCTGCAGGACAGAACGTCCCTGAAGACAGATATCATCTGCCAGGCCCTTGATGTAGATGTTGCCGGACATGTGGAACTGCGCTGGGCCACCAGCAGTCTCATCGACTTGCCCAAGAGGGGCTGAAACATCAGCGTGCCCAATGTGTGGTTAGCATGGGCATGGTGTACAAAGTTGACAAATCTGTACCCCAGAGAGTAGTTGTAGGGAGACCTCCACCCACCAACTACGATTCTGTCTAATCTGTTGGTCAACCAGAACTACCTCCAGAAAGCTGGATTCAACACGAGGCCATTTTTGCTGTCCGTGTACAGAGTGAAAACTGATGGACCTGAAATATCCATCAGGCATAGTCAAAGCAAATCAAGCATACGACTGAAGGTCTTTGAATGTGCTCATTTTATATGCCACAAACTTTATAAATTGACATTCTACATGTGACTTAATAAATGATCATTTAATCAAAGGTCTCACTTTATATTAGGTGGCCTTAACTACTATGTACTAACATTAAATACATACAAGACTATGTATTTACTGTGTATGGATAGGGTTAGGGGTTAGAGTTAGGTTTTGGGGTAAAGGTTGGGTTAGGGGTAAAGTTAACAGTGTAACTACAAATGTAATTAAATGCAAGTACTTTAAATGTAATTACATTACAACAACGTGTATGCACATAGTAAGTACATTGTATCAAATGGTTATGCTTTTTTTGAGTAACAAATTAAAGGGATAATTGCCCAAAAATGGAAATTCTCTCATCATTTACTCACCTTCATGCCATCCTAGATGTGTATGACTTTCTATCTTCTGCTGAACACAAATGAAGATTTTTAGAAGAATATCTCAGCTGTGTAGGTGTATAAAATGCAAGTGAATGGTGGCCAGAACTTTGAAGCTCCATAAAGCACATAAAAGAAAACATAAAAGTAATCCATAAGACTCCAGTGGTTAAATCCATATATTCATAAGTGATATGACACGTGTGTGTGTGAGAACCAGGCCAGTATTTCAAGGACTTAAATATTGATCTGTTTCTCACCCACACCTATCATGTGGCTTTTAAAGACATTGATTAAACCACTGGAGTCATATGAATTACATTTATTCTACCTTTATGTGATTTTTGATCCTTCAAAGTTCTGACACCCAATCACTTGTATTGAAAGGACCTACTAGTTGAAATATTCTTCTAAAAATCTTTGTGTTCTGCAGAAGAAAGTCAGTCAAACAAAACAGAGAGGGCATGATAGGGAGCAAATCATGACAATTTTCTTTTTTGGGTGAACTATCCCTTTAAAGTAATGCTTTTTCAAAACAAACAAAAACAACAATAACATTCATAACATCTTAATTATTCTATAAACAAATGAAACTCCATTGTGACTGGATCAGTCAATATGAGCCCATTTTGAACACTCAACAAATAACAAATATATTCCCAGCACATAAGAAATGTGTTTTATGGAGGGCCTTTAGCAACAAGGGGGCTTTTTACCCCAAATACTAACCCTTTACATATTGAAAAACTTTTGATTGAATTGAATCAGTTTTAAAATGACAAATGTGATCATTTCAGGGATTCTCATCAGCTACAGAAATCAGCAATATTTTTAAAGATGTGAAATATTAGATCAAATGACCTCAAAATCAAACTTTAGACATTGCACATATGGAACATGTTGCAGTGCCTGACAAACGGGTGTTCAGGAAAGTGCTGTGTAGTTTAGTGTTTTGGGAAAACATGTAATCAAAAGGTGTTTTTTGCCCCAGTAGACCTTTAGCCACATTGTACCCCAGACTACATTTACAAATCTTTTAAGTGAACATCTTTATTGAAAAAGCTCATGACAATATTATTTGTCAACTACACACATTTGTAATGAATACTGGAAACACTTCACATTAACATTTATTACATATTATTAAACATATTATTACATTATATGTATAATAGATAGTTATTAATGTACATTAAATTAATTAGAAATGTAACTAAGCTTTTATTCATGTCTAATATGAATGCACATGAAATACTGATCTCTTAGACGTCAGGTTTATATAACTTTTTCAGTTGGAGTAACAAAATGTGTTGTGAAGGCAGAACTCTGTTCGTAATACTCTCATCAAAATTCAACTCCTTCATATTACCATTTGCAATCATCAGTCCTTTGTCTCCAACAGGAAATAAAAGAATCCATCATTTCCAGTGACAATAGAGGAAATAACTGGACTGGAGTTATTAGTAACAGTGTGTTGCAGTCAGTCAGAGCTTATTACCCCTAAATCACTTTAATTAACTTCAGGAGGATGTGTTGCGACGGGCAAAATGAAACGCCTTGTGTCGGCACCTGTCAATCAAAGCACCCCTTATAAAGTGGCAGCGCTGTTGCGCTCGTGACTCTTTGGATAAGCGCGCGGTCGAGCTGAGAGCAGAGCGCGTGGACGCATCGACTCCGGCAAGTGCGCGAAAGTTTGAGAGGTAATATCTCTCTCTCTGCACTGCACACCTGCCCCGTTTCATCTCTATTTATCCATCCATCTCTGTGGACATGGAGAAAGCAACGGGCGTCAATGTCAGCGACGGGAACGGTCCCGTGGATAGGCGCTCGTTTCTAGAGCGTAGTGGATATCAGCACCTGGATCAGGGAGACCTGCGGGTTTTGATTCCGGTGGTCCTGGGAATCATCTGTGTCCTCGGTTTCACCGGGAATGTAACCGCAATGGGAGTCCTGATCACCAACGCGCGTAAAGGGAAGCTGTCCTTGATCAACGCGCTCATTCTGAACCTGATGCTGGCTGATGGTCTGGTCCTGGCGTTTGCTGTTCCCTTTAAGGCTGCTGCTTATTCTCGCGCCACTTGGACCTTGGGTTTGTTTGTCTGCAAGACCTGCGACTGGTTCTTGCACTCCTGCATGGCAGCCAAAAGCTTCACCGTGGCCATCATGGCCAAAGCTTGCTACAGGTACGTCAGCAACCCTACCAAGCAGGTCACCTTCCGGTTGAAGACCATCCTGGTGGTCCTGCTCTTCTCTTGGCTCCTGGCGTGCACGGTCCCCATACCGCAGTGGCTCTTCGCCACCCTCCAAAGAGAAGCAAGCGGAATGATTTGTGTGCAAAGTGTGCCAGCCGATGCCCATGACTTCATGTCAGTGTACGTCAAGGCGTACCCTCTCCTGGCTTATTGCACACCTTTGAGCTTTGCCCTGCTCTACTTCGGGAAGGCGTATGGACGGTGCCAGCGCAGATCCAGCAAAACCCAGAACCTGCGGACGCAGATCCGATCGCGCAAACTGACCCTGATGCTTTTCAGCTTGACCGTGGCCATGGCCACCATGTGGCTCCCGCAATGGGTGTCCTGGTTGTGGATGCGGCATGCCCTGGAAACCGAGGGCACCTTCCCGCCAGTCCTTTTCACTCTTTCTGCCCAGCTGCTCATGTTCTCCATCTCTCTGGTCAACCCACTCATCGTTCTCACCCTTTCCGAGGAGTTCAGGGAGGGCTACATTGACCTCTGGCGTAGGCTCACCCTCCGCAAGCAACCGCCCAAAAACAAGCCAGGGCCACACACCCCGACCGCCCCAAAATCTCCCACCCCACGACCTGAAATGTCAGCCCACCTGCCTCCCCATCAGCCTGGGCCAACAGAAGAGCAAACGAGCCAGAGTGGAGAAAAACAGGAGAGCCCTACCAACAAGGATGGGATAGTACTGCAAGACGTGGAGCAGTTTTGGCAAGAGAGGGAGACTGGTTCCCAATTGCATGAAAATGACCCTGTGCCCTGGGAACATCAGGTTCCAAGGGAAGGAACACAGTAATACTCTTCTGTCCATGTACAGTGTTATAATCAACATGAAAGCAAGAGAAAAAAAACATACACAACAGATCAGACCTCACCTGAACTGAGCCCCATCTGAAATCATCATAGATACGCTGCATTTATTATTTGTGCTTTGTCTAATTGTTTTACTCCTCTTGAAAAGAGAAAAATAAGAAATTATTTAGCTGTTATTTTGTACTGTCACAATTCTGTATAATGTACTGTATATTAAAATGATTAGATGATATGATTGCTAAAGTAACCAGTGTATGGTTGTTTTTGTGCACAGGTCCAACAAGACAATAACACCGAAAAGCTGTGGGTAGCTCTTTCCTGCCAATTGTGTTAATAAAAAAATATTATTATATATATATGATGAAAATGTTTATTTGTTCAGTTTTTGTTAACAGGGTTGTGCGTCTACGGAATACAAAAGGAAGTATTTAGAAAATGCTTTTGAGTAAAATCGATTTTAATATATCAGCTGTACATAAAGCAAAAAAATCTTTTTTTTTTTAAGAAAATAAATGATTTAGCTGTTATTTCACAAGTAATTTTCAAAGAGTCTATGGAATTCAAATGTGATATAAGATACATATTTTGGAAATGCATGTGTGTGGAGTAATAAATACATTGTAATACATTCCCACAAGGGAGCTCTGTTTTTTTTTGGTGTGTTATGACTGTTAAAAACATATTTGACTGACACGTCTTAGTAAAAAAATGGGTTTCTTTTATTCAAGTTCAGCTGTACATAAAGCAAGTCCAAAAAACAAGATATTTTTTTTAGGAAACATCTGAACAATTAAATTAAACCGTATGACAAATCGACATGGTCAACTGCCAGTGTTCATACAGTCAGTTATAACGCATTGTAAACGAGCTAATGAATGAATACATATCCATACATATTCATCATCTAGAAACATTTCACATGTCGATCAAACAGTCTGTTAAAATGACAAATGCACAGAGAAGCTTTAGTAATTCTTGAATATCCCTGTGGGTGACTACAGTCACCAAAACAATGTCTCAGAAACCAGGAGGTTCTCCCAATTTCAACAAATCACAGTTTCTCAAAGGCATGGAGAAAACGATGGGAGGCTGAGAACGGAATTCATGCTGGGCGATCAGGAACAGGTGACTAGACCAGGCTGATGAGAGGAAGCAGGTCGACAGGCACCAGTAGACCCTTTAGAACTGTTACTCAAGCACAAGTCAGATTCTCTAACATCTTAAGTCATCATGTAATGTGGCTTTAGACTATACGGATGAAGTGTATGTCATTGGGGAGATAACCGGGACATATGTCCAGAAAAACACTCCCTGTTGGTCCAAATAGCTACTTTGTGTCTTATGCTCACCTGATTTGATTGGTCATTATCTGATGATGTTCGCGATGGCATGAGTTGGGTGTCCTGCACATGAAACACACAAACAGGTGTGTACCATGTGCCCTTGAAGGGATAGTTCACCCTAATATGTAAATTAGTTTTGGAACAACTGGGGCAAGTATATGATGACATAATTTTTGGGTGAACTATCCCTTTTACCAATTATTCCTACATATTGATTTGGGGGTCGGTTTACTCGATCCATACAATCACTCTAAGGGAAATGACCCAGCTCACCTTAGACTTCCAAAAGTATGACTATGAACCTTAGGACTGGAGTAATCTATTTGACAGTTTCTGAAAGAGAGTCTATTAAGTGAATGGTGGGTAGTGTGGGTCAAGAACTGGAGAATGAAGATCTGGGAGGTGTTTTTGTTATCACTTGGTGGAGCGGCGAGCGGGTTCAAAGGCAGTGGGAGGGGGAGGAGGCCCCCTGCGGTCCAGCTCCTCTACATACGCCATGAGGAGTTTGTGCCTCTCCTCTGACACACAGTCCAGCACCAGGTACCTTTTGTCCTTCTGCAAGATCTTCTCGATGTCCGACAAGTGCTGCTCGGACTCCTGCATCCATTTACGAGATCTGGAGACAAACGGACAGATGAAACAAAATTAGACATAATGAAAATTAATTATATGACAAATAATTATATATGTTTTGAAGTTTCTCACTTGTAGGTGATGAACTTGGTCTCTTTTAGAAGTGTTCTGAAGTCTGCTTTGGCTGTAATGTACTTGTCTTTGATGTAGTCATCAAACTCCCTCTGTCTTTTCTACAGTGTTGGTGAAAATGTGAACAGCAGGAACAAAGACTTAATCATGTTTTTAACTCTTATACAAAAGGAGAACACATAAATTGAAAAACCGATCAAGAGACACAGATGGGCCTTACTCTGTCACTGCTGGAGAACTTGATGCATCTGGGATCTTCTTTAATGAGCTTCTTCACTTCCTTCCACGATGACATCAAAGTGATCTGATGTAGAGGAAGGAATGTGAGTTTATTAAGTAGACAGAAAACGACAGACTGACAAAAGATATATTCAGACATGTGAATCATGTAATTGCAAAAGGGCACTGTGTACCGAGGTCGTCTCGTCCAAAAGTTGTCGAAAATGCTCCTTTTTCTTCTTGGCGAGAGCCTCGATGTGCTCATTGAAGAGCCTCTCTTTCTCTTCTCTCTCCAGGAGTGAGGATGACTCCCAGCGGTGGTCTTTCCTCAGTGTCCGGCGTGTGTCTGACCACGCGGCATCAGGCAACTTTACCTGTCACATTCAGAACACAATTAATTCTTCAATATTAAAATCTTGCATGAATTATATTTGGGTATATATGGGTAACATTTCTGCATCATGTACCATATCAGACAGGAGTGCTTTAAAATGCTGGATGGCCTCCTCTCTCTTGTGCTGTTCTCTCTCACGGTCGATCTCTTTGGTCTGTTCAGAGCGAAATTTCTGCACCGTTCGCTCTCTCTCCCTCAGACTAGCCTCTATCCGGGCCTGTTTCTCCAGCTCCTTCTCTTTCTCAGAGTTTGGGTTCTGGAGGGGTAACAAGGTCAAAAGTCATGCCCGGTAGCAAAGGTTCTTGGGTCAACATCCTTTGTTTATCTTGGAATATTCCAATCAAGCCATCATAGATTAAACCCTTTCCATAACCTAACCCCAAACCAGTGACAAATTACAGCTTGATTAGATTAATGTTCTCTAACCCCAACTCTAAAAATCTGATTGATTGATATGTTAACATCCAAGAACATATTCTACTTGGGTACAACACGTTAAGGTGAATAAATGTAGTCCATAGACATGGACATGCAAAAGCTCTATCACTTTCTTTTCATTTGCTGTGATCTTCAAAAGCCCACCATTTTCATGCATTTCTTACTTATTTCCATGCCAATGTTTTACACTCCATTGGGGTTTTGTCTAAAAAATATTGCATGACTGGTTTTAAAACCATGGTGTATAACAAAGAAGAGTAGCATCTTCTTCAACCTTGGCGAGACGCTCCACATAGCTCTTGAAGAGTTCCTCTCTGGCTGCAGAGGTTTCTACGGCTTTGTAGCGAGGGTCAGTCTCCATCTTCTCCTTGACTTTGCTCCAGCGCTGCTGACCATCCACATGATAATCTGACAACAGCTCAAAGAAGTCCTGCTTCACCTGAAAGGAAAACACAGTAACATCAGTTTATGGGGTGGTGGAGCCTTTTAGTGAAAGATCTAAGAGAGTAACCACTACCATTTTGCCTTTGGCCCTTTAAGTACTGTACGGATTACTCTGAGTCACTCTGGATATAAGTGTCTTCTAAATGACAACTTATTACATTATAAGGGCTGGGTATTCATACAGCTCTCGATTCGATTCCTATTCATATGGGTGCATTTCAGTAATTAGGGATGTCCCAATACCGCTACTGGTATTGGCTATGAAACAGTGCTCATCTTCTTGTTCTTGCAAAAATGCTCCAAAAAAACGATGATTTATGAATGTCATTCCGAAAACATTTAATGCACTAATTAAAATCATATTATGCCCTAGTGTGATATTACACCGCAAAGGCTGTGAATGAATGAGATAAATAAATAGTTTGAATGTGCTGCATGCTTCAAAGTAAATTTGTGGTTGTGCCGACACTGGCTGCTCATACCTTTTAGAGCTCCTTTGCTCATACATGGAAAACATAATCATGAGAATTGCACGCATTGTTTGTAGCAGATGACAGCAAGCGGAGTGCTAAATCACTTTGTAGTGCGAGGCACATATAGACTACATATTTATTTAATGAAAAAGCAGCCTTTTGCGTTTTAACAATCAATTTGGGTCATGTAGTGAGTGACCAGCTTTTCAGGAGGTGAGAAGCTACTCTCAAAAACACAAACAGAAAGGGCTTCACTCCAAAATAAATACTACTACTAAAAATAAATCAATAGAAATTGTATTATATTTAAGCACTATCACACATCTGTGATGCTCTATTATGCAGCACTTTATTTGATAGAAATAACTTGTTTCTCGTGTAACTCGTGTTATCGGTCAACAGCCGTGCTTTATTCAGTATAAAGAACAGCTCTGACCTCCTCACGGAACTTCTTTATCACTCCGCATCACCCATAGCTGACAGTTATTCTTGTTGCCTAGCAACGTTCTGTGTATTGTTTAATGACAGGGACTATAATTTCTGGCGTAAGGATGGCATTTTATGATTTTACTAACAAACAAAAATAACGATTTAATAAATGTTTGTGTCCTTAATATTTTTATTTTGTGGTGACTTTTTTATAGAAGCAATAAGGCACTCCAGGCCGTGCCATATTGTGAATATTACGCAAAACGCCCTTCAGCCGTGACTATAATCACAATATTGCATGGCCTGGCATGCCTTATTGCTTAAGTATAAAAGCTTATAATACAATATTATGATGAAAATGAATTGTTCCATTTTCATTTGACTGAAGTTTTAATTCATTACTTTATTTAGAATCTATTTTGATAAAAAAATATGGAATTCAAGAACAGGTATCAGCAAGAACCCAAAAGGAAGCATCAGTACTCGTACTGGTTACCATAAAAAATATATTTTTAAATGGTATTGGACATCCCTAGTTAAAATGTCTATTTTGCTTTCATATGAAGGAAATTCTATCCCAGTTTTAGCAATTGTTAAATTTTACAACTTATATTTTGTCACATTTTAGCTTTTTAAAAATGTAAAAATCCATGTATTCCATCAATAAATATATTATATTGCATATATAATATTTAGTTAAATCTTTAATGTTTGATTTATATTTTACACCATTTACAAGTATTTACGTTTATTTTTAGAACACACACTAAATCTCGGAACTGTCTCTTTAAGAAAACCAGCAGTTCTGAAAGATACTGTAAATGAGCACATTTTAACGAGATAGAACTCGAAAGGCTTCTACACCTCATCCCTGCTATTTGTGATTAGAATGAAATGTTGGTTTTGATCAACTATTGACTTTTAAGAACAGAAAGAATATTAAAAGAGAAATTACTCAATGGCAAATGGATTGTGTGGATCTCATCTTTGGACATAAGTCAAACCAAACTTTTACTCTCATCACACAGTGAAAACATCTCAGTTCTAAACTTTTTCACCACTATAAAACTCAATCACTGTGAAATCTGAACATTTATCAGCCAGTGGCTAATCACAGACATTTTTAGTATAGCACGAAATTTTGTCTCATATGCGAGTGATGATTGTAGAGAGTCGCATATAGTAAAAGGATGATCTTGGGATTTAGGAATTGAGATTATTCAAATGAAGATCGCAATGGATTGCAAAGTCCTATTACATACTATACATAACATTTTATAATACACTGCCTGACCAAATAAAAAAAGTTGCATACTCGTTGGACATCCTTTAGCTTTGATTACAACAGCATTAGTCGTGCCATTGTTTCAACAACATCACAACATTTACTTCCATCCAGAGTTGCATTAATTTTCACCCGGGATTTTGTATTGACGACGGAAAAGTTGAACCACTCCGTAAAGTCTTCTCAAGCACATCCCAAAAACTTACAATGAGGTCAGGAATCTGTGGTGGCCAATTCATGTGTGAAAATTATTCCTCATGCTCCTGAACCACTCTTTCACATGGAAATGCTCTTACTTTCGCGAAGCTGACGGTTCACCACTATCCTTCCAGGTTTTAATAATGGGTTGGACAGTTCTCAACCCAGTTCCAGTGATTTCAGCAATCTAAAAATTCAGAAATGAGAAGCTACACACTGCATCAGTTAGGGTTAAAAGAACTGTTGCCAGCTGAAACATATTAAGCACAGCAATAATGCTCCAATCATAGGCTCTTAAGTATCGGTTCATTTAAATCCAAATGGCGCCTTTTTTTTGGCCAGGAAGTGTATTATACAATACTATATTGTTGGGTCTGTTTCACACCGTTTTAGCAATTCTGAGCTCTAACATTACAAGTTAAAAACCGGTGGTTAATCGGTTGGTGTTGCTAGTGACCACTGCAAAATCTACTCAAACAACACCTGATCGTAGTTAATACAGTTTGATAATCATGAAATTAGATGGGCATCCTCCAGTGAACCCCACCTGGTGAACACTCCCTCCTAACCTATGGCCCCCCACACAGGTGACATTTCGCTGGCATTAATGTTTGATGGCTGACCTTTAGCTGCCAAAGGCAATCAGCCCAGACTCTCTGCACTTAACCCTAGCCAGCGAGACACTGAGTGTGTAGACCAAATGACAGGACAGATTACATCTCATGAACAACTTGCACACAGACAGCTCTCTCTCTCTCTCTCTCTCTCTCTCTCTCTCTGTCTAGGTCTGTTTGTGTATTATTCTGTGTAAATAGGCAGAGCAATGCATTAAAATTATGTCTGTGGCATATTGGAAAAGTGGCCAAGAGATATTTCATGTGTAATGATGCCTGGGTGGTCCGAAAATTCTGTGTGCATCAGGTGTCTTTATTTGATCAGCCTAGATGTCAGTTTAATAACAAAAATCTCCTTAAAAGTCTATTAATAAGACGGAAATCTCCACTAATGCTTTACAGTGGGAAAATAGATGTCTTTAAGATAATGCAGCTGTTGTACATAAGTTTGGGTTTAGATGTTCTGGTTTCCTTCCAAACATGGTTACTTACCTTTTCTCCTCTGTTCTTTGAGTTCTCCTTCTCCCTCTTTCTGAAGGCCGTCATGAATTCGATAAAAATGGCTTCTCTATCTTTCATCTTCTCAACAGCCTTGAAGCGTGAATCCTTAGCATGTTTTGCAGCGAACTCACTGAATGTTGTTCTGTGAGGGGAAATAAGGTGATAATGTCAGATAAACTTACCAGGTTAAGAATATAGAAAATGAAACACTTTATAAAGAAGACTGTAGGATAGAATATAATATAGTTTGAATATGCATAAGTGCAATTGTGATTTAAAAGCTGTGGTGGAGGGAAAGATTTTCCACTTAAATTTCGGTCTGTTTGGCAAAATAACTTTGTGTTCCACAGAAGAATTTTCATTTCTGAGTGAACTATCCCTTTAAGGTAAATGAATTCATCAGATCTAGGCATTCACCTGACACCCAGCCTGGCTTCCTCCATCATTTTCCTGAAGTCATCTTTGACCTGCATGATTTTATTCTTTTTCTCTTTCCTTTCCTCTTCAGCGCGAGTCTTCACATACTGATCGAACACCTGCAGAGGGGACAGCGGGCGTGTGAGAACACAAGACATTGCCATGAAAGTGAGAGTTGATGAGAGTATTATCATTATTCCTTTAAGCCATCTGTAACACTTTACAATAAGGTTTGAATGTCATTACATTAGTAAACAAAATACCAAAGCTAGTGCCATCTTTAAACAAATGATACTAAAACTTTTATTAGATCTAAAGTTTTGGGGCCATTTTTGCAATTACGTTTAACCAAACAGTTATCAGGTGATGTTTAGTGGATGTTAGTTAGTTTCTCTATAGTTAAAAAATGTATAGAAAAAATATTTAGCTTAAAAAGTGTGCTTGTACTGTCTTTCTTGAAAATAAATGCAACATAGCTTTATATTTTGATATCTACAGCATTGATGTTCAAACATTTTTTAGTGTGAATTGGGGGACCTTTCACACTTTTATCAATATCTTTTTAATGTAATCATACACTAGATAAGGGATGTGCAACTGGCAGCACACGGGCCGGATACGGCCCCCTGTATCGTTGAATGCGGCCGTCGAACAACACTGTGAATTGATTTTAGTTCTTTGAAAAATGTATTATGTAAAGATTGCATTCAGTTTATGATGTTATTACAACTATTGACCAGAAGAGGTCGCTTGTTAGCAGATGACTGTAGGATTCTAGCATGCAACGTCTTACAGTACACTTGCTCATCGTTTATAATAAATTGATCAAAATTTGACCTCAGCTTGTCAGCGAGAGACATGTACACGAGAGCTGCTCTCTTCACAGATGTAAAGGGTAAAATACATCGGCATCAAAACATTTTATGAAATCCACGACAACGCGAGAATCACCCAAGGCATATAATGCTGTTTCGCTCATGCTTGTGAAAAACTGTGTCATTGTCAGAGGGAAAATCGTAAAAAGAAATTTTGGTCCGTGCGTGTGTTGTGGTGCTGAAATGATTTGTATTACTGCACTGAAATGTTATGTTCTTATATCCAGTATTGTTATTGATGATAATATTTGGATATTTGGACAAATTTTTCTCAAAGTTAAACATCCCTGCACTAGATGGACACTTTCAGCTTCTCGTGCAAGAGCGCAGTGTTTAAGATGGCATGTCAAGTTAAAAAGAACAACAACTGTTAAAAAATGTTCATGGCACTGATTATAGTTTTTAAAGCATTTAGCTGCCTATAGTAGTAGTATACAGCATGGCAGATCAAAAGGATTTGAAACAGGTCTGCTGAAAGAAACACAGTGGCTCAATAAAAGTGTGTGTACCTGTTTCCTCTCTTTGGGATTGAGCAGCAGATAACGAGGATCAAATACAATCTTATGAAGCTCCTTCTCCCAGGTAGAGAATGCAGAGACCTGGTAAAAGATGAGAAAGAGATGAGGAATGATTCATGGAGCCATTTCAACCCCCCTTCCTCTTAATTAGCACCATTATAACGAGGACAGCGTTCAGTAGGTTCAGTCCTCCTCCTGCAGCGCTGGAGCCAGGGTGTGTGAGCCCAGCGCTTTTCATCCTCCATCCCACCACCCCTAATGAATGACACACCCGACAGGTGGTCCTCAGCTTCCTTCTCTCTGCATCCAACCCTTTCTTTTCCTACCACGCTAATTGGCGCAACGAGAGAGGTGTAATTGGGGGGGTGAACGTCAGCTCCTCTTTTGGAGCGATGGCTGTTTTGGGAGCGATGGGGGGGGGGGGGGGTCTTGCCTTGATGATGAGACCCTTTGACTGTATTTGCAAAGGGCAAATACTTCTCTACTACAAACTTGAAGGGATCTTCATCACATAAGCGACATATGCGTCTATCCATATTTCATTGCAAAAACAAATTCTGTTGCCAAGAGAGGGCGACTCTACTGATCGGTGTGCCTCTGATCACCTGAAAATGTCAGGTGAGTAATTTAATATGGACTGAGGCTTAAAACAAACGATGGATTTAACCTTTCAGACAAGAAATTTAATAAATTTATTAATACAATTATTATTTAATTATTTTTAAACACGATAAAGAATCATATCTTATCTAATTCCACAACAGGGCTCCAAACAAAAAAAAAAAAAAAAAAAAAAAAAACAATTAAGGAGCCAATGGCTCCTACAGGGGGAAAAACAGGCGCCAAATATTTTAAATTTTTTAACTCCATCCATTCCTTTTCGTCCCGCAGCTCGCTAACAGTGTAGTCTGTGGAGCATTCTTCGCAATTATGTGATCACGTGCATTTTTATGCTTGTTACTGTCACCGTGTTTTCTAACAGTCTCTTTTTTGAAATTGTTAGTTCCTGCAATGAACTCCGTTTTCCCCGCTATTTCTTTGATATAAACTTTTGTTATGTATCTCGGGAAATGTAATGCAAATTTTAAAATCAAAAGGGAATAAACTTTTACTGTCGCCAATGGCGACCTTGACAGAAATTACACTCACAAATAAATTTATTTGGTCACAAATGCGACCATTTTTAGTCGCAGTTTGGAGCCCTGCACAAGGATGATGATTTATCGACTTTATAGACATTACATTTTTATCGTCTGTTAATGCTGAACTTCTGTAAAGCTGCTTTGAAACGATGTGTGTTGTGAAAGGCGCTATACAAATAAAATTGACTTGACTTGACTTGACTTAAATAAACCACCCTGCAGGAATCACACCCAGCCAAATCTGGCAGATGTCGGCCATTTGGTTATTAAAGATTTAGCTTCACTAATAGTTCCATTTGTGTTGATTTGGAAAATATAGCAGAATAAATTAGATTTCCATCAAATGAATGAAATATCAGTGAATGCAAGGCAGCAAAAGAATAGTGTTAAAAGTTTTCGATAAGTTTAGGATCTAGGCTTATGTTTGTATTTGTGTAAACAAAATGCTGCAGAGCTGCTTTGTCGAGAATCAAACAAAGAGTCAATGTGCAAAGGCAGCTATAAATGGTTAAATTCATTCTTCATAATTCAAAATCACAATTCAGTATGCAAATAGATGCAAGGTGAGCAATCACAAATGTCACAATGATGTTAGATTATATTTTGTCAATAGGGGATTTTCAAACTTATGTCTGGACTTTAAACAGTAACACTTCAAAATAATATTCCATTTGTTAATACCAACATTGATTAACATGAACTAACAATGTCCAATACTTTTACAGTATAAATATTTATACAGTGTAAATGTTAATTTCAACATATAGTAATACATATTTAAAATCAAAAATTGTACATGTTAATATTAGTTATGAACTAACATGAACTAACAACGAACAATTGTATTTTTATTAACTACCATTAACAAAGTTGTATAATAATAAATGCTGTTAAAAATATATAGTACATTGTTCGTTCAAGATACTGAATACATTGACTAATGTTAACGAATGAAACATTATTGTAAAGTGTTACCATTTAAATCTTAAAGTATAAAGATTATAAGAAACAAAAAATAGATAGTACACAAAGCTGAAATAATTGGAAAAATGTTTAAATGGAAAATGTACGTTGAAGGGTCAAAATAAAGGTCAAATGTAAGACTTTTTTTCAGACTGTAACAAATTAAATGAATCCTTGATTGATATTGGATTGTGTGTATATGACAATAATGTTTTGAAAGAAAAGCAATACTGTTTTCATCTGCTGATAGTTTTTGAAACTGATAGTCTATATTAGTCTATAATTTTTTTTTTAAATATGATATGGAGGTCCAGAGAGTGGGCTACATGAGCCCAAATTGAATCAAACCCCAGATGCAATGTGACTAAACTATAAGCAATCCAGATGAAGGAAATAAAATATGCACTCTTAAAATAATCAACAAAGTTTACAATAGAAATATCTTAAAGCAAACATTTGTCAACAGATTATTAGCGATCTCTTGTGATACGTTTTCATTTTTAGGCGAAATACTCTGAATTAATTGCAGAACTTTAAACAGGGTTTGGGGCTTACAAAAAGTCCTAACCAGAATGTTTGAGGAATTCTTTAAATGATCTTCCATTTGTATCAGCACTGAGCACTGATGGAAGCAGCATAATCATAGTCATGGACTGATGTGTGCATATGTGATATGATTTACCCCTCGCTCAAGCAGCATGTCTTTAAACTGATTCATGCGAGCCTCTTGAGGAACCACGGCTCTCTCTCTCGCTGCCTTCAGCTCTGCCTCCATTGCCGCCTCCTCAGAGTCGACTGACTCCTTTTTCTCCTCTATTCTAATACACAAATATCAAAACAAACAACCAACAAATCAGCCAGAGGTATGAGGTCACGTGACTTCAGTGCCAGCAGAGTATAATTGTGAAAACAAGGTTTTAAAACAAAACAACGCATCTCTCAAAAATGCTTTCACATATATACATATATATATATATATATATATATATATATACACACACACACACACACACACACACACACACAGTTCAAATTAACATACACTTTAGCCAAATACATTTAAACTCAGTTTTCACAATTCCTGACATTTTATCATAAAAAAAACATTCCCTGTTTTAGGTAAGTTAGGATCTATGATTTATTTTTAGAATGTGAAATATCAGAATAATATTAGAGAGAATTATTTATTTCAGCTTGTATTTCTTTCATCACATTCCCAGTGGGTCAGAAGTTTACAAACACTTTATTTAAATTGTTTAACTTGGGTCAAACATTTTGGGTAGCCATCCACAAGCTTCTCACAATAAGTTGTTGGAGTTTTGTCCCATTCCTCCAGACAGAACTGGTGTAACTGAGTCAGGTTTGAAGGCCTCCTTGCTCGCACACGCTTTTTCAGTTCTGTCCACAAAATCAGATTGAGGTCTGGGCTTTGTGATGGTCACTCCAATATCTTGACTTTGTTGTCCTTAAGCCATTTTGCCACAACTTTGGAGGTATGTTTGGGGGTCATTGTCCATTTGGAAGACCCATTTGAGACTGAGCTTTAACTTCCTGGCTGATGTCTTGAGATGTTGCTTCAATATATCCACATCATTTTCATTCCTCATGATGCCATCTATTTTGTTAAGTGCACCAGTCCAAAGCACCCCCACAACATGATGCTGCCACCCCAATGTTTCACGGTTGGGATGGTGTTCATCGGATTTCATGCCTCACCCTTGTTACTCCAAATATAACGATGGTCATTATGGACAAACAGTTCAATTTTTGTTTCATCAGACCAGAGGACATTTCTCCAAAAAGTAAGATCTTTGTCTCCATGTTCACTTGCAAACTGGAGTCTGGCTTTTTTTATGGCAGTTTTGGACCAGTGGTTTCTTCCACCCTGAGCAGCCTTTCAGATAATGTCGATATAGGACTCATTTTATTCTGGATATAGACACTTGTCTACATGTTTCCTCCAGCATCTTCACAAGGTCCTTTTGCTGTTGTTCTGGGATTGATTTGCACTTTTCGCACCAAACTACATTCATCTTTACGAGACAGAATGCATCTCCTTCATTAGCAGTATGAAGGCTGCGTGGTCCCGTGAGGTTTATACTTGTGTACTGCTGTTTGTACAGATGAATGTGATACCTTCAAGCATTTGGAAATTGCTCTCAAGGATAAGCCAGACTTGTGGAGGTGCACAATTCTTTTTCTGAGGTCTTGGCTGATTTCATTTGATTTTCCAATGAGGTCAAGCAAAGAGGCACTGAGTTTGAAGGTAGGCCTTAAAATATACAATTGACTCCAATTAACCTATCAGAAGCTAACTGATAAAAGTGAAAAGAAAAGAAATGAAAAAATAAAAGCAACAATAATGCCTTATTAACATTTTTCAAACAAAGCATTCCACAGTATAAAGTTTGCGGTTTCATTGCAAATGGCATTAAATCTCTTAAACACTCATCCTCCAAAATATTAATAGTGGCTATCCACTTTCCAACAGCAATTGTGAAGCCGCATTAACATGATTTGGCGCTTTAAAATCCACATGTAAAGCGCTTGCACAGAACATCTTGTTTTGCTTTTAGCTGGATTGTTTGTTGAAGATGGTTTTCCTTTGTGTCAAACATGTGGCAGCGAAACAAAAAAATATCTCCAACATAGTCGCTCGCCTTCGGGACAATCCTCCCGTTCAACTCAGCAAGATAAAAGTATGTTTTGACAGTTGTGCTTGTTATTCCAAAGACAACTAGCTAACTAAAAACTAATATGACAAAAAAAAGAGAACTGTTGTTGCCATATGCAGATAATGTGTAGATTGCTTTCAAGTGGCCAAAGTGTAGTTCGCTAAACCTCAGCTAGCTACACAGTAAATTTTGCATCTTTAGTAACAACTAAAATACAGTTATCAGCCAATACTTAGTCCTGTAATTAATAATGGCAGTGTGGCACAATTATGATTTAAATATTAGGTTCAATCGTATGTTGCCATACAGTGTGAGTGAACTTGCGGTTAGTACATTTATAGCTAGCGCCTAGCTATATATTAGCAACTGCTTGCTATCCAGAAAAAAAAAAAAAAAGAAAGTATTTTAATAGCCAAATAGTTGTTAAGAAGGTCAATTAAGAACAATTTACACAATAAACATTTTAAATTAAATCACATTCGATAACGTGTTAATTTCGGCAGCTCTAATATATAATACATTTCAAATGTGTTTTGATTGGATGTTTTTTGTTTTTGCAAGTTAATGCAGGAAACCTTGGCATTACACACTTCAATGACATCTGGCATCTCACATGATAGAAAGAGAGAATGAAATGAAGCAGAAAGAAAATAAAATCCTCACTTTCTTCTCTTGGTCTTGATGGGTTCATCTTCAGGTATCACTTCAGCCACTGAATATTCCTGCTCCTCTTTAGCCAGCACTGTTTCCCAGGAAACACATGAGCATGCAACACAAGATTTAGACATCTATTAAGAACAGGTTCGTGCTCACAGCTGACAAACAGATAAGACTGGAGTTTTCCCACTTTAGACTGCAGTGGTGTAGAACCGAGACAGATTTAGAACAAGATCATTTAGAAATACTGTAGTAAAGAGCATACCAATGCACATTATCTGCATACCAGAGGTGTCAAACACATTTATTTCTATTATTTTAGGCCCAACTTTGAGTTAATGGCTTATTAATGTTATATTAATATTCTAAAATTACCAATTATCAAATGTATATCTGATCTAAAGGCTTCTGATCATTGAAATGTCCATGTTTCACCTGTTATTAGCTCAAATAAAGGTGGTTTAGTCCAATCTGGCCCGCAACCAAAAATGATTTTGACACCCCTGCTCTAGACTTCAATAACTGAATGCCGAGTTAAAAAGTATCATCTGTAATTTCTATGTGAGCTTCATTTCTAAAAAAGCAAATATTCGATAAAAAGATGTGTAAGGTATGTGACACTAAATCCTGCATTTCTATGAAGATGACCTTTACCCGGTTTGTAGCTGTTGTCCATGCCTCTTTTGTGCGGAGGTTCCTGAATCGCTTTATCTACATCAGCCCGTCCCACCAGCTCCTCCGGCCGTTCCCACATGGACAGACGTGTGGTGGGATTATAATAGAAGACCCGCTCATCGCCCGTCCACACCACACACCTATCATACACACACATTTGTAATATTAAAACAAGCAATCAGCAATCTGCACTTGGATGTTTAAATCTAAATTATTTTATTAACGAAGGAAGTTTCCAATAATTACTTCCTAGTGCTTGACGCATGTGCAGAGCACTAGAATGTGAAACTAAGCTTGAAACCACGATCGCCAAGGAGACAGCAGATGTTAAGATTTATAGTGAAAAGGGGTTATATTTTGGTCCGTTTTCACACAAAACCAACTGGATTGCTTCAGAAGACATGGATTAAACCACTGGAGTTGTGTGAATTACTTTTATGCTCCAGTATGTGCTTTTTGGAGCTTCAAAGTTTTGGTCACCATTCACTTGCATTGTATAAACCTACAAAGCTGAGATATTCTTTTAAAAAATAAATATTTGTGTTCAGCAGAAAGTCATACACATCTGGGATGGCATGAGTAAATATGTGAACTATCCCTTTAATTAATTTTGCCATTATAACTGTTTGAATCTGTGATTTCTGAAAACTGATCAGAACCTTCGGATTCAAAGCACAAGCGTCTCTCTCTCTCTCTCTCTGCTGGCCAGTGGCATCTCTAAACATGATTACAACCATTAAGTATGGGAAAAGTTCATATATTACTTAATTATTGCACATTTGAGATGTAATTGATCTTGTGTTTTTACTTTTGCAGTGTTTGAAATAAATGGGCATGAGAGGATACCTACCACGGTGTGCCAGGGATGGGTGTGGTCGCTATGGGCTTGGCCTTTTTAGCTGCTTTCTGCTCCTCTGTCATCTCTTCCTCTTTCAGCTCCTAAGAGCAACACACAGATGATTTCAGAACCTCTAATTTACACCTATCATGATTCAGAAGATAAGGTGTGTTTCAAACCTCTTTGTGCTCTTTTGGAGGGTCAATTATCGGGCTTCCGTCTTCCATATCCATGATTTCACCGTCATTCATGTCCACAATTAAGTCCTTCACCTTCTCACTCTCTTTTTCTGTTACGGAGATGCAGCAATGAGTAACAATTCTCACAAAAACATAACGTTCATGTGACAGTAATTCTGAGTAAATTCTAGAGACTGTTGTGTGTGAAAATCCCAGGAGAAATACTCAAACAAGCCCGTCTGGCACAAACAATCATCCATGCGATTATGCAATTAGACAATCATGTGGCAGCAGTGCAGTGAATAAAATTATGCAGATGCGGGTCTGGAGCTTCAGTTACATTAACCATCAGAATGGAGAAATTTGTTTTATCTGTGATTTGGACCGTGGCATGATTGTTTCTGCCAGACGTGCACCAACAAAATTAGGCAGGTGGATTTAATGTTGTGGCTGATCGGTGTATGTCCTTGTCCCTGTCTCTAACCTGTCTCTTTAAGCTCCTCTGGTTTGTCCCAGGTTGTCTCCTGTGTGTGTTTATTGTAGTAGTAGGACTTTCCTTCAAGTGTTCTGAACTCAGTCCAGTCAGATGTGCTCAGAGATCCAGGTAGTCCTGATGGTCCAGATGCCATCATCTGAGGAGGCATCATGGGTACGAAGGATGGTGCCATGCCAGGGAGCATACCTTAATATAACACAGACAAAATCAGAATCTGATCAAGACGTGCAAGGCGTTTTCTCTTTTCTGTCACAATCAGAATGATAGGAAAGTTATTGCATTATTAAATGTATATTAAATTCTGTCATCTTTAACGCACGTTTACGCGTTGTTTCAAACCCATGTGACTTTCTTTCTTCCAGGAAACATTTTGAAGAATGTTCATGCTGCTCTTCATACAATGAAAGCATATTGTGACCATAGGCATTATTAATGTTCAAAATGTTTTTTGAAGGAAATGTCTTTTAAAATTGGTCAATATTTCGTCATGTATTTTCATTCATTTCAGTTTTACAAATTTTACAGCATATCATTTTAGTCAACGAAAATAATATCTTTTAGTTAATGATAATGTGCAAAATGCCAAATTGAAACAGTCCAAAATTTTAACAGATTCAAACATATGGAAAAATTTAATAAACGTTGTACTACATAAAATCAGAAAAAAAAATACTAAAAAAAAAATGCTATTATCTTGAAATAATAGCATATAATGAACATACTCAAGTATTAGCTACTCTTTAGAAGTTAGCGTACTGTATTCTGTTAATTAATGCTTTAGAGACTGTAATTCATTTTCTGTGTTAAGTCAGTTTAGGATATTGCATTTGTGTAATGTTTTTTTTTTTTTAATCAAATTAATTACATGGTATGCCGATTAATTAATCACAATTAATCGCACAAATATTTTCTGAGAAAGACCCTCAAATAACAATAATTCAATATATAATAATAAAATAATTTTAAATAGTTATATTTAAATAATTATAATTACATATAAAAAATTACAATAGAGATAAAGGACTAAAACCAAAATGTTGATCATTTCGGTTCGTTCTGAGTAAAAACTGTACTTGCCACACTAAAATAAGTGAACATTATCAATTAATATTTTTTCCTGTATGGTGGATTTATCATCATAGAAATAATACAGTTAATTAACAGCTTCTTGGTAGCATCAAATCTGTATTAATGCATCATATCTAACAATAATTCAGTGAAAACTTGAAAATAACTGAGAAATGTACTTTTTACCTTTTCATTGTATCTGGATATACAAGCTGTGCATGTATATATAGTTATTATACAGTACATAGTTGTTAAAAAGGTCTTCATTCACAGCATACGACATCCACAACGGACAATTATGCAAAGAAATGTGTAATGCAGCAGTTTTCTTCAGGTTTAAAGCACATTACATTTTTTCAGGAAACATGAAGTGGTGTAGTTACAAAAATTTAACTGGGAAACTAGTTTCATGAAAAAAAATATCAGAACAAAATTAACCAGTTATAACCGGTTACCAGCATTTAAAAATAACGTTTTCACTCCAGAACAATTGAAAATTGATTTGTTCTGATTTTCGGTTACGTTCTGCTAAAAATGTAGTTCCTTTTCATTCCTTGAACTGTTTTTATTTTCATTAAAAGGCATTACAATATTTTGGTGAAGCATTAAAAAAATACAATACAAAAAGTGGCTTTAGAATGCAATATATTATTTCCATATTATCGAACATAAGACTATCAGTGGCCTACAGTTCACAGCAATCAGTCAGAGATTTATTATAAGGGCTTGTTTAAGGATGTGTCAATGTACACCAGCATCAGACGGATGCTTTTAGAGTGTCTCGGTTGTGTTGTGTCATAAACGTCCGTTTTTAGGTCACGGTGTCAAGTTAAATTAAGTTTGAAACTTAGAAAAACATGTCATGAGATCCCTGTGTTTGGATTTGTGCTCCATCAATCTGTGTTTGTACGCAAAAATGCTTTGCCTATCCAGCTGGAGTTTCGCTTACTACCCCCTGGAGAAAACAGATGGTACTCCAAGCTTGTTCAATCTACGCCCTTGCATTCATCTCAAGCAGGGGAATCCCAAACACACTGGATTATCGGATTAGATAAATATCTAATAAATTATCTTATATACAGATGTTTCTTCTTTGTTTATATCTTGCAGTATTTTGTTCTCGTCATATTTTCATCAAGAGTATGCTTTAATAAAATCATGATGCATCTTTTTCATCTCGTATTCATTAATGTTGACAAAAGCAAAAAAATCGTTGTCAACAAACATTTTTGTCAGTGATTTGTTAATGAGATTAACTCTGCGTATAACACGTAAAGACATAATAGGCAAAATGTTAGAGACTGACAGTTTCAGTCACTATTCACTCGCGTTCAACGGAAGGAAAGTCATACGGGTTTGGACAACATGAGGGCGAGTCAGTTTTTGGCAACACAATATGACAAAAAAAGGTAAATAACGTTGAAAATAAGTAATGCCAGAGTTGTTACTAATAGAAAAAATAAAGCTTGGTTGTTATTAGGGATGGGCATTTTGGTAATTTTGTCTACTGGAGTACTCAAAGTAATTACTCGAGTGCTCGTCGTGTACTCATGTATCGTGTACTGTATAAGACTACTATAATGTAGTGTTATAATAAGTACAAAAGATGGCATAATCAAAATATAATGCAAAATATTTTGTCATTATGTGAAGACTTAATGGTCAATTCAATTAAACAATGATCAGAACATGCGTCTGTTCTTCTTCAGGTTACCGTAATAAGTTTAGTAAGTGCACATCACTGTTGCTGAACCATGTATCTGCAAACTGTGGTTTTCGTGATGCCACAATCATTGCGCTTTTAAAACGCAGAGTTAAAATGAAAATAGTTTTGAAGAACCTTGCGTTCTCTTACATTCAGCTGTGCTCCATCTAGATGTTTGAAAAAGATTTGCCTTGTGTGTGCGTGCTTCTCAAGAGTGTAAAGCGCCATCTCTGCCCCGGACAGAAAGTCAGGTTTTGCTCTGTTGGAGTTTGTTGCTGTGATGATTCATGCTTCCTCCCATTTAACTTGGAATTTTAAACTTCATGCTGGGAAAACTGCAATGGAATGCCACTTTATGTTGGGCTTACAACTCTGATTTCGGTGGATTCAATTTTCTATTGATTATTGTAAATGTGTAGAACAAACATTGGCATTGCAGCATTGTTTATCAGTTTGGTTGCTATGAGACATCTCTGTTGACAAACAAGGTAACGCTGAACATTACGCAATCAATCGCAACCAATCATAAAATTAAAAATAAGGCCCCTCTTTGAAACGTAGTGTATTGCTGTCAGGTAGTTGTCACTGAATTTCGAATTCAGTGAAAAGTCACGTCAAGCATTTTAATTTTCGATCATCGTCATTTTCATTGCTGTCACTTCCGATTACTTGAGTACTCGTGCCCATTCCTAGTTGTTATTGTCTGTGTTAAGCATAAACTTCCACTACTATGTGCAATGGATGCATGTGTCTGTCACTTTTACAGACATTTAATTTTAATACAAAATCAAAAAAGGCCAAAACATGAATTAAATATGACAGTTGTACTACACCAATGCATGCAATGACCACAATATCACATGAAAATAAAATTTAAGAAAAAAGAGACACAAGGGAGGTACATAGATACGACAAATCACAACAACATAGTCACAACATATGTTATCTGAACTTTACACCAGTTTGTTATCTAGGTTACTGCCTACAACTCCACTGTAGTTGTTGTAAGTTTATGAAAAAAAAAAACATGACATCAAAAATCTGTTTATTAAAACAGATCACCCTAACTTCATACTAAATTATTAGGCCAATGTGAAGGAAAAAAAAAAGTGACAAAGTGACATGATGTTGTTAAGAGTCTTTTTAAAGTCTCATTTGTTTGGTAGAAATAAAGGGGCCTCTAATTTCAAAGAACTGTATTAAAAAAAACATTAAGATGCACAACAGTTACTAACATGCCATAACGGGGAGAGCATTACCGTTTTTGGTAGGGGTGATAGTCTTAACATAAGGACAGCTGACTATCTGCATCATTGCTACACCTGAAAGAGCGTATAAGCAAGCACAGAGTGTTGGAAGAGACACACATACATACACGTCAACTACTGCGTTCAGGTGTAAGGGGAATAAAACAATTCCAAAGAAAATGATACAATTTCTAATGCCTAACTGATCTAACAACGGCTCAGTTTTTTTGTTGTTGAATATAGGCAATAATGTCTCCTATGTTGCTTGGCAACACGAGCACATGGAAATGGTGGATTACTGCCATCTATAGAACACAAAACGTCACTTCTACAATTTATGCAGTAGTTGATTCATCATTTAATTTGTACACAGAAAAGCCTGCATTCAAGAATCACCAGCGATTTCATATATTTTCAGAGAGATATAAGTTAACATTCATCCTGAGGGGAAAAATATGGGCAGCCTTAGGATTTAACAGGTTCCTATCAGACATGATCTGATAGTAAGAAAAATACAGAAAGACAAGGATTTATAACCAGACCAAGGAACAGAGGAGACAGTTGCATTCAAAGACTACTAGTACAGAAGCAGAATTCTAATTAAAAGATTAAACTTACCAGGCAGTGGAATGGGCATGCCGGGCAGGGGCACTCTGAAGGATGGCACCATGACAGGAGGGAATCCTGGCATTGGCGCAGTTGACTGTGGCATACTATGGGGCATTGCCACTGGCATAGGTGGTGGCCCTGTCGACATGGCGATCGAAACCGTTGGGGGATTGACAATTGGCAATGGGGTTGGCATGGCACTGGGGGATGTGGTTACAGCAGACGGCATATCCGTGACTTCAGGTGCAGCTGGTCACAGAATCAGGCATGAAATTATCTCAGATTTACATTTGACAACCAAATAAACAAACAAACAAATCATCCTGCACTTGTGTCAACTGATATAGAGAATTGCAAATTTGCAGAACAGGTGGAGAAAATCATTACGGCTAAGTGTCACATATTCCTGACAAAATCATCTAATGATTTTTACCCCAAAACCAATGCAGACCAATTCAATCAATAGTTCCACGTCTGGTTCTGGACACATGACTCAATATCTTATAAATTATTGGTCGGTGTAGGATTAATAAAAACCCCAGTGTCAATAAATCTAAACTTTGATATTGTTTTGATTTAAAGGTGAGGTGTGTAGTTTAATATACAGAGACAGCTATAATAGGGTGACAATACATCCCTATCAGGATTTCAAAATTTGCAAAAATGTCTGGGATTCGGCTTTAGTTGCATTATGATGTGCATCTGGTCTAATACTTCATTGTGTATGTGCGCATATTTGCAGTGCTTTAACCCCTCTTTGTAAGTCCCGCCTTCTCCCACACCAATTGGTCGATCAAAAGAGGCTTACAGCAACTATTGGCCAAATTCTTGCTTGTCAATCTCTCCAGGAAACGTGCAAAGCAACAACTGCAGCAAATGACAGCTGAGTGGAAACAATGCCCAAACAAAAGTGCAAATTTATAGAAGATTTGCACAAACAATTCCCATGCTTTTGTCCACGTCAAGATCCGTGGGAAGCAGCATGTATGACATGTAAAGCTGGCACTTGTTTGTCAGTTGATAATAAAGGTGCAAGTGATTTAGAAGCACACATTAGCTCTGCGAAGCACAAAGGGTCACCGAAAGCTGAAAGTTCATCAGGTAAATTAACGGACTACTTTGTGACCAGGAAAATTTAGCACATTGCTTAATTTTCCATGGCCATTCAAAATAATAGTAAATGAAGATACACTCATGGCATCATATATTTTATTTTAGTATATGTTATATGGTTTAGAATATGGCCACCCTAGCTATAAGCAACAAGGGATATGCACGAGTAATCGACTAATCAAGTAAACTATTAAAAACACTTCTCGAAAATTGCTAATTAATTTTTCTTTGCACATATGTCTGCCGTGAGCAATGCTGAATTATACTGTACTCTGAATCTCACAAAATCTCAGTTACAATTGAGTCCACTGGGGGGAACTGTGGACATGTATCATCAAGCCATTAAATGAGAGAGGCCCACAGACCACCCACAGTCAGGGCACTAACTGTCTGATGCACATAGCAAACAAAATTGGAGAACACTTTCTCGAACCACTCAGCGCAAATCTGACTGGCTGGTTTGATGGAACTTCTGCAAGTAGAAGCACACATACATTTTTATAAGTCCACCTGGAAACAGAGTCATGTTCAGAAGGTTCCACGTTAATACAATGAGCACTTATGATTTGTCTGAGTTTGCAAAGTTAGTGACATTTTCATTTGAGGCACATAGCAGATAGTAAAGCAGATATCCATGAGCAGAGCTGCATTTTCTGCTTTGTTTACTTATGCAAACAATGTCTTTGAAATTCTCTATAATGAGGTTTTCTGTATTTTACTTAGACTGCACATATTTTCCGCTATTTTAACTTCCATCAATTGTTTTTCTGAATAATAACATGTGAAATTATAAAAATATGACTCAGTTCATATATGTGCATTAACCTAATGCCATCATGCAAAAAGTTTTACTTCTTTTAAAAAAAAAACATTTTTATTATTATTATTATTATTAATGCATTTTGTTAATTTCAGCAAGGTTTGTTAAAGTTTTCTTTTTTCAAAACCGTTCTTGGTAACGTTTCACATGTGTCATACTTGTTACTTTTAACTTGCATTTTAATTTACGAGTAATTGTTTACTTGTGGATTAGAGTACTTAATTACATTATTATAATTTTTTTATGCCCATCCCAATAAGTAGCCCATTCTTTCCCATGAAAAGTCTGAATATTGTGGTGCAAAACATTGCTCTGTTTGTTGCCTGTCACAGCAACATTGGCTCAACAAACATCCTGAGTTTGGGGTGGGGCTATCTGTTTGTCTGACCAATAAGGGATGGGGGAGTGCTTAGGAAACTTGTTTGAAAACGGACATAATTTTTGCAATTATGTTCGATGATTTCAGAATTTTTCACAGCATAAAGACCTTTAATGAGTACATCACAAGATAAACCCATTATTCTAAATGGGTTTACACAACAGAAAAATGAACAAAAAAAAAAAGATGTTTAGATGTTTACTGGTATGACATTTACCTGATACAGGTGTAGGTAGGAGAGGTGAGACTGCTGTAATGCTGGGACTGTGGGTGGAGCTCAGAGCTGTGGAGGGGGTCTGGACGGTGTGTGAGGCTGAAGTGCTGCAGGCTGCAGGTTGGATGCTGGCATTCAGACCTGGTCCATTGGAACCCCCACCTGCTGCTGCTGCGGCCGCCGCCACCTGGCTCAGCATCAGTGGACCCAACTCGGCCTGCTGGATCACCTTAACCCCTTCCGGCTTTGTCCAGGCCGACTCCCGCGTACGTGCGTTGTAGTAATACACCTGGATGAAGAATAAAATATAAAGATGAAGCCTTGAATCGGTCCTCAGAGCAAATAGCATGTGCAGCACAAGCAAAAACAGTAATAAAGCATTTATAAGGCATCATCTAACTACACCAAACATAGTTGGCCATAATTATGGGTGTAAAATACATTAATGCCTAATTAAGAAAATCCAATGCATTAATTATTTAATAACCTTTCAGCCAATAAAGAAAGAAGATCCATACCTTTCCTTCTGGACTCTTGTTCTCCACCCAGATCTCTTCTGTAGAGGGCAGGGATGGGGGAGCAGAAGCTGTAGGTGGAATCCCCGGTGGGAAAATCATGCCAGGTGGCGGTGGCATGGATCCACCCGGCGGAGGCATGAATGGTGGTCTCTTCAAGGGAAAATCAGAAAGAAGCCATAAGTGTCAATGATTTTAGATGAAAACACCATGACACTGTTCTGACAGGAACCGGAAAACATGTTTTCCCTTAAATTAAAATTATGGAACTTGTAAATATTAAGTGTTTGTTACAATCTGGATCCTAAAATCCTTGCATCTAAAACTACATGTGGATATCCGTACCTGTAAAGGTGGTGCCCCCATGGGTGGGGGCACACTGGGGTCAAAGGGGATTCGTCCGAAGGGTGGTCGTGCAGGGGGTGGAGGACCCCTCATCATGGCAAAGGGAGGCACAGGGGTGCTCAGTAAAGGCTGCCTGCGGGTGGAGGGGTTAGCAGAAGGAGGGGCAGTGGCAGGGAACCGCAGTGCTGGCTGCTGTGCCATGCTGATGGAATAAAAAGAACTTTGAATGTGGAAAAACTTCAGTACACCATAGAAGTAGCATACAGGCACATTATAAGAATATTTCACCCAAAAATGAAAATTCTCTCATCATTTACTCACCCTAGTGTCATCCCAGACATATATGACTTACTTTCTTCTGCTGAACACAAACAAATATTTTTAGAAGAATATCTCAGCTCTGTAGGTCCATACAGTGCAAGTGAATGGTGATCAGACCGTAGAAGCTTGAAAAAGCACAAAAAGGCAGCAAAAAAGCCATCCATACAAATCCAGTGGTTTAATCGATGTCTTCTGAAGTGATCTAATTAGTTTTGGGTGAAAACAGACATAACTCCTTTTCACATCAGCAGTCTCCTTGGCAATCATGATTTCAAATTTGGTTACACTTCCTAGCGCCATCTAGTGCCCTGCACATGTGTCAAGCACTAGGAAGTGTAATCGAGCTTGAACTTATGATCATGTCTAGAGACTGCATGGCAATATATGCAGTGAAAAAGGAGTTACATTTTGGTCTTTTCTCATTCAAAACAAATTAGATCACTTCTGAAGACATGGATTAAACCACTGGAGTCCTGTGGATTACTTTTATTTTTGGAGCTTCAAGACTTTGGTCACCATTCACTTGCATTGAAAGGACATCCAGAGACAAAATATTATTTTAAAAACATTTTGTTTGTGTTCTGCACAAGAAAAATTATCATACATATCTGGGATGCCATTAGAGTGAGGAAATTATGAGATAATTTTAATTTTTAGGTGAACTAACCCTTTAAGAAACAAACAAACACAGTTCGTTTCATTCTAATTAACCACACACATCCCATCATTTTTTTCTAAGGCGAAATCATGGATTGGTCAATCTTAAACTACTTTCTATTAGCCGGACTGCTGGAAAAAGTCAATAAATAAATATATAAACAACAGATATAGATCATTGATTAAAACCTTATGTTGTTATGGTGCCTTTATTGTCCACGAGACAACCAGCCAGTCGAGGCTTAAAAAGACTCAAACCACTGAACTGCTAAACGCTGCTGAGTCCATTATTAAGGAAAGAGTGAGACTAGTTATAATTGCTCAGTTATTTTCGCTGAAATGTGCAAAATAATACAAAATCCGCACCTGTTAGCGGCCAGGGTAATGTCTTCTGCCTCTGTGTGCTCCGCCATTGCTGGAAAACAACTACAGTCCCTGTGACGCACTTCCGGTCTGAAGCCATTCACCACCACCACTTTCCTAATTTATATTTTAATCTGTCAGGATTCGTTTAAATGGCTTGACTTTCCATGAGAGTGGTGAATAATTTTTTATATTTTAAACATATTTTATATTGTAAAAACACATTAAAACGCCTCAAAGAAAAATATGTAATATTTTAAAGTGTTTTATTTTGGAAAGAATACGCGCCAAGTTCCTTTCTTAATACAGGAAATACACAAACACGGGCGCACACCGCACACGTTAGATTTTGCCATGGGAGTTACCTTGCGTTCAGACTAGAGGCGAGAAGAAGTACGACGGTTGGTGACGGCTGGATTGTGACTGGAGCGCTGATGGTAGTAGCGTAGACATATACTTGTTTTAGTACGGAGTTTTTTTTACATAACCTAAAAGAAGAATTAAATAACCTATATGCAGAAAAGGCTTTAAAGGTGCTTTTATTAGATCCAGAGTGAAGTGGAGAATTCGTGGAGAAAACATCTGCATATTTTTTTTTAATTTAGAAAAGAAAAGAGGGAAAGCTAAAATAATATATTCTCTATATATTGAGGTCAATTTGGTCACAGATGAAGCCAGAGTTTCAAATTTTGTTTCCAACTTTTATTAACAGCTCTATACTTCATCATTTAATCCACAGTTTTCTGATGGCTTTTTTGAAAGGGTTCAAGCATTCTCACCAATTATAAGTGACTGAAATCGGTCATCTTGTGAGATGGATTTGACTTTGGAAGAGTTGGATGCGATTATTCAGAAAGCTCCCCTCAATAAAAGCCCAGATGGACTGCTTTTGAATTCTATAGGACCTTTTGGCAAGACATTAAAAAGTTTGTTTTGGAAATGTTGTTTGTGTAAAGAAAGGTGAATTGACTGAGTCCATGAATCAGGGTTTGATCACTTTAATTCCAAAACCTAACAAAGATTCCTCGTATTTAGATAATTGCCGCCCAATTACTTTGCTTAATTCGGATTATAAATTGTTAGCTTCCCTTTATGCAAATAGATTGAAACCATGCTTAGATGAACTTGTCTCTATAATTGAACTTGTATATTTGCATATAGCAAATACTATTCGACTTGTTTTAGATATTTCAGATTATAAGGAATTGATCAACGATAATGCAATTATTTTATTTTTAGACTTTTATAAGGCCTTTGACGTGGTTGAGCATGAGTTTATGTTTGAATCTTTGCATAAAGGTTTGGTTTTGGCTCTTCCTTTGTTAAAATAGTTAGTAGACTTCCCCGGTTTATGATTAGCAGGGGCATCAGACAAGGGTGTCCTTTTTTGCCGTTTTTGTTGGTCACTGAGTTTCTCAATATTTGTATTACTCATTGTGTAGATATTCAGGGTATCTACATACATACATACACATACACACACACACACACACACACATATATATATATATATATATATATATATATATATATATATATATATATATATAAGGAGATATAGGGCTCTGAGCTTGCATAAGAACCCTCAAATTCTGGAGGAAAAAGGACCATCAGGATGTACATTAGATTTAGAGTTTACCCTGTTTGAACTGAAGAAAGCGCTTGCTGGGGTAAAACAAACTTCTCCAGGTAGAGATGACATATGTTATGAGATGGTAAAACACCTATCAGAATCAGAGTCTTTTTGATAAGGTGTGGGAATCAGGGAAATTACCAGATGACTGGAAGCATGGGATCATAGTGCCAATAGTGAAGCCAGGGAAGGATCATTCGCAGCCCACTATCTACAGGCCCATAGCATTAATGTCGAATTTATGCAAACTAAAGTACGGTCATGAACAGATTGATATATGTTATTGAAAAGAAAAACCTTTTCTCTGCATTCCAAAGTGGTTTCAGAAAAGGGAGAAGCACAATGGATTCTGTTTTATGCCTGGAAGCTGAAATTAGAAAGGCCCAAGTAAACAAGGAAGTGTTAGTAGGAGTATGTTTTGACGTTGAAAAAGCTTACGATATGATGTGGAAAGAGGGACTTTTAATAAAACTGGATAGAATGGAAGTAAAAGGTAGAATGTATAACTGGATTATGAATTTTTTGTTTAAAAGGACAATACAAGTGAGAGTGGGGTCTGCTTTTTCTCAGGTATATCAAGTAGAGAACGGAACACCACAAGGAAGTGTTGGCAGTCCAATTCTGTTTAACATAATGATCAATGACGTTTTTTCACAGATAGATTCAGGGATAGGGAGATCTTTATATGCAGATGACGGGGCACTGTGGAAGAGAGGATTCAATGTTGGGCATGTGGAGAGGTGTATTCAAACTTCTGTAAGAAAGGTAGAGAATTGGGCTTTTGAATGAGGTATTCCTTTTTCAGTGGCAAAAACTCTATTGATGATCTATTTTACAAAAAGAAAAATGAACCCAACAATAAATATTATGTATGGACAACAATTGGAGCAAACATCAGTAGTTAGATTCCTGGGAATGTGGATGGATTCAAAATTGAATTTTAAAGTGCATATTCAGAAAAATATTTTGTCAGGAATTGCCAAATTGGGGAGCATGCCGTCAGTCTCTTAAAAGTATATATTGTGCACTAATAAGTGCTGCTATTGATTATGGATGTATGGTGTACAGTTCTGCATTGAGAATATGTTGTGGAGCAATAAGAGCATCTCCAGTAACAGTAGAGATGGATGAAATGCCTCTAGAAATTAGCAGGCTCAAATTAAAGATGAGATAATGGACTAATATTAAAGGTAATTCGGGTAGTCATCCATTTAAGAAAGTCTTGAATGATTGCAGGGAATACGAGTATAAATAAAAATCAACAAGCTTTGGATGGACAGCCAATAAGGAGGCACAAAACATACGAATAAGTGATATCAACATTTCCCGTTCTCTAGCTATGTCAGCAATACCTCCTTGGCTTTTCCCTATGCCTCTAGTGGACATTCAGTTGTATGAAGATAAACATAACAAGGAAAGAAATGTGTTGGAAATGCTTGTTTCAAAGAGTAAGTGGGCGACGTGCTGTTGTGATGTGTTCTCAGTTGCAGTGCCAGAAACAGACGACGGTGAGATCAAAGGCGAAAAGATCAAATGTGGTCATGGATTCCGAAGAAACGGAGAGGACGTTCACTTGTGTAAAAGTGGAATTCAGTGCAATAAACAGACAAATCTTTACTGGATAGACTCTCAACAGAGACGGGTGAGATGACACTTTACTCTCACATGTTATGTTTACTTACAATGCTCAGTTAATTTGTACATTGTTTTAAGTTGCATTACTGTAAATATTCTTTATGTAATTATTTGCGAAATATTACCCAGGCATATTATATTTAAACCAGTGTGAATCAGTGTGGCAGAATTGTTTAAAGCAATTTATACAATACTTATTATTTTTTTAATTATTATTATTATTATTAAGAACTGTATTAAAAATACTATACAACAAGAGCTGACTCTCTGAACAACATTACAACAGAAAATACACATTAAATGCAAATTGAAAACTATGTTGTTGCTTAAAATGCTTAAATGCAAAAAAAAAAAAAATTTGTGCTTCCAAAAAAAAATAAAAAATAAACACTTTCAGGGAGGAAAAAATAAAATGGAACTTGGAGCTGAAAGGGTCATTTGTAAAATAAGGTAGACTTCTCACAAATCTTATTTGTGCATTCTTAATCTGGATTATTTAAGCTCTGAGGGTGGTTTTAAAGATTGTTTCAGTGGCATACCCACAATTCTCGACAAAAAACAAGGGTCTAGTGTTTAATATCTTTGTAAAGTAAACTTCATTGATATAGATTATGATAAATTCTGAGACTCAGCCTTCCAAATAATGTCACCTTAAATTTGTGTTAATTTGACAAAGCAATCAAAAATAGCATTACATAAATTCATCCAAGTGTCCTAAAGTCTCTGAAGAAATAAAACATAAAAATTGCACATAAGAACTAATTACACATGCAAACACAATGATTAAAGGTTTGCATAGCACGCAGACATGATTTTAGTTGAGATGAGAATGAGTTTCATTCTGTGCTGTTTGAGTTATCATTGGATCCGTTTACATGCACACCAATACCTAAATATAACCTAAATAACGCATTGAAAGACAGATATTCTTTAACAACCTATCAAATTACACAGGGAGCAAAGAACATATACACTGACAAAATATAGCTGGCTAACATAGCAAACAGACATGAGTGACATGGTTGTCAGGGACAGGGTTAACGTTATATTAGTTATATTGAAGTTAATTTCAACATCTTGAGATTATTTACATGTCTCTCTGCCCAAATATGGATGATTTTTTTCACTGCTCTGAACCCAATCCGATGGGTTTAGCATTCCATGATGCTACATAATTTCCAGTGGCTTCAACTGATCCAGAACATGTTTGCAGACAGAAAGCTAGATGCTGTGCACATTGTGCTTCATGTGATATTTCATGTTCTGTCTATTTTTCGTGAAGTTGAAGCACTATCTGTTCGCATGAAAAATAATTGTCAAATAGATTTACTTGGCTATTACTTGCTATAATTTTTTCTGTAAGTAAAATGGATTGGCTGGTGGTATTCTACTCATTGAGAGCTTTTCAATGACATAATTTGATGAGTTTAATGTTTTACTGATTGCAATAATATGCACAGTTCCGATTTTTTTTATTTATTTGTTATTATTATTATTTTTTTTGTATAAATAATCAAAACAGAACACTTCAAAATTTCAAAGAATTTGTTCAGTTTTGGTCAGCATGCCTACATGCATTGTAAATTAGTGCTTCTAAGCTTTCTAATACCTATTTTGTCTTGATCAAGACTATAGTATTGACAAAAAAGTTTCTCACAGGTCCATCCGAGCTTAAAGGGTTAAGTTGTCCAATACATTAAATTATTTCTTTGAGCACATTGTTTGTGGATTATTATGATTCTATGACTAATTATAGAGCAATCGTTAAATATTGCACATAACAATGAATGTTGAACTGTGTTAATTTGTCCTGCAGGTGGGAGATCTGGTGTACAGTCAGTTCACAATTGCAAACAAAGATATGGAGCCTGAGCTGGTGTGTATACATAGCAGTGGCAGAGCCAATGGGATGGGGTGTTTGGAGCTCTTTAAAGTGTCACTGGGACTAGTGCGCAAGTTTGTAGACTACAGTCCAGCAAGTAATTTGTGTCCTTTTAATACAGCTTTGAAATCATGGACCAGTACAAGTTGAATTTCACAGTAGCTCAGCTAACCTATTATTTTGTTTCAAAGCTGAAACGGTTAATGCTTGTCCTCCCTTCCAGGCTTCTGGCTCCTCAAATTGAAATGGTGAAGGACCTGGAGAAGATTTTTCCTTTCGAGTCGGTTTTTGGGATGAATGGCAGAGTTTGGGTAAAGGCAAAGACTGTTTAGCAGACATTGTTAGTAGCCAGTCTACTAGAGACCTGTGAGACATGACTCATGACTTCCCAGCAAAGACAGATACTTGACTGAATTACAGTCATCAGCTATCAAATGTCCACTGCAATGGGCAAACCCTCTTAACAAGAGTCTTGCATTGGTTTGTCTGGGTTGTTGGACTGATCACCATGGAAGAGAAGTCACTATATCTCTTTTAAAAGTCAACAGGAAATATCGTTGCTTTTTATTAAAAACAATATATTTTTGTTTGGGTAAAAATAATCTTTGAGTAATCTTCTTGATCAAACCGTTGTTACTTAACGGTTACTTAAAAGTTAACATTTTGCACTATATATAGATACATTTTATTGCACATGGGGAAACGGCTGATGCAAACTGTTTGTTTTGTCCAGTGATATAAAAATGGAGTAAATGCTTAACTAGATATCTGAACTATTTCTTTGATTGCTGTCTGACTTTGTGCTCTGCGTCCAGGAGGGGGCGACTTTTCTGTATTTTCTTAAGCTGTTTTGTGGTTGAAGTTCTTTTAATGGTAGGTACAGGAAATATATAATAGGAGTGGGGAAAGCAATGACTAATCAGCATAATTTGATATCCAGTTATTGTCACAGGCATGTTGAACTTTAACCAATGCTCTTCAAATAGATGTTTGTGTAATGATAAATATGATGACAGGATAGTGTTTACTGCTTTTTAATATTAACTAAATAACAAAAAAAAGTTCCTTATAAATCCATGTTACAGATCCTCTGTTCTTTGCTGTGTCCTTGAACAGGATTTGAAGAGATTCAGTCCTGGCTAGAAATAAGCAGACCTCACCAGAATGAGATGTGAGAGTGCCACAGTAATCTCTTGTAACAAAGGGCTTCAAGTACAATTTTCAGTCAGTCCTAAAGGGTTCCCTCACTGGATCAGATGGCTCATCTTCCTGCTAGCTTTTCACAGCTGTTGTGGTGAAGTCACCTTAACAGACACAAACACATAGGCCTAGTTTTTGGAGTATAACTTTGAATGAATTTCACCACTTTGAGAAGAAGAAAGAAGTTTGTACCATGTTAGTAATGACGAGATGCAGTGTCAGCACTTTTTTTTTTTACTGAGGTGCAATATTTGTGTTCTGGAATTGATATTTAGGACTATTTTGTACCTTTTAATGTGTTTTTTTTTTTAACCATATATAAACTGTATGATGAATAATCTGGATATTACTACGTCTACACTGGAATAGCATTTTCCTCCACCAAAAAATAAGCGTTTCGAAAACACTCTCCGTTACAGCATAGTTTGGAAAACGCTGACATTTGGAAACCCATAAAAGGAGTTCTCAAAAAAGAAATGGAGTAGTGGGACATGAGTCTTTCAAAAATACTCCATTACAGCATACTTTGGAAAATGCAGATGTTAGGAAGCCCTTAAAAAAGGGTGCTGTCAAGAGAAAATGGCTTAGTGTGGATGTGGCCTGAGAGCGTTTCAAAACGCCAAGTTTTTAGTGGAGGGAAACGCAGTTCTTGTATTGTAAATATAATGTGTTTTCAATGTGAAAAATGATAAGAGTGGACGTGGCATTATATAGAGGTGCAGCTGTTATACAGGCACTTTACTTTCCAGAAAACAACAATTTCAATTCATTTTCAAATTGAATAAGGCAAACATGAACTTCACCCAGCCTGTCTGAACAAGCGCTTCTGCATTTTTCTCCATGAATGAATGGCAGGTTTTCAAGAGAGATACAAGTGTACTCAGGCTTTGTTTTTCAACACAAACTCCAGAATGGAAGGGCACAAAAGTTAACTATTTCCCTTAGGTTTACCTAAGGTGAGGGAAAAGGTATGTCAGATATTCTAGAACCCGGTGACTTAGTCTCGCCCTAGTCATCATCATTTGGTGTAATCTACAAAGCTTGTCATCTGAAATATTTAGCAGCTTTATTGTGAGCTGCACAGAGATTAGTTAAATGTGCAGGTCTGGTAAGTCAAAATCGACCAACTCTCATGTTGACTGAAACCTGTATGATTTTTCTTTTTCCGTAGACTACCAAATACTGCAAGCAAGAGGATTTTCTGAAAAATCCTACAGATTTCGATGGGTGAGTAGATGACAACAGAATTTCCATTTTAAGAAGAACTATCCCCTTTAGAAACGAGTCTCCAATCCCATCTTGGCTCACTGAATATCACATATTTCATGGAAAGAGTCTGTGTAGCAGCTGTGCTCCACATGGCTACATCAGCCTGGGTGAGAGACTTCGAACACTTTTGCTCATTCTACGGTCGTCTGCCACTGTTTTCTGCATCTGCATATTCCACGAATTTGCATTTTATGCTTCTCCAGGGCCCTGAGTCCATGAGCAGCTCTGAATCATGGACTGCACGTATTGTGCCAAAGAAAATAATCCCTGGCGAGGAAGGAGAATTAGCAAAACACACTTGCGCAAGCAGAGAAATCTTGACTAAATCTTTAATAACAAACACAAGCTTGACACTGACCGCTCTTGTCTGAGGGGACATGATGGTTTTAATGGCCTCCGTAACAAAAATGTTTTTATATTAGATGCAGTTATGCTCTGAATATTGGCCCATTCCCTTATTTTTAATTTGGCACTAGTCAGAATTCTGCGAAGAGACTGATTCAAAGACAAAGTTGTGAAAAAGTATTGGGGAATGTTTAGGAAGTGGTGCTATATAGTGTGTGTGTGACTCAATACTGCTGCATGAGGAAGGCTGTTTCCTGCTCACCACACTCCCTCTGCTGTGCAGAGCTGTCGTCATGCATTTGCTGTTGGCCTGGACATTTGCCTGCATCAAACTGCATCTGTCCAGCCTCTGTTGTGGCCATATACTTTCCTCAAACTCATCCTTCTCCACCAAGCTCTGTAGTTCAAAATCCCCCTCATCCTCACCTCCTCCTCACCTCCCTGCTTGCCAAAGTCTTCCACATTCATCTGTAAAGCTACCCTAAAACACAAACAGATGCCCCTCAGAAAATTGGATGCATATCTGCTTCTTATTAACTCTTACAAGATTGTTTGTATCACAGTGTGTTTGGCCTCAGCATTCACAGCTCTGCCAACACAGGAGGAACATGATCACAAACTCTATATTTGTATTCTAATATCACCATCATTGGGAAACCCCTCATCTTATGTATTAATTCCTCAAATCGTGCAGCTTGCAATTTTGTCCTGGTACATGATAAACCAGGCAAAAAAAATCTGATATCTTAACATTGAAGGAGGGACTCCAGAATATCATAAAATTGAGGATGGGCTCTTCTGTCCTGGGTCAGTAAACATCAGTCAGTTAGCAATGCCCTTGCAGTACACTAGTAAAGCTGGTTCAGCTGGTGACTATCTTAAATGAACAGTTAAAACCATCTCATTGCATATTGGCCAGTATAAGATATACTTTCAGAACTTTCATGCTGGTTTTAGCTGGTCACCCAACAAATTGGTCAACAAACAAATTGGCAACCTTAACCAGCGTAACCAGCTTGTTCAATAGGCCAGCAACTTGTGTAAATCTCAAGAACAGGTCATATTTCACCCCCAAAATAAAAATAAATTATATATTGCATGAAGAAAACCAATAAAAAGGGCACTTTTATTACAAACATTTTTACAGTGTATATAAACTCATTGAGCACTTTATTAACAACACCTGTACACTAACATATTCATGTGATTATCTATTCAGCCAATTGTGTGGCAGCAGTTCAATGCATAAAATCATCCAGATACAGGTCAGGAGATTCAGTTAATGTTCACTTCAACCATCAGAATGGGGAAAAAGTTTGATCTCAGTGATTTGAACTGTGGCATGATTGTTTGTGCCAGATGGGCTGGTTTGAGTATTTCTGTAACTGCTGATCTCCTGGGATTTTCACACACAACAGTCTCTAGAGTTTACTCAGAATAGAGCCAAAATCAAAAAACATCCAGTGAGTGGCAGTTCTGTGGAGAAAAATGCCTTGTTGATAGAAGAGGTCAACAGAGAATGACCAGACTGGTTGGAGCTGACAGAATGGCTATGGTAACTCAGATAACCACTCTGTATAATTGTAGTGTGCAGAATAGCATCTCAGAATGCACAACATGTCAAACCTTGAGGTGGATGGGCTACAACAGCGGAAGATCACATAGAGCACTTTATTAGGACCAGAATGTTCCTATTAAAGTGCTAAGTGCGTTTCTTTTCCTTTCATTTCAATAAAAATCATTGTATCAGTAATGAGAATCTAAGGATATTCATCATTGAGAATAAAAAGAATTACAAAAATTCTCAACTCGGGCACCACATTCAAACTTACCATAGGCCCGCCTTTGCTTGGGCAGCTCATAGTTCAATGTAGATGAACATTCCACCCAAGTCTGCAGGAAGTTCCTCTGTAAAACTTGCATGCTTTCCTTGTGACATAGTCGTGGCTCTCACCCTCCCGGTTCTCCTAGCGGGTGTCAGACGTCCTGTGTCAGCAGCTGTAGTATCCCCCTTTCCAGAACAGTGAGTCGTGTAGTGAGGACTCGACCCTCAATAACAGACTCTGCCTGACAGCATATTCTGAAGCTGCTCCTTCAACCATTAAAATGGTTTAAAACCTAACTTTGTCAATTATCAACATTTAATCTAAGAAAACATTAATTTTACCATTCAGAATGTGTGTATGGCAATCTGTTTTGTCTTGTTTTTGGTGGACAATAGCTTCCCCCTGTTACTTAAAAAATGTTTCTCCCTGTTACTTAAAACAATTTTTTTTAACAAAGCCCACAAACCCAATTCTATCCAAGATTACATTATAATATTTCATTTATTAAAGAAGTAAAAAAAAAAAAAAAAAAATTATATATATAATTATTGCATGTATATACATGCAATACAGACCAATGTGATTAAAATTTTAGAATAAAACAATAAAGTGACAAGCTCTTTCCTAATTAGAGTACTGTCAGAGAATGTACTGCAGGTCGCACTTCTCAGCTGGTAAAAAGTCTATTCTTTAGTTATGGACGCGAATAGTAAGAATAGATTCTGGACAGACATATCCTGGAGCATTGGTATTGTCTCCTTACCAGAATATAAAATGTAATATCAACAGCTGCAAAAATAATCTAGTCTGGTTTTGTAAAACAAGCACAAGGAACAAGTGGGGTGTGTGTGTGTGTGTGTGTGTGTGTGTGTGTGTGTGTGTGTGTATAATATATATTACGTATCACTTACAGTTGGAAAGAGCCATCCAAGGTTTTATTTTATTTTTAATACAGTGTCTGAATGTGACGTTTTTTTTTTTTTTTTAGCTCTTGTTAGGAATTATGAGAGCAGTCAATGAACACTTCAGAATCACACTGGAAATAGTAGGTATTTTTCACTTTTTTAAGAATACTGAGGATTTAGACACTACTCCACTGGGATACTGGTTTTGGCATACTATATTGTTGAAAAGTATGCATATTTGAAGATGCTTTTTAATGTTTTTTTTTTTTTTTACTTGCATGTAGGTGAAAATATTTACCTCATTGAAGTAATTTATCTTCATTCTAAAATAGGATTTAAATTCACTTAAAGGGTTAGTTTATCCCAAAAATTACAATTATATCACCACTTAGTTACCCTCACCCTCTGCTGAACACAAACGAAGAGCTTTAGATGAATATTTCAGCTCTAAATCAAAATATATCAAGTAGGTCCATACAATGCAAGTAAATGGTGACCAGAAATTTGAAGCACCAAAACTCATATAAAGGAAGTAAAAAATAATGAATTAGTGGTTTAATCCATATATTCAGAAGTGTGGGTGAGAAACAGATCAATATATAAGTCCTTTATTACTATCAATCTCCACTTTCACATTCTTCTCTTGTTTCTGGTGATTTGCATTCTTTGTGTATCACCCCTTACTGGGCAGGAGGAGAATTTATTGTAAAAATGGACATTGGTATTGATAAGATCCATAACACTCTTTTCCAAAGATCTGTTGTCCAATGTCTGTTTCTTTGGGCACATTAACTTTTTTTTTTTTTTTCTGTTTCAAAGGTGTTTTTTCTTTGCAATTCCTCCCATAGCCTGATTCTTCTCTTTACTGTTGTTCATGAAACTGGTGTTGAGTGGGTAGAACTCAATGAAGCTGTCAGCTGAGCACATGTGAGGTGTTTATTTCTCAAACTAGAGACTCTGATGTACTTATCCTCTTGTTTAGTTGTACATCTGGCCATCCATATCTCTTTCTGTCCTTGTTAGAGCCAGTTGTCCTTTGTCTTTGAAGACTAGTGTACACCTTTGTATGAAATCTTCAGTTATAAAACTATTGATTTTAGGTTGTTGATTATAAGTACAGAAACAATATATTTTATATCACTCAGAGCGTGTTATGAAAGTGGGCTCTTTTTGAGGGCTTGCATGGATGCAGTTTTCTGATTGGTGAATATCTCACTGCTGTACCATGGGTAATGTAGTTGTTCTCCAGGTATTCCGCTATGAATGCAATTTTTAAACAATGAAGTTGAAAAAATGTTGACTGATTGGCTTCGACAGAAGCATATACCATGGATTTACAACATAAGAGCTCACAGTAGGTATCCCTTTAAATGTTTATAAGTTGTTGTGGTGGTGCTGTAAGCGATTTCAGCTCTTTCAAAAACTCAGAATTTCAAAGATACCAAACCATTTTTTATTGAGAGCAGAAACGGGTGTTAAAAACAACAGCTGCCGTTATGAACAACGTGACATAAAAATGCATTATGACCACTGATACAACAATTTATATATATATATATATATATATATATGAAAATGAAATAAATATATATATGAAAATGAAATAAATGTTGTGAGGTATCTCACCGGTGTCCGTGACAGCTTGAGACTCTGTAAACTGCTAACAAAAATGTGTCCGCGGGCTACAACGCTATGAGACGTGCTAAATGATTGACAGCCAGAAAGCGTCAATATCTGCGGCCAGCGGACACATTTTTGTTGGCAGTTTACAGAGTCTCAAGCTGTCACGGACACCGGTGAGATACCTCACACCACTTATTTCATTAATATCTTTCAAGGATTAGGAACATTTTTGCATACCTTTTTAGTCTTTGGAAAAATGAATGGGATTTTTACTTGTGGAACCTGACTGTAGCTCTATTAAATGTTGTTTGTAGTATGAAATATTCCTCATTTCAATGTGGGAGTTTCCAACAAGCTATTAATGCAGTTATTTATAGTAATTCACCCGCAATACACCAAGCATGCAAGTTAAGTTTCTAAATCTTGGCCTCTAATGGAAAAACCAGGCGCATTCGTCGGTATTTACCTGTTTACCTTTTACCTCATTTGCCTTCTCTAGAAGTGGCTTATGATCAAACAAGCTGCCTTTTAAAAAATGTTTCTTTGTTATTAGCGATTACGCCTTCCACACACACACGCCTATGTTTGAGCTAAACGTATATCCTGCATGGTTAAATGTTACTGAGCAATATATTTGTTTAGGCTACTATTTACATTAACTGGCATAATTGATTTTGGTCTTTTTTAGAAAATGAAATGCCAAGGAGTTTGGCGTGTTTGTGGATTATACAGTATGACAAAAGATCATTTTAGATTTATAGAAATACTTTCCTGAGAGAGACAGAAGTTTTCAAACTAGGGACTGAACCCCCAGGAGGCCAAATTTCAGGATGAAAAGTGTAAATAAGAAAGTAATAAACAAATTAACATTTTTAATATTTACAGAATTTGACCTTTTATTTTCCTCATTTTCTCTCCTTCCATGCAATGTACATATTTTCAAGAACACTGTGTATTTTTTATATACATTTGTTTAGGAGGTTTCTCCTCTCCATTGTCAATTTTAGCTTGTTCACAGGAGATTGTAAGGTAATATTCTCCATAAAGCTGATTCGGAACAATATTAAAGTGGTATGGAAATGAAATTGAATTTATTTCTCTTTTGGGTTTAAACATCTAATGTCTATTAGTGTTTAAAAAAAGATAAACAATCAACTTAATGCAAAGTAAATGTTATTGTATAATAACATAACAATATTTATTTGCTATTGGTAATGACGGTATAAAAGCCCTTTTTTTTTTACATTTTGCAAACAACATGTCCTTTATATTTTTGAACGTAGGTCCCTTGCAAGGAGATATTCAGTTCCTTATAGGTTTTATAAAATGGACACAAATTTTCTTTAGAAAAATATTATAATAATTATTATTTTTTTTTTAAATAAGGTCTGGGGTAAACATTTCTTGACGGTAAGTGGATGTTTTGTTCTACAATATAAATTACACACTTTAAAAAAAAAAAAAAAAAAAACAGTTGAGGTATGACCGCGTGTAATTTATTTTGTGGAACAAAACGTCCACTTATCATCAAGAAGTGTTTACCACAGACCTTATTTTACACAAAGACGGCATGTTGAGGTCTTTCAAAATTTGGACACCAGAGCTTTTTAGCTAGAACAACCAGGAAACTACAGGTAAATCTGTCAAGACAAACTTTGATGTCTGAATGTAGAAACTAGCTTAAAAAGTTTGATGGATATTCAGACATGAACAGCCATCTAGATAGATAATCAAACAGACTGTCACAGAGATAGTCAGATAAACCTTCTGGTAGGTCGATCGATAGACAGGTAGGTAGATAAAAGTTTGTGAGTATGAGAATTTCATAGCCAATCAATCAAATCATCAATCTATCCATCCGTCTGTCTATCTGCAATAATTAATTATCAAGAGGTTAGGCAAGGGCTAACCGGTTTGTGTGCATGGAAAGTTAAAATGGCCTATCGGCTCTCTTGTGTGCAGTGGCTCCGCTGAAAAGGCCATAGAATATGATGATTGCCTTTGACCAAACAGGTCATGTTACCATCTTTAATTTCAAAACACAATGAAGTCAAGAGGAAGATCAAACAAACACAATGTAATCATTTCAACTATGTTCACTGATCACAGCATTACTTTAAGTTACCGAATTAGAGAACAGGTCAAACAAACATTTGCTGTGAAGGCAGCTATATTGGGAATAAAGAAAAGAAAAACACACACAAACATTTTTTAAACTTAATTATGTGCTGGTTCTTAAAGAAAGACCATTGTCCAAAAAGATTTTAAACCACTTTAACTGACATAAGAAAAAACAAGGATCATTTGCCTAAGTGTTTGGTTTGGTTTGACTTGAATGAAGAGACGGCATTTGCCACTAATCTCTTGGTTTGCGAGTGTTGTGCCATGCAGAGAGGTAGTTTTCTTTCCTGGTGCAAAGGAGTTTTTATAAGGCATGGGAGAGTTTGCTAGGCCCAGAGGAAGAAAAAAAACCCAACTCACATTTGGCCATGTGACTTACACGTTCTGTACATGGGTAGCTAGTTTCCATCTTGAAAAGCACTTGAGCAAACAGCTGAATTACATTGATTGATTTTCTGAGCCTGCACTTCGTCCCCTGTAAGTGTTGAAAGGCATTTTTGGTTTCCACTGACAGGCTTTATAAAGACATTGTTTTCTTTGTTCAAAGGAAAAATTTAAAAGCAGACCAGCACAAAAAAGAGAGAGAGAGAGAAAACAAAAGGCAAGTTTCAACAGGTCAGTCCAACAAAGTTCTCAATGGCTTTCGGTTTACAATACAGTACAGAGCTGGAATATACTTGTGCCCTTATGCAATCTGCATACATCTGAGAATTTCACTGTGCAATATAGGACTCAACAATACAACAAAACAAACCAGATAGCTTAACCTGAAAAGTGCTGCATTTGATTTGCTACCAAACATATGCAGCAAAGATAGTAAAGGAATAGTTCTTCCAAAAATTATAATTCTTTCAATTACTCGCCCCCAAATCATTTAACCCGACCTTTTTTCTCCTGTGGAACACAAAAAGATGGCTTTAGAAGAATTATATTTAAAATGTATGATTCGTGTGGACACTTTTGTGCTTTTGCATCCGTTTGGAGGCTTGAAAGCTGCACATTACTGCACTTTTGTGTTCTATGGAAGAAAGTAAGTCATATGGGTTTGGAACTACATGAGGGTGAGTAAATAATAACAGAACTCTTATTTTTGAATGTGAACTATCAATTTAAAGCTCCACACAGCAGGAGTAATGTCTTATCACTTAAGATATAATAATGCATGGCTGAAACTTTGGTGCTCCAGCAAACAGGATACTGGTACATTTTGTATAAAAAAAGGCCATTACATTCATACATCTCATCCCTGTTGAAGAGACAAGTCGTTTTTAAAGGCTCTGTAAAGTACAAATACCTGGTACAGCAATGAATAAGACAAAATGATGTGTAATTTACAATAAAAATGAAGCATGAATAAAAAAAATCTCAAAAAGAAATGTTTGCTGGTATCTGATAACAGGCGCACATCAAAAATCCTCATCCTTAAATTGGTTTATGCCTCAATTTGTTTCGAAACGTTTAGCATGCAGATTAGCAGAAACAGCCCATCAAATATTGACTTTTAAAAACACAAACTACAAATAATTCCATACACCAAGCAACTCACGATTCTTTACACATCCCACCAAAAGGACATTTGCTTTAGAAATCTACATGCCGCTTCAGTCAAATGGCTCAAGAGATACTCCTTTTCTCAGCAGAAGCGTCCGAGACCCTCATTTGTTTCTTTTTAACTGGGGTTCGGACATTTATTTTCACCATCAAATGTGCAAAGAAACAATAAAATGTCTTTTTAAAAATATAGACTCCACTTTGAAAATCGTCCATTTGACTTGAAATGTCAAGGCACATTTGGTGTATACAGCCAGCCTTTGTGTTTCACTGTTATTTGGTTGGTCTAAATGCAGGAATCATCATGGTTTTCCCACATCCACTGTGATTTTGGTGAATAGCTGGTCTTTTTCCACGTTAACAACCTTATATGACAGTGAATTGATACCGTCTTTAGCCATTGTTTGCCTTGTGTGAGCTATTCGGTCAAACCTGTGACAGGAAATGACATAATTAACATTACACAAATGTTAGTGAGTGTTTATAAATGACCTCTTATGTCACTTATATCTAAGTAACTTCTATAAATTGAGTCAACATTATAACAAAGCAGGCATTATTATCCATTATTTTAAATCAGTAAAATAAAAGTTGTGGAAATGTTTTCTATTTAAAAAAATATATATAAATATTTTAAATTAAATTATTTCAACTGCTAGGAAAAACTGCATAAGATATTAAGAATTGTTTACATATCATTTATGTTCTGTTTTTTCTTCACTTGTATACACCGATCAGCCACAACATTAAAACCACCTGCCTAATATTGTGTAGGTCCCCTCCGTGCTGCCAAAACAGCGCCAACCCGCATCTCAGAATAGTATTATGGATACTGAGATTATATTCTTCTCACCAGTTACCGTTGACTTTGTCTGTTCAAACCAGTCTGGCCATTCGCTGTTGAACTCTCTCATCAACAAAGCATTTCCATCTGCAGAACTGCTGCTCACTGGATTTGTTTTTTGTTTTTGGCACCATTCGGAGTAAATTCTAGAGACTGTTACAGAAACACTCAACCAGCCTGTCTGAGCCCCGTGAGAAGAATATAATCTCAGAGTGCTATTCTGAGATGTGGGTTGGTTCTGTTTTGGTGACACGAGGTGGACCTACACAATATTAGGCAGATGGTTTTAATGTTGTGGCTGATATGCTTAAAACAAGTTTTTTAAAAAAAACAATCTTATAATTTATTTTAAAATCTCTTGACTTGTTTTTCCACTTTTCCAACAAGTGAAACAATCTGCCAATGCTGCAAGACAAAATACACTTATAATCAATACACTGTACATTCTCTGAAAACAACTATAACAAGTCTAAATTCTGATGTAGAGTTCCTTGTCAGGTAAATGTATCTAGTTTTTTACTGTAGAAAATTAAAGGGATAGTTTACCCAAAAATGAAATTTCTCTCATTGTTTTCCGACCCTCATGCCATCCCAGATGTGTATGCCTTTCTTCTGCTGAACACAGATGAAGATTTTTAGAAGAATATTTCAGCTCTGTAGGTCCATACAATGCAAGTGAATGGTGACCAGAAACATTACATAAAGGAAACATAAAAGTAATCCAGAAGACTTCAGTGGTTAAATCCATATATTCATAAGTGATATGATATGAGTGGATGAGAACCAGATCAATATTCAAGTTATTTTTAACTTTAAATCTCCACATTCACTTTTACTTTCTGAATGTGGAAAAAATGTGAAAGCGTAGATTTACAGTAAAAATATTGATCTGTTTCTCACCCACACTTATATCGCTTCTGAAGATATGGATTTAACCACTGGAGTCATATGGATTACTTTTATGCTCCTTTATGTGCTTTATATAGCTCCAAATTTCTGGTCACCATTCACTTGCATTGAAAGGACCTACAGAGCTGAGATATTCTTCTAAAAAAAAAATTTAAAAAATGGTGTTCTGCAGAAGAAAGTCATACCCATCTGGGATGGCATGAGGGTGAGTAAATGATGAGAGAATTACATTTTTTGGGTGAACTATCCCTTTAAGAATAGAATCTTTTTGGCCATGTTCACATTCATCCGTTTAAGTTTAAAAGCAATGTTTCATCATTTTCCAAAGTATGCGGTTAATGTTTTCGATAGTGGAAAAAGGCATTCTATCACCATCATTCTGATACTAAATGTATCCATTTTCAAACAAGTGTGGACGTGGCCTTATAGTGTTACATTTGCTGTAAAATAAATGTACTGTTTTTTTCCATACAGCTCCATGTATGAACAGTGCAACAAGAATGTAACATAACCTTTGAGCTTATCAGGTAGCTTAAAAATGTACTTTCAGCTATGAACAGCAGACAGTGTTTGAAGTAGAGAACTGTTACGTGTTCATGTACCTCTGAGGATTGGGGTCGTTTTGTTTGTCTCGTTCGTGACGAATCATTCTACATCTCCCAATCAGCCCATCAGGCCTTGATATGGACATCCCTTTGGCACTAATCCTGTGAAAACATTTGGCTCATTTCAGTGACTGAGAACACAAATAATTATCATGTCTAGTTCAAAGTGTACTGATCACATGCTCAATGGCAGTGAAAGGATGTTTCCTGTAAGCTACCATTATGGTGATTGTAATAGAACTAAACAAGAGAAATGGAGCTCAGCCCCAAGTCTTTGATATCCGGCCCTAGATAAGGGGTTTGTTCAAATCCCTAACCCAAGAATGAGCAATACTAATAGTGATGTTTACCCAAGCAAGTTTCCTGTGCTGCCTATAATTTACCCTGAATCAAACAAATACATGAAAAACAAGACAGCTGGGGAAGGGTATTCTTCTGCAGGAAGAAAAAAAAAACATGCTTACAAAATGTTAGAATAAACAGCTATCAGCTTCCCTCTGCACTTACAAACATTCCTACCAGCTGATGATAAGAGGTCCTGCTTTATCTCTCTACTAAAAACATGAAGCCATCCACAGCAAATAACGAGTTCTCGAATACCAAAAATTGTGCTGGGTCATTCGTTTGTAGCTTTACTCTTTCAGCGTGAACAATGCAATAAGGCTAATGAGCACTGTATCACATGTCAAGGTTCATCATTGTGCAATGCCATACTGACAGCACAACAACAGGATGTGCGTGCCTTCAAATAGAAACCTCAGCATTTCTGCCTTTTGCTGGGTCAGATGTTTCCTTGGTTAACTGCAACATATTCCAGACAAGAGCACGGCTCTACAATGAAAACACATTCAACTGCGTCCTTCAGGATTAGACCACACTTTGCACTAGTGATTAGGGATGTGCAAAAATACTTTGTCAAATTGAGTTTCCTGAATGACTAGTCGAAAAATTGGTCTTAAGGACGCACTGAATTATAGGCTGGTTTTGGGTTCACCTGATCTCTTTTTTTCATTCAAATTTACTTAGTAAGAGTAAAAAGTACCCACTATTAAACCTACTCTTAGAAAGTACATTTTCTCTGGTACATTTAAAGGTAGCACATTACTACCCACCTCTGTTACAGATCATATTTTGTGGTGTTGTGAAAACTAATACTAAACTAAAACAAAATAAAAAAAATTGCCATTATTATAAAATACAAACAAAATAAAAACTATATATGCACAACTACAACTAAATTGAAAACCAAAACACAAAGCGAAACTAACTAAATATATATATATATATATATATATATATATACACACACACATATACACGCAGAAAACCAAAGCATACTTTGGCCTTAATGGTGCAAGACGCTCAAAAACCAGCAAGCTTCACAACCCAACATCCATCTGCATTTGTATTACTGTTGCAACCGCGCTTAAAAAAGGAGGATCAATTTAAAGACTCATCTCAAACATTTTAATGTACAAACTATCTAAGGGCTATAGCACAGTATACTGTCAGCATGCTAATTAAAGTAACGGCGCTAAAAATATTAAATCTACAAAAAATTTAAAATAAAACAATTCTAGTCAACCTTGCTAATTGGCTAGTCTGATATTGTACAACTAGTCGACCATCGTGACCAATCCTTATCGTGAAAGACCATATCGGCCAGGATTATTGACTGGACAATATTTGGACATTCATCAGTTTTGGGTGTAATCAGATTACCAAGTAATTAGTTACTGGAATCTAAATACATTTGAATAAAAAGTAGTGGAATGCATTACATTTGAAATTCTTGTAATCAGATTTTCATTCTGACTTTCAGTTAGGTTCATGACTTGGGTTACACATATTTTCAAATATTATGCTGCTACTAATTTTATTTCAGTAGAGTAAATTTAAAACATGAATTATGTAATCATAAACATCAGTTAGCTTTTTTTACACAGCTGAAGGCCGTGCGTCTCCTAATAAGTGGTTGTAAAGGAGAAACGTGTTGTGCTGAGTGTCAATTGCATATGAAAATGAACAAGGAGAAAATATATACATTATTTTGAATTCACGGAGTGGAAAAATTAAATATTACAATAATTAGTAATGTAATTATTTTTTGATGAGTTAATCAGTAATCAATTTACAAATTTAGAGAAGTAATTAAGTTGTAGTGGATTACTTTTTTCAAGTAACTTACCCAACACTGTTTGGCATACACCAGAATGTTGACATTCATCATTCCACCTAGTGTCTAACAATTTATTAGCTCTATAGTGCATATTATCAATCCTTCAGTCATTTTTTAGCAAATATTGAGTTAGGGTTAGAGAAGTCTTCATTCAATTCAGTAATGTTGTGTACATCTTATTTGCTATCATAAAACTGTATATATCACCATCAATCGGCCATAACCCACCTTTATCTCAAGATTTTGGCATCAGCTTTTACAAAAACCTGTATCAGCCAACCACTACTTTGAAAAGTCTCAAACCTGTTAAAAATGTCATCATCTTCTCCTCCCCAGCCCCAGTATTTGTTTGGGAAACCGTTGATCTTGAGGAACTGTTCCTTGCTCAGAGATGACACACCTCCAAAGTACTGTGTGTATGGCAATCTGTAGATGACAGAAATACACTGAGGAACAGTAGCGTGCTGTGTGGTAGTTGCTATGGTCGAGTGCAGAAGAAAGTGCAGACTGCAGCTAGCTGTTTCCCCGCAGGGAACTGACTCGGTTTAAATGATGGTGCACTAATGAGAACTGGCTGGGGACTGAATATGAACCCATAAACATCAGCTCCCTAATTGTGAGCATTTGCAAAGGCCACGTACACACTGCAAAGTTTTGGGAGTGACAACCACATTTATTAGCCAAAGTGAATACACCAAGTTACCATTCTGTGCTTGTACTGTATAAGGGAGTCGCTCAGACTTCCCAAACTCATGAAGGTTCACATAGTGATAAACATAGCAACATTTTGGCATCTTGTGACTGCATGGAACAAAAATTCATGGTGAGGGCACAAATTTAAATACTGGGCAATTTTGCAGGAAAGCACGGAAAAGCATTCAATCTCCACTATGACTTTAGGCAACAAGCCTGTCTAATATTTACAAACGGCAATCTGATGACATTTTGGTCACTATTATGATCACAGTTTTACCATCATTAGCTCTACACAAACGGCTTCTCTGTTTGAGAAACATATTATCCTGCATCAGGTTTTGGCTCACACTTTTTAGACTTTTCTGCCCAGTAACTCTTGAAAATTACAAATTACATCCAGATGCTTTTGAAGTTCTGAGGGGGAAAAAGCCACCCGGCTCCAGCAGCATGTACTAACAGTGCTGCACAATGTAAAGACCTTATAAAAGAGAGCCAACATATGTTATAAAGAAACGCACAACTTTTTCAGTGTGTGCGGCTTTAAATCCCAAACTTTATCAGATAGAATTTCCTCATTACACACAGTAAATACAAAAGTACACACATAAATCCTAAACACCCCCCTTAACACATCGTACTCAATTAGGATTGTGTGTGTGTGTGTGTGTGTTTGAAGCTCGTGCTGGAGGTCGTTGATAAAAGCCGCACCTATGAGCTACAGTTTCACCCCAGACAGACAGTTGAGGTTCAATTGGCCTTCATCAGACTCATCTCAAGTCATGAGAATATGCTATTTATTACTTTATCTTTCAGTTCCCACTTCTATTGAATGTCATTTACAGTATGACTATTACAAGCAAAGTCCTCCCGGAGTAAGTGGGGAGGTAAAGGAATATTCCAGATTAAATACAACTTCTGTGGCCTGCTGACGATTACTGGTGCACTGAAATGAACATAAAACTGGGCCTAAAACCCAAATAATTCTTTGAAATTAGACACTGTTTGGGAAAACTAAATGAAAGCTGTATATTAAAACTTTTTCTAAGTGATTACACTTATTTAAGGTGGCGTTATTACCATAACATCTAGGCTCCGACAACTTTTAAATGATTGGATATTTGAAAAAAGAAGAAAATAATAATAAAATGTATAGGTGATAAAAATCATGAATCTTTTCAAATGTAGTTAAAGGAATATTCCAGGTTCAACACAAGTTGATCTCAATCGACAGCATTTGTGGCATAATGTTGATCACCACAAAACTTAATTCCTCATTTTCTTTAAAACAAAAGCACAAATCTTTGTTCCAGTGAAGCACTTAAAACGGAAGTCAATGGAGCCAGTTTTGTGAGGGTTTCAAAAGCAGAAATGTGAAGTTAATCATTTTATAAATGCACTTTCATTCTTCTGTTAAAACTCCTAAATGATTACAGTTTATGCAGTTTATACAATTGGCTATAACTTTATACAGAAAAGGTTAGTACATTTTCGGCCGAAAATATATGCCTCCTCGCCCCTCAGTGCTCAGGATACACTCTCAATCGATCTAGCCATTATAACGGCGCTACCCAGAAAAGGCCGATCTCAATGCTGTGGAAATACTTCAAAGCAGTACCGCCGCTCCCTATACGCATACTACACAGTCTGCGAAGGGCACCATCTTACCCTAGGAGGGCACCAGAGAAAGTCCACCAGGTGCCCTTCCTCGCACATTATACTTTATTCAAGGACCCAAAAGCAGTTGCGGAACACAGACGATCGCTTCACGCGACCGCGACAATCCTCTTGACCAGGCATTTATCTGCCCAACCATCAGCACAGAGACAGAGAGAGACTATTCAGTTTTTGATGAGAGGAACCGTCTCTCCTGCCAGAAAGCAGAGCAACTTTTGTTCTTGAAGAGAAACCTGCTACTTTTACTTAAATAGAAATCAGTCCAATTTGCTGTGTGTAGCAATTGCATTCAAATAGGTTTAGCCCTGCAAAACTTTGTTCTTCACTTGAGGCTATATCTGTCATTTACAGTTTGAGGTTGGTTTTAGTTCTATTACTGCTGTTTTGCACAATCATTTTATGTTAAATTGGAAATACGTTTACATGAACAGAATAGAGGCCCGCTGCTGTTCTGGGTTTTGCCTGTTATTTTCATTAAAATGACTGTGTAGCATATTTAAACTTTTTGTATTTGCAAGATGCTATACTAGAGCTGCTAAGCTCATTACTTGACTGCTGTTTTGCATATCATTATAGTTTTCTAGAACGTTACATTATTTGGATAATTGTTAAAAAATCTGTTAAATTTGATTGTTAAAGAACTGAATAAAGAATAATATATGTAATATTGTTATAATATATTTTCTGTCCAATTTTGGTGCGTTACTTTCAATAAAAGTGTGATCATTTTATTGGTTTGTAGTTTTTCAATTAAGATTCATTAAATTCAGAAAATTAATTATAAAGTATAATATTAATACAATTTTTTATATATATATATATATATATATATAAAAATAAAAAAAAATATTTTAAAATAGGTATTAAAAAAAAAAGAAAAAAAGTCATTTTCAGTTTTCGGCCAAGTGCATCCTGAATTTTCGGTTTCGGCCCAGAACTTTCATTTTGGTGCATCACTAGTTAGTAAGGTATTTTATTCCACTAAAATATAATGCACATGTTGTTTATGTCTTGTGGCTATATTTTTAAAACCGTGAGTATTCTAACATTTACAGATTGGCCCCCATTCACTTCCATTGTAAGAAGGAATTTAGAAGGATGAGTCAAAATGAATTCCTGTGGTTATCAACATTATGATATTATTGAGCTTAACTTGATTTGAAGCTGAAGTATTCCTTTAAAAAAAACGTTGGTTTCACAATTCAAAATGTAAGTTATGCGTATGAAGTAAATTGTATTCAAATTCTTTCCATGAACCTTGAACGCATGAGTGTGTACACATGGACCTTTTTCACACGTCTGTGTGCCACAAAGCAGAAGTCTTCATAGTTGGCTAAACTTGAAAGGTGGTGAATGGGGGACCACAGCAAATTACATTTTTGCTTACCCGTTTGCTCCAACAGCAAAAGAAAAAAATAAATACATCAACGATTATGCTTTCACAACTTTGCGGAAGAAGACAAAATTATACAGTGCTGGATAACATCAGTAAGAAGTGAGAAACAGGCCACATTTCCTGTCAAGCCTCATCAAAGTTATGGTAACTGACTTTTAAAACTTATTCCAGGGTAATACAAGTTTGCAATGTTTATTTAAATACTTGGAAATATAAAAAAGTTTGCTACATTTACGTTGCTAAAAAGGTCCATTAATTATAACAAAAAGTTTTAGTAAAAAAAACGTTTTCTAAGAGTTGCTCCATTTGACCTGAAAAAATGTTGCTTTTTCAGGCATTCCTCTCTTTCAGCTGAACAAAGAAAATTAGATTTTTTGCCGAACATTTTCAGTGGCCGTTATTTCGGTGCATGGATTACCATCAGGGTTCCACGTCTTTTGATCAACGAATTTCCATGACTTTCCAGTCTTTTGTGATTACCGGATATGGATTGTCTTTTATACATTTCATATACTGTAGATTGTTCTAAAAAAAATAGCTTTTTTAACTGTTTTATTTTACTATTGTATTTTAGATTCAATTTTAACTAGCTTTGCTAACTAGATATATATATATATATATATATATATATATATATATATATATATATATATATATATATATATATATATATATTCATATTCACTTTATAAATTTCCTCGATTAACTCGATGACTATTCCAGGCCTGGAAATCACAATAAAAAAAATTCCCGAAAAACCTTGCAGGAATGCACTTAAAAGCGGAGACTGTGAAGCTTAAATTTTGTTTTAGCACTTGAAAAATCCTTTAAATTCTGCTGTAACAAAAAAAAGTACTCTTGAGCTGTTAAGTTGTCTACATCATCCTTTTGAGGCCACACAGATGCTGTGGAAACCATCCAAAAACATTCCTATAAGCAGCAGTGTTCGATATTACACATTCACACTTACAAACACACAGCAATTACAATATAGTACTTTGGCGATACCATGGTACAACCATGATACACATCCAGAAAAAAATGTAATGTTAATACCATGCTTCTTTTGTAATCCATAATGTGTCATTAATCCATGACATGAGACAACGGTCAACAAACACCAGAAATACCTGAAGCCAAACTTGTCCATAGAAACAGACAGATGCCTGGGCTGATTGAAGCACTTGTAGATATTGCGATCATCCATGGAAATGAGATCAACATCACTGAAGACAAAACATTGGTAGTCGTATTCCTTCAGAGCCTCTGCGTAACCGATGTTGAGGAGTTTGGCACGATTGAACGTCTCATCTCCTTCCTGCCAGTGAGGAGAGAGGAAGTCTTGTAAAAAACAATAGTAGATAGCGTGCTACAAATTCCACATTTGACACATGCAAATAAGATAAACATAAAAGAAGGGGGTGGAATAAACTTGAAAAAATATTTATAAAACAAGGCTATTATTTGACCTTTTAAGCCATAAAGGTCAGGCTTAATTAGTCATTCTGGACAAATACACTTGGTTTCACAACAATAAGGAAGTTGTTCGAGAGATTATTTACTATGGGGGTACAAAAACACCTAACCAGTTTCAGTTGTCAAGACTGGTGCGAGATGGACAGAAATGAAAGAAAGAAAAAAAAACGCAACAAAAATTTAGTGGGGCACAATATTGTTTTCTAAATGGATCTGCTTCAGTCTGATTAGGCCAATATTGGAAGCAAACAATATCCGAGCCTCAATTACAACAGCTATATAGATTTTGACTTGTTTCATGTAAAACTGTATTGTATTTTAAAGGCAATCCGATTTTTAATAGGATAACAAAACTATCTGATCGGCCCTTTCGGCATGTTAGGGGCTTTTCCACTGCATGATACAACTTGACTCGACTCGCCTCGCTTTTTTGGGGTTTTCCACTGTGGATTGTACCTGGTACCTGATACTTTTTTTAGTACCACCTCGGTCAAGGTTCCAAGCGAGCCGATACTAAATGTGACGTCAAAATCCTGCAGATCAGGGAGAATCATCTCTATCAGCACCACTGGATTTCCGACACGCAACATCAACCCGCTAGTTTTAAAGTTAGTAACAGCGATAACAGTATAATTTGTTCACGTGACTTTTGGCACAAAACCACTGCGTGGTCAATAAACGAGGTGCAGACAGTCCACTCGTTTGCGATGAGTGAAACGATAAAGTCTCTCAGGAAGTGTCTCAGCTGTTGGCCGCACACGGCTACCACCGGACCTACCACCAGTCTAGGGAAAAGTAAAAATAAAACTTAAAAGTGACTACAGAACCATCAAGTAAAATTGGAAGTGGTTTGACCAAATGGATGCTATCTAAACAGGCGAGCAATGAGAGGGAGATTGCCCTGGACTAGCATTGATCCATGATGGAGGATGGTACGTTTTGCTACGTTAACGCTATACTCTGCTTGAAAGCTTCACTTTATTTAGTTGACCAGCTACTGGAAAGCTCGCTTCTAAAACAACCAGGCCAATTTAACTGTTACACTTGTGTAAAATCACCATGCAACAACTGCTTTATGCAGCACAATGAGCTAGTAGCTAACAGCTAGCGGTCGTGTTATTGTTTTGGTCAGTTTGTTTCGTGTTAAAGATGATGTCACGGCAGTAGAGGCAGCGCAACTATGATGATCAGCCTATAATCCCACCCACGCACAGAAACATAAAGCGACAAGAGTTGAGGCGAGTCGAACCGTAACGTGCAAGGAAAAGCACCATAAGAGAGATGATTCGGGTGTCTGGATTACAGTGGTGGAGTGGTGCTGTAAGATTCTGAAAGCTGCTTACAATGTTTAAAATAAATCATATTTTACAGGATTAACATCAACTGTAGTAGCTAGGGTGAACTTCTTTTGAGGGAGATGTTGAAAAACCTGAAAGCTCAGTAGGACAGAAAGTTTCTGATTCCAAAGTGATCTCCAACTGTCATTCGAGTCTTTCCACTGGCTTTGGGTCTCTCTTGTCACTGTGACTCATGATTAATGGATGTGGTCCCTTTTTCTTCATCTGAAGTGCATCACAACAGCACTTGAGCTTGTGTAATGAAATTTAATGACAGCGGACCCTCAGGGGTGCAGAGTTATCTGTTAACCCCCGTGCACCAGACAGACAGAGCCAACCTCTCCTTTATAATACACAGGAAACCGAGACAGGTTGCCCTTCAGAAGATGTAGACTGTGCTTTCAGAGTAAAACAACCAGACCATCCTTTTCTGCAGCAAGCTTTTCAGTGGACCTTATGTGGTGGTCTCACATGTCAACACCCAGATCTGATCTACAACGCATCACTGAACGATTCCTTTCACATATTTTTAGTGACTTAAAAGGAAATAGAGGGGATTACGACTCTTGAGAAATCAAAACACAAAGGACTGAAAGTGATGAAGAGCTTTGTTATTCACATAGGGCTGGGAGAAATAGTATGCAGGCTTTTGAAAACAGGTAACAAGTTTTTTTTTCAGCAGAGACAATAAAAAGAGGTTAAACAACCAATCAATCAATTGATTCAATAGTAATCACATAGAAAACAAAATGCAATCAAATCTTTGAAAAACTTTGCCTTTTCAAATCAGTATTTTTGCTTGTTTCCCAGTAAAAATATCTAAACAAGATACAAACTTGACCAATTTACTTGAGAAGCAAAACTGCATTAGATATTAAAGCTTTTTCAAAGAATGCATCTTGAATTAAGTTTATTTGTCTTCTACCGATGTCATTTTTTTTTCTTGCTTCGATCAAAAACCTAACAAAATTTAGTGAGACGCTTTAACAAGAAAAAATATTTTCCAATAGGGTATGACAGTATAGGTATATGGTATATGAAGGTGTTAAATAAACTTAATTATGTATATGGGTCAACGACGTGACGCTCACTGTTTTGCCCAGATCTATTAGGTTAAAACAAAATACAATTCACACAAAACAATTACTTTAAAAGACCTCAACGATTATGAGATTTTTTTCGATTTCTGTGTTGAAAGTCATTCTACAATTCTTTCTGGGCCTTGACTTCATGTGACCTCAACTGAATACTGTTCAAAAGACTCTAGACTGTCATCTAAGGGTTCAATTTTTTGCGCACGAGTCACGCGATACAACAACATGACATAGATTTCCATGAAGCGCTTCTATGGGTGCAGAGCCAATAAAAGTGCCTCTGGAAAGAAACCTCTTTGGGTGAAAAGAGTAGCGTCTCTAGTTTCGTTTGATATGCAGCTAGAAAAAATTTCTTGATTTTTTGCTCATCAGCACGCTGATAAACATGATATCCACATACGAGAATTTTTGGACAAAAAAAAAAAAAAAGTTATTTTCAATAACTTTCAACATTAACACATCTGTGGGTCATTTTGCTTAATTTTCATTTAAATTTGGTTATATTTTATTTTCACTGTACAATGTTGTTCCATTCATTAACATTATTAAATGCACTCCTAAATGTATGTTGTATTTTCACATTGAGAATAAATGTGTTCATCCAAAAGTGGAAATATTGAGATTTCAGAGGCATTATATGGAGTTAGGATGAAAATAAGGTGCATTTCAAACTGTTCTGAGACCAGCAGACAGACAGCACACTGCACACAGGTTAAGTCATTCACTAAATAGGGAGCAAGGGAGCATCCTAAAGCTCTCTATGCAGCGAAGTGCATTCAATCCAAACTTCCTATTTAAAGTTCAGTTTCAGGCTGCAGATGATGTTTGGATCACTCAACATGATTTGCAGATATGAGACAATGTTAATCAGTACATAGATTCAGAATTTATAATGTATAATTTTATTTTAACATGGTTGGCAGTGATTGGATGATGCTGGCCATTACTATGAATCAGAATTATTTATGCTAATTTCTGATGTAATGCCTGTGATGTTTGAAACATAATAAACATTTTGATAAAAAAAAAAAAAAAAAAAAAAATCGTACTTTCTATAGCTTGATATTATTTTAAATTTCACAACTTATTCCCACTGTCCACACACTGTATGTGGACATCCATTTTTAGGAAAAATGTATATATTTTAATAGAAAATATAGAATAATAGAAAAATTTGCTCTACAATTTTTTTTTTATTATTGTTTATTAGGTGCTACTAGTTACAAATCAAAAAGGGAAATAGAAAATGCACACAGCAGTCACGCTCTGGTCTCAGGAGGATAAATTGAATTTTTTTTTTATTGGTTTAACAGTCCAGAGACAATAAAATAAATTAAATAAAATCACAGATTTTTTTTTCCATTTTTATAAAAAGGGACATTTTGTTCAGGTCCAATGGAGTAACGCCACTGTTAAAATATCTTGATATTTGTGATAATTATTATGATTGTTTTTAAATAATATTAATAAAAAAAATTTTTAAATTTAATATATATATATATATATATATGTGTGTGTGTGTGTGTTCATTATTAATATGTTTGAATATTAATATCATTTCACATTTGCATCACCTTGGACAATGTTATTTGTCAATAGCATAAAGTAATAATAAAGTATTTTATGAAACAAGTATTTTTAATCGTGCACAATTTTGCTTCCAGTAAATTTATCTTGTTTAAAGGATGTTTAGATATTTTTTTACAGTGTGTTCTTCCAAAAAGATTAGATTAAAATACACTTTTTGCAATACAAAATGTATCTATTTGTGGCACAGGAGTTGCCATTCATGAGGAAATGAGGTCAGGATTTAAGAGATACAGACAGATAAACACACCAAAGAATAAGAGAGAAAACAAGAAACGTCAGAGAAAACAGATAATCAAGAGGCCAACATTACCATTCGTCAGACGCAGCCAGTGAGGCGAACCGTGATTGGCCAGAGAGAGAGCAAGCAGACATCTCACCTTTTCCTGAGTGCAAGGGTCTCTTGACGCACGTAAAAATGGGTTAGGTTTGGACAGGAAGAGGGGAAGGAATGTAGGATTGAAGGGAAGAAAAAATGCAAGGTGCAGGGAAAAGGGGTGGCAAAGAGAGCAAGAGAAAAATTAGAAAGAACGATTGCGTATGAATTGAGAAAACAATCTGAAAGACCCCAGAGAAAAGGCCGTCATGACAAAGCCCAATGATAATGATAATGCACATTAGGATGTTTTAGCGCAAAACTGCACTTATGAAACACAGTAGTTTTTTGTTTTCTTTGGAACATTTCCAAACCACTGATAACTGACTGTTATAAATGGATTTGAAGAAAACATCTGTTCTTTGTGGGTCTCAAGTAAAACACAGAGTTCCCAAACCTTATGCCCAATGAATTTCTATGATTTTTACAGTCATTACTGGATAAGTATTTTTTATTTACTTATTCTTTTTTTTGTAATCACTGGACTGACAAAGAGCAATTTCTACCCGATTAAACAAATGAGAATGAATGTTCTCATTGTATAGAAAATTTCACTGCCCAAAAATGCACATCAATATTTTTGGTCTGTTTATCCGGAAGAAAATTACTGTAATTTTAATATGTTTATCTGCTAAAAACTGTCAACTTTTGAAAGTACACCAGCAGATAAATGGCCTCAAGGACTCAAAGCCACAAACCCCCACATTTAACTTTTTAGATGACTTTCCAGGCCTGAAAATGACAGATTTTTAAAAGAAACGAGCCAAGGTGCTCGGTCTCATTTAACATTCTGGGCCCCAGACTGCGACTAAAATAGTCACAAACGCGACCAAAATAACTGATTGCGACAATTATTAAAAATCTAGTCGCCACTGGCGACAGTCAGGTTGAGTGCGTTCATATGTGGTTTCGTCAGATATCATCTTGTGAGTTATTGAATACATCTTTAGAGCATGCACCAGTTTGTCTAGCGCCGATTTTCACCCATTCTGTTTCTGACAAGCTCGCTGCACCACAAGCAACAACAAACCAAAAGCACGAGAGAATCGCGAACAAATTACTCTTTTGTATTTAGTCATTTTCATGAATCACCTGAAAAGAACTGAAGAGCTCAGGTAAGCAGTTTGAATCAGATTCACTTTCTCAGCAAATTAGCCATCGTGAACTCCCAACTGAGAGCGCAGACATTTCAAAATAAGAGTCCCATGTATACTTAGTGCTTCTTTATAATTTAAAGTCCTGTAGTTTGTACCACTTTATCTTCATCTGGTAATTATTGATTGGGATTGGAGTAACACAATAAACTGCATCTGAGATTTCATTCAATTTGCACTCTTCTAGTCTCTGTGTCCATCCATTTTAAAACCATTTAAAATAATATAAAGCTTTTGACACTTAGGACAATTTACTTTTTTCACAGACTCTGATGACGTGGATCCACCATATTTAACTGTGTAAATCCAGCAAACTTTTTCATATGATCATTTTTTTTAAATATTGAGTATAGATTTATAAGATTATGCTTTGTGTTATATTACCCTGGAATTAGTTTTAAAAAATAAATTACCACAGCTGTGAGGAGGTTTCTATTACAGCCGCTGAGAGAGTGCCAGTAAATCTGGCATTTTCTCCCATCTGACTGTCTTAATCCACCGCTCTCTATTTTTTGAATTCTTCTGCAAAGTCATTCAAATATAATAGTGGATTTTTTTTCTGAAAGTGAAAATAATATTTGCTGTGATCTCCCATTCACCGCTGTCGACGTTTACCCTGCAATCATTTACTTCAGCGTTCCAAAACACAGAGGGTGAAAAAGGTCTATTGAGGGACTTGTATACAACTTTTACACAAGGTGCAAAGATTCATTGATGCTCAAGAAGACAGCACACTACTATATGCATACTATATTTTATGTAATTATCTGTAATGTAGATTCTGAAGTAATAAATATTAAAAAATATTATAAAATATAATAAAATATTTTCTCTATTTATATAAATTATGAAAGGGGTGTGAACATATATGAGACAAAAGGGAATGCAAACTTATCTTCACAACTACAGTATATACACTGTTTATTAAACCTCTGAATAATGGGTTATCAGCTGACTTCCTTTTCTTCAGCTTTCTATCTAAATGAGCAATTCTGTGATTTGGCTCCTTAATGTTTCAGTGTAGGAGCCAATGGCTCCCAAGTCTTTTTTTTTAGTCTGGAGCCCTGACATCCCAGCATTGTTCCAGTACAATGTTATGGACAGTAACAGAATTAATGTGATTGGTAGAAATGTGCAGTCTGAAATTAGAGGGGGCTTAGGGCAAAAATGCCACCCAAATTCAAAATACGGGGGCAAAAATTGTCCTAGTAATGAACTCTTATTTTTATTTAGTCTTTTATGTAACATCTGATATTATTATTAATATTCTATTATAGCCCTAGTTACACATGTTGTATTATGGCATAAAATCTTGAGAATTTTTATTAAAGGTATAGTTTACCCAAAAATGAAAATTCCCTCATTGTTTACTCACTCTCATGCCATCCAAGATGTGTATTACTTTCTTCTTCTGCTGAGAACAAACACATATTTTTAGAAGAATATTTCAGCTCTGTAGGACCTTAAAATTCATGAGAATTTGTACCAAAACTTTGAAGCTCAAAAAAGCACAAAGGCAGCATAAAACTAATCTAAATTACTCCAGTGGTTTAATAAATGTCTTCAGAAGCAATATTATATGTGTGGGTGAGAAAAAGATACATTTTTAAGTCCTTTTTACTATAAAATGTCCTCTCTGTCCAGTAGGTGGCGATATGCATGAAGAATGTGAATCACCCAAAACAAAAGAATATGGTAGTACAAATGAAATTGGAGATTGAGTAAAAAAGACTTAAGTGCTGATCTGTTTCTCACCCACACCTTTAATATTGCTTCTGAAGACATGGATTAAACAACTGGAGTCTTATGGATTACTTTTATGTTTCCTTTTGGAGCTTCAAAGTTTTGATCACCACTCACTTGCATTGTATGGACCAAAAGAGCTGAGATATTCTTCTACAATTCGTCATTTGTGTCAGCAGAAGAAAGAAACTCAAACACAACTGGGATGGCATGAGTGTGAGTAAATGGTGAGAGAATTTTCATTTTTGGGTGAACTATCCCTTTAATTAGACACCCGTTTTTGTTTTAAATGATTACAAAAGAAATACACCTTCAAATTTTGACCAAACCACCCAACCCTGGTCCCAGCTGTGCCATGACTTATGACATAAACATACAAAATAATGTGTTATATCTATGAAAAAAAGCACAGCCGAGCCTATATGTTGAAACTGTTTTGACAAATTCAACGATAACATGCTTTGAGCTACATTAAAGAGTTAATAACAAAGAAATCAGGGCATTCAGAATTTAGCTCACAGAACAAAAACATACCAAACATGTCTCGACATGCCTGTTTAACAGAGTTTTCATTCCAGATAACAAAATGGAGTAGACAATGTAAAATAAAGGAGTGAGTGATGTTACAAAGTCAGGCTTAATGGCAACTTATCATTATTAATGACAAGGGTGTTGCATAAGAAAAACACTCAACCACAGGTCTTGAATTTTCATACAGTTCAATTTTTCAACAGATTAGTTCAATTATTTGAGGTCAATCGGTCGCTGATGTTTGAGAAACTATCAGAAATACTTCTTGTGAACCATCATTTCCAATCACCTGACATGAATAAACAAAGATTATGGCACACTTGGCTCTCTTATTGAATAAAGTACTGTGGTTAAGTCTGTCCCACCATATTTGAAGATTTTTTGAAAGCGCAACAGGAGGGTCACAATTTCTATGCGCATTTAGTCTGCCTAAATTATTAGGTGAAAATAAACGCCAATTAATGGAATGGTTCACCCAAAAATACATGTAACTTTATAGACTTTCTTTCGTGGAACACAACTGGAAGAAATTTAAGAGTTGCGCAAGCCGTTTTTTTCCCATCCAATTACAATGAATGGGAACTGAGGCTTTCAAGCTTCAAAAAGGACACAAAAGCTAAATTAAAATATGACATCGCCATTCACTGTAATTACATGGAAAATAGCAACCAGCGGACAGAATAAATAAAGTCAAACAGGTTTGTAATGGCACAAGTGGATGTAGAAAATGACAGAAGTGTCATTTGTGGGTTAACTATTCATTAAAGACAAATTTACAAATTTACCCTCAGACTAATCAAGATCAGACTGTACCAGAGGCCTTTGAACCCGTGTGAGATAAAGCATTTGCAACAACTACTGAGGTCAAAGATTACAACATTCTGTTTTACTGCACCACTGGTCAAAAGACAAACCTGGATGATGACGTAGACTCCATAGTCCAGTTGCTGGCGCTGTAGGATGGGGTGCATGTAATAGAGCCAGAATTTCAGGTGCTCGTCACGGCTCCTGAAAGGAATGATCACGGCCACCTTCTGCTGGGCGATGCAGTCTTCGGGTTTAAATCGCCCGCCGGGCTGCAATGCTGGGTTCTGCTCCCTTACCAGGTCCAGGGTGACGGGGTCAGAGAACTCAACCCGAAGTGGACCCACTAGAGAAAAAAAAGACACAAGCAAATCTATAGACTCTGAAATATATAACATATGTAAAAACACAGATATCAGTGGACAATTGGGGGGAAATTTTCATTTATCACATAACATGTTCTGAAATGTTTTCATAATTCTACCTAAGACTGCACAATTAATCAAAATAAACAAGTTTACAATTACAGCTGCTGCAATTAACTAATCGTTAAAAGCGCCAGTTACAATATTGCATTTAGGTGTACTAAGATTTATTGTGCCAAATTTATAAATAAATATTTAATTAAGAGCATCAATATTTATGTCAATATATATTTTAATTATAATATAATTAAATTAATTATAATATATAACTCATGTAATCAAAATAAATAAATGTCAATAAATAAACATATACATTTAAAAAATCATAAACAAATCAATAAATAAATCATGAAATGTGTCAATCAATAAACATATAGCAATCAATAAATACAAAAATATGGGTCAATAAATAAAAATAAAAATAAATAAATAAATCATACAATGTGTCAAATAAATAAAATAACATGTTAAATAAAATTTCCTTTGGACATTGATGCATTTCTTGACACATTTCATGATTTAATTATTTATTGACAGATGCATTTATTTATTAAAATACATATACATATATTGATGCTTTTATTATAAATAGGGCACAATGAATCTTCCTTATATTAATAGAATTGTTCCTCTTGTGCCATTTCCAAAAATTGACAACAGCCTCGTCAATTATTGACAAAACAGTTTCTGAGTTATTATAGTTTTGTTGAGTAAATTTTGTGTACAAATAATTCCTTTTAAAGCTGAAGAGTGTCACTGAACAGAATTGCTAAAAATAATAATATAAAAAAAGAAGCAAATAGGCCTGCCCAAAACTTACACCTTTAGTTGAGCCAGTGTTACAGTGGCTGGCTAAACAGGATGCTAAAACAAACAGAGGAATGTACAATGTACTGATTGCATCATAGAGCCACAGTGTGTATACTTATTGGGGAAATCAATCTACAAAAAGTTACAAAGACATTTGTCTTCACATATAATGCTTGGATAGGTGAAAGTATTTTCAACATTGACTAAATTACACAACTTCAGCTTTAAAGTCATTTTGTTTGCGTATTATTTTATGTCATTAAGTTGTACAGTATACTGTATATGCCTGCATTATGTCAACTACACTGCTCTCTGGCAAGCATCGGCCATTTAAAACCCCATATCAGTCAAAAAACACTGTATGTGTCTCATTATTATTCAACACACAGGTAATGCTCTTAACAAATTACTTTATTATACTCTTTCCACTAGTGTAACAGAACTTCTCAATCATTTTTCATTGTGACACACAGGTCTAAAGGTTCAGGCACTTCAACATAAATGACTGAGCATCAGTAGATAATGTGAAATGTACTTGAGTAACATACAAGAGATCAGCCATACGGTCAACAAAAGTTACACAGAGAAGTCAACTTTAACATCACGGTCTCGACAGCTGCAAAAACATGCCTTTGTTTTTGGAATCTGATTTCAGTGAACACAAAGTATTGAGCAAAAGTGTCAGGCACATAAGATGTTTCACTAAAGCGTTTGTCTTAAGATAGTTATTTATATCTTTAGCTTTAGTGTGTCAATATGAAACATACATGTTAGACTCACAAACATTACTTCTGCAAATAGAAAAGAATAGAAGAACAGGGAGTCCTGCAACAGATGTCATGTTCCCCACAACTCCCCCCACTGAACATCCTGTCTGAGATTACATGAAGAGACAGAAGCAACTGAGACAGCTGAAATAAATAAAAGAACTGTGGAGAATTCTCCAAGAAGCTTGGAAAATCCTATCTGCCAACAACCAACAAAACTGAGTCCAGGTGTACCTAAGAGAATTGGGGCTCTTTTTATTTTTTGGTATTAACAATTTGTATTGATTCCATGCAGCAACTCACAAAAAAGGCCCTCCAAAAAGGCCAGATAGCCACCCCAATTCCTGATGTATATATCCAGGTTGCCCAGCCTTCTATACCATCTCCTCAAATGCGCCACCCTGCCCACTCACGAAATGAGGGTGTACCAGATGACCTCCGTCCCCTGAGGATTACCCACCTGCCAATCATCACGCAGGTCAGGACTCAGCTCCTCATATATCTATCACCCACATTCAGGACCGCCCCATCACCCAATACACACGGTCTGTGGCAAAACGAAAACCGAGGGTCAACCACGTCACACATGAAGCTCTGAACCCTCGACCAAAACTATTGGCTCTTAACACATCCCCAAAAAAACATGGGTGGTGTCTCCATCTTCTGAATGGCATTGCCAGCAAATGGGTGTGTCCTTAAGACCAAGCCGATATCATTTAGAAGTGGGCCAATAGAATCGATGTAAAATCTTAAACTGCTTAAGGTGAACCCTTGCATCTCTAGATGCCGACTTCACGTTTTTCAGAATCCTAGCCCACACTCCCTCCTCCAATACCAAGTTTAAATCTCCCATAATCTCTTGCTAGAAGTTAAATCTCCATCCCCCAGACACTTAATTAACAGGGAGTAATACACTAATGCCTCATGACCTTATCCAAAAGCAGTAATCACCTCTCCCAGAGTATCTGCCGCTCTAGGGCTGTGTGTGCTACTCCCAAAAACAATACAGAGCAGGTGGTGCAGCTGTAAATACTTAGAAAATTGAGATCTGGGAATCCTAAAATGTTGAATCAAAGCTTCAAAAGATGTGAATACTCCACTCTCATATAGGTCACCAAGTGCATTAACCCCCCCTCCCAAAGGGGATTTATTAATCCATAATTTTGGGTTCAGCCATATGCTCGAGGCAGAGTTAAACACTCTGGACACTTTTGTCCATACCGAGTGTAAATGCGAGATAGCGGGGTGCGACTTGAATTGGGGCTGTTTTAAAGGCAAAGGTATTCACACTGATTATAGATTTAGCTTTTTTATGTTTACTGGAGTTTGTATGACATTAATGGATAAATGAAAACAATTTATTTCATTATTTTTAAAGACATCCTCACTATGCAACATTTTTCACAAGTGCCTAAAACTTTTGTACAGTACTGTGTGTGTATGTATATATATATATATTTCAATTGTTAGTTAACATGGTAACTAATGCTGTTCACTCATGTAAACAAATGGAACCCTATTGAAAAGTGTCACTTTTTTTTTTTTTTTTTTTGGTGATTTTGAGGTGAAATACCTCCAAGACATTTCTTCCAAAAGACACGTTTATAAAAATGAAGATAGACATGTGAATAACTCACTGATTATATAAAAGACTGATTAACAATTCAGAGTAAATAACATTTCATGACATAATGTTTCACTGAGCATGTACGATCTAATAAACAGACGTGCCATAAAACTAAACTACATATTTGCAACTTTAAAAACAGCAGCTCACCCAGTTTAGGTGGATTGTCAGGACATGTTTCCATCTTTCTCTCTGTCTCATTGCTAGTAGACACAGAAGGAGGGCTGGTTTCCTCTGTAGAGACCCTCTGTTCGTTCAGTTTTCTGTGGATCTGTGGCGTTTGCTGCTTTTGCAGGAAGGTTGGCCTTGAATCTGAATTTCTAACATAGTATATGAGAGTGACAGAGATGTGCAGGAAACACAGCAGCACCACCAGAGAGCAAGTCCTGTGCAAAAGACTGAAGTTCCCTTGTGCATCGCGCATTGTAAAAGTCGAATTATTACAGCTTTATACAATCTCCTCAAGTCAAACAAAAGGACAAATAATGTCGTTGGATTAAGTGTTATTTAGAGTCTAAACCAGTCACTTCCTATGTATTTCCAATTTGCTATGCTTTCAGGGAACATCCTAATAATAAATTGAAGGCACAAAACCTGTCATATAATTATGTTTAAATTGTAACATTTAATATTAATCTGTTTCTTAAATAAACATATGGATCGACTATAACCCTAAATTATTCAATAGCTCTGCTCAATTCTCCGTTAATAAATGCGATCCGATATATTTGGTTTATTTCCGATAGTTGAACCCTTTCTAATACTAGAACTATCCCGAAACTGAAACGTTACTCTTCGTGAGCATGATGAACGTTTAAACGCATATAAAGCTTTTAGAAGTCACTTTGACGGCAGTGAAACAAGAAGAGGTAAAACTCTACGAAATCCAGATGGAGTTAAACTTTGATCGCAGGTATCTTCTTAAACATAATATAATCCTCAAATCCCCAATGAAAAATTCCGTTATCGATCTTCGTGTCTTGGCTTTGCGAGATATCGGAGGCGATGACGAAAAGTTTCCGGACAGTTTCCAACTGTTACTGTGAGAGAGTTGCATCTGATCTGTACACACTGTGCGCGAGAGTTTCCTGCGGGTTATGATTTATAGATCAGCGAGTGAGATCACGTACAATTGCGTCATCACATGAAGCCAGCTACAATTTAGAATTTCAAAATAAAACATAATTTAGTGCAAAGGATAGTGCAAAACGTGTCTTAACAGTTTGTAACTTAGTAAGAGCTATGCTTATGGATGTGAGGATGTATGTGTATACGTGTGTTTTTGAATGTCGACTGAATAAATACATTAAAGGAGCTATTCTGGAACTTCGACGCCCCTTCTTTTCATGACACAACCCTTTTAAAGATAGCGTTTTGACCATCACAGCAGTGCGTCTTCTCACGGTTGTCAAACACAAGAGTAGCAAAATAGCGCCCTCAGCTGACAACTGTTATGAATCTCAACGTTACTTTAAACCTGAATGATCCGCTTCAACTATTTGTAACGGCACATGCAAAAATGATTGACAGGCAGAACTCAAATCAAAATATAGTGCTGTTGTACCCTACTTCTGGGAAGTTGACATGTCCTGTTGTGTTCTAAAACTATTTTACAAAACAGCTTTTAAAAATATCTATAATGATAATAAATGTTTAGCCATAGCCAAAAGTATTGGCAGCGACATAAATTTTGTGTTTTGCAAAGTTTGCGCTTCAGTATTTGTAGATAATTTTTTCACGTGTCTGTGGTATACTGGAAAATAATGATAAGTTTTAAAGGCTTTTATTGGCAAAAACATTCAATTTATGCAAAGAGTCAATATTTACAGTGTTAATCACAATTTGTGCGCTTCTGATTGTCCACTCTGCTTTTGAGGATTGACCACAGGTTCTCTATGGGATTAAGATCCGGGGAGTTGCCTGGCCACGGATCCAAAATTTTTATGTAATGATCTCCGAGCCACTTCATTATCACTCTTGCCTTGTGACATGGTGCTCCATCATGCTGGAAAATGCATGGATTATCACCAAATTGCTCCTGGGTCATTGGGAGAAGTTGCTCTTGCAGGACGTTTTGATACCATTCTTTATTCATGACAGTGTTTTTGGGCAGGATTGTGAGAGGGCCCACTCCCTTGGATGAAAAGCAACCTCACACATGGATGGTCTCAGGATTCACTGTTGGCACGACACAGGACTCATGCCGAAGTGTCCTTGGTCAAGACACTGAACCCCAAGTTGCTCCCAATGGCAGGCTAGTGCCTTGCATGGCTGCTCTGCCACCATTGGTGTATGAATGTATGTGTGAATGGGTGATTGGGACACAGTGTAAAGTGCTTTGGTAACCTCTAAGGTTAAAAAAAAGTGCTATATTAGTGCAGACCATTTACCATTTTATCATTTATATTTTTTATTAATTTGCCTCACCGCGGGACCATATAAACTAATGAAAGCAAAAAGGTGATTGATTAAAAATGGTGAAAAAATGGTGATTAGTAACAGCACTTGAAATGTACACTTGCTATTCACCTTAATTTTAACCAAAAATCTTGATATAGTTTAACAATAGATGTCATATATTTAAATGGTTAATGTGATGGTGCAAAATGCAAATTACAAAAACATAAGAGATGCCAAAATTTGTTTGATTAATGTTTCTGGCTTCCCCTTGTGTTTGCTCGCATTACTAATTCTTTTCTTTCTTTCTTTCTTTCTTTCTTTCTTTCTTTCTTTCTTTCTTTCTTTCTTTCTTTCTTTCTTAATGAGTAGATCAGATAAAAACAGAATCTACAATGACTGATGCAGTGGAGTGTAATTAGCTGTCACTTCCTGTTTATATTGAATTCAGTGATTGTGTGTATGGTTCATTTTCTTTGTAACAGGTAGGATAGAAACAGGAAAAATAAGAAAATAGTGCAAGCAAGTTGTTCATGTAGATCTTGAGGACAATCTCGAGGCCACGAATGAATGTAACGTTATGTTCTTCAAACTCAAACTCAAATGTTCACTGTGTTCCTGAAAGGAGGCATAAACATAGATCAGAACAGAAGTTACTTAATGGTGTTTAAAGTGGCTTTAAGTTGTAAAGAGCTGCTTTTTCTGCTCTACACTTTTGTGTAAGCTTAACCTCTGACCTAAATTACTTAGCCTACTTGAAGTAGACTAAATTCTGATATTTTATATGTAACCTCTTGAGTTAAATGTGAATAACATCTTAACATGTTCACTTATGTGTATTATTTGTGTTGTTATACCTTATTACATGCAATTCTCTCACAAACCCTTGGGGTTCGCATATACGTTTGAGAAAACTTCTGCCACTGGCCTTGAGAAAGGTATTCATACCCTGTTCCACTATACTGACCTTGGTTGATTGCTGTTAAGCACTTTATATATCTGTTTAAAGGGAATTTAAACAAGACATTAAATACTATACTTTATTCTAGCAATCTGGTTTTAATCTGGTGAATAAAACTAAAACATGCATCTTTCCTTCGCTTAGACTCAATAAACCCCTGATCCAAGGCACTCATTCATTAGAATGATGTAAACTCACCATCAAAGAACTCTTTTTGAATGAATGACAACCAATGCCGAGCACGTATAGCTTTTAGCTAGTTTTCAATGCAAAACATTTTTAGTACACGCTCATGAAGATATACAGTGGGCTTTGTTTTAATTTAGATAAACATGCTTTGTTAAATTGGCAAGAACTTTTTTTAATTTCTCAAAAAACACCCTCAACATTAAAGTATCAGTGTGACACTTCACTGTAAACACTAAAATTGTAATTACTGGAAAAATTAAGTTGTCTTAATTCAGCATTACTTGAAATGTCAAGTTTTGGGTGCATAACTCAAATATCTATGTTCCTTGAACTTATTTTTCCTTAAAAAAAATAAATAAATAAAAATCCACAGACTTAAGATTTGAAGTATTAATAATTCAAACTATTGAGTACAAAATTAAGGCAATGGGGAATACCCATAATGCCATGAACTTTTGTTATTTAATCATGTTTCCTTGGTGAAAGGGTACAAATAAGGGCATTTAAATAGTTGTTATTAAGAATTCATAGAGGTTTTTAACTCTTTTGTAGTATTATGTTATTGCAAATAGATGTTTCGTGTGATGTTACCATTAGTATGATCTGTTGACCCTTTGGTCAAGTTGGATCCTGTTAACTCTAGCGGAGTTTTCTCCTTGTGCATGTGCAATTGAAGTACAGTTGTCTATGCGTTTCTGTGGAGAAATACATTTGTTTAATGACTGACCTAAAATCAGTTAACAAAACTTCTTTATTCAAGATGTGCTATTGTATGATCTAAATTTGAGTCCATCCAATTAAAATTATTAAGTAGAAACAGCAATATTTAAATAGCAAATCCGAGTTAAGTCTACTTGCATCTCTTAACTTAAATAGTTAAGTTCATTCTATATGAATACTAAGTTAAGTGAACTTAACTGCACAAGTTTTAGAGACACCATTACTCAGTTCAATTGAGTGAAGTCAACTTATTAGAGGTTTCAGAGTTCTTGACAAATCTTATGAGAATTTAAAATAAACACACTTCCAACTTGATAACATGCTTCAAATGTCTTTCATAAAAAAATGTCTGTTTTCTGTCAGAAAAAAACCCACGAGTTAAGTGCAATTAATTTTCGCATTGTAGCAATTCACTCCTGCCAGTTGTTTATTTTAATATGTTTTATAGTATTTTTTTAAATGTGGTTTTGCTTAAACACAAGCAATGCTAATAAGTTGCGCAACAGTCACATTTTTAAAAGGTATGTATTTACTTTGTGATGCACAGAGGGCTAAACAGAGGTTTTAAATGTATGTCTTAAAACAAGAATATGTCTACAGGGTTTTGACATGATCAGACGAACATATTCAAAGTAAATGAAGAGGTTAATATCTAAATTACAATTCGAATAATTTTCCATGTACACGAGGTCTCTGACATTAAGAACATGGGGGTTGATAATAACAGCTTAGCATTGTTGTTTTCTGTTTGTCACGTGTGATTTTAGGTACTTTTATGGTTTCAGAGCTTAACAATCAATAAACTATCAAATCTTTCAGAATGCTGGCGTACGCTATTGTTTGTGAACAATAAATTCATCCACATTCAAAATGGTACATTATACCCAAATATGTCATTCTAAAGCAAAGCATTTGTCGCTCGACGTAAACACACAATATAAACTTTGAGAGCGCGAGAACAAGAGCGAGCCCTGTGTGATTTGACGTCACACCTCCCCCACGAGCGCTGCGCGAGAGCAATGTGTTGGAATGCTCGAGTCTCGCGCACACTTCCTCGACCAACTTAAGAGTTTGGTAACAACTCCGCAATAAGATCGTTTCTACAACAACATCTCCAAACAGCGAGTGAACACCGCCGGTGAGTTCGTGGGTTCGATTGCTTGGGGTGATCAGGGTGTGGTTTTGTGTTGTTTTTGTGGCGCGTGAACCCAACTAAGTTCGAGTGGAGTGAAAATGGAGGGTTGCATTGAAAGGGAGAGGCGCTGTCCAGGGCTGATCTCAGCTTGTGTCAGCACGGAGAGAGATCAGATCAGGACCACGGCTAACACACACACGCTGGCCAAGGGAAAAGTGCATAAGCGAAACGAGAAATTAACGATAAAAAGTTTTAAAACCACCAAGATCGTCGATCGATCCATGTTGCTTAATAGTTTAACTTTGTTGGGTTTGTCGTTTGTGTCGTGTTGCATGCATGCAGTTTCCGGAAAGTAGTTTGCTTTGTACAAACTTTTTGGAGACGAAACTTGGCAGATAATGTGTTTGTTTGCGTGTATGCAAGCCGGACAGCGACTTTTCGTTCACCTTTAATGTAAAGTGTATATTTGTTTCTTTTTTCTTTTCTTTTTTTTTAATAGTTTTATAAGCTCATTCTTGTTCAAAAATCACCCACATAGTTGTGAGATGTCTGTTGCAAGCCTTACTGTAATTTTTCAACTAGATAAAGTATTTTCTTTAGATGTGAATTTTGGATCTGTCTTTAAAATCTAGAATAAAACCAGTAACGATTGCAGCTCACTCTCCATCTGGTTGAGATTGCTCGTGTTTGGAGCTGTCCAAAAACTTAAGTGGTTTCACTCCTTATTTTGACAACTTTGATTTAAAGCAGTCACTATATCGTTTTACACAAATATAGTTAGCTTTTAAGCACTGCGTATTTAGTTATTTGTGGCTGAAATGAGTTAATATCAAGGCAGTTGAACGTAAAATAGCTTCAGTTCTCCACTCGTCTAGTTTGTTATTTTTACTCCTCCATTGGCTCAAGTCGGTGGTGCTGTTTTAAAATGGCCGAACACATTTCTGAGCATGCAAAACTCACAGGCCTTCTACTTTCATCACACACACATACATGCCTGTGTTTGCCATGTTAGAACATGAATTGAACAGAACGTAGAATACATTTAAACTTTAATTATTTGGTGTTGTTTTGTTTTCTCATTGCGTTCAAAACACCGTTTTAAAAAGTATTTTATATTTAGTATTCATATAGTAGAGTATTTACATTTTAAAGATAACATTTCATCCTATTATTCAGAAAGATCTGGCCGGAGTGCCGTTTACTGGATTTTTAATAGATGTGTTGATTCAGGGTTTGTCTTTTTCTTTTAGTCAGCTTTTTAGATCAAAAGTTTCCATGGAGGGAAGGGTAAATCAGTCACAGATCTACTCAATAAGACTCATAATCTTAAAAAAATCTGTTTGCTTTAATCAGTTCACGTCATACATGTGACAGTGCAGTGTTTGTTTTGTAGTGTAATCAGATGACCATCTCTGAAAGAAACTACAGTTCACTGCAAATACACTCAAACTTCTTTCATTGTATTGCTTTCAAATGAAAAACATAAAAAAAATATATAGTACACATTGAAATTAGGTTTTATGGTCCACTTAAAGACCCCATGAAATTGCATGTTGAGCCCAGATTTCTTTCCTGTTTTGATGCATTTCTTAATGAAATGTCTTTAATTCTTTAAAAAAAAATAAAAATAGGCTAACCAATAGTTTTAGATACATCACAGTGATGAACCCATGATGTGCAGGGAGGGAGGGGCATTCTAGGGAGACAAAAATGTATATACGCCCCTGAGTGCAAGATGAGTCATCATTATTTTTAGTCCGTTTTCCCAGAAGAGAAAATCTGTTAATTTTAAATGTGTGTGTATAATATATACATGTACACACACACACACACATATATATATATTTAATTTATGAACTCAAAGCTAATAAACAAGGACTAAATTACTAACATGGTCGAAATTAGGGCTGTCACTATTGATTATTTTTGTAGTTGAGTAATCTAACGATTATTCTGTTGATTAATCAAGAAATCAATCTGTTTGCAAATGATTTTGTATATAAATAGGTTTAGAGTGCATTCCTACAATGAAGCGCTCTTACACAACTGAAACCTCTTATCGTTATGTGTTCAGACCCTCGTCCGTGGACTGCGTCACTTCAACCGTAGTTTTTGTTTGTTGATTTGGCAATTTTGTAATCAATAAAATTTTTGAAATAGAGTAACTGAATTAAACCGAGTAATCATTACAGCCCTAGACTAAATGCCACACAATTTTGATTTAATGGGGTATTTAATGCTAATTTTTTTTTACATAAAGACTTTAATCTTTTACTGAGTTTAAAATAAATGTAATACATGGTTAAATTGCATTTAACTAAAATCAATGCTTCTGTTTGAATTTCAGCTGGTTGAGCATGTCTGCTCAGACAGTGTATCCAGCAACAGCTGGTATCTTCATGCCTTCTGTAGGCATCCCACTGCCAGGGGAGGGCCATGACCTCCCAGAGCTGTCTCGGAACGACCTGGCTGCCCCTCAGCTAGTGATGCTGGCTAACGTGGTGCTAGCGTCAGAGACGTCTCCCTCTGAATATAATGCAGAGGAGATACAAATGGTTGAACTCAAGACTGTTGGATGCAACAGCTACTCTGACAGTGAGGAAGAGGGTATTATCAGATACACCCTTGACAACACCGAGATGTCTGAGGACACGTACGCCGAACAGGCCACTCGGGTAGAGCCAGAGGTGACAGAAAGAGTTCTAGAGCAGAGTGCCATAGAGCGAGCAGAAAACCGCTCAAAACCTTCTAAAAAATACCCATCTGAATCCTCAGCTGCAGAGAAACGTAAGTGTGACCCAGTCTTCATCTTTGAATGCAACAAAAAGAAGAAGAAGCCCTTCTTCTGTAAACCCTGCCAGTACCAAGCCGATTGTGAGGAGGACTTCATTCACCATATCCGTGCTCACAGCTCCAAGAAAATGAGCGTGGCGAATGGAGCGGCAGACTCCAACGACGATCTGGCTTGTGAGCCAGGCCAATCTCTGACAGAAAGCCCAGAGAACAGTGAAAGTTTGAACTACAAAGGCGTGATCAGTTGTGAGCGTTGTGGATACAACACCAACCGTTACGACCACTACATAGCCCACCTTAAGCATCACACCAAGGAAGGTGAAGATCAGAGAGTTTTCAAGTGCACCATTTGCTCTTATACAACCATTAGTCAGTACCACTGGAAAAAACACTTGAGGAATCACTTTCCAAGCAAGCTTTTCACCTGCAGCCAGTGCTCTTATTTTTCTGATCGCAAAAATAATTACATACAGCACATCCGAACTCACACAGGTATGTACAAAATGAAATTCACAGTTCAGTTAAAATTCACATTGATTTGGTTTTAGTTGTCAGTGTGCTGTGATGAATCATCAGCAATATGTAAAAAAAAAAAAAATCAAAACTTTTTTTAATGAGCAACAACAGTTTTAATGAATCCATGTAATGTAATATCAATGTTGAAATAGTTCTTATTTCTCTTATCTAAGGTGAGCGTCCGTTCAAGTGCATACACTGTGAATACTCCAGTTCCCAAAAAACCCACCTCACTAGACACATGAGAACCCATTCAGGTAAGTCTCTTGTCTGTTGGAAAAATCCTAGTGCTGTAATTTTGCTAGAGTATATTTAGTTACAGGGTTCCAAATCCTTATGGCAAATTTATTTTCCCCATAGAGTTAAAAAGTTAGAGTAAAAAAAAATATTCTTCCTATTATTATGTTTAACTTGCATTTTGCCTTGAAAAAAGTAATGTTGTTAAAAACAAATCAGTGACTTTTTCCAGCTGTGGAAATCAAAATGTGAAAATTCCCTGATATTACCAGGTTTTCTTTAGTTTAGTATTAAGGAGTATTTAGTATTTAGTATTAGTTTAAGTTAAGTTGTAATGCTGGGTTTGATTTCATGTGTTCATCAGCTACAACTCAAGGCCTTTGTTTTCATGCTGTCAATGCTGTTTCTCTCTTTTGTTGCACTCCTTGTAGCCAGATGGCTTTGGATAAAATGGCACACGGTTTGTGGTATACAGAGTGAATTATGTGGTTATTGTGATGTGCTTGCTTGTCTTTTATCTGTATCCCCTTTGCATGAGATTTGCATCTTTGTTTCCCTCAAAATGTTGAAATAAAAGATTATTGTTCAGTCTTGACCTTCTCCTTCTGGTCTTTCTGCAATAGGTGAGAGGCCTTTCAAATGTGACAACTGCAGCTACCTGGCAGCCAACCAGCACGAGGTGACACGCCATGCCAGACAGGTCCACAATGGGCCCAAGCCCCTAAGCTGCCCTTACTGCCAGTACAAGACAGCCGACCGCAGCAACTTTAAAAAGCATGTTGAGCTCCATGTTAACCCTCGCCAGTTTCTTTGCCCAGTCTGCAAATACGCTGCATCCAAAAAGTGTAACTTGCAGTACCACATCAAGTCCAGACACCCAGGATACTCTGATGTGGACGTGTCTAAGGTCAAGCTGCGAGTCAAGAGGCCTGATGCCGATGATCTCCTGCCAAATAAGAATAATAAGCTTGTAATAAATCAGGTTGGAGAGAGACAAAGTAAGGAAGAACAAAAATGTGAAATGGATGATACTGAATCAGGTCCCATCAACCTCTCCATTAAGACACCCAGTAAACCCACCCCTGCTCTGGAGACAGAACTAACTGACAAGACTTCAAAGAAAAATGCAGTTGTCATTTGTAGAGAGAAAAATGGAAAACCAATTCAGCAACCCAACGAAAAAACTGCAGAGAAAAAGTCAATTTTGAAAAATGAGGGGAAAGAGAAAAACAGTAAGAAGGTTAAAGCAAAGACTTTAGAGAAAGTTGCGGACATCACCACGACTCAAACCGAGGTCTGCACTGACAAACAAGATAATAAAAAGGAGAAAGGGATTAAAAAGATTGAGAAATCTGTAGAGAAGGTTAAAAAGGGTCGTGCTAAGAAAGAGAAGCCATTGAAGGAGACTGCAAATGAATTAACTGCACAACATCAAACCCTTGTTGCAGAGAAGCAAAGGTTGGAATTGATTAGACAGGAGAAAGAAAGACTGGAGAACGATCTTTTAGATAAAGAACAGCAGCAAAAACAGGATACGGAGGAAAGAAATATACTGGAAAAAGAAAAACAATTGCAGAATGAGAAAGTGAAGGAGACTGATGAAAGCTTAAAGGATTGCAGGGAATCGCAAACCAAGAAACTATACAAGAGGCAGAAAAAATCAACAAAGGTAGACACTGGAAATGATACAAAGAGTACAGAGAAAGTCCAAGAAGTCAGGACTAAACCAGTCAAAAGAAAAGCAGAGGCTATGAACATACCAGGGACTGAGACTTCAGAACAGAAATGTCCTTCCAAGCGAGTCAAGAGCAAGAAGAAAACTTCAACCAAGCTATCACCTGGTTCATCAGGTTTTCCACAAAGCAATTGCACCATACCTCATGTTGTAAAGGCCATGAAGAGCAAAAGCAAGAACCCGGGATCAAGTGCAAACAGACCCAAAAGTTGCGTCACTGAGCCTGAGAAGACCAGCGCAAACATTGTCAGTAATGCAGGCCCAGAGAATCTAACCACTCCACAAACTGATGAACTGCCCACCACAGAACCACTGAAGGTACTTGAACAACCAGACCAGCAGATACCAACCGTGGTGACCTGCCAAAATGAGGGAGTTCACAAAGAGACCAGTTCTGTTGAGGAGGAAGCCACAGTTGGAGTAACCGCTCTGAGCCAACTCCAGGAACCAGAGCTAGAATTGCTAAGAGAAATGGAAGGAAGGAACTCAGCTGAACCAAAGAAAGTTTTGGAGGTGGACAGTGGAAGTGAGATGCTGTCACCTACAGACAGCGAGACCTCTCCAGGATTCAGCCAACAGCAGCCCGTTTTTAGCCCAACACTTGAACTTCCTGGTCCACCTCGTCTCAAATCCACTGAGGCAGAAGATGATGAGGGTATACATAGTAATGATGGGGGAAGTGACATCAGTGATAGTGCATCTGAAGGAAGCAATGACTCTGGTCTTAACGGACTGGCCGCTGCTACAGATGGTGGAGAGAAACTCCCAGAAACTCCTTCAGAGGAGCTTCCATCTCCAACCAAACTGCTTAGTCACACGTGTATCTTCTGTGACCGTACATTCTCGTTGGAGATGGACTACCGTCGCCACCTGAACCGCCACCTTGTAAATGTGTATTACTTGGAGGGCGCGGCTCAGGGTAAAAAGTGAGGGGGAACCATTTTGGACTCTTTTGTATCTTATACAACTAATGAGCAAGTCTCTCTAAGCCTTTTCACTTCTGGAGTGAACAAAGCTGTGTGAGTTGAAAAAATCTGAGGTGGGATGCTCTGAATGTCTACTCAATGATTTTCAGTGCTTTGCTTAAAAAAGAAAAGAAAATTGGCTTTAACTTTAAACAGAAAAGGTTAGTTAGCACATCATGTGGCTATACTTTTAAAATCCTACTGTAACCATATCACAAGGGATAAATTGAATTTTTGTACTTCTAACAAGACTTGCGCATTGTCATTCAATCACAAACTAACTGAGTCTTTGCTTAGTTATGTGCTCTGTGACAAAATAATCAACATCACTTTTTTCCTGCATTTATCGTCACACTATTTGGAAGCAACAAAAGGAGGGCCACTCTGGAAAGGAAGTACACTTTCTCCCTCCATCTTTGCAGAGGGTTGAGATTAGTCAGACCCAGGTGGTCCAGTTCTGAATAGCCCAGATGATAATGGGCCTTTCAGTGTCTTTGTGCTGTTTCACTCCACTGAAGCGCCTCCATCTCTGGTCAGCAAGAGTCGTAGTGTGTGTCTAAAGCTGGCTAAAGTCATTGTACTCTTTGTTTCTTTGTAGCCTTTTACAGTTTAGAGTGCACTTGACAACCAACCATAATCTTGCCTTTTGAGGTTCTGTTTCACATAAGCTAAACATTTCATTTTAACACAATAAGATTTCCAACAGTGCTTTCTTTGATTAAATTGCTCTGCCTTTTAAGGAGAGTAACATATATAGGTTTGTACAGTTTAAGAGAGTAGCAGGTAAAATGTTAATTTCTTTCATGTATATTAGTTATCAGAGTTTATACATTTATAATTTGTCTTTAAGACTGAATATCTCACCTCTTGTAGATTCTTTCCTTGTTCAGTTTCTGATAAGACTTCAATTCATGCTATGTCCAAAGATTTTGTTGCTTTTATTTGCTGATATACGGTAATGTTTTTCTTTTTTTTTCTTTTTTTTCCGATGCCTCAGACAATCAATTTGAGCATTTTAAATCTCATTTTTCCTGTGGCTAGATGGCCTTTTCTCCCTCTTTTAACCATACAGCATTCCCTTTCACACATCAAATGCATTATCTGCATTAGAAAATTATTTATCCAAAGTTTATCGAGACATATCTGAGTGACACTTTGTTTATTGTGTGAGAATGTGTTGTTGCCACAACCTTTATGACAGTCAATATCTGCTATTCTCTCATAAAATAAATACTGTAAGAGAATAGTTACAGAAATAAATTGCCTTTAGTGCATTCAGTGCAATATTGAATTTTGGATGTTACCAAAGCCAAATGTAATTGTTGTAGTTTTAGGAGCAAAATCATAGACCTCAGACAGAGATGTGGTGCTCCTAGAAAATGATCCACAGGTACTCCAGTGCCCCTGTAAAACTGCACACTTGGACGGTTGGACACTTTATTACTGTAAATTTGTCCTCATCACTTTTTGTGTGTGTTAAGTGCTGTTTTTCTTTTTTCTTCTTTAAAGTAGCTCTATTACAGTTCACAACTTAGATCTTTTGATTCATTTACATGTCATGGTAACCAAGTTTGTGACCGTCGTTTAAATTTCTTTGTAAAAGTAGTCAAATTATATCAGTTGAAATATAATGTCACCTTGAATCAAGTTGGTAATAATGATTCTATTTTTTTTTTTTAGAGCAATAATTTGGAAGACTGCTTAATGTGAACTGTGTTGTTTAGCTGGACATTTCAATAAAACAAAATTGCCACCTCCCTTTTTTTTGTTTTTTTTTTTTGGGGGGGGGGGGGGGGGGGGGGGAAATTAATAAATAATTTCTAAAATGAGCATATATTTTGATATCTGGATAATACATAAAATTATTAAAAATTAAGCACATTTATTAAGTATACAACATTAATATAAAATATATTTACAGGAAAAGTACTATCCAAACAGCAGTACATTGTTCAGTCATATATAGATGACAGAAAGATTTGGATGTGTCAGAACAGCATTTTAAATGCGGGGTTCAATACAGGTGAAGTTCAATCAATGGCATTTGTGGCATAGCCAAACATTTTTTTGGACTTGTTCCTCCAAAAATAAGAGGCAAAAATTGAGGTTACAGTGAGGGACTTACAATGGAAGTGAATGGGGCTAATTTTTGGAGGGCTAATAAATGAGGGACATTTCATTTGTAATCAACATTTTGGGATTCCTGAATATTTTTTAAATATTTTTATCTTCACTTTGAGCCTATCAGCTGCTTTTGCAGACAGAACGGTGTCTAGCAGAGCCTGTGTTTTTTTGGACTTGTAGGCGGGAGTCTTGTTGATTCGTTCTCCTTTCAGATTCACAATGTGGGGCAGTAAAGGCGGGGTACGTAAACACAGTCCTGCTGCCTCGGCTGCTGTCGCAGCAACCAAGCCTGGGAGACATGACAAAATCCAAGTTAGAAATCAATGCTTACACTATCAAATCTATTATGAAATGTTGGTAACACTTTACAATAGGGTTCAATTTTTTAACATTAGTTAACAACATTAGATTACATGAACAAAAAATTTATAATAATATTTCATCGTTTATTAATCTTAATGTTAATTTCAACATATACTAGTCCATTTTTTAAATCAAAAGTTGTGATGGTAACATTAGTTAATGCACTATAAACTAACAATGTACAGTTGTATTTATATTGACTAACATTAACAAAGAATAATAAATGCTGTAAAAATATATATTGTTCATTGTTAGTTCATGATATCTAATGTATTAACTAATGTTAACAAATGGAACCTTAATGTTACCGTCATTCCAAAAAGAACTGTGTCATTAATTACTGTGGAGCATTACTGGCCACACATTTAAAGAGATAGTTCACCCAGAAATGAGGCTGTCTAACATGTTACCTAACATCTCCTTTTCTTTTCCACTGAAGAAAGTAAGTCTTAAGGGCTTTTTACACCAAATGTGTTTTTGTGTCTGCACACTTTTTATTTTGTTTTTCTATGTAAACATATGACCATTGCGCCGCATCAAACATTTTTTTTCCAGCATCTCGTGCACTTTTTTAGACAATATTTCAGATTTTAAAAATAGAATGACTCGAGACACCTAGGTTCTGTTAAATGTGTTGCAATCACTGATCTATATATATATATAACTATACATTATATACTGTATATAGATCAGAGGTTGCACTTTTAGAACCTACAATAAGTTTCTATTTGTTAACATTAATAAATGCATTATGTATCATGATTTAACAATGAACATTATTTACAGCATATATTAAAGAAGCTGTAAGCGATTTTAGTCATTCTGGAATTTCCACAAGCTGAACCATAGGATTAGCCACGCCCTCTCTTTCTAAAATACTGCCCTCCAAAGATAACAATTGAGCTTTATTGAGACCGACATTGAGCAGGTGTCAAAAACAACAACAGCAGCAAAATAGTGCCCTCAGTTAACATCTGTTCTGAACAACATGGCATAAAAATGGCATTAAGCCTTAATAATTCACTGCAACTACAACACAATACAAGAGAACGTACAAAATGATTGACAGGCAGAAAGCTTCAGAGACCGTGAACTGCAGACACATTTTTGATCTCACAACAATTTCCCAAATATCTTTGAGGAGTAAGAAAAAGTATTAACTATTAATTATGCAATATTAACTTGCTGCCGTTTCCTGGTGGCCATATGTAACATTGCGCTTCGTGTGGATTATCTTATGATCTATGCATCCAATTAGCTTGTGTGTGGGCTCGTTTGAAAGATAATCACCTCCCCTAATTAATGGTATGTGATCATTTCTGTTTATATTTTGAGAAGTTTCAAGTGAAAACGCAGCATATAAGCAACAACAACATAATTGTTAAAGGCATGTAATTAGCTATTACTCACTATATTTGTACCTGATGTGAGTAAAACAAATATACTGATTGCATTTTACTCTGAGAGTTTTTCAACAACATATGACACATAGCTATTTGATCAGTTTGATGTTTTTACTGATTGCCATAATATGTACAGTGCATTTTTGTTTTTGTTTTTTGTAAATTATCAAAATTGAACATTTCTGATTTTTCTGAAAATTTCAAATAACCTGTTCAGTTTTGGTTATAATGCCTACATGCATTGTAAAGTACAGCTTTTAAGCTTTCAAATGACACCCATTTTGTGTTGGTCAAGTCTGTAGTTATTCATATTTTGACACATTTTTGTCACACCGGCCCACCTGCTGGCGCATTCGAGCTTAAAGGGTACAAATTTGGAGAGTGCAGAGACCGCAGGAACACTGCATTATACAGTAATGGTATAAGATGGCAATACCACGGCACTGAATGATACCATATTCATATACCATGGTATTTAAATGGTAATCTAAAGTGATTAAAATAATGTCATGGTCCAGAAAAACAATACCATGTTAATGTGTCCTTAAAACATTGAAATACCATGGTACTTTCTGGTACTTTTTTATTAGTGAAAAAACAAATGTGCCTTGTGTAAAGGCTGTTAATCAAACACCATTTCATTATAAAGTACTTGCAACTGTTCAAACCTGGAAAAATGACAGCAAAAGTATTTTTAAGTTGATTAAAAACCATGAGTTCACTTCCACATATTTCCTGCTGATGAAATTTTAATGTCAGTAATTGCTGTGTTGCAGCCCTGCCCCTGAAGTATAAAGTCTTGAGAAACAAGTGGTGGAAACATTTTCATGTGCTCCTCGCCACCTAATGGGACCTTGTTGGGGCCAATACATCCTTTGTAACAGTGAAACTATTCATTGTATTTGTATTGCAAAAGTATAATTTCACAACACAAACTTTTATATAACTCTAGGGAAAATACCAGTGTTAAGCTTCTATGGATAACAGCCTTGTGTGTGTGTGTGTGTGTGTGTGTGTGTGTGTGTGTGTGTGTCTGTGATGTACCTAAATGTACTGCAAGAAGGATATTCCCAGCATGCTTCTGGTAGATCGCATCAGCCTTATCCAAACGGGTGATATGAACTGGGACTCGAGACGAGTCAACAACTGTTAACCAACATGAGCTTTTCCCCTAATGACAATTACATACAATTTAAAGCCTTATTGGTTCAATACTGAAACAGCAAACTGCATATACATACAGTACTGTGCAAAAGTTTAGGCACTTTCAAAGTGAAGATTTCATAAACAAATAATTACATAAATACAAAGTCCAGTAAACAGAATAAGAGCTAAATCAATATTTGTTGTGAACACTTTTGCCTTCAAAACAGCCCCAATTCTCCTAGGTACACCTGGACTCAGTTTTGTTGGTTGTTGGCAGATAGGATGTTCCAAGCTTCTTGGAGAATTCACCACAGTTCATTTATTTATTTCAGCTGTCTCAGTTGCTTCTGTCTCTTCATGTAATCTCAGACAGGATGTTCAGTGGGGGGAGTTGTGGGGAACATGACATCTGTTGCAGGGCTCCCTGTTCTTCTATTCTTTTCTATTTACAAAAGTAATGTTTGTGAGTCTAACATGTATATTTCCTATTGACACAATAAAACTAATATAACACAAAAATATAGAAATAACCATCTCAAGACAAATGCTTTAGTGAAACATCTTATGTGCCTGAGACTCACAGTCCTGTAAGTCAAATAGACACTTACCTCCAAGTAATCAATGCGAGCCAAAGCTCCTAAAAATAAGACCATACCGGGTTTCATTACAAACGTTCTCAATGTAATAGCCTGTGTGGGAACCACTAGCCTCACTTCCTGTTCATTTAACAGGTTGAGAACTTGGCTGTAAAGTGACATTTAGATCAGACACCTCTGTGGCACATGAATCATAATTATACAAAAACAGGCGGACTGGGAAGAGAAATCGGCCCGGGAATTTACATAGAAACTGGCCCAACTGGCTCAAGTTGTTGAGTGGGGGAGGGGGGTGTCGCTCATCCTTTACTGCATATCGCTGCCCCCTTTGGCATATCGCGGCACCATTATGTGGCCCGTTCTGCATAACGCAGCGGCCCATTTCAGCTTATCGTAGCCCATTTGGCCCCGTTTTGCGGCCGACCCTTTGGGAAAAGTCCCAGTTTTCCCGATGGCCTGCCCACCCCTGTACAAAAAATCAAAGTGTAGCGAGTACAGTTTCAAGGACTTTTGTTTTATTTGTTTTCAAGGACTATAATCAAGGTCGCTGGTATGATCCCCACAGCCACCACCATTGTGTCCTTGAGCAAGGCACTTAACTCCAGGTTGCTCCGGGGGGATTGTCCCTGTAATAAGGGCTCTGTAAGCTGCTTTGGATAAAAGCGTCAGCCAAATGCATAAATGTAAATGTAAATTACATTATTTAAGCAGCGCATTTAACGGTTTTCTATAATTCAAGCACTATTTAATCACCAAGCACCAATATTTTCAAGGGTTTTCCTGGACTTCAATTTGAAAAAGCCAAATTCAAATACTTCAAGATCCTGGCACGAACCCTAGTTTGAAAATGGAGACTCACGTCCCATCTTTCATAATGCCTGGGGTGTCATAGAACCAGCGTGCATCTTTGATTTCATTGTAGGTGAGCTATGTTTCTGTGGCGGAGTCTGCGGACAGATTCTGTTTGTTGTCATCCTCCGGGTTTTCTCCAAAGCTGAGACTGTCAGGATCAAACTTTACAAGGGCTTTCTTGCGTGACTGATCTGCTCAGAATGTCCTCCCGATGTGACCTAAAATACCAGATTAAAAATGTGAAAGTTGACTCCATAACACATTTAAAATGATAACATATATTCATTGACTTGGAAACACATGCTCCTGAATCATGTGTTATTTTAAAATAATGTTCAAGGTTCAATACAATTTAATCTATGGATAGCATCTTTGACATGCTCTCATTTATCACAGAAAATAGTGTGTTTACAGCAATGCACTTACAATAGAATTATTTGGGGCAAGTCATTGCACTGGGATAAATGTTATAATACACAAAGCCACAAGACGTACACATTATACAAGTTAACATGAGACTAGGGTGAAACAATTGTCTGTGTAAAGTTATATCCTCCTGCCATAACCATTTAAAGCCAGTAAATCTGGTAGTTTTCACACAACATGCGCAAGGATCCCATAAAGGGACCATAACCAGAAGTTCATCTGCCTAAAACAGTAGTCCCACCACTAAAATACCTAAACAGCTCAAATAACAACTCTTTATAATGAAGAAGTAATATTTGTGCTTTAACAAATATACAAGCTTCACACAATTCTGCTTAATTACTCTGGAATGCCTGGCCCCGTAGACTTTCATTGTAAATGCAAATTTTGTTTCTATTTACGAATTGTTTGCTCATCAGAAGCATGTAATCTCTTGTCGGAGCCATGGTCTTATGTGTTGCTAGTTTGAATCGAGTTTGCAACATTTCCCGATTTCATTCCCCCTCTCTCTCTCCCCATCATTTCGGGTCTTCTCTATAATCCTCTCAATAAAAGTGACTGGTAGATTGTTGGTGGTATATGATTGGAAACTTCAGATGGTTTAATGTTGTTCCTAGACTTACAAAGGGAGGAGTATATTTTTTCTAGAGTTTAAGTTACTTTGTCAGCAATATTGTAGCTTTGAAGGGCTCAGTCATCCAGGAATGCACAATACATTCCTTAATGACTAAAATAAAGTGTCAAGCACAGTAAACAAAGAGCTCTTTGTTCTCTTGTTTTAGTGGCTTGAAATAGTCATCTATAATACAATACCAGACAAACGTTTGGACACCCATTCTTTATTATTACTATTTTGTGCATTTTAGGATAAAAATAAAGTAATTAAACTGTTGGTATTTTTAAAATCAAAAGTTGTACATGTAACATTAGTTAATACACTATGAACAAACAATTAACAATTGTATTTTTATTAACTAACATTAACAAAGATTTCTAAATTATTAAAAAATATATTGTTATTTGTTTGTCCATGATACCTAATGCATTAACTAATGTTAGTCTACAAGACTACTTTCAAGCATAAGACTTTAGATAAAAAGGTCTTTAAGATAATGAGAAAAAAAATAATTTTGGGCCGAAAAACCGATAACCCATAATTCACAGACCATTGTGGCTGATACGATACATAATAACTTTACTTTTTACATTTTAACCTTTTAACATGGAGCTGATAATTCTGCCATTAATGCAATATTCATATTTGGATTTTTCCAGTTTTCGGCCACAGATATATGGTGCTCTATTTATTTTTTTCTCCCCAATTTGAAATGCCCAATTCCCAATGTGCTCTAAGTCCTCATGGTGGTGTAGTGAATCTCCTCAATCCAGGTGGCAGAGGATGAATCTCAGTTGCCTCCACGTCTGAGACAGTCAATCCACGCATCTTATCACGTGGCTTGTTGAGCGCTACAGCGGAGACATAGCTCATGTGGAGGCCAACGCAATTCTCTGTGGCATCCACGAACAACTCACCACATGCCCCACCAATAGCACATTATAGTGAACACGAGAATGTTACCCCATGTGACTCTACCGGGCCAATTTGGTTGCTTAAGAGACCTGGATTCGAACTTGCGACTCCAGGGATAGTAGTCAGCATCAATACTCGCCAAGCTACCCAGGCCCCCTACATGGTTTTTAAAAAATTGTATTTTTAAATTTCTAATTTTAGTATTGTAAATAAATTCATATGTAGACACTATTATTAATAGGTCTTCAAGACTTATTTCAGGCACTTAAGCATAAGACTTAAGATCATGAGAAACAAAACTTTCTGGGCCAAAACCGATAACCAATAATTCACAGCCCATTGTGGTCGTTGCCGATACAAGATAATTTGACTTTTTAGGTCAGTTGTTTTTAGTTTTAACCTTTTAAACTGGATCTTCTAACTAATTTATTAAAAACTACTATAAAGCTTAACATATTATTGGCAGAAATATCAGCGGTTATTCCACTACTGTTGCGATAATAATATTGGGATTTTTTTTTAGTTAATCGGTGTGCCTCTCCTACGGAAACCCTTCATCATGGACCTCAATCAATGAATCTTCCTCCAATCCAGACTCTGTTGAGCCCTTTAAATGCTTCAGTTGCATTTCCAGTCCTCTTTGGTACATGTCACTTATGCCTCTGGAGTGTTCCTAGGCTCATGTAAAAGAATATGGTGAGGTAGTTTATCATATTTTTTGTCCACTGGTTAATCAAAGTCCAAGAACACAAATTTCTCTTGTTTCTGTGGCTCCACTAATGTGTACATCTGAGAGTGACTTATCCTGAAGTTGATGTAATGCTGATATCTGAGCTCCTTTTTCAGTTGTATAACATCTCAGACACCCACCTCTGGATGATCTGTAGCTCTGTTTTTATTGTTTTGTTTGTTTTTTGCTCAGGTGTGCACTTGAGTCTATTGATATAAACCTAGAAACAAGTGACCATGGGAACATCTTTTGATGTCCCCTTGAAAGCTGCACTCTTGAAACTGAAACATGTTTTAAGCACTTACGAGAATAGAATTGTAATATCGGTGCTCCTAAAACCTTGTAAATTGTTATAGCAATTATTTATCAGTGTTACAATAACAGTTACAACCCTTTAGTTACTACAACCTTTAAAAACATAGGACCCACGTGAGTGAGAAAAACGGACAAACTCCGTTCAATATACCTAATCGGAAACCCTCGTTATGTCTTTCAAAATAAACAAAAGTTTTAAGACAAAAATTTTCATCATTATTAGTTTTAAATATAATATTAAAACTACTTTACAGAAGAATTTAGACAATAAACACAGAAAAATGTTATTGTGCCGGAAGTGACGGATAATTCCATCGCCGTTTGTGTTCGTATCAGCGGTTCACACAGAAAGCGCCGTTCATTGGGGCGCGCGGTTATACTGCCTTCAGTTTAATAACAACTCAACATATTTACCTGCAAACACCATGTATGATCAAGACGAAGGTATGTGTGTAATTTTATACGCGCAATCTTTTTGTTATGGTGCAATTATTTCCAGCGTCAACACAACGTACTAATATGAGCTGATTCGCCATTGGTCAAGTTGTGCAAAACAAACGTACTTTTGTTTGCATTATGTTATCTTTTTTGTGTGAAAAGTATATATATTAATTGGTCAAAGTGTTACATGAGTGTTCCTGACATTTAATCATAGAAAACATGCCATGTCTTTGATCAGCTGATCAAATCTCGTGGATCACTATTTTAAGAATGTGAAATGTCAGAATAATAGTAGAGAGAATGATTTATTTCAGCTTTTATATCTTTAATCACATTGCCAGTGGGTCAGAAGTTTCCATAAACTTTGTTAGTATTTGGTAGCATTGCCTTTAAATTGTTTAACTTGGGTCAAACATTTTGGGTAGCCTTTCACAAGCTTCACACAATAAGTTGCTGGAATTTTGTCCCATTCCTCCAGACAGAACTGGTGTAACTGAGTCAGGTTTGAAGGCCTCCTTGCTCGCACACACTTTTTCAGTTCTGTCCACAAATTCAGATTGAGGTCAGGGATTTGTGATGGTCACTACAATATCTTGACTTTGTTGTCCTTAAGCCATTTTGCCACAACTTTGGAGGTATGTTTGGCGTCATTGTCCATTTGGAAGACCCATTTGAGACTGAGCTTTAACTTCCTGACTGATGTCTTGAGATGTTGCTTCAATATATCCACATAATATTCCTTCCTCAAGATGTGGTACAGATGCTTGTATACATGTTTCCTCCAGCATCTTCACAAGGTCCTTAGCTGTTGTTCTGTTCTGATTTGCACTTTTCGCACCAAACTACATTCATCTCTAGGAGACAGAATGCATCTCCTTCCTGAACAGTATGAAGGCTGCGTGGTCCCGTGGTGTTTGTACTTGCGTATTATTGTTTGTACAGATGAATGTGATACCTTCAGGCATTTGGAAATAACTCCCAAGAATGAACCAGACTTGTGGAGGTCCACAATTTCTTTTTCTGAGTTATTAGCTGATTTCTTTTAATTTTCCCATGATGTCAAGCAAAGAGGTACTGAGTCTGAAGGTAGGTCTTAATACATCCACAGGTACACCTACAATTGACTCCAATTAACCTATCAGAAGCTACTTGTCTGAAGACTTGACATCATTTTCTGGAATTTTTCAATCTGCTTTAAGGCACAGTTAACTTAGTGTATGTAAACTTCTGACGCACTGAAATTGTGATATAGTCAATTAAAAGTGAAACAATCTGTCTGTAAACAGTTGTTGGAAAGATTACTTATGTCACGCACAAAGTAGATGTCGTAAACGACTTGACAAAACTATTGTTTGCTAATATGAAATCTGTTCAGTGGTTAAAAAATGAGTTTGAATGACTTCAACCTAAGTGTATGTAAACATCTGACATAAACTGTAACTGCTGTGGTACCTCCCGAGACATTATGAATCAATGTAATCAGGCATGTTCTCGTAATAAATCCTGAATTTTGTATTGTTTCTTTTCAACTGATAAATGTTACTAACATAGCATATCTTTTATTCAGCGTGTATTGATCTGTTAGTAATTCAACAGTAATTCTTCTCCTGCAGATATCCAATATGATGAAGATGATGATGAAATCACACCTGATCTGTGGCAGGAGGCCTGTTGGATTGTTATCAGGTAAAATGCCAAACCAGATTTGGATTCTTCTAAAAAATACTGTTCAGTTACTGTAATTCGGAGTATGAACTTATGATCGTGTTTGACGTAGTTTTACTTGATTCTTGATGTTCATGTCCTTTTCCAGCTCTTACTTTGATGAGAAAGGTTTGGTGCGACAGCAGTTGGACTCATTTGATGAGTTCATCCAGATGTCTGTGCAGAGGATAGTAGAGGATGCTCCACCCATCGACCTGCAGGCTGAGGCCCAGCATACCTCTGGAGAGGTGGAGGAGCCGGTGAGTGTCTCCATGACCTGATAACATTTACATCCTAATGACTCCTAAATTGAATTAAATTATCTGGTTTATTTTCTCATCTGTTGTTGTTTTGCAGCCACGGTACTTGCTAAAGTTTGAGCAGATCTACCTGTCCAAACCCACCCACTGGGAAAGAGATGGTGCCCCTTCACCTATGATGCCAAATGAGGCCAGACTCCGAAATCTCACGTAAGTGATTCTCTCCAGTTTCTTGTGGTCAAACTGAAATGCTGCACATTTGCTAGTAAATGACTTAAGTCTGTTTAAATTATTAAGTTAAATGAGACTTTAGACGAAATACACATTATAATTCTGCAGGTACTCTGCTCCTTTGTATGTGGACATCACTAAGACTATAATAAAGGATGGGGAGGAGCAACAACAGACCCAGCATCAGAAAACCTTCATAGGGAAAATTCCCATCATGCTCCGCTCAACATACTGCTTACTGAGTGGCCTGACTGATCGTGATCTCTGTGAATTGAATGAGTGCCCTTTGGATCCGGGAGGATACTTCATCATCAATGGTTCAGAGAAGGTCAGCGTTGTTCCAAAACTATTTTGTAGTGAAATTGGTCTGATTAAAATTAAATTGGAAATATTTTCTGCTGATTAGGTCCTGATTGCACAAGAGAAGATGGCCACTAACACAGTGTATGTGTTTGCTAAGAAAGACTCCAAGTATGCGTACACCGGAGAGTGCAGGTCATGTCTGGAGAACTCATCCAGACCCACCAGCACCATCTGGGTCAGCATGATGGCCCGAGGTGGACAGGTCAGTTGTGCATGCAGATTGATGTCTGATCGTTTGTGGACTTGCTGTCAGTGGAAATGGAAGCCACCTCATTTACTGTTCATTCTCTGAGTCTTATGTTAATGTCTTTTTTCCTTGCCTAGGGAGTAAAGAAAAGCGCCATCGGCCAGAGGATTGTCTCCACTCTGCCGTATATTCGGCAGGAAGTACCCATCATCATTGTTTTCCGAGCTTTGGGATTTGTGTCGGATAGAGACATCCTGGAACACATCATCTATGATTTTGATGATCCTGAGATGATGGAGATGGTACATTTGCTTCTTGTGATGAGTTAGGAAAAGTGTCCTTGGACTAATAGTTTCAATTAAGAATAGGCCTGTCATGATTATTATATACTAACCATGATTATTTGAGAGAGCTGTAATTAGTGATGTCAAAAATACAGGTACTTCTGTACCAAGTCCGCACTAAAATAAAAAAAGATGTAATGATACCGGCGTTTCTGCAGTACCGGTAGTACTGAGCGCCGACTCAATTCAGTCCCTGCACGCAGTCTGACTGACACACGACTGCTTTCAAATGCTCATTTTGAGCACATGCTCTGTTACTCCTTACACTGAAATGGACAGTTAATAAAATTGTGATATGTCTTATTGTGATTATTAAAACACAAAAGGATGCGATTTAATAAATATACAGTCTGCATGCTTCAAAGTGAATGCGTGAAGCTACTCATACGCTGAAAACACCACATTTCTTGAGCATCGCATGCTGTCCATGTTCTAGTAAATGATGGAAGAGAACACACAATAACTGTGAAGCACGCAAAATCAGAGGAATAGTTCACCCAAAAATACAGATTTTCTCATCATTGATTCACCTTTAAGCCATCCCAGATTTGAATGACTTTCCTTCTTCTGGAGAACTGAAATGAAAAATTTTATAAGGACATTCCAGCTATATAAATCGATAATTAAAACTTTATGAACTTTATTAACTAAAAAAATGCTTCCTGATGGCACCTGTATACTTGCATTGTATGGGCATACAGAGCTGAAATGTGCTTATAAAAATCTTAATTTCAGTTCTGCTGAAGAAGGAAAGTCATACACATCTGGGATGGCTTAAAGGTGAGTCAATCATGAGGGAGTTTTCATTTTTGGGTGAACTATTCCTTTAAATTGCAGCCGTTTGCACTTTAATAATCGTACTGGGCCATATAATCAACGTGTTTTCCGGAGGTGTGAAACAAACATCAGCAAAGCCAAAACGATAAACCTTCACGCCAAAATAAAAGCTTGACGCATTAAAGAAATCACGACAGAAGTATATTATAGTGATACAGTAATATTTTCTGTAGGAATAGTAAAATAAAATTAATAATTATTGAATTTAAGCAATTTCTCACAATTTTGTTTAAAAAAATTCAATTGATTAGACACCATTTTGGTGCAGAAATTAAATTAAACTTTTAAACATGAAAACACAGAATTTGTTGTGCGTGGGTGAAATTTTGAAAATATAAATAAAACTGATTTTATAAGGTCCTACTTGAAAAGAAAACTTGAAGCAGTGTTTACTTAAAGGGATAGTTCACCCAAAAATGGAAATTCTCTCATCATTTACTCACCTCATGCCATCCCAGATGTGTATGACTTTCTTTCTTCTGCTGAACACAAATTTAGATTTATTTATATATATATATATATATATATATATATAATATTTCAGCTCTGTAGGTCCATAAAACATAAAAACTAATTTAAAGGCAATATAAAAGTAATCCCTAAAGTGGTTGAATCCATATCTTCAGAAGTGATATTATAGGTGTGGGTGAGAAACAGATCAATATTTAAGTCCATTTTTGCTAGAAATTCTTCTTCCTGCTCATGCATATGCATGAAGAATGTGATTCACCAGAAGAATAATGTGAAAGTTAAAGTGGAGATTGTCAGAGCAGGGAGGAGAATTTATAGTAAAAATTGACTAAAATATTGTAAAGGTTTTGGATGTTAGGGAGGACACGAAGACGAGTTGCTCTTCTCAGGTAAGGGCTTTAATGGCCACACAGCAGTGCTCACAGCTTACAATCGACAGGAATCACTCAGCTAACATAAACTTCCTAACAACATACAGTTCTCGTATTTCACAGCATACTTCAACACTGGACTGATGTGTGACACACTCACTGCTGGTGGTGTGGGACTTTTATCCGCTCTCCCCGTGCTCACTGAAATCAGAGACAGGTGTTCTCTCCGGACGGGCACTTGACCACACCCCCACAGTTAATCTGTTTCTCAACCACATCTATCAAATCACTTCTGAAGACATTGATTTAACCATTGGAGTCGTGTAGAATACTTTTATTCTGACCTATGTGATTTTTGGAGCTTCAAAATGTTGGCACACATTCACTTGCATTGTATAGGTCTACAGAGCTCCGATATTCTTTTAAAAAATCTTAATTTGTGTTCTGCTGAAGAAAGAGATGTCATACACATCCGGAATGGCATGAGTATGAGTAAATCTTGAGAGAATTTTCTTTTTTGGGTGAACTATCCCTTTAATTGAGAAACTCAAGGAAACATGCTATTGTTTTAATTTATGATTAACATGAATACATAAAAATTTGTTAAATAGGCTAAAGGATATATAACATTACTACTTTTTTTGTGGTATTGAAATTGGTATTGAGAATTGTGAAATTTTACTGGTATTTTATATACATTTTGGTATCCATTTGTGACAGCTCTAGTCGTTTAATTTGCGATTTAACTCGAGAGTAAAAGTAATCTTTGTCCAGAAGATTGCTTCATTGATATAGACTCTCTTCTCCCCAGGTAAAGCCATCTTTGGATGAGGCCTTTGTGATTCAGGAACAGAATGTGGCTCTGAACTTCATCGGCTCCAGAGGGGCCAAACCTGGTGTTACCAAAGAGAGGAGAATTAAATATGCTAAAGAGGTTCTGCAGAAGGAGGTGCTGCCACATGTTGGTGTATCAGATTTCTGCGAGACAAAGAAGGCATATTTCCTTGGGTAAAAAGCATTTGTTTATTCCTAAGCTGTAACTTTGTAAGATTTTAAGTATAGGGAGTAATGTACACTGTATTTTATTGTTCTCTTTTTCTTTAGTTATATGGTTCACAGATTGCTATTGGCTGCCTTGGGCAGACGAGAGCTAGATGACAGAGATCACTATGGCAACAAACGGCTTGATCTTGCTGGGCCACTGCTTGCGTTCCTTTTCCGAGGGTAAGACCACTATAATTAAACACCTTTCATAAAAGCATAAATCTAATAAATAAGGGATTATGTACTGTCATTCACTCATTAGCACAAAATAAACCCCAACACAAAGCTTTGTGGGTACTTACCAAATAAATAAATTGAACAGACATGAAATATTGGTTTGAGTTTTTATTGAAGTTTATTTAAATAATTTTATTAGGCAAGGAAGAGAGACTGTGGAGTGTTACAAAATACTAGCACAGCTACCTGTATGTAGGAAATCAGTTGTGTGGGACAACGGTTGATTTGTGATCAAATATAATTTATTATTCCAGATAAAATTATCCTTGAAAACAATTAATGTTTTTCTAACAGAGCCTGTTTTAAGTCTGGATGCCTCTCTTGTTCCCAGAATGTTCAAGAACCTGCTGAAGGAAATCAGAATATATGCTCAGAAGTTTATTGACAGGGGGAAGGACTTTAATCTAGAGCTGGCCATTAAGACTCGCATTATTTCTGATGGGCTCAAGTACTCTCTGGCTACAGGCAACTGGGGGGATGTGAAGAAAGCCCATCAGGCCAGAGCAGGTGTATCTCAGGTAAGGTCTGCTTTCTGCATAATTTTTTTTGATATCTTAGTTTTCAGAAGTACCTTACTTTGCTTTATTTTGTCCAAATGTATATGTACAAGATTTTCTATTTTTTTGGTCCCAAGCATACTCTGCTTGCAGTTCCTCCAAATTAAGCTCAATCGATAGAATTTGTAGTATAATATTTAATGCCAAAGAAAATAATTTTGACTTGTCCCTTGCTTGTTTAAAAACAAAAATGCAAAAATCACAGTTTTGAAGCTCCGTCCCCCAGACTCTGAATTAACAGGGAGTAATTCACTGATGCCTCATGACCATTTCCAATGACAGTAATACAAAGCCGATTTAGTGGGCTGTGTGCTTACCCCCAAAAATTGTACAGAGCAGGTGGCGCAGCTGTAAATACCTAAAGAACTGAGATCTGGGAATCCTAAAATTAACCGTATGTTCAAAAGATCTCAACACTCCACTCTCATATAGGTCACCGAGCGTATTAACCCCCCTCACAATCCACTCTCACCAGCAGAAAGGGGACTTATTAATCCATAATTGTGGGTTCAGTCATATGCTTGAGGCAACATTTAAATAAATGTCTGAATTAAACACTCTGAACACTTTTGTCCATACAGAGTGCAAATCCTTTTAACAAAATAAGTCTATTTTTAAAAATGTGGCGTAGTTTTATTCATAAAAGCCAGGAAGTGCAGTCAAATTTGGTGCCGTCTTGAAAGGCGGAGCCTTAATTTTACTCTGTATACCGGCAGCGATTTTACAGAGAAAAAAGCTTGTGGAACCTCATTTTTTGTTAGAAACATAACTTCTTTAGACTTGTGGCTTTGAGAACATTGTATTTCTGGGTTGTCTTGGCATGTTTATTATTGTTTTTTTAGATTATAAAAACATGTTCAGCACAAAATATTTATTTTACTATAAACTTCACCTTCTCTTACTTTTAAAAAATTACAACATATATTAATTCTGAAACTTGGGAAATAAAGCCCAAAGTGTCTTTCAAAAGATACTGCAACTGTGTTCAAACTCCAAAGGGTTCAGAAAATACAACCATTTAAGTTCAGGTATGTCATTTTCATGGTTTGTGAAAAGGGGGTGCGTATCAACAGGTTAATAACAATGTAAATATTAATAATAATAATAATAATAATAACAGTAAATATTTAACCACCAGCAGATTTCACTGAGGGAATGTTAGAAAAAACTCTCTGCTTTATATATATCTATCCAAAAGTTTCCCTGCTTTGTCCTCCGACTCATAGTATGACTGTCTTGCCATGAATAGCCACAACTCCACCTTCCTCGACAAAATAGTATTATATCTGTATTTCAATCGGGTCAGTTCTCTGAGGCCATCAGGTGGACATCAGACAACATTCGGTGCTTCAGCTCTGTCTCTGCACTTTTAATATTCTCTTCCAACTTACTGTATGATCCTGCCCCTAAGAACCGCCTTAAGTGCCTCCCAAGCCACACCGACAGAGGACACTGAGGACCAGTTGGTCTCCATATAGACATTGATTTCAGCCTATAGCATTTGTTAGAATTCAGGATTTTGCAAAAGGAATACAAGCGCAAACTATATGAATTTTTTTCTCTGTATGTGGCAAAACCTCTAAACTCACCAGGGCATGATCTGAGAATAAATGTTTCCAACTACGCAATCAACAGCCGATGAATTGAGGGACTTAGATATAAAATAATAATAATAATAATAATAATAATAAAAAAATCGAATCTAGTATAAATCTTATGGACTGATGAAAAACATTTATAGTCCCTACCAGATGGGTTAAAAAGTCTCCAAATATCTGTAAGACCAAGATTTATACACATCCTATGAAGCGTCAATGTTGCTCTAGGGCAGGGGTCGGGAACCTTTTTTCAATAAGGAGCCAATTTTTAAAATTTTTGGTTGATTTTATTTTTTCGACAGAGCCATACCACAAATGAATAATTTACTATTTTCAAACACAAAAGTTTTTCAATATAATAAAATGTTTATATTGCTCATAGATTACTCAAAAACAAACAAATATGCAAAAATTAATAGGTAACATGTTGCAATATGGAATTGAGTACACGTGTTTGTGCGGGTCTCCATAAAATGACTTAATTTTACAGTTCGCTTTTGGGCTGAGTAATATGTAAAAAATATTTGAATGATAATCGCATTTAAAATATCACGATATCCAATTATATGGTGAATATTTTTGCTTGATTGATTTTTCTTAAAAATTGTAGCTATATGACAAATTCGGAAGAAAGCTAACCTAACCCTGACTTCAAGCTTTGCAATCGCACCCACACTTTCTGTTGGAAAATTATCTGTAGAAAGTTTTAAACGTTCATGTGTTTGTGAATGGTGAGACACCCAGCGAGCCACTTAATTTTTTAACAAAGAGCCATAGGTTCCCGACCCCTGCTCTAGGGGGCTTGTGCACTTTTGCTTCACCATGATCAAGAACTGAGTCCATCAATAAATTAAAGTCTCCTCCCAATATTATATCATGAGGGGTGCCAGCAGCTTGCAACATCCCTTCAAGATCTATAAAAAAGCCCTGATCATCAACATTAGGTGTGTAAATATTAGCCAAAAAAAGACTTCTCCTGAATTTCTGCTAAAACATCAATGACTATTCCTAATTTATCTTTAATCTGTTTGAGAGATTTGAATTGTAGATGCTTACTTATCAGTGTATTGACTCCCCTGCTCTTACTTGAGCTAGCACTAAAAAAATATGTCCACCCCATATCTTCCCAAATGTTTCAACTTCCTGCGGGGAAAGATACGTTTCTTGAAGAAACACTATCATATTTCTTATGTTTAAGAAAATGAATATCTTTCCTTCTTTTTATAGGGTGCCCCAACCCATTCACATTCTACGTGGAGAGAGAAAATCCACTCATATTAACTTTTGACACATTTTGAAATAAATTGTGTGTCAAAAATATAATTATAAAGACCACATTCCAACATTAGTGCAACAATCAAACCCCCAAACTTTCCCTTGGACCAAACAAACAGAAAAAATTAAAATGTGAGCATTGACCCACAGCGCCAACCGGCGTCCATCCCTCCAAACTCAAACAGTCCATGTATGCCTACGAGAGACCCCACGACAACTTTGCTGTCGGATTGCTCAATTCTGGTGCTTCAATACAAATTTTCTAAAACAGAATTACACATAATATATAAATAATCTATAAAACAAACTCCAGGCAATAGGCAGAATAAAAATAAAGAACTTGTAGATTCATCCACTTAACTGTCCCGAAGGGGTGTTCCTCCACAAAGCAGTCTCCAGCAGCTAGGCTGAACCTGCACAAAAAGAAACAAAAAAAGTGCTCGGTTTCCTCGAACAGTCAAGTGAATGTTCAGTGAGCCTGTCCACTTGTCAGCCACGTGAGAACCACAAAATAACTTACTCCATTGACTTTATGAAGAACAATGTTTGCTGTGGGTATGTGAATGTTTTATGGCCATCCTTGGTATCTATTCTCAATTTGGCTGGGAACATCAGTGCAAATGCAAACTTCCGTTGATGTAAGAGTTTCTTGCATTCCTTGAATCGATCAAGTTTTTGTCTTGTCGAATTCAGCTTCAGTAAATGTTATTTCCCAATGCTACAGTGAGGAAAATAAGTATTTGAACACCCTGCTATTTTGCAAGTTCTCCCACTTAGAAATCATGGAGGGGTCTGAAATTGTCATCGTAGGTGCATGTCCACTGTGAGAGACATAATCTAAAAAAAAAAAATCCAGAAATCACAATGTATGATTTTTTTTAACTATTTATTTGTATGATACAGCTGCAAATAAGTATTTGAACACCTGTCTATCAGCTAGAATTCTGACCCTCAAAGACCTGATAGTCTGCCTTTAAAATGTCCACCTCCACTCCATTTATTATCCTAAATTAGATGCACCTGTTTGAGGTCGTTAGCTGCATAAAGACACCTGTCCACCCCATACAATCAGTAAGAATCCAACTACTAACATGGCCAAGACCAAAGAGCTGTCCAAAGACACTAGAGACAAAATTGTACACCTCCACAAGGCTGGAAAGAGCTACGGGGAAATTGCCAAGCAGCTTGGTGAAAAAAGGTCCACTGTTGGAGCAATCATTAGAAAATGGAAGAAGCTAAACATGACTGTCAATCTCCCTCGGACTGGGGCTCCATGCAAGATCTCACCTCGTGGGGTCTCAATGATCCTAAGAAAGGTGAGAAATCAGCCCAGAACTACACGGGAGGAGCTGGTCAATGACCTGAAAAGAGCTGGGACCACCGTTTCCAAGGTTACTGTTGGTAATACACTAAGACGTCATGGTTTGAAATCATGCATGGCACGGAAGGTTCCCCTGCTTAAACCAGCACATGTCAAGGCCCGTCTTAAGTTTGCCAATGACCATTTGGATGATCCAGAGGAGTCATGGGAGAAAGTCATGTGGTCAGATGAGACCAAAATAGAACTTTTTGGTCATAAATTCCACTAACCGTGTTTGGAGGAAGAAGAATGATGAGTACCATCCCAAGAACACCATCCCTACTGTGAAGCATGGGGGTGGTAGCATCATGCTTTGGGGGTGTTTTTCTGCACATGGGACAGGGCGACTGCACTGTATTAAGGAGAGGATGACCGGGGCCATGTATTGCGAGATTTTGGGGAACAACCTCCTTCCCTCAGTTAGAGCATTGAAGATGGGTCGAGGCTGGGTCTTCCAACATGACAATGACCCGAAGCACACAGCCAGGATAACCAAGGAGTGGCTCTGTAAGAAGCATATCAAGGTTCTGGCATGGCCTAGCCAGTCTCCAGACCTAAACCCAATAGAGAATCTTTGGAGGGAGCTCAAACTCAGTGTTTCTCAGCGACAGCCCAGAAACCTGACTGATCTAGAGAAGATCTGTGTGGAGGAGTGGGCCAAAATCCCTCCTGCAGTGTGTGCAAACCTGGTGAAAAACTACAGGAAACGTTTGACCTCTGTAATTGCAAACAAAGGCTACTGTACCAAATATTAACATTGATTTTCTCAGGTGTTCAAATACTTATTTGCAGCTGTATCATACAAATAAATAGTTAAAAAATCATACATTGTGATTTCTGGATTTTTTTTTTTTAGATTATGTCTCTCACAGTGGACATGCACCTACGATGACAATTTCAGACCCCTCCATGATTTCTAAGTGGGAGAACTTGCAAAATAGCAGGGTGTTCAAATACTTATTTTCCTCACTGTATAATGCCAGACTACGTTGAACAAGGCCAAATGACAGTGAATTTGAAAGCTCGCAAATAAGACTTCTGATTTAAATGTTGGCTAATGTTAATATATCAATGCCACAAAAACGTATCGATAAAGTAACATGCTGATCAATAATCAATATATCTATATTTTGTGACATGCCTACTTGCAATGGAAGTGAAAGAGGCCAGTTAATAAACATTAAAAACCCACTATTTCAAAAGTATTGCCACAAGATTATAAACAGTAATGAATAGTAACATGATTGAGCTTAACTTGTATTGAAACCGGAACATTCCTTATATGTAATTGCAAGGTACTTGATTTCTAACGTTGACATTGTTCTTATACAGGTGTTGAACAGGTTGACCTTTGCCTCCACTCTTTCCCACCTGCGTCGTGTAAACTCCCCTATAGGACGAGATGGCAAGCTAGCCAAACCCAGGCAGCTGCATAACACACTGTGGGGTATGGTCTGCCCTGCCGAGACCCCGGAGGTAGGACCCTTAAATATACCACAGACAACTCAAAATTCAGGCTATATACAAAATTTCAGTTGTGTTAGAGAGATGGTAAATAATGTTTTGTTCCAGGGTCATGCTGTAGGTTTAGTGAAGAATCTAGCTCTCATGGCCTACATCTCTGTGGGATCTCAGCCCTCCCCCATCCTGGAGTTCTTGGAGGAATGGAGTATGGAGAACCTAGAGGAGATCTCACCTGCTGCCATTGCAGAGTGAGTGTCATCCTGATCTATTGGGGGCAACACCAGATTGACAATTCAACCAACTTCACTAGTACAACATTTCTGTGGTTGCACAATTCTGTTTGTTTATATTTTATTTATTTCGGTGGAAACTAGGAACTAATGCCATGTGAATGTGTGTGTTTCCCCTAGTGCAACAAAGATCTTTGTGAATGGCTGTTGGGTGGGTATTCATAAGGATCCTGAGCAACTGATGAACACACTGAGAAAACTAAGGAGACAGATGGACATCATTGTGTCTGAGGTGTGGCATCATAACTGACTTAAACTAACTCTTGCGTCACTTGCAGTTATTAGTGTACTCGGCAGAGTTGTGATAGTGTTTTCACTGTGGCCCAGGTGTCGATGATCAGAGATATTCGTGAGAGGGAGATTAGGATCTACACAGACGCTGGCAGGATCTGTCGCCCACTGCTCATTGTAGAGAAACAGAAGCTGCTGCTGAAGAGACGACACATTGACCAGCTGAAGGAGAGGGAGTATAACAACTACAGGTACATTCATGCATAAAGAATATTATTTCAAGATGATTACGTACCATTATTGTTTTACTTCCTGTTTTCTTACCATTTTAATAGAGTATCCATCTCTTATGCAGTTGGCAGGACCTAGTAGCCAGTGGTGTGGTAGAATATATCGACACGCTAGAGGAGGAGACTGTGATGTTGGCCATGACCCCCGATGACCTTCAGGAGAAGGGTGTGGCTTATTGCTCCACTTATACACATTGTGAGATCCACCCATCCATGATCCTTGGCGTCTGTGCCTCCATTATTCCCTTCCCTGATCACAACCAGGTACTCCCCATGTGGATCAATACAATATTTATTTTACTTTATTTTTACTGCTTTACTTGCATCTAATTAAATCTAATCTACATTAATACATTTTGACATGTATTTTTATTTCAAAATACATAGGTTTCTCTATTTTTTTCAAATAAAACCACTTGTAATGACAGAAACTATGTGTTGTTGGATATATTAGTTCTGAAATGTAATCTGTTACTGATTACACAGCAGTCTTTAAGATTAAACATGCTTAAATATATGTAACCTAGCTTCATTACTTTTGAATTACGTATTGCATGTTTTGCAGTGTAAAATTGTTTTTTCATGTTCTTTATTTATGTAATCTGATTATGTAATCCATATGGCATGTAGTCCATTAATACCCAAGTCTGTTATGTTGTAAAATTATTGCCTTTTCCAATCCACAGTCTCCCAGAAACACATACCAATCTGCTATGGGTAAACAAGCTATGGGAGTTTACATTACCAACTTCCATGTGCGTATGGATACTCTGGCTCACGTGCTCTACTATCCCCAAAAACCCTTAGTTACCACCCGCTCCATGGAGTACCTGCGCTTCAGAGAGCTGCCAGCAGGTAGTGCTGCCACTGAATCTATTCCTTAAACGGATATACACAGACGTGGTACTACTTGATGATTACAGTTCAAAAAACTTATTTTAGCTCCCTTTTCATGGAGAGTGAACTCTTGAGCAATGCATGCATAAACTAGTAAACCATAAACATGGCATTAAAATGGTTTTGGACTGCATAAATGGAACCTTAGTTTGAAGATGGTAACTTGAATATTTTCTCTTAAGGCATCAATTCTATTGTGGCTATTGCATCATATACTGGATACAACCAGGAAGACTCTGTCATCATGAACCGCTCAGCGGTGGATCGTGGATTCTTCAGGTATCTGTTCCTCTGTATAGATTTCAACTGGAGTAGATTGAATCTGAATCTATGTTTAAAAATGGCCTACAGTTGAAGACAGAAGTTTACATCATTAAAACTCATTTAACTACTCCAGAGATTTCATATTTGCAAACTATAGTTTTGGCAAGTTGTTTAGGACATCATCTTTGTGCATGACGTGATACATTTTTCCAACAATTTTTTACAGACAGATTGTTTCACTTTTATTTGACTATATCACAATTCCAGTGGGTCAGCAACTTGGAAAATTCCAGATAATGTCAAGCCTTTAGACAATTAGCTTCTGTTAGGAATTGTACTGAAATGGAGGTGTAACTGTGAATGTATTTTGAGACCTATCTTCAAACTCTGTATTACTTTTCTTGACATCATGGCAAAATCAAAAGAAAGACATCAGAAAAATTGTGGACCTCCACATGTCTGGTTCTTCCTTGGGAGCAATTTCCACAAACGTTTCACGTATCACGTTCATCTGTACAAACAATAATACGCAAATATAAACACCACGGGACCACACAGCCTTCATACTGCTCAGGAAGGAGATGCATTCTGTCTCCTAGAGATGAATGTAGTTTGGTGTGAAACGTGCAAATCAATCCAAGAACAACCACAAAGGACCTTGTGAAGATGTTGGAGGAAACAGGTAAACGAGTATATATATATCCATAGTAAAACGAGTCCTATATCGACATAACCTGAAAGGCTGCTCAGCAAGGAATAAGCCACTGCTCCAAAACCGCCATAAAAAAGCCAGACTCCAGTTTGCAAGTGCACATGGAGACAAAGATCTTACTTTTTGGAGAAATGTCCTCTGATCTGATGAAACAAAAATTCAACTGTTTGGCCATAATGACCATCGTTATGTTTGGAGTAACAAGGGTGAGGCATGAAAGCCTAAGAACACCATCCCAGCCGTGAAACATTGGGGTGGCAGCATCATGTTGTGGGGGTGCTTTGGACTGGTGCACTTAACAAAATAGATGGCATCATGAGGAAGGAAAATGATGTGGATATATTGAAGCAACATCTAAAGACATCAGCCATTACGTTAAAGCTCAGTCTCAAATGGGTCTTCCAAATGGACAATGACCTCAAGTATACCTCAAGTTGTGAGAAAATGGCTTAAGAACAACAAAGTCAAGGTATTGGAGTGGCCATCACAAAGCCCTGACCTCAATCTGATAGAAAATTTGTGGGCAGAACTGAAAATGTATGTGCAAGCAAGGAGGCTCTACAAACCTGACTCAGTTACACCAGTTCTGTCTGGAGGAATGGGCCAAAATTCCAGCAACTATCCTTAGGAAGGCTATCCTAAACATTTGACCCAAGTTAAACAATTTAAAGGCAATGCTACCAAATACTAACAAAGTTTATGGAAACTTCTGACCCACTGGGAATGTGATGAAAGAAATAAAAGCTGGAATAAATAATTCTCTACTATTATTCTGACATTTCACATTCTTAAAATAGTGATCCTAACTGATCAAAGACAGGGAATGTTTTCTACAATTAAATGTCAGGAATTGTTAACTGAGTTTAAATGTATTTGGCTAAAGTGTATGTAAAGTTCTGACTTTTCGTGTTTTGATTGAAATGTTTCTGATTTCAGATCAGTGTTCTACCGCTCTTACAAGGAACAAGAATCAAAAAAAGGCTTTGACCAGGAAGAGATCTTCGAGAAACCCACCCGAGAGACCTGTCAAGGTGTCTGTCCTAAACTATGTTCAGGATGGAATGCAAATGTATTACTTGCTGCATGCTGTGGAATATATACTCTACTCTCTACGCTCGCTGACAGTGGAATATTGTGCAAAGTGACAATATTATAGTTGAAAATGAAATTCAAGTCGTTCAATTTCAAGAAAATGCCTTGTTGTGCAAGTATATAATCTCAGAGAAAGTGCTCTATCGCATTGCGCTTGGTCAAACTTCAGCAGTTAAGCACTTTGTAGAGTTTATCAGTTAGGTTAAGTATGCTTATCTTTCCTTTTTTTCCATCTTTTTTTTAAGGTATGCGACATGCCATCTATGACAAGTTGGATGATGATGGATTGATTGCTCCTGGTGTGCGTGTATCTGGTGAGGACGTCATTATTGGCAAAACGGTAACGCTTCCTGAGAACGACGATGAGCTGGATAGCACTAACCGCCGCTACACTAAGAGAGACTGCAGCACTTTCCTACGTACAAGTGAAACCGGCATCGTGGACCAAGTCATGGTCACACTTAACCAAGATGGCTACAAGTTCTGCAAAATCAGAGTGTGTATTCTTTAAACTCTGAATGTTGTTTTCTTCACAAAGGAATAGTTCACCCAAAAATGTTTTGTCATCATTTTCTCACACTCTTGCCATCCCATATGTGTAGAACCTCATTCATACTGGGCTCTGATTCCGGAATATTGGCGGGATGAATGCCTGGGAAACTTCTGTGTGATGCAAGCCGGTGCCGTAATGCCCAAAATTTTTTTCCTGGGTTCAGACCCTAGTAACATTGCCAGGGGGTCAATCCCGGGACGTGTCTGTTAGTCCTTTTTCCGATGGTTCTCGTGCTGAGCCTGTGCTCCGCTGGTTCAAGTTTGGGGGTATCTGGAGCCTATCGTAAACCAGCAGCGCTTTTCCACCGGCTGAATGGTGACTTAACGGGTTAATGTCTACATTATAGTTTCATTGACTACCTCAAACATGGCATGTCACAGTGTGTTTGTATACAGATTTTTCTCTTGGTTTTTAGGACATATTTAAACATACGGATCAATGTAATCAATCATTATTACATTGACAATCTTGTTGAGCTTAGACAATACTACGCTAAAGAGGAAGGTTTATGTAATTAAATTATATTATATGGCTTAACATGCTCAGTTCTGTAAACCTTTACAGTGGAATCATTATTAACATTGGTATAGCAGAAGGTTGTATTTGGATTTTTGCCATAGTGTGTAATATTATTGATTGAGAATCCCACCGTTGTTCTTAACAGATAGAAGTGATCTTCCAAATATAGTAAGTAGCTGGTCAACAATCCCCTTAAAGAACAAAACGATGACAAAAGTGTAAGAAAAGCTAACAAATTTGGCAAATATAATAACTTACTGAGATCAGCTGTAGAGGACACCGGTGATTCACTGTATATCACAAGTGTTACTGGCTGAATTCAATGCCCCGTTTAGTTAGCAGGCTGGTCCAAAAAATTGTTCCACTGTTGCTTTTGCCCTTCTTATGGTCCCTGTACTCCCTTAAGTGTTTTTTAATTTGTTTATGATTTGGTCAATTGTCCGATTGAAGGTGGCGTGCATCATTGTGTACTAGTATTTTTTCCCTTTGCGATCTCTCAAGTTTATCTCAGATCTTCGTAAATACCATATCGCAAGTTGAGCACTCGTTTCATCATGTTACCTTAGTGCTTTTGTTGTCTGATAATTTTGTGGTTATTTTATTGTTGTTCTAGATCGAAGAAGTACTCCTTGCTGTAGACGGTAGCTACTGTTGTTTTTTGGGAAAACTTTACCATGGTGACGAATCATTATCCCGCTCTCCATCCCTTGACATAATTGGTTTCTGCATAAAGACCAGCAAGCTTTTGGGGGCGGTGCAGAACCAGGTGTTCAGCCCCAGAACGGCCTTTTCTGTGGTGTAAATGCGCAGACGGGGTCGAGAATTTACACCGGCCCTGGAACCTGCACCCGAACTATGTCTGTGTAAAAGGGATATGTGTGAACAAAAGCAAAGCCCATACTGTGAATGGTGTGTCGTAGTGATGATGTATTTACCCATTCGAAGGCGAAAGTTTGTGTGCATAATAGAGATTCAACAGTTTCACGGAGTACCACCGTTTAAAAACTTTAAAAAAAACGGCATTGTGTGAAGAAAGCCATACACATCTGGGATGGCATGAGCGTAAGTAATTGATGAGAGATTTAATTTTTGTGTGATGTAACCCTTTAAGTTGGTCTTGAAAGTTCGGCTTGGGGCAAAAATGCCCCAGAAATTCTTTTTAAATTATACTTTTTTTTTGTGTTAGTATCGTCTGATATATTTGCTAAGATTTTATGTAAGCCTAATGCACATTATTACAAAATATAAGTTTATACTGATTTATTTTATAGGCATTAGTCTTACTGAATTAATTTGACATTTTTATTATTGATTAAACTACTTAAAGGTTTTTTTATATAAATGCCCTAATAAAAGCTAGATCCAGGGAGAAACAAACAATTTATCATAAAAAAAAAAGTACACTGACACCGCTTCTGTGGAACATGAAATGAGAATGAAGAATGTACTGGCTTCTCTTTTCTATATAATGAAAGGGAATGGGAACATAGGATGTCAAACTCCAAAATTACAAAATATAAGTCTTCTATAGCCATACAATATCAACAAAGTCACTATGGGAAAATGCCATTGGTTCTCTTTTTTTTATTTTTTAGCTCGAGCCCGCATTCACTTTTATTGTTTAGTAAAGAGTGGCCAGTATATTCTTCAACCTTTCTCATTTTGTGTTCCATCCAAACAGTTAACCATACAGGTTTGGAACGACATGAGAGCAGTTTCAGTTGAAGTCAGAAGTTTACATACACTTAGGTTGTCATTAAAACAAATTTTTTAACCACTCCACATATTTCATATTAGCAAACAATAGTTTTGTCAAGTCGTTTAGGACATCTACTTTGTGCGTGACATAAGTAGTTTTTCCAACAATTGTTTACAGACAGATTGTTTCACTTTTAATTGACTATCACAATTCCAGTGGGTCAGACGTTTACATACACTAAGTTTACTGTGACTTTAAGCAGCTTAGAAAATTATGTCAAGCCTTTAGGCAATTAACCAATTAGCTTCTGATAGGGTAATTGGAGTCAATTGTAGGTGTCCTGTGGATGTATTTTAAGACCTGCCTTAAGACCCGGTGCTTCTTTGCTTGAAATCATGGGAAAATCAAAAGAAATCAGCCAAGACATCAGGCAAAAAAATGTTTGGACCTCAACAAGTCTGGTTCATCCTTGGGATGATTTACAATTTCCAAATGCCTGAAGGTATCCCATTCATCAGTACAAACAATTGTATGCAAGTATAAACATCATGGGACCACACAGCCATCATACCACTCTGGACATAGATGCATTCTGTCTCCTAGAGATGAATGTAGTTTGGTGCGAAAAGTGCAAATCAATCCCAGAACAACAGCAAAGGACCTTGTGAAGATGCTGGAGGAAAGTATCTATATCCACAGAAAGACGAGTCCTAAATCGACATAACCCGAAAGGCTGCTCCGCAAGGAAGAAGTCACTGCTCCAAAACCACCATAAAAAGCCAGACTACAGTTTGCAAGTGCAAACAAACAAATTGGGAACCAAAGATCTTACTTTATGAAGAAATGTCCTCTGATCTGATGTAACAAAAATTGAACTGTTTGGCCATAATGACCATTGTTATGTTTGGAGGAAAAAGGGTGAGGCTTGCTAGCCAAAGAACACCATCCCAACCTTGAAGCATTGGGGTAGCAGCATCATGTCTTGGGGGTGCTTTACAAAATTGATGGAATCATGAGGAAGGAAAATGATGTGGATATATTGAAGCAACATATCAAGACATCAGCCAGGAAGTTGAGGCTCAGTCGCAAATGGGTCTTCAAATGGACAATGACCCCAAGCATACCTCCAAAGTTGTGGCAAAATGGCTTAAGAACAACAAAGTCAAGGTATTGTAGTGACCATCACAAAGCCCAGACCTCAATCTGATTTTTGTCAGGTACTGAAATTTGAAAATGTGTGTGCGAGCTAGGAGGCTCAACAACCCTGACTCAGTTACACCAGTTCTGTCATGAGGAATGGGACAAAATTCCAGCAACTTATTGTGAGAAGCTTGTGGAAGGCTACCCAAAATGTTTGACCCAAGTTAAAGAATTTAAAGGCAATGCTACCAAATACTGACAAAGTGTTTGTAAACTTCTGACCCACTGTGAATGTGATGAAAGAAATAAAAGCTGAAATAAATCATTCTCTCTACTATTATTCTGACATTTCACATTCTTAAAATAGTGATCCTAACTGATCTAAGACTTGGAATGTTTGACACGATTAAGTGTCAGAAATTGTGAAACACTGAATGTATTTGGCTAAGGTGTATGTAAACTTCTGACTTCAACTAAAATAATTAAAAATAATAAGTAAATTATTGCAGAATTAGTATTTTTTGGTAAAAAATTCCATTGAAAATATTTATTGATCACAAATGGGGAGTAAATCAGTAGATACACATAGTTACATAATATCAGATAATATTTATTAATGTGCCATACATAAACGCATGTCATTTAAGAGTTTGGATAGTTTATGAAATTGCCAGCAATGCATTTTAGACCTTTATTCTGTGATATCTTACAGTCCAACAATATGTCATGAATGATCAGTGTCGTGTTGACTAATTTATAGATCAGAATGGACATTGATCAATTTGTTTGTAAATACACTCTGGTAGTGAAAGCATTTGTTTGTATTCTCTGCAGGTCCGTTCAGTTCGTATTCCACAAATCGGAGACAAGTTTGCCAGTCGACATGGTCAGAAGGGTACCTGCGGTATCCAGTACAGACAAGAGGTAAGAAAAAAATTAAGTTGAAAGTTATTTTCAGAGAAAATGCAAAAGAGCATTTTGAAAGGGGTTACTTTGTGCCCATTTATTACAAAATAACTGCCCGTGAACTGATTTCCGCTAAAAGGACTTTGAAGTTAAGTCACTTGCTGTAGCCTTTCCCATCTGCTCTTGTAATGCAGTCCATTTGGTGTGCAGACTAATTTTGTTTAGACTAGCTTGGAGTAGAATGTCTGTGCACAGGATGTGCCTCATAACAGTGCCTGATAGCGGAGACTCTCACGGAGAAGGCATTGTAAACACTTACGGTGTGAAATGCAGGTGCAGAGTTTGTCTGACCTGAACTGTCTATCTTCAGGACATGCCTTTTACATGTGAAGGCATCACCCCTGACATCATCATCAATCCCCACGCCATCCCATCCAGAATGACAGTCGGCCATTTGATCGAGTGTCTGCAAGGGAAGGTACTTTGTTTGTGCTTGTCCTTCCATATCATTGTTTACATTAGCAATGGATTTACTGTTGTGACATCTGTCTGTAATAGGGTGCTGCATAGTTGAATCATCTTGACATAGTAAATGAATAACAGTGCAAAACACTCAGTGTTTTCTCTTCTGTTCAGGTTTCTGCCAACAAAGGAGAGATTGGTGATGCCACACCATTCAATGATGCTGTGAACGTACAAAAAGTCTCCAACCTCCTGTCAGAATATGGTTACCATTTGAGAGGCAATGAGGTGAAGAACTTGTCCTATGTTTTATAAAACAAATTTCATGGCCTCTCCGTTTGTGCATACCTGCCAGTTTGGCATCACTATTGTAGGTGAAGCTTGTCATCGAATGGATTTCAGTTGGTAGACAGCAGCCAATAATACAAAAACAATTAACATCAAACAAAACAAAAATGATCTTCTAAGCTAGTAGAACTAACTGCCAGAATAAAAGTAATAAAATTGTCCATCATCCAAATAATTTCTGAACACTGCCCTAGTCTTCCATTTATTGGACAAACAGGCTTGCTCACAGTTAGCAAGCTTATGGGATAGGAGAAGGGATCAGGAAAAGTGGTTCAGATCTACAATGCTTAAAGGAATATTCCTGGTTCAAGTTCAATCAACAGCATTTGTGGCACAATATTGATTACCAAATTATTAAAATGTAATTGAGCCTGTTCATAAACTTTAAATTACACATTGTTTCAAAAGTATAGCCACAAGATGTAAACATTATGGTACAAATGCTTTTGATTGAGCTTAATTTGAATTGAACCTGGAACACTTCAACAATAAATTAGTATTAAACAATGATATTGAACTTGCAATACTAAATCAGTGATCATGATTGTGCTTTGTTGTAGGTTTTGTATAATGGTTTCACCGGCCGTAAGCTCACTTCTCAGATCTTCATTGGACCCACATACTACCAACGCTTGAAGCATATGGTGGACGATAAGATCCACTCCAGAGCCCGCGGGCCGGTCCAGATCCTCAACAGACAGCCCATGGAGGGCAGATCACGGTGAGACCGCACCGTTACAGGGTCTAACTGAATCAGGACAAAACCAGTATTACAAATCATATTAACTTTGAAATTTACACAATATAATGCTAGTTTGGTTGAAGGGCCAAAATGTTTATACCTTTTACACTGTAAAACCCAAAGTAGCTTTAGACGTAAATCATTAAATTCCAATTGGTAATATTTAATATAAAATAGACTTCCCATAACCGAAAGTCATTTGCTTCACCCTGTTTTCTCAATCAGTGATGGTGGGTTGCGTTTTGGAGAGATGGAACGTGACTGTCAGATTGCTCATGGTGCTGCTCAGTTCCTGAAAGAGAGGCTTTTTGAGGCTTCTGACCCATACCAGGTCCACGTCTGCAACCTGTGTGGCCTCATGGCCATCGCCAACACACGCACACACACATATGAATGCAGGGGCTGCCGCAACAAGACACAGGTGAGCATGTGCTTACGGTGGCAAGAAAAAGTATGTGAACCCTTTGGAATTAGCTGGTTTTCTGCATTAATTGTTCATAAAATATGATCTCATCTTCATTAAAGTCAACAAGTATAAACAAAGCACAGTGTGCTTAAGCTAACAACACAAAGTATTATAATAGTTCATGTCTTTATTGAACACATCCCATTAAACATGTGATGTGGAAAAAGTGAATTCCTAGGCTAATGATGATGACAAAAAAAGCTAACTAGAGTTGTTGGCAAACCTGGCAATTAATGAAGCGAGATTGGAGGTGTGGGTTAGAGATACTTTGACTTATAAAAATCACTCAAACATTTAAAGTATGCTATTCACAAACGCATCTGCTGACATGGATCATGCCTTGCAAAAAAGTGATTTCAGAAACCTACGATCAAGAATTGTTGCTTTTTTGCATAAAGCTGGAAAGGGTTACAAAGTTATCTTGAAGAGCTTAAATATTCATCTGTCCACAGTTAAACAAATTGTCTATAAAAGGAGATGATTTAGTAATGTGGCTACTCTCCATAGAAGTGGCCGTCCAGCCAAGATGGCTGAAAGGGCACACCACAGAATGCTCATTGAGGTGAAAAAGATCCTTTGAGTGACAGCTTAAGACTTGAAGAAATCATTAGAACTGGCTAACATCTCTGTTCATGAGTCTTCTATACAGAAAACAGGCATGGTGTCCATGGCAGGACACCATGAAGGAAGCCGCTGATTTGCAGCAAAAATATTGCTTCATGCCTGAATTTAGCCAAAGACCACCTGACTTCCACAGCGATACTGGGAAAATGTTTTGTGGACTGATAAAATGAAGATTTGTACTGTTGTACAATTGTACTGTACTAACTGTATATGGTTGAATGACAATAAAACCACTTGACTTGAAAAAAGGAATTGTTTGGCAAGAACACGCAGCACTACGTTTGGTGTAAAAAGGTCAAGGGTCAAGCCCCAGCACCGTCAAGATACCACTGTTGGGCCCTTGACCCTATCTGCTCCAGGGGCGCTGTTTCATGGCTGACCCTGTGCTCTGACCCCAGCCTAGTTGGGATATGCAAAAAAACTGCATTTCATTGGCTCTGTACTCTGCACAATGACAATAAAGTTGAATCTTAATCTTATAGGATAGGTAGTGTTACATAGTCATTAAAAGTTGTTAAATTACTTAAGATTACCCTCTGATGTCACAACCTCTTTTATATCCTTTAATTTGGTGTCTCAAGTGACCACTTTTCCTGCTATGCTCTCTCAGATCTCTCTGGTGAGGATGCCGTATGCCTGTAAGCTCTTATTCCAGGAGCTGATGTCTATGAGCATTGCCCCACGGATGATGACCAGCTAAATTCCCCCCACAGCTTAATCATGGGAAATAGGAACCCGAGTGGACGGGCACAGCACTTTCTGCAGTAGCTGCTGGGCCTGAGCACTTTTTACAGTTGTTTTTCATGTGCAAACTCTGCTTCAGAATAAAGTAAAATAAAGCTTTTTTAAATATTTGGCTGCAAGTTGTCAAGTGCTTTAAAAACATATTTTCATGTAATGTAATAGAAGACCACATTTTATCAAATTCTTTTGCCTTTTGCCTTTTTTTTAACAATATTAACTGAAAATGTGCTCCGTATTTAATTGACATTTTTTCACAAAGACAATACACTGCATGCCTCACAAAGTACATCTTTATTCATTAGTGATATACAAATATCAAACATTTAGAGGATAAAATTACACTCTAATGTAAAAACCAATGGGAAGGATGTCTATATTTATTTCTACAATACTATCAAAGAATTTAAAGTTTTTTTAATTAATGTCATGAGCTTAAAAATGTGGGTCATGCTAAAGAAGTAGGCAGCTGCATGTCTTTTTTTTCTTTGGCTTGCTTTCACTTGAGTAATTCGTCTACATTTAGACCCAATAGTCTTGAGGCTTTTTGTTCTGACTGAACCCCGGGGGAACAGTTTTTATGTCTTACAAATTGTGCACAAATACAGTTGACGCTTAAAATATGTTGTACATACAGCACCATAGACGTTAACCACAGGAAAAGCGAAACGTGAATGAGTACAATAATTGAATCGACAATAACTGTAAAAGAGGAGCAAAGCATGTGTGAGGTACACGGCGATACTCAAATGCTTGCATGCATACAGCTAAAATAAAAAAGATTTTCTGTGCATTGTGAAGTCTGTGAGCCTGAATGTATGAAGATATGGGTTTATGTGAATTAGTGCATGTCTCTCTGTGAAATCAAATCTTGATTGTGGTCCTGATTTGCACTTTACAATAATAATAATAAATTGCTCTGTGGGCAGACAGATTATAGAGTTAGGTATCAATATGAATAAAGAAATGGAAATGTTTGGGTCTGGATGTTAAGAGTGTGCATTAACTTCTATATAAGTGCCCATGTGTACTTTACTTTGTATAGCTCAGGCAGTTTGTGTGTGTGTGTGTGTGTGTGTGTGTGTGTGTGTGTGTGTGTAAGCAGTGATTACACAAAATGCTACATGCTTTTCCCTATGTGCAGGTGTACAGCAATGAGGATTTGTGTTTTTCCTTAATCTTCCGATACAGCAGGACTCTCCACCAGAAACCTCTTACAGCTCATCCTCTGTCACTGCATACAAACAGACAAGTGACAAAAATGACAAAGTTTGACCATTTTTCCATCATATTTATAGTTCACTGTACATACAATGAGGAGTAGGGTATTTTGTCATACAGCCAATCAGAGATAAGCATCTTAAACGTGCTGCAGCATTAAGGAGCTTCCACACGACTAACTGTTGCTAACCCCATTGACATTTAATCAATTGCAGGATGTAAATTAGAGATATCTACAATTACATTTTTACTAGTGAAAATGCGAATTCTTGATAATTGCATTTTCACTAGTGAAAACATTAATTCTTAATTTAATAATTTGATTCTTGATATCAAAAATGGAATTTCAACAGAATTTCTTACTAGTTTCTTTCCAATTTCATATATTAGCAATATGCAAACTTACTTCAAACTCATAATTTTTTATATAATTGCATTGTTACTACTTACAAGTGCAAATGTCTATTCACAATATCAACTATTGATTTACTAGTATAACAATTTTTTTTATATTTGTAATTTGGTTTTCATTGGTGTCAATGATCATTTGAGATATCTGTAAATGGACTTCAGATATCATTCAATTGAAGGGAAATTAAAGATATCATTAAAGGCTTTCTTACTAGTTACTGTAACATTATAGATAGTTGAAATGACCAAGTGAAAACAAAATTACAAATATAAATCATTTACATTTATACTAGTTTTAAATCACCACAAAATCTTTTTTTTTTTTTTTTCAGTATACAATTTAAATAAATATAGCAGAAATTATTACAAACTTTCAACATAGAAAACGTTAGTGTGAGCTTTCTACATTTGTACTTAAATTCAAACATGTAAAAATGAATGCTCTAGTTTATAAGTAAATATTATTTATGATTTTTATCTTTACAATGTGTCATCATGTATCAATTTTTAACCTTATCATATTTATTCGGAACTTGTAGTAAATTTCACAGGTAAATAAAACAAGTCAATTATACTTTTCTAAGCTGGTATTCCCAGCATGCACTGGGCTTGAATAATTAATGAGCTTGCATTATTTTACAGTTTGCAAGTTTATTTACACCATTGTTATTGTTGATTTTGCTGTTACATTTGGTGCATTCTTATTTTGTGAAGTCTAAAGTTTCTACTTAAAACGACCTGTTCATGATAAAAAAAAAATAATAACAAATGACCTTCTTATCATTAACTTAGTAATCTTGTTTTGCACACCAAGTGTTCTTGTTTCTATCACCAGTAATGCAAGATTCCCTGTTGAAGGCTACCATGTAAAAAAAGTAAAAAATGTGAAGTTGTAAAAAAATGTTAATTTAACATTTTCTGAATATACATAAAATTTGTAATTAAAGTTACTGTATTAACGGAAAACTTAAGTTAAATCTACTCACTTTAATCAATATTATGTCATGAAGTTAAGTAGATTTTACTTAAATTTATACCATTAAAATATATTCAGAGAACACTGTGCAAAAACGTGTAAATCTTACTAGTGCTGATATTTAGAATGGACTTCTGCACTCGTAACAATGTATTTATCGATATAAAAAATAAGTACTTATTACTTCGTTTTTACAAAGTACACAGCTGATACCTGCATTTCGGATTTTAACTAGTAAGAAATTAATTAAAGATGTCTGTAATTGCATTTTGAACAGGAGTAAATGAAAAATCATTGAGAAATTCTACTAGAGAAAGTGAAGTTATAGAAAATAACTGATTTTTCTATTTGAAATTCCTGTATTGATATCAAGAATGGGTATTTCCATGAGCAATGATGTCATATTTTATATCAAGAATTTATATTTTTACAAGTGCAAACCCAATTAATGAAAATGTGTATTTTTACTAGTAGTAACTCCATTGCTGATATCCAGAATTAACATTTTAACTAGTGAAAGTTGACACATGATTAATACACAATTTGGCTTGCCATAGAATGTCTGATTTAGATGTTATTGCTGGCACAGCACAATTAATGATACATCCTCTAAATTGTCTGGAAATCACTGGCATGTGGAAGGCCCTTTAAGGTGATAAACTGATAACATAAGAATCAAATAAAACATTCTCTGGAAACTTAAACAACTTGAAGATACAGAGTGTTCGAGCACATCACATTATGGAAGTAAAATGGGATGCAAACACCGTTTCATGTTGACTTTAATGTTTTACTTGGTGCTATGAAACCAAGATTAAGAACTGAGATTTGTTCCTCGCTAAGTTGTTTTATGGGCTGTGCACATGTTAACACTTGCAGTACTGTAGGCAACAGTAGAAAAGCTTGTCACAGCATTGCTCTAGCTGGTAAGAAACTGACAGTTGAAATGGATCAAGCAAACACCGCTCGACATGCTGGGACACGGTCTTTACGGCCATATGCTGCACACCAGAATCTCATACAAATAAACAAACATTCTCTACTGATGCAAGTCTCCTCTAAATATCCTGCAGCATAACAGAGGTGCAACTGGACTGATTGATTGTAGTTCAGTCATTGATGTTTCAACTGCACTCTCTCACCCTTCTTTGATGGAATGTCATTGATGGAGTCCACCACGTGGATGGTGCCTACAGCCGATGCTTCGCCCTTAATGTTGCTGGCGTGGCATTCGTAGGAACCAGCCTCGTCCTTGGAAAGAGGAGATATCTGCAACAGATGGCCATAGTTTTCACCCAATTTGTTCAGAATGTTTTGTTGAGTGTAGAGAACTCTAAACAACAAATGTAAGTTGAGATGCTGTGATAAAACATGACTGCTTCCAGAGCAGCACTGGCTTGCCAACAGTAAATGCTGGATTTGATTGGCACTGAAGCAATAAATAACATATTTACTCAGAAAACGTATAGAGTTTGGATAGTTGACGTAAACTTTTAAGCAGTTTCGGTACTGTCCTGCGGATGTGATTATGTGCTATACTTCATCTAAGACTATCTGAGCTCATCTGAATGGGAACACCATGGATCATTTGATAAGAACTAGTGAAAAAAGGTGAAAATAAATAAATAAAACCTCTATAAATATACAGTATGGAAAATTATTATTGACATGTTATACGTCAACTATCCATGTAAATTTAGATGAACACACTTACTAGCACCCAGCCAGTAACCTCGTGCTTTTCCGGGCCCCCACGGGTCTGTACAGCCAGGTTGTCTTTGTCCCCAGGGAGTGGCACACTTTTCCCCCTGCCATCGGATACCTATAAAAATCAATAAAGTTAAATCACAAAGATTTTTATTTTCTCCACTTGCAGATTTGACTCAACATAGAGTTGTCCGCTTGTTAGTGAACTTTGGTGGTGACTTTGACTTTTGTCTTTTTTCATTCAAACAGATGACTAAAGATATTTTGGTTTCTCTAAACTATAAACAGCTGAGAAACACAATGCATAGTATGCAATAAATCCATAGGGATGTCTCTAGGGATGTTAAAAGTGGTTCAGATCTACATTGCTTAAAGGTATATTCCCGGGTCCAATACAAGTTAAGCTCCATCGACAACATTTGTGGCACAATGTTGATTACCACAAAAATAATTTTCTTTTTATTTAAAATTTCTTTAAAAAAAGCAAAAAAGAGGTTCCAGTGAGGCACTTACAATGGAAGTGAATGGGGGCCAATCTGTAAACATTAAAATACTCACTGTTTCAAAAGTATAGCCACAAGACGTAAACAATATGTGTGTTAACATTATTTTATTTTGTTCACTTACAAACCTTTTCTGTATAAAGTTATAGCCAATTTTACAACTTCATTACCATGATGATGTAATGTCAACAAAGCCTAAAACCCTAAAATGACTGTAAAAATGACTGTTTAAATAACTTTACAGCTCAAATAATACACAAGTTTTAACAGTTTTAAGTGCTTTTATAAAATTATAAGCTTAATATTTCTGCCTTTAATCCCTCCAAAAATGGGCCCCATTCACTTACATTTTAAGCGCCTCACTGGAACCTCAGTTTTTGCTTTTTTTTAAAGAAAAGGAATGTCAAAATAAATGTTTGTGGTAATCAACATTATACCACAAATTCTGTCGATTGAGCTCAACTTGTGTTGAACTCGGAAGATTATCAAGGGAGAAATTCTGAAGCCAAAACTATGTAATTTCCACCATATCTTAAACATGACCTGATCATAGTTCATCCCTTAAGAAAATACTGCACACATTACATCATGTTTATATAACTCTAACAAATGTAATAGAGTTACAGCAAAAATTACATCCTAATGTACTTGGAAACTATTAGAAAAACAATTGTTTTCCCAGGGCCTTAGTTGTCCTGTATTTGAGAGCCAACTAGTGAGGGGTTAATTGTGAGGTTTTTTTTACCGGGAAATGACCATGAGTCAGTTGTATATCCAGTTTTCATCTCCACACATGACTCTCCAAATCAGTGATTACTCTAAATACTGACCAGAACCACAGCTGAACACTTTGATCTATATTTAAGGAAACGCTCCGTCTCCTGTCAGTTATACAATAGAAAAATGTAATAGCCGATGACATGTTTGATAAAATGTTTCCTGCTCCGATCCCCCCCCCTTGTTTGTAGTGCTATTGTTTCAGTCTGTTTTATTCATAGAGCTGGACATCCTTTGTCTGGAGCCATTCAGTATGCATAAAAACATCCTTGGGAAAGTATTTCTCTCCTTCCTCGGAAAGTGTGTAATTTCTTTGCCACTAGCACCACTAAACAGAAAAACATTAACTTTTTTCAAGCTGGTTTCTCGAACACTCCCTCCATCTTCCACTGGTCAGAAAACAGAAACTCACGCCATTGGTCGAGCTAATGTTGCGGAGTCAAGCAGGTTGGAATGCTCAATCAAACAGAGCAATGTTTTAAAAGCACCACAGAGTAAAATGGAGTTACTGAGTTACTTAAACTGTACCTTACTTACCTTCCTCCAGGTGAGCACAGGTGTTGGTATCCCGGTGGCTTCACAGCTTAGGAAGACCTGTGAACCAGTCACATTCCAGATCTCTCCAGGACCTGTGACAATAGCAGGTGCTGTGCAGGAAGTAAAAAAAAACGATATAGAGGTTGTATTGAAAGACTGAGGGAATAAGAGCAGGGAAGTAATTGACAGATTGGAATACAAGACAAAACAGGGGATGCGTGAGTCACTTTGTGAACATTGAGCTTATTTACTTTCTTACATTTTTGTGGTCTCACTGTGCAGATTTTAATTATTCAATGTATATTATTCTAAAGATATACAAAAAAAAAAAAAAAAAAAAAAACTAGCCTTTTGATTTATATACCTACATTTTTACAAAATTATTTTTACACGGCTTGTTGTACCGCATGAATTAAACACTAGAGGCGCTACAACAATGACTTTTATTCACTTTCACACTAATCACAAGTCAACACTTTTCACCCTGTTCCTCACACAATGCTATCTTATGACATCTGAACAGTTACTAAAGTGCATGACACTTGAGGCGATACATTTTAACATGAATATTATACAGTATAATCAACTATATTTATAAGCTTGTACAGTAGCTCTACCTCTGAAACAACTTTCTTTTCAGCTGACGAATCACCGGTTCATCTTATTTTTCAACCCGTCCTCCCATCACCCACATTTTGGCACGAAACTCCAGCGGCGAAATCCAAAAATTATCTGATGGATAATCGGTAAGTTAATTTTTGCTTATCAAATACCTTGTTTCCCTTGAAAATATGCAAGATTACATAAGCAAAATTATTTAAGAACACGTTTACTCTGACTTTAAATTCGAAATGGGAAAATGTTGTTGCTGGTAAGCCTAGTAAATGATATATCGTTTCAGAACTCCAAGCATGACCTTAAAGAGAGAGTTCACACAAATATTAAAATTCTCTCATTATTTACTCATCCTCATGCTATCTCAGATGTGTATGACTTTATTTCTTCTGCAGAACACAAAGAGTTTTAGAAGAATATTCCAGCTCTGTAGGTCCATACAATGCAAGTGAATGGTGACCAGACTTTGAAGCTCCAAAAAGCACATAAAGACCATGTCTTCAATCATGGCTTTTATGTGCAATCACTTTGGGTGAGAAATAGATGAATATTGATCTGTTTTTACCCACACTCATCATACCGCTTCTAAAGACAAATTTAACCATTGGAGTCATATGGATTACTTTTATGCTGCCTTTATATGCTTTTTGGAGCTTCAAAACCATTCACTTGCATTGTATGGACCTATAGAGCTGAAATAGTCTTCTAAAAATCTTAATTTGTGTTCTGCAGAAGAAACAAAGTTAAACTCATCTACACATTTAATCAATGTGGTAAGATCATTGGTGTTAAGCAGACTGGACTATCAAATATTTTGAATGGTTTGTTTTACAGAAAGCCAAAGCCATTCTTGGTGATCCTAACCACCCACTGTTTCATGAATTTGTAGCACTTACATCTGGTATTATTTTAAGTATGCCTAGACTTCAAAGTAATCTGTATAGGAATTCCTTCATCCCCTCTGCTCTAAGGATTTTAAACTTGAAAGGTGTTTGAATGTGTCATTTTATGTAATGAATGTTTTAATATATATATTATATGTTCACAATTTTATTTTTGTTATTTTTTTTATGCTGCACCAAAAATTGCCCCTTGGGCTTATAATAAAGCTTGACTTGACATCTGGGATGGCATGAGGGTGAATAAATGATGAGAATTTTCATTTATTGGTGAACTATCCCTTTAAAATCAGTTTGAAATGACTAGCATGTAGATAACTTAAATATAAATGTAATACTACCCAGATTTGTCTTATTTTATGCTTTTAATATTTCTAAAGCACACCACATGGGCACAGATTCCTTGCAAGACAATTTGCCTTTACAACTTGGATATTGATACTATTGATAACTCTGTGGTGCACTGGCTGTGATCTCTCTCCCCTTTCTTTGATTCTGTTGAGTTCTATACATTGTTAGACATGACCCTGCTTCTTATGAGTTAATTAGCAGAAGCCAGAGCCTCTCCAGTTTTCTATGTACAGAATCCAATGACTCAATAAAGCCAAATCTAAAATGCTGTTATAATGAATTATATTCTGGTTCGCTGACTCAAACACTCTGACTTTGCTTTAAACCAACAGTCTGCCTCTATGTTTGGCTAAACGAGACACCGCTATTTTATCAGAGCTGATCTCCCTTTTCAGAACTGAAAATCCACCCGACAAGCTGGAATTTCAGACATGTCTGTTCAGGGACAGCAGAATGCTTCCACCCAGTATGGAAAAAAATGGCCTCCAGCCCTGTTCCGCTGTTGAAACAACACCACATACTGTCAATGTACAATTATTTTGTCCCTGGTGAAATTTACAGTACTGGGTCCAGTTGCAACCAGTCCCTTACAGGAACAAAAGTTCCCCCCAAAATGAAAAATCATTAACTGATCCCTGTTGTTTCAAACCTGTATGAGTTTTTTTATGCATGGAACACAAAAAAAGATGTTAGACAGGATGAGAACTGTCATTCTGACTGTCATTCTGCCCAAGATCTCCTTTGCGTTCCTCTTGTCTCCTTAGTTATAATTGTAAGGCTTTTCTTAAGGTGCTTCTTGCAACAGTGTAGGTCAGTGTATGAGCACTCCAGAGGGAAAACAAACCCTAACACATAGCACATGACAGCTGAATCATGTGAGCGATCATTGGATCATGTAGAGCATTAACAAGACTAATACTTTGAAAAAACTTAACCTCAAGTAGAAAAGTGGTTGTTGACGCAGCTGTGCATAAAGTTTAACACTTCCAATTCTGCACTCTCATCCATGTCTGAGGCAATAGAAAACTGACATTTAAATGGCTGCTAGTGGCTAGGAATACATCAAAGCCAACAAAATGCAATTATTAACTTTAGTATGAGCCATTATGAACTCTAAAATGTATGTGAAGTTTCTTTCTGCAGGTTGAAGACTTATGCACAGAACATTCATTTCTTTACCTGACAAAAAGTGGTGGTACCATGGTACAGTGATGGTATCAGATTGTAATTGACTAAATGATTAACGTGTTCATTTACCATGGTATTTACATGATGCCTCAAGGTACTTGGAAAACCATAGAATTACAATGGAATTACCCTTGTAGATTTAATATTATAAACATAGTAAATATACAGTGAAGTCCGAAGTTTACATACACTTTAGCCAAATACATTTTAAACTCAGTCACAATTCCTGACATTTAATCATAGAAAACATGCCATGTCTTTGATCAGTTAGGATCACTATTTTAAGAATGTGAAATGTCAGAATAATAGTAGAGAGAATGATTTATTTCAGCTTTTATTTCTTTCATCACATTCACAGTGGGTCAGAAGTTTACAAACACTTTGTCAGTATTTGGTTGCATTGCCTTTAAATGGTTTAACTTGGGTCAAACATTTTGGGTAGCCTTCCACAAGCTTCACACAATATGTTGCTGGAATTTTATCCCATTCCTGCAGACAGAGTAACTGACTGGTGTAACTGAGTCAGGTTTGTAGAGCTTTGACTTTGTTGTTCTTAAGCCATTTTGCCACAACTTTGGTGGTATACTTGAGGTCATTGTCCATTTGGAAGACCCATTTGCAACAGAGCTTTAACGTCCTGGCTAATGTCTTGATATTTTCCTTCCTCATGATGCCATCTATTTTGTGAAGTTCATCAGTCCAAAGCACCCCCACAACATGATGCTGCCACCCCCATTTTTCACGGTTGGGATGGTGTTCTTCGACTTTCAAGCCTCACCCTTTTTCCTCCAAACATAACAATGGTCATTATGGCCAAACTGTTCAATCTGCAAAAATCTTTGCTGTTGTTCTGGGATTGATTTGCACTTTTCGCACCAAACTACATTCATCTCTAGGAGACAGAATGCATCTCCTTCCTGAACAGTATGAAGGCTGCGTGGTCCCGTGGGGTTTATACTTGCGTATTATTGTTTGTACAGATGAATGTGATACATTCGGGCATTTGGAAACTGCTGTTGTAGTCAATTAAAAGTGAAACAATCTGTCTGTAAACAGTTGTTGGAAAGATTACTTGTGTCACGCACAAAGTAGACGTCCTAAACGACTTGACAAAACTATTGTTTGCTAATATGAAATCTGTTCAATGGTAAAAATGTATTTTTAATCACTTCAACCTAAGTGTATGTAAACATGCCAGTTTCAAATGAAGTAACTTAGCCAACAGTAGCCTATATATATATATATATATATATATATATATATATATATATATATATATATATATATATATATATATACAGTTAATACACAACATATAGGCCATGTGACAACCGTACATTTTACAAGTAATTTTTAACAGATAACTTTTTTTAAACTTTACTTTAAAAGTCATTAACACACATTTTATAAAGCTTGACCAATATCAGTATAGTCCATAGTTCATATCTTAAGATATGAACGTGTGAAAATATATTAATCAGATTGTCATGACGTTTGTTGTTGGAATGTACAAGAAATAATAAGCTGTTAAGACATGTAGGCTATAATGTAAAATGTCTATGAATTATTAAAATTTATAGTTATTCTAAAGTTTTTCCAGAACTCAGTATAAACATTAACAACTGGGAAATATATAAATCATAACGGTCCAAATTAAAAAACATAATTATGAAATACATTTATATAAAATGAAGAGTCTTACCTTGAGCGCATTTGCCCTTGTTCAGAATCTTAATCTCGGGTTTTTTCTCGCTCACAGCTTTCACACTGGCTGCTTTCAAATCACAGCCGGTTTTATAGTTGACATCGTCTGAACCGCACACCGGGTAGTTGCTCTTGCACACACAGACCCCGAGTTTACTCTTCTTGTCTTTGTCGCTCTTGACGCACTCGAGTCCGGACGCGCAGCGTTTGATTGTGGCTCCGCGTCCACCGCACGGCTCTCCCGCTCCAGACGCGCAGACAGAGCAGCAGCCGCACGCGTCCGTCAGTGTCCCGGATGAGCAGCCCTCGACCGGCAGCGGCACACACTGACTCAGGTCGCAGGTGCCGCAGCGGCGGGGAACACGGTCCGCCGTCGCCACAATGGACAGTGTTAATAGAAGAAAGCAGAGCATGGTGAGGTGTGAAGGGTCTCAGGTTGTTTGAGTTTGCTGCTTCTCCCTGGCTTGGGATGGAGGTACTAAACCCCGCCCAATAATAAAATAAACTTCATTCTGTCAAGTCCTCTGGACTTATAGCACAATCAAGACTATATTCTTATTTAGCTAATAAATCATTTAAAAGATTAGTTGCATTTTATAGTGGTTAAACTTCCTTTTCTGGGTTTAAGCAATAACAACAACAACAATATAATAATAATCATAATAATAAACATATACTATGTAGTCTTTAAAAAAATTACATTTATGATTTTAACATTATTTAACATCTAGTTCACCCAAAATTGAAATCATAACCGTACATGATTTAATTGCCCTCATGCTGTTCCAAATGCATATTAATTTCTTTCTGCCAAGAAAAACAAAAGATGTTAGCTGCCCTCTGTCACCATTCACTTTCATTGCATTTTTACACATTCAGTGAAAGTGAATGGTGACTGAGGCTTTCATTCTGCCACATGTGTTCTATGCAAAAAACCCATATGGGTTTGGAATAACTGTATGTGAATTAAATTAAATGTGTTTGTAGAAATATTTTATATGTAAGCAAAAGGAAGAAACCAGCTGAGCCACTGACCCCTAAAGAAAAATAAACCATACAAACAACAATTTCCCATAGTTGTAATTTTTTATATCTTTAAAATCATTGTGTTAATCTTTGGAGGCGTCCCGTCACTTTCTTACATCAACATATAAAGATTTATGGCAAAAAGTTTGTAGTCTGTGTTGCCATACAGTTCATCTCTGTTGACAGTTTCATTTTGTATGCATTTTGCCACCCCAAATACAGAAATCCATGTTATGGCCACATAAAATATTCTTAATATGTCGATACTCTAATTAGCTTCTCTCACTTCCATCTATTTGATGTACTTGGCCACAAAGGCAGCAACAATGTCCTTGTATGGAGTGTCAGAGTCGGAGCGTGTTGGTGGGATTCGGCAGACACTCCGGAAACGAGGGGACCTCATGAGCAGGTTATGACCCAATCCAGCACAGCTCGAGCTGAGCCAGTAGAGAGCCATGGACTATGAGAAGAAACAAAAAAGAAGGTCTGAATTCAGATTTAATTTAAATTTCATTCTGACTGAATTCAGATTTGAATTAGATGTGCTGTCTTTTATGAAGCATTCACACATCCAACATCCTGAAGATATTTCTCATGTATTGGTCTTACGTAAGAAGAATTGGAGACACAAAACACAAAATGGCAATGATAACTACAAGTAGATTAGTATGCAACATAAATTTGTACATGTGCTGGAGATATCACAGAAAAGCTGAAAAACATACATGTCCTTTGTAACAGTCTCAACCCCTCATTTGCCCATTTTCAAACATTATCAATAGCCTTGAAGCAGTGGGCAATAAGAGGCATATCTGCATCTAGGTACAGTCACATGCTTCTATTGTCTTTCCATTTCAAAACAGGAAACATGGCTTGAAAACTTGAGTGATGTTTTGTTTATGTCATACATGTGGAGGCATGATGTAGACCCTCATACATTTAACATAAAGTTACTATACACAGATAGAGCAGATAAGGGTTGAATGGAGTTTTGCAGGGCTGGACCACTTACTGATGGGACTGTGGCAGCTATAGGAATCATCACTAGAGATATTCCTCTGATGAAGTTGGTCACATATTTCTGAAACTTTGATGGTTCTAGTTGTCTCAGGGCAAAGATCTGGAAAAACAGAGATAAACAGAAAAAGGCTGTGGAATGAAAACAAGATAAAAAATGTAGCTGCAAGCAGCAATACTGGCCAAGAACCGAAATGGGAGCAAGCACACTACTGAACATGACCTAAATAACTTAAAGAGTGGATATGATGTACACATGATGAACAAAACCACTTCATGAGTCACCCCAAGAGTGGTTCAAACCTGCTCCCTTCCCTTACATTGATAGCCAGTCCTGCTTTCAATCCACTGCAACGAGATTAATAGTTGCCAAAGGGGAATTCCAAGCTTGGAGTCAGCACAGCCAAGCACAGTATTGGCATAACTTTGGAAACATATCTAAATTCTGCCAAGTCATTTCTTTTCTGCTTGGTCTGAAGAATAAAGCTTGGCAAATTTATTTAAAGGTGCTGTAAGTGATATATTCATGAAAAGGTATGAAATAATGTTTCCTACTCCCTGAAAGATATTCATGAAATAAGTGCCTTGAAATATCTCACCGGTCTCTCTGACAGCTCTAGACTCCGTAAACAGCAAACAAAAAAAGTGTCCACGATCCGCAGACAATGATGCGTTCTTCATGTCAATAATATTTCGTTTTCTCATAGTTTTGTATTTGCTGCAAATTATAAAGCCATAATGCATTTAATGCCATGTTGTTCATAACGGTTGTCAGTTGAGGGCACTATTTTCTACTGTTGTTTTTAACAACCGTTTCTGCTCTCAATAAAGTAAATTTTGGATTCTTTGAAATTTTGAGTTTTGAAAAGAGGGGGCGTGGCTAATCCAACAGCTCAGTCTTAAAAGTTATAAGGGTATTTATCACATATGCAGAATATTTTGACCAATAGGTGGTGCTGTCCCTAAAATGCATGAGTACCCTCAGGACATGCTATTGATGATGCATACTGAGTTTTGTTTAGATACACTGTAGCGTTTCAAAGATACGGCATTTTACGACAAACTCTAAATGGCTGACAGGTGATATGGAAGATCATGGTAAAAGTATCAGTATCATCAGATTCTGGATGACCCAAGGAATCCGGAGACACAGAATTCTTGATTTTAGGCCAAACAATTCAAGAGTTTGGCCTAAATTGATTGCGCTGTTACAAAACTTGGTACAGTAACTTCCCTCAGATCATGGTCCTTCTGACTCATACCAAGTTTTTTTGAATCGACCAAAGTGTTGGCGAGATAAAAATTCTGTTCATTAATTTCGGTGGGGCCTGGTCTGAAGATTGTCTAAGCCATTTTTGGTGGAAATCAGACAAAGTTTGTAAGGGGATGGGGGTGGGGTGAACTAATAACCCAATAATCTAAGATTGGAGCCAATGTAGTAAGAGTATTAGTATAAGGGGTACATTACAATCTCCATGAGAAGAGTAATCAGTGGAAGAAAGAATGTTGTTTCTAGACCAAACAGTTTAAATGTTATAACCAAAACAACAGTGAATTTTTGAACTGGTGGTGGCGCTACAGAGTAAATCTGAAAGACCCCAAACTTGGTCAGAGTTCTATTCATGTCCACTACAATCAGTGTACCAAATTTGACCATTTTCCGTATGGTTCAAAGGGCTGCCATACATTCCCATTAGGGAATAATAAAAAGAAAACCAAAGTCTACAATAGGTACCATGCACCTGAATTGGTATGAAAGGAATGCTAGTGTTCCAAACATGAAATACTCTTTAAAAAAAGCCCAGCAAACACTAGAGCTTACAAGTCCACACATGTGCAAACGAGTACAGAGGCATCTTTGGTCACGTTGGACAACTCAGGAGATACATTGCTTATTGTTCTCAATATTAGTGTCCAGGCATGAGTGTGTCCACTGATTCAGCTTCTGGGGAAAAGTATCCAGTAGAGTACAACAGGTTTAAATGAAGGGAGAATAAAAAGAGAAGTTCCAATGAGAAATACAGCTCTTGCCTCAAAGGGAGGAGGTGGCTCTAATAATTCTCAGACCTTGACACAAGAGCCACGAGATTTTCATACACTAATAAAGAGTACAGAGGTCAATACTGACTTACTTGTTGTCTGGAGACAAAGAAGGTTTGGATCTAAATATGTTCCTTTTAACGATGATCATTTGAAAACAAAAACCATGCCAAGTAAAAAAAAAAAAGAATAATTGTAAGGCAAAACTTCTCCAAGCTCTACAGTGCTCTGGGAAATCCTGGCTGAACATTAGGTTGGCCTTGAACTATCACATTAAAACTAATAAGTCCAAACCTGGAGAAATGACTCACCTCTGTGATGAGCAGGTTAATGAGGCCAAGAGAAATTGGCATGATCCAGGTAGAGTCAGGGAGAGTGAGATCTGAGAACCACAGATCGCCTCCAGTTGCCAGCTCTGATGCTGAACATACAGAATTATGTATGTTAGATTAAGAATTGTGTATTATCAGCAAATGTTTGCAATACAGAGGATAATTGTCTGTAAACCAAACTATAAAATACATTGGGGAAAAAACATAAAACATACATGCAACTAAAAAGGGAACATATAAACACAATTAAGACCAATAGATGCAGCTTACCAAGGGGAACATGTCCCATTCCCAGACTGAAGTTTCGCAAGGCCAGAGACAGACACACCCACATGGGCAGCTGTACCCAGATCAGCAAACTGGCCTTGAATGGGTGGCAGTTATCACGAACATAAAGCTCAGACACAATTCGTTTCAGATTTTTCTTAAAGTGGAACCTGTAGATACAATTGTGGGGATTGTTTTTTTCTGGCAGGGAAATGTAATTCCTCATTCTTGTAGATATTTAGCATAAGCTTTTTAGATTAAATTAAGACTTTAACCCAAAACACAGTAGATGACACATACAATCATCTCCTACCTGCATGTTTTCTCTGACCAGCCCTTTTCTTTGGCTTTCACAGAGATCTCAAAGCGCAACTGGCGGGCTAACTCTGCTATCTCCTTCTGCAGAGCTTCAACCTAGCTGAGACAAGAGGGCAGAGGGTTTACTCTTTTTTTTTTTTTTTTAAATGGCCTATGAAAACAGCTATTCTAATCTGGACACTGCTCTAGGGACTCAAATCTCAAACTTGGCCAGAAGGGACCAAAGTTTTCATTTATGGAAAAGAAAACAGAACTGTTGCCAGACAGTTTGTCTTGATACAAATCGTTGAGGTCTTCAGAAATAGACACCCACACACATTTTTCCATAGATACAGATCAAATGTCTTTGACAAATGACAAAACTGGAATTAAAAGGGATGGTAAATTTGGCTGTGTCCCTGTTTTTGGTGGTGTTTAGAAATTAAGGGAATAGATGTCCTCAAAATAAAAATTCTGTCATCCTGTACTCACCCTAATTGTTCCAAATCCATATTACTTTCTTTCTTCTTTGGAACACAGGAGATATTTAGCATAATGTATGAGCTGCTCTCTTCCATACATGGAAAGTGGATGATGACCAGGGGCTGTCAAGCTTAAAAAAGGACAAAGAAATCACCATAAAGCATAACAAAAGTAGTCCATACAACTTGTGTGCTGTATTCCAAGTTTTCTGAAGCTACCCAAAAGTTTTGTTTGAGGAACAGGCCGAAATGAAAGTTTTTGCTTGACCATGGTGGTCACTATTCACTTTCATTCTATAGAAAAGAGACACTTGGACATTCTGCTATGAATAACTCCTTTAATTTCCCACAGAAGTAAGTAGCAGGGGTTTTTAAAGACATCAAATGTTAGAATTTGTTTTAAAGAATTTAAATTTGAGGGTGAATTTCTAATCAGACATCTGTTTAAGAGAGATAGCCCAACATTTTTCAGCTATATGTTTTTACACTGTTGCACATCAGAAGGGGAGTTAATTGGAGAGTACATTATTGTTGTTCTAATCCTTGGCAAGAGAAACAGCCCACAGCTGTGAGACGAGAGAGAGAGAGAGAGAGAGGGTTCTCAATAAAGCATGTTAAGGCATCCAGTGTTTACTCTGTGATATCTGCTGACCTCCAAGATGTGCCTCCCACACTTTACAAAGTACATATAAACAAACTGCTTCACATGGGAAGGATGTTTCCTCAATTGTTTGCATCAGAAACCTATTAAAGGGGGCAAATCATGGAAAACATGATTTTCCTTGTTATTTTGAAAAAAAAAGAGTTCAATGTAGACTTACTCTTACATTTATTAAGCACCCTCACAGTCCACCCAGACCATTTATAGAAACTAAGCTGTGAAAATGGCACCTTTTGAATTCTTAATGGTTTTGAGGACATAAACATATAAAAACTCGCATTTATGTATGAATGTCTATTCAACACTCATCGTTATTGTTATGGTACACAATTCAAACGTGAAGTGGTTAATTCATATTTAAATACAGAAGTCTTAAAATAATCGTAGCAAAAAGAACCTTCACAAGATGGCTTGGTAAAGAAAGTGTAATTTCAATGTTGAATCAAGTCAACATTTTGATGGAAGAGTACAAAGGCAAGCATTTTTACAGGAATGGTATTAAGAAAGTAAATGGGGTCAATTTTGATATCATGTTGCCTTAAAGCACAGATGAAAATGTAAGACATTTTTAACTATAAATCTTGACATCAACAGTCTCCTTGGGCATCATGATTTCAAGTTCGATTACACTTTCTATTGTGCCATCTAGCGCTCTGCGCATGCGTCAAGCACTAGGAAGTTTATGTCAAGTCATTTTTATTTGTATGGTGCTTTTCACAACATAAATATTTCAAAGCAGCTTTACAGAAAATTCTGTAATATAGTAATGTCTTTGATTCATAATAGAAGACGTGATTGTAAATTGTGCCTTAAAATAAATAATAGAAAATAATTATATTTATATTTAGTCCCCAGTGAGCAAGCTTAACGCGATGGTGGCAAGGAACACAAACCTCCATAAGATGTTGGTTAATGGAGAAAAATAAACTTGGGAGAATCCAGGCTCACTGTGGGGGCCAGTTCCCCTATGGCTAAACAACATGAATATAATGCTATACGTTTTCTTTACCAAGCCATCTTGTGAAGGGTGCTTAATAAATGTAAGAGTAAGTCTACATTTAACTCTTTTTTTCAAAATAACAAGGAAAATCATGTTTTCCATGATTTGCCCCCTTTAATTAGTTATTTGTGTGCAGTGCAAGTCAACTCAAGTCATTACTTAATCAAGCTTGAAATCATGAGCTAGTCTAGAGCCTGTAGTAGCTAGATGTACAGTGAAAAAGGAGGGTTTTTTTGCGTGTTCTCACACAAAACCTACTGGATCACTTAAGAAGACATTGATTAATACACTGGAATCATATGGATTTGAGCTTCAAATGCCTGATCACCATTCACTTGCATTGTATGGACCTACAGAGATTAAATATTCTTTTAAAAATATTTGTTTGTTCTGCAGAAGAAAGAAAGTCATACACATCTGGGATAGCATGAGGGTGAGTAAATGATTTGGTTGAACTATTCCTTTATACCACCTCTTTCAATTGACACCAACACTAATAACAGAAGCCTATCACCAGACCTTTGCAATGATCATCATCTGGTAGATGCCCAGTGGGAGAGTAATGGTAGTACGCAGGGCCAGTGTAGTACACATGATGCTGGCCCACCAAGGCAGTCCCATCATCTGCTGAGTGGACGCTAGAAGCTGCTCTGTCAGGCACACAGGCGTTGAGTCTGCAAAGGTCTCATACCAGCTCGGCCGATCTGTGGTTACAGTTCTTCTGGGTTGAAGACCAAGAGCTAGTGTGCAGGAGGTATGTGGCCTGGAGCAAAGAGGCCGAGAGGTGTGATCTCTAGTGTCCAGGTAGGAGGAATGCTGAGAAATATTTCTGATGTGGGGCCTTAGCATCACTAGGTTGTCATGGTGACATATCCGCAGAGACATAAATATTGCTGACCTCGTACGTTTTAGCCAAATCATGTTGGGTGAACCTATATATATATATATATATATATATATACACACACAAAAAAAGGGTATGATCAATCAAAATGCTGTGATGGAAACATGTAACAGTGTGTGAATGATATCAAATATTAATTATAATTATTAAGCATGTTGTTGCTTATTATTACTATTGCACTATAAAGCAGTACTATGCCTCATATATATATATATATATATATATATATATATATATATATATATATATATATATATACAGGTGTTACTGAAATGTGAGGTAAATTGAAGTATTAGAACTTTTCCTTTGCTATATATATACTTCAATTTACCTCAAATTTCAGTAACACCTGTAATTTTCGTCCCAATTGAATGACAATACTCTTATTGTAGTAGAACTATTGCACATAAAAAAGCAATATGTACATCTGGTGATCAAACCATGCATCTGGTCTTATGCTACTCATATTTTAGCAGGCACTTAGGTAAAAAGAAAGAAGGATTTAATTAAGAAATAAATGGTCACTTACTACTGGGGAAAAGGCTCGTTTACTTACCTTTTAAACTTGTTAAAAAATACCTCGGACTGTCAATAAATAATCATTAGACGCATATCTTTAAAGCTGTCAGACTGTTACAGTTACAGCTGCTGAGCCAATTGGACGAACATAACAATTCCTCACCTTCGTATAGTTTATTATCCCAAACGTTGTATATTTATCACATCATTTGAGCTTTGCATGTTCATAGAAATACAATTAATTTCCCGCTGTATGTAACCGTACAATGTCCGGAATGTCACAATGAGCAAAGGCATGACAAGTCGCTTAAATATGACGTCACGGACGTCTTATAACATGTTCGTCAATACGAGATTTGGTTGTATCTCCCTTCTAATTCTTAAAACAACCCTTAAAATGTTCCCAAAAGCATGTCAGCGCCATCTGCTGACATTCACCGTACAAAATCAAGTATTATTTCCTGGTCTTTTTAAATAAATGTAATTTCAACTTCTCTGTTCTCTCGAATCTCTCTAACTTCTATATATTTGGCCATCACGATTGCTTATAACAATGTAGTACTGTTTTAAGTGGTACCGTTAGTAAAATTTTACATTTGACAAAAACTGGTTAAATTTTGTCAGATTTATGTAAATACGAATGTAATATATATTCATTAATTTATTGATTTTATTGTGTAACAAGTATTTAAAAATGTATATAAAATCTGTTAAATATAATAAATATAATCTAAATCTAAATATATAAATATAATCTAAATCTTAAATATAAATGTTAAATCCAAATCTTGAGCTAAACATTTAGGGGACATGCAAATTAAGAACCCCTTGGCTGTCTAGACTTATGACATAAGCAGTGCAACAGGGCAGCAGACAGCAGTGGCAGATGACCCTGTGTTCCAAATGGGATAAATCCACCTCCGAAGGGCACTAAGGGGGAGCTATCATGGCCACCATGTTGAAAGGTCGTTCCATACCAAAAAACGCCTTTTTTCAATGTCTCCGACATTCACATACGACTGTCCAATTTTCTCTCTGGTGGCAGTCGTGACAAACTGTCATTTTGCTCACAATGAATTTTGTTAATTGAAGCTACCAAAGGTTCACCTCAGAATGACATTACTGTGTGTGATTTAGAGCAGATGAATGAATTTAATAAAATTTAGGATTAATATTCACTCAGTATTCTTTATTAACAGTATCATTTTTATTTATCCCTTTTTCTCCCAATTTGGAATGCCCAGTTCCCACTATTTAGTAGGTCTTCATGGTGGCGTAGATACTCACCTCAATCCGGGTGGTGGAGGACAAGTCTCAGTTGCCTCCGCTTCTGAGACCACCATCTTATCAAGTGGCTTGTTGTGCATGGCACCGCAGAGACTCCGCATTTGGAGGTTCATGCTACTCTCCGCGATCCACGCACAACTTACCGTGTGCCCCATTGAGAGCGAGAACCCCTAATCACAACCACAAGGAGGTTACCCCATGTGAGACTACCCTCCCTAGCAACCGGGCCAATTTGGTTGCTTAGGAGACCTGGCTGGAGTCACTCAGCACACCCTGGATTCAAACTCTCGACTCCAGGGGATCCCTCATCAGCGATATTACCCATGGCGTGCTGTACAGCATCTCCATCATTTACGGACACCATGGCTGGTTGGGCCATTTCGGCTGCTGCCATAAATCCCAATGCTTTCTGAAACAGCTTCAGGTGAAGTGTTCTCCCCTGTTTGAACTGAGACAGACACTGTAGAATGGCCTGAACAAGCGCACTCGTGAGGTGTGCGTGCCCGCTTGTGGAGTCGAGGCGGACTCCCAGAAAGGAGATTTATTGGCTGGGGGAGTGCGTGCTCTTTGCCCAGTTCACATTGAGGCCCAAGCTGTTTAGATGCTGAAGTAGTAGGTCTCTGTGCTAGCATAACAACACCCTCTGATTGCGCCAGTAACAGCCAATCGTCGAGGTAGCTCAAGATGCGTATGCCGCTCAGTTTCAGAGGGGCAAGATCCACATCAATGCACTTCGTGAATGTGCGAGTAGCCAGAGACAGTCCGAAGGGCAGGACTTTGAATTAATATGCTGTTCCCTTGAATGTGAATCTCAAAACCATCCTGTGATGTCACACAATTTGAAAAATGAAAGTATGCATCCTTCATATATATCAACGCAACCAAAGGTGCAACCAATCGTGTGGGCATACATGCAATAAGATCCATTTCTAAGTAATAATTTTGAATGGCCTCTTTATAAGTGCACGATTTACATGTCTCAGATCCAAGATTGGCCGAAGTCAGCCTTTCTTTGGAACACGAAAATAATGGCTGTGATACCCTTTTTGTGCTTGACAATCTCTATTGTGTTTTTCATGATGAGTTTGTGTATTTCGGCTCGTATTCGGGTGAAAATGTGGAAGACGGAAGGCCATTGAAACGGGATGGCCTGCGGGCAGATTGGATCGTATAACCATGTTCAATTGTGTTTTACACCATTCTGAAATACCTGTTAGGGCTTGCCACGCATCTGCGAAATGGGACAGAGGGCAGTTTGGTTTGCTCACTGTATGATATGATGCGATGCTCACTATAGGGAAGAGGTTGCACATAATGTGTGTGCTTGGGAGAGGAAAAGGTCTCTTTTTTGAGAATGAGTGAGCGTCTTGTGCATTTGCAATGAGTGCTGTATTCTTTTTTGCACTTATTGCATTTTTTATAGCATTTATTTGAGCTCAAGACACAGAAACAACATTTTGAACAACATTGTGAACAACAATATTCCTTTCCCGACAACCAGTAGTGGGGAGATGGGGAACAGTGTTTTATGTCTCCAATAAAGCCTTTTTTGGAGCAGACCAAGAGAGAACCGTGGACTCTGCTTTCCGCTCCAAATGGCTGTGCCCATCAGGAGCTTCTGCTGCGCGTGCCGGTGAGGCAGCAGGTATGGGGCTTCTAGTCAGGCCCTGGTTCGAAACACAGCAAGGGTGAACCAGCTGTGATAAGCTGCATTTGCGCATAAAGTGTGTTATAGCCTGTGACTGCTGCCTGTGAGTCCTGACGTAACGCTCATCAAAGTTATTCACAGATCCGCCAAAGAGGCCAGCTGGAGACACTGGAGCATCCAAAAGCGTGGCTTTTTCCTTATCACTCATTTATGTGAGGGTCAGCCATATATGCTGATCCAGAACTGACAGGTTTCCCATGGAATGCGCAGTGACTTTCATGGTATGCAGTGCTAAGTCTTTAGTGGTGCGGAGCTCTTTCAATGTTTCTGGATCGAAGCCATGCTTGTCTATTTGTCTGAGGATCTTGGCTTGAAATACATGACTTTGTCATTATTATCCCCAGCCTCAGAACCGCTGCACGAGTCGAGGCCACCCACTCTTTCAATGTTGGGGTGTTCCTCCTAAAGTCCACTATCATCTCCACTGTTTTGAGCTTGTTGAGCTCCAGGTTGTTTTGACTGCACCAGTGAGCCAGCCGTTCAACCTTTCTTCTGTATACAGACTCATCGTCATCTTGGATGAGGCCGATGACAGTAGTCATCTGCAAACTTCAGGAGCTTGACAGAGGGGTCCTTTGAGGTGCAGTCATTTGTATACTTGAAGAAGAGTAGTGGGGAGAGCACACATCCCTGGGGTAAACCAGTGCTGAACTTACATGTGCTAGAATCTCACTACCTGCTGCCTGTCCATCAGAAAGCTGGTGATCCACTGACGGATAGGCGTGAGAACAGAGAATAGGTGTCATTTAGTCTGGAGTATAGCTGGGATGATGGTGTTGAAAGCCAAACTGAAGTCCACAAAAAGGATCCTTGCATATGTCCCTGGTCTGTCCAGTGACATAAAAAACAAACAGATTTATACTATAAATAGCAACGTCTTAGTCCTATTATAGTATAGTATTATAGAGTGACCAACAGTGCCCTCAGTAATCTTGTAAGACTGCACACAGGGAATCACATTTTCTCAAATAAAGACCAGGTAATGTTAATTTTACATACAGTACACAGTGAATATGAAATAACGCAGCATGATTTGAAATCAAATCAAGGATTTAAAGTTGATCACTTACTCCTGCGCGTCCAGTGATCGTTAAATCTCCTGACCACAACTAATTCACAGGCCTTGGATCCTTTACACGGACAGACCATCAAATAATATTCATAAGTCAGAGACACACAGAGTACACACGTTTCATGCAGGCTGATACAATGCACACTTCAAGGTCCGCAGAATTAAATGTTTAATAGATATTCAAAGACTTGTCAGGACAGTCAAGCCCAGGGGTGTTCTTAATTTGCATGTCCACTTAATGTTTAGCTCAAGATTTATATTTAACAGTTATATTTAAGATGTAAATTAGATTTAACATTTGGATTTAGATTTAGGATTTCTGTTAATCCTTCAATCAGAAAACAAACAAAGGGCAATATATCTATGTGAACTTCAAAGACATTATTAATCTTACAGTTCATTAAAAAATCTTAACACTGTCCATTAACACTTACTTGATTTATGCTTTTGAGTTTTAAATTTAGATTTACATTACATTTAGATTTAAATTGAAGATTTTGATATTTATTTTTATGTATTTTTTACACAATAAATGAATAAAAGAAACATGAATGCTATTTACATAAATCTGACCAAATTGAGCAGATTTTTATGTTAAATCTGTAACATGTTTTATTTTACAAACAGCACCCAATACTGTTTCCATTGAGTATTTTTTATTTAAATAAATTATAATAGCCATGTCCTCATTTAAGAATTAGTCAACATTTAATTGAACATTGCTGACATCATAAATAGTTCTTCAGAAGTATTTTACTGAACTGAAAGCTCAAATCCCAAAAGGATTTTCTTTGATTATCTGAGCATGTTTCTGGTTTAAAACTGAAATATAGCAGACTGAAACAGTAAAATGTAATCAAGACATTTGTCAAAAGATCAGATCCAGACTGCCACTTGGCATTAGCTCATATACACAAAGATTATTCAGCAGAGATGGGCCACTTCTATTAAAATGAAATTGAGAAACTGGAACGCTCAACCAAGGAGCTCTGAGTGCCCAACAGTCAACGGCTGTAGAATGGTAGTCCAATTTTACAGTAAAAAGAGCCAATCACCTTTTAGATACAGACATAATCTGTCAATCAACTTTAGAAGTGCATGTGCATTAGCTATACAAGCCTGGAATTTTTTTTTTAACGTAATCCGAGGTAAAGAATCACAATTCATGATTCCAGTATTGTCAGATTTTATTATTGATTTGAAATATGTTCTTTGATTGTAATCTTGACCAACTGTTTTTTTGAGATTTTGATCTTTCTCTATTCAAGTAGATGGGAGCTGCACTGGCATGACTGGAAATAGCCTCCCGAGAGCGTTCCAAAGATGGCCGACAGTGGACTGTCTTGCTAGAGACACTTTGACGAAGGTGAGCACACAATACCATGGAGATCAAAATTGACAACCAGAAGACACTTTCAATTATTTTAATTAACAGTTTTTATCAAAACATGTAGATTAATATAATTTGGTGTGAAATTTACAATGGATTATATATGTTAACACAGGAAAGGGCAACCAACTTACAGTGCTTCTACATTGCATTTTCCTGTGATATTGATTCAGTTTAATCCTGTACTTGGCCAGCAAAACAGGTAAGAGGTTGAAGATCAATCTAGCGGCTAGCTCCCCTGGCCTTGCGTTGCTGTGACACCCTCCGTCGATTAATAAGTTTAGTGCTGGCACGCAGTTTGCGTATGCGCAGTTGGCGCAGTCGGAGCTGCAGGTCTTTGGGGATTTTGCCGCCCTTGGCCAGGATCTCTCGCAAACGCTGTTTTGGCATCTTGGTGAGAGTGAAATCACAGATGGTGGGGTAATGCTCGTACTCGACCCTGCAGCTTCGAGTAACTGGGTTATATCCCTCTGCAGTCACTGTGACGTCATAGTCACCTGGGTTTAACAGACGCCAATAGTCCCCATCAAAAGCTGAAATTAGACAAATTTTCTTTAATTTGGCAGATGCTTTCTGGGGGAATATTGTGAATATATAATTAAGTGATGAACAAATGGTAGCATAATGTATACCTCAAATAGACAAGAAGTTTCAGAAACGTTTTTAATTCAAAGTTATTTAGCGTCAGCCTGTAAGCACTTGAATACTTCAGTAATTCAGAATGGCATTACCTGATCTGATATGGTGATCGATATCATCCACTTTAATGATGGCATCAGCAATGCCAGATTCAGTGTCTTTGTCTCTAATCACTCCTTTGATTCCTCTGTGTACCTGTCATATGCACAGATTTGTATTGCATTTTTGACAATTTCGAGTATGTTAAGACAGCCAACAAGTACACATGTTCAGTGGTTGCTGCCATGTTGTACATTGTGTATTTGTTGTACCTGCTCCATGTAGATTAGGAGAGATTCTTTATTGTTCTCCCACTCTCTAGGCAGCTCAATAGCATTAGGGAACTTATCACAGGACAACTCCACTGTCACCTCGAAACAGTTGGTGTGCAAGTAGCTGAAGTCATTCATACCTACAGTACAGATGAAGAAACATTAAAGGAATAGTACACCCAAAAATGAACATTCTCTCATCAACCCAGATGTGTACGATGACTTTCTTTCTTCTGCTAAACACAAACAAAGATTTTTTTGAAAATATTTCAGCTCATACACATCTGAGATGGTATGCGGGTAAGAAAATGAATAGAGAATTTACATTTTTGGGTGAACTATCCCTTTAAAGACATACATTATTTTAAAGGCCAAAGCAGCTAATGAATTATATAGAAATATCCAAGTTATTTAGAATAATATGTTTGATGTCAGAATCCTCAAGAACAGTTGTATTTACTGCCTGGTACTGTGTGCCAGCTCGCTCCATTGATGATGTTATTGTAACGAAGGAAGTCCTCATTGTGGCAGGGCCTTCGGTCTGGGTTGGACATCACATGATTTGTGCTGGCATAAACAGTGGCCAGCCAGCGGAAGAAGCTCTCATCTGGAGTGGGAGTGTGCTCTTTAGGGGCCCAGTCTTTAGTCATGTCAAATGGGTATGTGACCACCAGCTCTCCTCCATGGAGGTTAGCACTGAGAACAAACGGGAAGGTCTGCATCCAGCTGATGACTGCTCTTGTTTCTGAAGCCACCTTTAACATAAAGACTATAATTTAGGGCTATAAATCGATTTATTTTTTTCATTTAAATAATAACATGATGTTCTGTTTAATCAAATTAATTGCAATTAATCACATATAATCAGCCTGTTCTGCCATGAATCATGAATGCAGAATCACGATTGGCACAAATTTAAGTTGAAATATATGTATGTATTAAATGTCAATATAAGACAAATTATGAAATGTCTGAGTTGAACCAGAGGGTTAAGCAGCCAACAAGTGTCCAGTATACATGGGAATGTCTGAGTGTGCAGAGATGTAATCTAGGTAGGGTAGAGGGAAGCTATACTTTGAAGAAGCTAAAATATACAGTAAGTGATTTGTTTAAGATTTAATCACAGAATGTTTCGTAGTTAATCGCAGAAGTGCTGAAATTTGACTCTAAATTTACTTCTTTTCCTGTACATTTATATACATTTATAAAATACATTTATATCCTTCTTAGGAAATAACACAAAACAATAAGCAACAATGCTTTATTAACGTTTTCCAATGAAAGCCTTCCACAGTATAAAGATAGAAATGCACTAAAATAGCTCCAATTCAAGTAACATTAAACGTTTCCCAAGTCTAAGTGGGAGTTTGACTAATTGAAAGAACTAGTCTCCACATAGTTTGCATATTCACTGCACTGGGCATCTCTTACGTTCTCATTGTCCACAATATTAATCTGCCAGCAGAATGTGGCTTTCCGCTTTGTAACAGCAATCGCGAAGCCGCGTTCATTATTCATGTCAAGGCATCAGCATGAAATGGCGCTTTGAAATCCACACGCTTGCAAACAACATCTCATTCTGTGTTTTGGTAATTAAAATGTGCCTTACAGGCTGAAAAATACTTGATTTCTGTCACAAGTTTCATCTAGGCTTGTATTGTACATCAAATAGCGTTAAGACATCCTTCCCCATCACTTTATCACTGACACTAAATCACAACAGCGTGTGTGTACCTCGTGTATGTCCAAGATGGCGGCACGGTAGCACACAGCGGCCACTCCGGATCCAAAATGGTGCTATTTTCGTCACTTAGCACGACTTTTACGGCACACGGACATCGGAGCAACCAGTGTTCGTGTCTATCATCGCCAGACACTGCTAAAATATAAGATTCATGCAACAACCAAGCTGCACGATGATCTGCAGGAGTTGCTATGCGAACTCGGCTTGCTGCGGAGACCAGGCCTCCAGTCCTTGGTGTCGCCTGATGCAGGGGGAGGGGACGTCGTAAGCAGTGTGCGAGGAAGCGAAAGCACGGCAAGAGGGCGGGGATCCATCATAGGCTAAAAACAAACCATAGCCTGCCGGCTCTCCCATCTATCCTGCTCTCAAATGCTTGCTCCCTGAACAATAAACTGGACTACATCTGACACCAGCAGACTACGCAGCGTAAGATTAGAGACTGCTGTGTCTTTGTTTTCATGGAGATGGGCTCAGCGACAAGAGTTCCGGATGCCACCATTCAGCTAGACAGGCTTGCCTAGATTCGTGCCGACAGAAATGCAGCAATGTGTGGTAAGACTCGCGGTGGTGACTTGTGTGTTTACATCAACACGGAATGGTGCAAGAACTCTATGCTAGACTCTAGTTATTGCTTATCGCTGGTGGAGCTTGTGACTGATAGAGGGAGACCTTTTCACCACTGTTATTATAACCAGAGTTTACATTCCCCCCAGTGCTAACGCTAAGGAAGCGCTCTGTGAAATGTATGGGGCTATGAGTGAACTGCAGAATGCTCACCCTGATGGACTGTTTATTGTCACCGGAGATTTCAACCATGCGAATCTCAAGACAGTGCTCCCTAAATTCCTTCAGTATGTGGACTTTGCAACGAGAGGGGCGAACACACTTGATCTTGTTTACACAAACATCCCAGGTGCATACCGGGCCGGAGCCCCGCCCCCACCTCGGCTACTCAGACTACATCTCTGTTATGCTAATTCCATCATACAGACTGCTCGTCAGACGCACAAAACCGCTCCAGAAGCAGGTGAAAACCTGGCCAGCAGGAGCCATCCCTGCTCTTCAGGACTGTTTTGTGTGTACTGACTGGCACATGTTCAGGGAGGCTGCAACATATGGCGACTCTACCAACTTGGAGGAATACAAAGCATCAGTGACAAGCTACATCAGCAAGTGCATTGATGATGTCATCTTCTCCAAGATCATCACCACACTCTCCAACCAGAAGCCACAGAGGTATACTGTAGGTATGTTATTTAGTCTGTGTAGTCTAAGGTGGTTCTGTGTTTGTCCTATGTTGTTTTATGTAGCACCATGGTCCCGGAGGAACGTCGTCTTGTTTCACTGTGTACTGCACTAACTGTATATGGTTGAACGACAATAAAAAACACTTGACTTGACTTGACAACTGGCCTTTATTACCCAAGCTTCTTCCGAAGTGTAGTGCTCTGGAATGGGAAAGTAATGGTTGATGAGTTTAGATTTGTCTGTCTCCAATTCGATGGCATCCCACATCACTGTGTTCAGGTCTGCAAAGTTGTGATTCATGTCAATGCCTTCATAACTATAACGACCCAGTGCCCATCCAGATAACTCTGAACCCTGTAAGTGAGATGAAGTATATGTCACTGTTTCTTAATTTTTGCACCTCTAGCAACACAAATAACACAATTTGCACAAATAATGATCGGTTTCCTGAACACTCCCCCATCTGCCATTGGTTAAAAAACAGATTGGTTAAATCATTGTTGCTATGTCATGCAGTTGGGATGTTAAATCAAACAGAAAAGTTTTTTGATAGTGCCATGGTGTTTACACATTTCGATAAACAATAAATAGGATTTAGATTGCTTAAATATAAACATTAAGATAAGTATGCATTTGGTAGATGATTTTATCCAAAGCAACGTGCAGTCCAATTTAAGGTTTACAGTTTATCCGAATTTTAGTAGAAAACACAAACGATCAGGTATCTCAAAGTTCTTCTGAACATGATTAAAGAAGTTTCCAGCAATATGAACAATGACTTTCAGAATATGTATCACTTTCCTTTTCCCTACCTTCTTGTAAGCCATTTCATAGCCATCAGGGTTCATAGAGGGTAGTAGATGAATGCGTGTCTCTTTCACCAGGTGGATTACGCGCTGGTTCCCATTTTTGTACTCCTGGCATATGTACTGCATAAGGTTCAGCAACAGTTCCCTCCCAAGCACCTCATTTCCATGCATACCAGCCACATAACGGAACTCTGGCTCACCTGCAGGGGGAGCCAACATGCTGTTAGATTAAATGCTCAACAGAAAACTGCTTTGTTCTGTGCAGCTAGTAGGTGCATTACGGTAGGTGGACAGATGCAGGGCTCTGTTTTGAAGAGCACCTCCATGCTTTGCCCAGATGTCTCTCCTCCACCTCCCCTATGGAGAGTATGCTAACAGAGTGATCTGAAATCTGACACCCTCTCTTTAGCCATTCATAGGGATAGACAATACTTATCTGTTGAAATTTAGTTTCAAAGTCCAAATTTCCATTTTATAAAATTTTATTGAGCATGACTTGTTTTGAAATGCTACGATTTTAATCAGTGCTCTATGGTGGGGAAACAAAATTGTAAGCGAACTCCTAAAGAGTGTAAGCGATGCGCTGCAAGCAATTTCTTTTATGGAATGGTATACAGAAAAGATTTCTTCTTCCTGAAAGATACCACTGAAATATGTGTCCTGAGATATATCATCGGTCTTTATGACTGCACTAGACTGTGTTAACAGCAAACGTAAATGTGTCAGCGGGCCGCCAATGTGATCAGCCAATCAGAAGGCTTTTATGTGCATTCTGCCTGACAATCATTTTGCACCCTCTAATAATGTTGTAGTTAAAGCGGATCATTCAGGTTTAATGTAATATTCATATTCATAACAGTTGGCAGCTGAGGGCACTATTTTGCTACTGTTATGTTTGAAAACCATAATAAGATGCACAGCTGCTCTTCTGCTCGGTGATGCTCTCAACTCTTTGGAGGGCAGTGTTTTGGAAAGGGCGTTCAATAAAAGCGTATAAAAGCGGGGAAATACGTAGAGTTTATTCAGAAATTTTCTTCGGAGCCGATGGTTATACTGCAGCGAGCTGCGAGTCACACACCAGTTCCTATTCCTCTGACACTCTCTGCTGTTGGATCTACGGTGCACTACAGTGGCTTTCTCCTTCCCTGCATGGCAGTGCCGCTTGCCCCTGGGCGCTTCGACAGTGCAAGAGCAAAAAAAAAAAAGTATTAAAAGAGTGATATTTCTTGTAAAAGAGTATTTTCCTCTATTAGAGCAATACACAGCTGCGTTGAACATCCTTTTCAGGACGCGTCTTTGTAAAGATGCCATTCCGCCCCTGTGTAGTTCCTGGATGCGGCAGAGTGCTCTCGGTGGATGGTTCATGCTCTCACTGCGAGGGCATGACCATGGCAACGTTGTGGTCGCGGCTTGCTTTCAATAGAAAGCATGCCTCTCCAGCAGCCCCCCGCATTGCTCCTTCTTCCCACGGGATTGAGGACGATGCGGCTGGAGATGGAGGCGATCTGGGGATGGCAGCGGGTGCAGCTGCCGGGTATGCCCCCTCAGACCACCTGCCCCCAGTACGCTCATTGACTCCCGTCCGTGCTCGAGGCAACTGCGGCTCGCCTCACAGCCAGCCTGCTTATCCTCTAGAGCTCGAAGTGGATGAGCTCGCCGCTGCATCGGAGAGCACGCCGTCTGACGCGGATGACTCCCATGGGCTGCCGCCTTTGGGCCAGCACGCCCAGACTGAGGCTGACACCCAGATAGACGACATGCTTTCCCCGGCCGCTGCCAGTGTGGGCTTGGACTGGAACCCTCCGTCCTCCCAACAGCATCGCGGTTGGATGACTGGTTCCTGGGGTCTGGGTGTCACTCACAGCTTCAACAGCCCCCCTGGTCACGTTTTTCCCGGAGGTGCATGATGAGCTGACGTCATCGTGGAGAGCACACCTCTCCACCTGTCATAAAGCCACTCGCTCAACCGCTCTCACTAACCTCGACGGCGGAGCGGCCCACAGGCTGATTCCCCAGGTGGATAGGGCTGTTGCGCGTCACCTGTGTCCCAGAAATTGTACCATCTGGTGGGGTCGCCCTGTGCTCTCCTCCAAGGCCTGTAGGACAACATCCTTGCTGACCGCGAAAGCCTACAGCGCCGCCGGACATGCCGCTTCCGCCCTGCACGCCATGGCCCTCCTGCCCTCCACCAGGCCAAGGCGCTCAAAGATCTGCATGGGGGTAGCCCTGATCCCGATGTGCTGCAGGAAATGCGCTCAGCGACCGACCTCGCCCTTAGAGCCACGAAGGTCACAGCGCAGTCACTCGGGCAGGCGATGGCCACGCTCGTGGTCCAGGAACGTCATCTGTGGCTGAACTTGTTCAAGATGCGTGAGACCGACAATGCTCGCTTTCTCAACACCCCTGTCTCCCAGTTCGGCCTCTTCGGCGACACCGTCGAGGACTTCGCCAAGAAGTTCTCCACGGTGAAGAAGCAGACGGAGGCCATATCTCACATCCTGCCCCGCCGCAAGCCTGCCGCCATGGGCCATGCCCCGTCTGCCCGCCGAGGGCGTCCTCCTGCAGCTAAAAAGCACCCTGCTCCGCCTCAACCCGGGCCCAGCTCTCAGCCCCAGCGTTGAGCACCCCGCAGGAAGCAGACGCCCCCCGTCTCAAGGACCCCCTCGATGACCCGGAAGGCTCCCAGGTGCTTTTGTGACGCTCTACCCAGAGCCCGAGATGTTAGCTCCGGAGCTGGTAAGACCACTCTGTCCCCCGGTGGAATACCAGGAGGAGAATCTTTTGTTGAATTTATTCCATTTGCCGCCCCCCCTACACAGGGCTGCGGTACCCACTTTCTCAATAACAGAGCTATCCTTTGTCTCTGGGTCACCTGGCCCGCAAATGCCGTTCTCATGGCACCCTGCCGCCAGACCTCTACAGTCCCGGCATACTGGACGTGGACCCTCCGGCTTCAGCCCCACGACTGTTCCCCAGCCGGATGAGGATGCCTACACTGGACCTCCTCCTCAGTCGCTAACCCACCCCCTGCCGGGTGTGCGGAGCAAGGTAAGTGCTTTAAGTCTTTTCTCAGCGCTAGAGCCTCGGGACGCGTCTTCGCCTCCTGACGCCTTATTACCTGCTCAGCCCCGCTGCTCCGCCCCGCTGGGTATATCAAAAATAACCGTCCCCTTGGTGCCCCTAGCACGGAGCTTGGATGCGTGACTTTCACTTCCCAACCCGTCACGCTGGCTGGCCTGGACCATTCGAATCGGTTACGCAATTCAGTTTGCCAGGCCCCGCCCCCATTCGCGGGCGGTCCACTTTACCGCAGTATACGGCGATCATGCCAATTCCCTGCGTGCGGAAATCACTACTCTTTTACTCAAAGACACGATAGAGCCTGTCCCTACAACTGAAATGAAGAAGGGTTTCTACAGCCCTTACTTCATTGTACCCAAGAAAAGTGGCGGCTTAGGACCGATCTTGGACCTGCGAGATTTCAACCGGGCTTTGCTCAAACTTCCGTTCAAAATGCTCACGCAAAAACACATCTTAATTTGCTTCCGGCATCTAGATTGGTTCGCAGCGGTAGACCTGAAGGACGTGTACTTCCACGTCTCAATTCTGCCTCAACACCGACCCTTTCTACGGTTCGCGTTCGACGGCCAGGCATATCATTACAAAGTCCTCCCCTTCGGCATGCCTCTGTCCCCTCGCGTCTTCACGAAAATTGCAGAGGCAGCTCTTGCCCCGCTCCGAGAAGCCGGCATTCGCATACTCAATTACCTTGATGACTGGCTTATTCTGGCCCACTCATGAGAATTACTATGCACTCACAGAGACCAGGTGCTCAGGCACCTCAGCCGCCTGGGGCTTCAGGTCAACTGGGAAAAGAGCAAGCTTCCCCCGGTTCAGAGCATCTCTTTTCTCGGCATGGAGTTAGACTCAGTCTCAATGTCAGCACGTCTCACCAACGAGCGTGCGCAGTCGGTGCTGAGATGCCTCGTCTCTTTCAGGCCAGGCACAACGGTCCCTTTAAAACTGTCCCAGAGGCTCCTGGGGCATATGGCATCCTACGTGGCGGTCGCGCCGCTGGGGTTGATGCATATGAGACTGCTTCAGCACTGGCTTCAGACTCGAGTCCCAAGACGAGCATGGCGCCGCGGCACGCACCTTGTGACGATCACCCCCGCCTGCCGCCAAACATTCATACCCTGTACAGACCTCTGCTTTCTACGGGCATGAGTACCCTTGCAGCAGGTGTCCCGACGTGTCTTGGTCACAACCGACGGCTCCAGATTGGGTTGGGGCACCGTGTGCAATGGGCACAAGCTGCGGGCCATTGGAGAGGGGTCCTGCTGTGCTGGCATATCAACTGCCTAGAGTTATTGGCTGTTTTCCTTGACCTGTGGAAGTTCCTCCCGTTAGCTCGGGACAAACATGTCCTAATCAGGTCAGACAGCACCACCGTGGTAGCGTATATAAATCGCCAAGGCGGCGTACACTCCCGGGGGCAACCTCAATGTGATAGCGGACACGCGGAGAGTGGAGGCCTCACCCCCAGCATCGCGGTTGGATGACTGGTTCCTGGGGTCTGGGCGCCACTCACAGCTTCACCGCCCCCCGGTCCCGTTTTTCCCGGAGGTGCATGATGAGCTGCCGTCATCGTGGAGAGCACACCTCTCAACCTGTCACAAAGCCACTCACTCAACCGCTCTCGCTACCCTCGATGGCGGAGCGGCCCACGGGTACATGCCGATTCTTCCAGTCATCTTTTCGCCCTGAAGTGGTGCCTGTTCACAAATTGGTGTTCTTCCCGGGCTGAAGATCCACAGAGGTGTGCAGTTAGGTCAGTGCTCTTATTTCTGCAAGAGAGGCTGGAAGGGAGGCTGTCCCCTTCCACCCTAAAGGTGTATGTCGCTGCCATCGCGGCCCACCACGACACAGTAGAAAAGTCTTTGGGTAAGCACGACTTAATTATCAGATTCCTAACAGGCGCCCGGAGGTTGAATCCGGCCTGATCCCCTCCTGGGATCTCTCAGTGGTCCTCGCACGCCTCCAGAGACCTCCCTTCGAGCCACTAGAATCAGTCGGACTCGGGGCCCTCTCTCTAAAAACAGCCCTGCTGATTGCACTTGCCTCCATCAAGAGGGTCGGGGACCTACAAGCGTTCTCTGTTAGTGACACTTGCCTGGAATATATATATATAACGTGAAGTAGTGAACAAAACAAATGTATTCACACACATGATGTATTTTCCCGGACAACGAAATAACCGACCATTAGAGAATGCACAGATGAAGCAGGTTCTTTGCCAGAGAGACACATTTTAAATGCAATGTTAAAATATAAAATAAAGTTCAATCAAAGTGTCTTGCTTTATTGTGTAGTCTTAACCCTAACCCTGTTTAATGAAAATTACCACATAGTCCCATCTAGCGTCCAACCAGCGCTAATTTTCAGTCATTTTCCTGCTGAGTTTTTTTTCCTGCGACCAACCAACTAATCAAAACTTGGTCGACCAAGACTCTTCTCATCGACTAACGTTTGGTGAACTATCAGGGGGCAGTCCTAATTTAAAATATGTTTCCTTAATTGCTATCACTACTATAGATTCCCTTCCTGGCCATCTATTTTCCATCAGCTACCCTTTGCACTAGATAGTCAGTATCGGCAATGTCCTTTAAAAAAGAAAACAAACATCAGTCGGCCATTAATATCATCATAAACTCTCTAAAGATCTCAACACATTCACCATGGAAAAAGTGCCACACTTTTACATTTCACTGTATAGTATCTCATCTGAAATTTTACAAATTCTGCAGAATTTTTTATCAAAACAAGAAACATGTAACTGAGATGCATCTGTGCATATCTGACCATGCTTGGCTCATTTATTTCTACAAATATTGATTTGGCTTGAACCCCCACCTCCTTCCTTCCCTCCCCCCCTATCTGGCTAACAGTGACCCATTCAGTCTCAGCAATCTGGCTCTCGTTACCACTGAGAAAATATCATCCTTTCCTTCCAAAGTGGAGGAGTTTCCAGAGAACTGAAGGAACTAACTGAACTTTGACCCCTCCATTCAGACCACAGCAAAGATTTGACATTGATAAATGTAGACTGGAACAGTGTTGGGGAGCAACTAAAAAAAAATTGTGATGCTACTACATTTTTCAGTCGCATGACATCAGCTTAGCTCTTTTCAAAACAGTGCAGCTTTTCCTGAAAAAAAGCTACGTTTTCCAATGAGCAGCTGTGTAGTGCGACAACAAAAAAATTTGTGACAAACCCCCCCCACCCCAAAAAAAACACTATATGTTGCATGCAGCTTTACATACAAGCGAGTCAATCAAACTTAAACTGTTCCAGCAATCTCTCTCAAATGAAGCATTTGAATGTTATTTATTTCGGTTCACTGTTTCAAGGCCCTACATTTTAAATGTATAAAAATAAATTGTGTATTATGGTTTATGTTCCCCTTCTGTCACTCTCTCAACATTGTGTCAATCTAGTGACACTAGGGGTTGCTCTTGGGAGCCCCAAACACCTCCAATCTTTGAGAAAAGGCCAATGAGAATTGCCGAGTGGAATTTGCATGCCACTCCCCTGGACATACGGGTATAAAAGAAGCTGGAATGCAGCCAGTCATTCAGATCACTATCAGAGCAGAGTATGCCCCTGGGTGCATGCACAGTGCTAAGAGAGTATATATTCCTGACAAGAGAGTATATTTTCTCTATTAGAGCAAAACACATTGACATGAAAGTTTTTTTAAAGATGTCTTTCCGTCTTTCCTTTTCCTTCCGGGTAAACCCCCGCAGACCTCCTGTTCCACAGCATGCTTGTTTGCCCTCTTCAAGCTCCGAGATAAAACCAGCTCGCCTCACAGCCAGCTTAATGTCTCTTTTGGAGCCCGCGAGAAGGATGAGTCCTCGATCGCTGCATCGTGGAGCGCGCCTGGGCTGCAACTTTCGGGTCTGCCCACCCAATCTGAGGCCGACGCAGAGCTGACCACCATGCGTGCCGAGGCCGCTGCAAGTGTCGAGTTGGACTAGAACCCTCCACTCTCCCCTAAGCCCACGCGGATAGATGATTGGTTCCTGGGTTTGGGGCACTGCTCACAGCTGCACCCCCACCACTCCATGGCCCCTTTTTTTCCCGGAAGTGCATGACGAACTAATGAGGTCTTGGAGGACACCTTTTTCTGCCCGAACCTGACTTCCCAGTTCGTCCGCTCTCACTAACCTCGATGGCGGCTGGACAGGCCGCCTCCGCTCTGCATGCCATGGCCCTCCTGCAATGCATATGATGCAGGAGCTGCACTTGACAACCGACCTTTCTCTCAGTGCCACGTAGGTAACAGTGTGAGCACTCGGGCAGGCAGTGTCCACCTTGGTGGTCCAGGTACACCACCTATGGCTGGATCTGGTCGACATGAGGGACGCTGACAAGGTTCGCTTTCTCAACTTGGCCATCTCCCAGATCTGCCTATTTGGCGACACCATTGAGGACTTTGCCCAGCAGTTCTCGCTGGTGAAAAAGCATACTGAGGCAATACAACACATCTTGCTCGGCACGGCTCAAGATTCTGTACACCGTCTGCTTGCCCCCCTGCGGCGGCGAAAGCCCAGGCGGTTCCACCATAGCCTGAGCCCAGTCCTCTGCCCCAGTGTACAGCCCCCCGCAGGCACTAGGACCCGAGGAAGGTTCCTAAGCACCCCTGAGTCGGACGACCCAGGGAGCAAGACGTCCGCCAGAACCCTGGAGCTGGTGTCAAGACCACTCTGTCCCCCTGCTGGAGGTCCGGGAGTTAAATCTTGTGTTCCCTTTTGTTTTGTATTCGCCACGCCCCGAACAGGCTGCGGTACCCACATTTTCAAAGAGCGGTTTCCTCACTCCTTGAGTCACACAGTCGGTGTTTACATCTGCCATTATCATGGCAACCGGACACTGAGTCCCACTGAAACGGTTTCAGAGGCTCCTGGGGCATATGACATCCTCGGCGACGGCTGTGCCACTCGGGCTGATGCATATGAGACTGCTCCAGGACTGGCTTCAGACTCGAGTCACGAGATGGGCATGGTGCCACGGCACACATCACGTGGCCATGCATTCCTACAAGATTCTCATGTGATCCTGAGACCCCAATTGGGCTATGTGCACAAGGTGGTGAGCATGCAAGCGAAGCTGCCCCGGAGGAGGCATACCCAGCCTTATCTTTGCTGTGTCCAGTGCATGCTTTGCGCACCTATTTGGATCGCACGCAGAGCTCTAGATGCTCTGAGCAGCTTTTTGTCTGCTTTGGCAGACAGATGAAAGGGAACGCTGTCTCCTAACAGAAGCTTGCCCACTGGATCATGAACGCCATCATGCTGGCATACTGTGCCTGCCCCTTTGGGAATACGAGCCCACTCTACGAGGAGTCTGGCATCCTCATGGGCACTGGCCTGTGGCACTTTTCTAGCAGACATCTGCAGGGCAGCGGGCTGGGCAACTCACAATACCTTCGAGACTTTTTGGTCTCTGGGTTGAGCCTGTTTCGTCCCGTGCATTTTCAGGTATGAACAGGGAAGGTTGTAGGACAGCTGGCTGGGTAATCCAATCGCGTACAGTACCTTTCCCCTCTGTGAGGTGAAGACATGCACTTTTTTCCCATGCGAGTTCACGAACCCATGAACCCTGGATACCCTGTGGCTCGCAAATTCGGCGGAGGAGTTCGCAGCCAGACCCACTATGGGTACTAATATGCGATCTACTGGGATAGGTGCTCCACGGGTGCCGACTACTCCGGGAACCCCCTGCGATGTATTTTCCGTGTTGCGGTCTCCCTGTTGGCAGACCCGCGTCTCCCTTGGGCAGAGCTTTCTCTGCCCCAGTTGCTGTGTTTGTAGAACTCCTCCATTTGAGGTAGGACCTACCACCGCGCCACTTCCATGTACGGCGGAGGAGCCCACGTGTCATATTGCCATGTTACCTCCCCTTTGAGCTGGATGTGGTCTCTGCGGGGTCTTTTCCCCCTGACAGAATAGGACAGGAAAAGAACACCTTCCGCGATGTGTATAATAGTATTAGATGGCCCCAGCCAAATCTAATACTCTGCGTAGAGAAAAGGCCGCGGCTGGCACGATTCCTCAAGATTTGAGGTGTTTGCAGCTCCCAAGAGCGACCCCTAGTGTCACTACATCGACACAACGTCTCATTCCCTACTTCAGGGAATGGATTTTACAACAGTAACCGAGACATTATATTTAGTGTAAATGTATCTGTTCAAGTTGAACAGTGAACCCAGTATAATTAGCGGCATAAGTGCAGCATCATGCAAAAACAGATGTTCTGTGTTACCGATATCAGTGCAAAAATGCACTATTCACAGTCAGCCATTATTAATTTATTCTCTGAGTGAAAGTGTCCAATTACAAGGGGATTACTGAGATAAAGCGGTTAACATTCAGGTGGTAAATTATAAATTATAATTGTAAATGTGCATCCAGCACCATATGTTGAATACATTTCTGTAAAGACTGATATGAAATGACTGAAATGACTATTTCTTTGTTTCTACACAGATGTAAAAGTGAAAGTGGACATTTATAATAAAAACGACTTAAATATTGATTTGTTTCTCAACCATGCCTATCATATTGCTTTTGAAGAGATGGATTTAGCCACTGGAGTCTTGTGGATTTCTTTTATGATGGTTTTATGTGCTTTTTGGACCTTCGTATTTCTGGTCACCATTCACGTGCATTGAAAGGACATACAGAGCAGAAATATTCTTCTAAAAATCTTTGTTTGTGTTTAGCAGAAGAAAGAAAGTCATACACATCTGGGATGACATTAGGGTGAGTAAATAGTGAGAAAATGTTAATTTTTGGGTGAACTCATTAACTAATAGTGTAGCCTGTATTTTAACAAGATCACACAGAAAATCTACATGTTGCTTAAGAGTTCATGTACACTAAAATCGAACCCATTCTGCTGAATAACTGCCAAGCGACATCCCCCATCAGACATTTTTGCACCATTTAAAGGTGCTGTAAGTGATTTTTTCATGGAAAGGTATGCAACAAATGTTCCTATTCCCTGAAAATTATTAATGAAATAAGTGCACGACAGCTTCAAAATTCACATTTGAGGTATGACTGTGTGTAATTTATGTTGTAGAACAAAACCTCCATTCAAGTTGAAGTAATGTTTATCACTTTATTTTATTTACTTTTATGATTTTATTTTACTCATAAATTTAAAAACCCCATTATAAAAACCCATAGGAAACTCTCAAGGGAACCCATGGCAATTAGACTTCCCAGCTGCCTACAAATTGACAGCTCTTGAGCAAACTTTAAACTTTAAAAAAAATTAAAATAATAAAACTTTAATATATTTAATTTTTAGTCATTTAATTTAGTTAAAGATTACTCGGTTGCGTTTGATGGAAATTTGTTATACAAATGTTTTTTTTATTAGTGTACATTATTTATTAGCTTGCCATGGTACAGTGCTACAAAGTAGCTTCTCCAACATAAGTCTGATTCGCATGAAGTATACAACCAAAAAAATGATACATTCATCAGACAGGCCTTTCGCCTTTTGTTCAGTTTTGTAAATTATGTGTCTTGTAACACTACAGCACATGAATGCATTATTATTCCTTTGAATGACTGTGTACTCATTTAATAAACACATGCAAGTGAGATTAAGCGATCTATTTCCTGAGACTCGAGTGTTGTATATTGGCATTTTTCCACTGTGCCCGGAGATACATTTTCTCTTAAAAAGAACCACCAAATGCTTTGATCCACTTGTGAAAAGCTTTGATTTTAAAACACAGGGTGAGGTTATTTCTTCCCACTTTCATTTCTCTAGACGTGTTTATCTGAGGTCTGCCGCCACAGTTCTCTGCGATGGCATCTCTGGCTCCAGCCCGCATTATGAGAGCTGGCAAAAAATATATAAACCACTGCCAGAGCTGGCAACCTATCTCACTGCAAAACCAATACCTGCATCACAGGCCAATGCAAACACATGAGCTGCCCAGTGTAAACGGACAGCGCAAATGAGAGAGGGAGAGTAGATTTGTTGGTCTATATTCCAACTCACTATAAAACAAAACACCGATAACACCAGAGATTAATAGATCACCCTGGTGCTTACCTTGTAAAGGTATTGTTTGATGACATTAATCTCCTATAACTTGAGTGGATCAGTGCCATTGGCCTCAAATTCTCTTGCAAAACAAAAGTTAACTGTTAAGTTGGTACCGAAAAGGAGAATAATTTCAATGGATTTTGAAAGTAGGCTAAAGAAACAGGCTGGGCTCAGACTTACCCAGCTCGTGTTTTCCTGGATTGTCTGAAATTTCCATCACATACAGTTTAAGGCCTATGTAACTTTTTCCAATGCTGTAAATGCGGGTGATATCTGGGCACATCTCATTCACAGACTTCATGAGCTGAAAGAAAGGAAGAAAAGGTTTGCATTCATCTCACACATTCAACAAAGCATTCACTGCCCCATTGATATGTCTTCCAAAACAAATGCTAATTCAGGGTTCCCAATCTTTTCGAGGCACAATTTTCCAGTGGACTTTTTATGTGCCCAATGGGTGTAATATTGAAGCAAAAACACACAGGAGGTCATGATGCTGTGGTTATTGGATGTTTATTTTTATTCCGTATTCGACAGTTTTCTTAAATTGTATTATCAAAATGGTGTCTAATCAAATTAACTAAAACTTTAATTAAACAAAAACATAATTATTTTAATTAATAATAATAATAATAATTCTTATTTTTTACATAACATTGCATTCTTTTTTGTCAAATGAAGTGCTTTTATACTAAATATGAAACATTGGAGATTTGTTTTATCAAATGAAGTCCTGCACAACAGAACATCACAGATGTGAGCTATTGCTTTAATACAACATTATTTAAATATAGTAAACATAACTATACATTTGTAATACATTTTTGTCATTTTTCTTCTCCATTTCACGTGTCCACTTCAATCGAGATTTTATTTTTGGCATTTATGTATTAAAATTAATTTACATTCTGAGGCAGTAAAGGCCACATCACCTTGTGGAGTTGAGTTTATTTGTAAAAAAAAATCAGCGGTCCAACCATCTCCATTGTCTAAATTTTACAATTGAAATGTTTTTGTTGATAACTCAACAGCAGTCTTGGAATGAATTTAAAAACATAATTTGAACGATATCAATACTTAAACTATTTTGTTGGAGCAAAGTAGAGGTAACAGCAGAAGAGCAGAGAATGTACATGATAGGGCTTCATTCAAGACAGTCAACCATTGATGTTGTTTCACAATGCACAGTGACAAATCATTAATTTTTGTATTTGACACCTATCCCAAGTCCCAATTATTACCATGTTTTTTTTAAACATTTTTTACATATAACAAAAACATTGTTAGCGACACATTCAAACAGTTTAATTATATAAAAATAATTTCCAGTACAAATAATTTTCCAGGAAATTTAATTTTTCTCACGTTCCATAATTAAATTTTTCTCACATTCCATGACTTTTCCATGACTGGAAAAATTAATTGCAAGATCCCAGGTTTTCTGTGATGATCGGGAACCCTGTAATTCCTCTTTAAAGCAGACCCAGGATGCAGGAATTAAGAATATACTTAATAATTCCTGTATTTATCTTTCTGTGTGTTTTTTGTTACCTGCCCACAGGAATGTGTTAATGTAGACATGTTGCGTAACAGCGGTCAGACTGACCACATGTGAAGTGCAAGGTAGTGCTCACATACTGGTGTGACAAAACCTGGAAAAGTGTTTATTTCCACGGCTTTCAGATCTTGTTCTCTTTAGACTGAAATACTTTTTCTGTCAATCAAACTGGCTAGTGAGCAGCCGCTCTCCTCAAAGAGCAATTTTCAATAGAATATACTTGGTTAACATGAAATCAAAATTGATCCCACGTTGTAAAAAGCGGATTTTTGCAGCTGTTACCTTATGGACTGGGTTCCCATTATTTTCAAGGCACAATTTTCCAAGAAATGTTATGCACACAACAAGTTTAATATTTCAACAAAACACATGAGAGGTCATGATGTTTATTGTGATTATTGGATGGTTATTTTTTCTGAATTCCGAATTTGACAGTTTAATTAAATTTGATAAAAATGGTGTCTAATCAAATGAATTAATCAAACCTTTAATCAAATAAAAAAATATTATTTGAATTCATTAAATTTTTCAAAATAACTTTGCACTATTTTTTATCAAATGAATTGTTTTTTTTTTTTTTTTTTTTTTTTACAAAATTCTAACAGCACAATCCAAAACAACAGAGGAGATTTTTGTCAAATAAAGAGATCACAAATGAGAGATATTGCTTTAATACATTATTATTATTATTATATAAGTATAAAAATCATTAAATTCCTACACAGTAGCAATAAACAGCATTTCTGTCTTTTTTCCAAATTTCACGTGTACATTTAAATACAGCTTTTATTTTGCTGTTTCTGTGCGTTTTTGATTGTAGCTTCTCACCTCCGGATAAGCAGTTCACTACCTGTCCCAGTGTGATTATTAAACCCTAAAAATCTGTGATTTAATCAAATAAATATGTAGTCCATGCACTTCAGAGTGCTCTGCTCTCTGTCATGCTCTACACAAACATAGAGCGTGCATGATGATCATGATGAGGTTTTTTAATTTACACATTCATTTTGAAGGTCACAGCCCATGCAGATTATATATTTATTGAACTAAATTGCAGCTTTTTGCAGTTTAATAATCACAATTGGACATATCATTATTTTAATTTGATTAATTGTACTTTCAAACATTCATTTTTCATCTTAAATATGTCAAATTTGGACAAATTCTGTGTTTCATAGTTTGTGTCATTTTTATAAATGGATTCTGTGTTGTCGTCTGTGTTTTTCACATTCTTCAATGAATAATTTATTATGTATACATGTAACAAAAACCTTGAGACACAGTCAAACAGTTTTACAATGCTAAAAATATTTTCCAGGACATGTGATTATTTTCCAGGACATTTAAGTTGTTTTATAATTTTCCATGACATTTCCATGACTGGAAAACTGCTTTGAAAAACTCCAGGTTTTCCAGGATGTTTTCTAATGAGTTATTTTAGGTACATTGAAGTTACCTGACAAAACGATATTTGCGGTGCACGTAAGGCGGTGCCAAGCTGTCTGGATTCAGTGAGCACTGCTGACTGAGACAACAAATGACTTTAGAGAAAATCAACATATGAAACTTCTCACAATTAGCATCTCTTGCTGAGGCACCACAACCCGCCGAGCAAAGATCGCAAATTCACTCCCCATAGTTGCTCTTTCCCCTCCTCCTCCTTCTTTCCCCTTCAGCTCAGAATCACCTCAAACTCACCTTAGAATTGTATGTAACAAAATATCATATCTGATGTATACAAATAATGTAACTAGGCATGTTTGGTATTATCTAAAATGTCTCAGTCAGACTCAGAAATCCCTGTAGTTTCAATCTACGTACTTTGCTGAAGATTCATCTTTTAGCATTAGATGTTTTGTATTGATTATTTTTTAATTGATTCATTATGTATTTGGCTTGATATATATTAACCTGTGTGACGAGGAGGAGGGCAGGCTGGGCCAGTACCCACGGCCAGCCCCCGATCGGGCTAATCAGCCGAGGAGAAGCATAAATCCGAGCCAGATGCGGCAGTTCGAGAGAGAGAGAGCCACACGCAGCCACCATGTGTGTTTATGTTTGTGTCTTTACGTTTTCATAAAACAATATTTTGATGGTTCAGCTTGTTCCCACCTCATCATTTTTAAGTTTAAAATATTCAGATATGTTAAAATAAGTAGTTTGAGAGTATAGGCATACCAACTCAATAGCCGTGTTTCCATTACTGGGCAAAATAAGAGTGTGCTAGTACGTGCCAGGGCCAGTTGCATTTCCACTTTCACTTCTGGGGATTCATCGTGCATCCTCTAGGCTTTCTTGGGGCCAACGACAAAGAGCCTTTGGCCCGCCGATTACCCTTGGGCCAAAGAAGGCCAACTGGAAATTAAGGCAGGGTCAATATCAAAGGCACAGTTTTGCTGAGTCAGATCTCACTTTCAAACAAGCAAACTCCAAAATTAGCAAATGAGCGGCAGTTTCAGTCTCTACAATTTTCATTTTAAGGGCTAGTAAGTCACTAGAGTCTGATACCTCAGCTTGAGCGCTTGTGAAATGGGTGGGGTGTCTGACCTTTAACGACAGACATATCATGAGCTGCGGGGGTTATTCATCAATGGTATATGCTTCTGTTGAAGCCATCAGTCAACCTTATTTAAGCTTCATTGTTTAAAAATCTTGTTTTATAGCAGAATTCTTGGTAAACAACTACATTGCCCATGATCCAGCAGAGAAAGCTTCACCAATCAGAGAACTGGGTCCAATGACATGACCTACTGTGAGGTACGCAACCAAATAGGTCTTCCTTCACCCTCAAACTACTTATATATTTGTATAAGTACATATCGGAATATTTGGTAATAAACATAATATATATTGTTTCTAAACTTATAATCAACAACCTAAAATCAATAGTTTTATATATTCCCTCAATTTTTTAAAATTACATAATTCGCAATACTTCATGGGATTGTTCTTTGTGCCCTCGAAAAAACATTAAGTACATGTGACAGCGGGGGCGTGGTCAAGCGCCCGTCCAGGAGAGAAAGCAGTAAGGGTGCTTGCACCTGAGCTAAATTATGTCTAACACCTGTCTCTAATTTCAGTGAGCACGGGGAGAGCGGCATAAAAACGGCCACAGAACCTCCAGCGAGGAAGAGAGACGCATGTCAGTCTAGTGTTGGCGTGTACGAGAATTATAAGACAATTGAAAAGTTGATGTTGCTGTTGATTGTAAAGCTGTGAGCACTGCTGTGGCCATTAAACACATACTTGGGAAGAGAAATTCGTCTTCGCCTCCTCCTTGACCATCTTGCCTCGTTACAGTACATTCTCTGGTACTTTTGTCTTTTGATTTTCAAATAGTTTTTGCCTCAAAACCAAGTTTGTAATGTTGTGATTCACATCTGAGCTGATTGCTTTGGTTCATGGCTTAGAATTCTTTTTTCGATTAGCAATCTTTGGGCTCTGTCTTTAAACATTTATAAGTATTATTCTATTCTTATCATATTCCCATATGGAGAAAATGAATGGAATTTTTACTTCCAGAACGAGACGGTTGTGCTCTACTGTGCATGTAATTCCAAAGAAAAAAAGTGTTTGTCTTTGTTATCTTTCATTCAAATGTAATAAATTGTTCCACTCAGAAATTACTTTATTTTTTTGACTGTCACCAAGGCAGTTTAAATTTCGACCATTCTGGTATGTAAAACCACTTTGAATAATCCAATCAATTCACAGTGGATAAAATCAAGTCCCAATCTAAAATTTTTTTTTATTATCATTGAATATCCTGATTCACTCAAATACTTCACATTACAGAAGTAAAATGGGTTGTGAACACACAATATCAGTTGGGTTACTCAAGTCTGGACTCAACTCCAACTATGTTCATAAATGGATAGTTGTGACCCTGATTTTGACACATTGTTTTTTTCAGGTTAAAAGCTTAAAATATGAATATTATTATTGACCTGAATGACTCAATCTCAGGAAAATTGTCATAATAGCTATAATGGTATTGTCTGTAAGGGTTTTTTTCATCTTAAGGGGTTTCTTGGATTTGAATCAGACTCGACTAAGGTGAAGTTGAACCCAACATTACCATTGTAGCATCAACAACAAAAACACAGGCTCTACTTCCTCACCTTCCTCATCTCTTTGTAGTTATGGTGTCTAAAGTCCAGTTTGTCCTTAGTGCCCTCCTCCATTTGCCATGGGTAGATATTGTTTGGATCTTAAACGAAACACAATGTACAGTTAATTAATATTAATTTCCTCATATTTGATGCACAAAAGCATAATGCTACCATTTAGTTACGATGTTCTGTAATTATGATTTGGATAACTAAAATTCTAATTGTGCTTATTATATAATATTTACTTCTGATTTCCATGTTATTAAAAAATCAGACAAGACTTCCAAATATAAGATCAATGTATGGTTTGTTTTGATTATACCTGGCAGCTCACAGCCCATAATCTCAGCTCGCAGGCAGATGGTCCCATTCTTAAACCAGGTCTGAGGGTTAATACGAATGTAGCGTGCCACTGCTGGCTCGGGTATAACTGCCAAGACCGGCGTTTCACTATTCTGGCTCCCCTCAAACACCTGTTTGCATAAAAGATTAATTCTGGTGAGTAATTCTATTGATATGATCCAAATGACATTTGCCAGTTGCAGCTGGCATGATTGCTCATGCAAATCTATGCCCAAAAAGGTGGATGCAAGAGGCTGGCACAGTGGCGTCCACAGTGGGCAGGCTATTCTTTTCAAAAGAGCCACTTAACCCTCCCAACTGCTGCCAGCGACTGCCTCCAACCTCTTTTAGAGCAAAGCAACCTGCACCAGCTGAAAAAGTTGAATGGATTCAATATAATGATGTCACAAAGATACTGAGGCTAGAATCCAACAGTAGCAGTGAATGGTGGAACCAACTGTCTGGAAAATGGGGCTTATTTTTACTGTTTTCTGTTAAATAACAGGAAAACTGTAATTTAGCCTAACTTAAAATGGGTCATACCATGAATATGATATAAATCATATCATATAAATACAATGTTCATTGACTGAAAAAAAAATAAGAGATCAATGTACTATAAAAACATACTGTAACCTTTCTCAGTACCTAATAGTCGACAAATGTTAGTCGATGAGAAAAGTCTTGGTCGAACAAGTTTTGATTGGTCGGAGAAAAAAAGAACTCCACAGCAAACCGCCGAACACCGGTATTAGATGGATATAGATGGATGCTAGGTGGTACTATGGGGTAATTTTCATTAAGCAGGGTTAGGGTTAAGCCTATACAATAAAGTAAGACACATTGATTTCAAACTCTGAACTTAATTTATTTATTTTAACAAAAAATTCGAATTTAGTGCAATTAAAATGTGTGTTGTTCAACTTTTTGAAAGATGGCTTTACAACAGTTGTGAAGGGCAACATTTCTCTGGCAAAGAACCAACTTCATCTGTGCATTCATCATGTGTGTGAATAAATTAGTTTTGTTCCCTCCTTCACGATATATTTATATATATATTAATTTATATTGCATTATACAATTACATCAGCATTCCCTGGGCTGAGGGATCAGTGAACATTCTTGCTTCAGTGATTTTGCATTGAAAATTTAATTTATGTATTAAAAAAACGAAAAACTAAATCAAATACATTTCTAAATCAAAATTGTCCTCCAAACGAAATGAAAAATCAAATAAAATAATGAAGTGATAAAAGAAATATATATATATATATATACACAAGTAACCACCTTTCCATTTACCATCAGGCAAGAATCCATCTAAACATGCAGGCGGATAATTACTTACACATATTAAGATAACTATAAAAATTATAAAATAACAATTCTAATTATGATAATGTGTTTTATTCATTATGTGAGATCATCATCTGTCTGCAAAAACCTAATGTGCATTTCTCTCTATAAATGAACAAAATGTTGGTGGAAACTTTAACATTATACATTATAAAACATTAATTTATTATAAAAATGTATCATATTGCACTTTAAAAGGAATTTTTCGAGTTCAACTGACAGATTTTGTGACATAAATGTGGTTTCAGTGTGAGACACTTATTATGGGAGTGAATGGAGAAGTCCATAAATATAAAAATACACACTGGAAACTCAAAAGCATAGCCATAAGACGTAAACATTATATTTGTTAACATGATTTAAGTGTGATACAACAATGACTAAAGATATGCTCTCTCTCCAAAGCGCAAAGGCATGAATAACGAGATCTCATTCATTTCCATTCTGTGTCATTTGAGCTATCATTGAGTCTATGTTATGTACTTGGTGCCATCTCCTGGTGGCCATATGTAATTAGAATGAATGAAATATGAATAGCATGAAATCTCTTTGCCTATATTTGTATGACTTACACCTCTGCTTGAGCAATCTGAATCCCAATACGATTGATTTAGCGTTCCATGACGCCGGAAAACGTACTACATAATTTCTGATTAAGTCATCTGATCCAGGAAAACTAAAGTGTTTTTAGCAGATAGCACATTATGTCCTGTGTGCACATTGTGCTTTGTGTGGAATATCTAATGATCAGATTACATTGTGTGTGGGCTTGTTTTAAAGATAATCACCTTCTTCAAGTAATGGTATGTGATATTTTCTGTTCTGTTTATTATTCTTGAAGTTATAAGCGAACATTTGGCATATAAGCAACACCAATTTACATGTAACATGTATTTCAAAGTCTTATACTTAGATATTACTCTCTATATTTTTGTCTGTGTGTAAAATAAACAAGCTTGTTGTATTCTACTTTTTTGAGAGCTTTCCAGTGACTTATGACACATGGCTATTTAATCAGTTTGATGTTTTTACAGATTACAATTTCTGTATATGCACAGTGAAAAATTATTAATAAATTATCAAAAACAGAACACTTCTGATTTGTATGCAAATTTCAAAGCTCTTGTTAAGTTTTGGTCATAATGCCTACATGCATTTTAAAGTCCAGCTTTTAAAAACGATACCTATTTTGTGTTGGTCAAGACTGTAGTTATTAATATTTTAATAAATAAAGGAGGGGTGAGTCTAAATATTTTTTTGTTTGTAATCAACTTTGTGCCACAAATGCTGTCGACATGCTCTGAACCCAAAGACAAATGCAGTCAGCAGTATTTATAATACACACACAAAGGACATTTTACATTTAGTGATAAACATTCCAACTTACCGCCTCCTCTGTCCCATTCATGCATGACTTCCATTTAATGGTGTCATTGCTCACCTGCACCTTGAAGGTTTCTACATAATCCAAGCTACAGAAAAAGAGTGACATTACGTTATTCTTTTAATTTACTGTATTCTCATTATGGTTTTATGCTATTGCATATTGTACATGAAATATGACATATTACCTCCATATGGAGCTGCGACCCTGCAGTATGACTGCTGTGAACCGTGTGAGCTTCATAGCATCTATCTGTAGCCACTGGTTCTTGTCTTCGTACTGGGCACACCAAGCTCCATCATAGATATCTCCATCTTCAATACCAGACTTCAAAACCAAACAGCACAAAACAGAGATTCACTTTGGAAAAACAAGAACTAAACTTAAATACCCAAAGATACTGTTTATGATGGAAACTTTATATTTATAATGATGCAGAGAGAGAAAGTACAATTCAGAGTAAAACTACAGAAGTAGTGGGGCCCACCTGTATATTGAGTCGACCCCTGTGTGGCCCCAGGCCCATGCGCTTGTGAGAAGAAGCCTGAAGCTGCGAGTCTTTAACTTTCAGAGACTCCATTCCCAAAGGAGGACATTCTGAGACAGCAAAGACACATGATTTAATCCATTTTAAATCCAACTGAATAAATCTTAATGCAATGGACAGCAGGTGGCAACCCAACACACTACCACCATTTTTTATCATACAAAAATGAATTACAATGATTTCATTCTCTAAGCAGCCAATATTTCAATGATCAAAACAATAGTAACTGTGGCCAGCAATTTGTTCTTTTTCCTGCATTTGAACTAGGGCTGTCGATTTAACAATTCACACATTTAATCGTATGCACACGGACCATAATAAGGAAGATCCCTGAGAAATGCAAGCTTGTAGTACCACCTGTTTACTCCAGAGGGCAGTAAGTGAAATTTCAGCTGTATGAGCAACACACAGTTTATACAGTGAAGAAAACAATTCAGTAGGCAGTGTCACTACTCGATCCACAAACATGTATTACGTTCTTGCGTTCAAAACACTCGAAGGAGCTCCAATGCGATCTAAGGGATCTATTGATATGTTTTAGTTTTGAGTATTAAACTATATTTAACTTGACACAGTGACCTAAACATTTTATGTTTATGACGCAACACACCCGAGACATCTGACGTAGGTGTAAATTGACGGGTCCTTAAACAAGCCCTCATAATAAATCTCCAACTGATTGACAAATTCACTTGTGAAATGGATTGCTGTGAACTGTGTGTAAATGATTGACTTATGATCAATAATATGGTAGTAAACAATACATTGTATTCAAAAGCCGCTTTTTGTCTTATCAATGATTAACTCTTCTGCTACAAGAATGTAAAGCATTATAATTATCTGAATATATATATATATATATATATATATATATACATGTGGAGTTAAAAAGCAAACAAGAGGGACAGAAAATGAGAGAGAGAGAGAGAGAGAGAGAGAGAGAGAGAGAGAGAGAGAGAGAGAGAGAGAGAGAGAGAGAGAGAGAGAGAGAGAGGGGGAGTGAAAAACAAAATCCCAGTGACATACAGTACACAAGATTTTAAATGTAGTGCAGCTGCAGGACAGACAGGAAGCAATTGTATTCAGGAATTCAGTTTGGCCTCTTCCTCCTCTACCAGGGTCAACTTTTTGAAGAGCTGTACATACAACACTGACATGTAGTATTGAAAATAGAACTGGGTGTAATATGAACATGGTCTCCTCAGATGCCTTTGGGACCCTCACTAAAACAATGTATGCATGCTTGTCTCCTCTGTTAATTCTACATAAATATAATACTCCCAGACCCAGAGTATTAAACCCCTTTCAGGCACAGTCTCAAGGCGATTGAGGGAAATTAGAACTGAGAAAGAGAAACAAACAATAATTTCTAGAGGAAATAAGAGGAACTCAGTTTGAAAGGACATTTAGCTCATATTTGAAGTAATGTATAGGAAAAGAACACAATCAGTTCTAAGCCAACACAGGAAAAATGGTTTCACAGATCACAGATTTTGTTGGGCATACATTACTGACATTTATAATTTTCCTGCAAAAATGGTTCATCCATTCCTCTCTAAAAAGTTAATTATACTGCCCTCACAAATATAACTGTCATCCTTTTTTTTCAGATTAAGTTTAAGCAAAACTTTACGATGCTAGTGATAATTCACCAAAACTGCATATTCAGAAGCAACATTGTTGAATATTTCCATATCTATACTTTACAATACCATTTTCTTTGTAACGACTGGTGAATACAGAAGATAGAGATAAAGTATAGCATTTAGAGCAGTCAAAATTAACACGTTAATGTATGCAATTAATTTAAAATGCGCTAATTTTTCTTAATCAAGATTATCACATTTACCAATTTTCTATTACATTCTGACATTTTATTCACCTCTGTGTGAGCTCTGAACACTGGTTGGAATACGGCAGAACCTTTGCCCTGTTTCTGATGGGGTCATTGACACACGATTCTGTGTCAGTGAGCAAGTGATGAAGAAAGAACCTCTTAACCTTAATTTTTGGTACAAAACAAACCCAGATGAGACATGTGATAAGCAGGATTTACACCACCCACTGGTGGGAAACAACGTCACGGTATCACGTTCCAGGTAATTCTGATGAAATATCATTACGTGGACAGTGCCAGCGTTAAAAGCAAAAGACGTTCTTTTCAAGTGATTTTAATGTTGAGTTCAAAGCAACAAATCATGTAAATGCAGCTTCACGCAAAGTGGATAGCCACTGTTAATATTGTGGAGATTTAATGACCATTGCAATGAAACCGCAAACTATAGGGACTAGATATTTAAATTAGATAACATCCCTCTTATGCTTTGGAAAATGTTTAATGTTACTTGATACTTGGTGCTATTTTAATGCATTTCTATCATTATACTGTGGAATGATTTGTTTGGAAAATGTTAATAAAACATTATTTTTACATATTGTTTACTTTTCTTTCTAAGAAGGAACTATGCATTTTGACAGAAAAATAAGTATATAGAGTCAAATTTGAGCACTTTCAAAATCTACCATTTATCGCGATTAACTGAAAAATAATGTGACAACACTTGTTTAAACTTGTGTATTTGTACATCATGTAAAAGTGATCTGAATCTCTTTGAGAGAAAAAACATCTGGCTCTTGATGGTGAGTCAGTGCGATGGTTTGTTGAGTCAGCAATCCTCCCCAATTTATGTGAAACTGAAAAGATTTCCAGGCACTGGTGATGTTAAGATACTGCCCTTTAAAAATGTTATCATTCAAATGGATAGACTGACAGTAAGGTTGTAGAACCAGGTTTTGTCTTGTGTCCTGTGTACCTCACATGAAACACATCCACACTGTTTAAGTTTGAAGAAACTTGAGCTTGTCTTTAAGAGGTGTTTAGAGAGATGTAATTAGATGTAATTAGGCTTCTTATACAATCTCCCCCCTATAAACCAGCTATAACACCCTAATACAGCACATGAAACACTCAATGAGAAATTATAAAGAAAATGAGCTGTCACTTGTAGTGTTAAACAACTAGATTGCTTAAAGTGGGTTCCTGAAACAAACAATTTAATTTGAGTTGAATGATAGCCTCCCTCTCTGTGTGACTGAACAGAATGTTCCCTTACATTCATCAGCAATAATTCTAGCTTATGTGTTGCACACGTCTGCATTTTTTCATTATTCTAAAGCTAAGATTACAAGGTCAACTGTAATACAACATGATGGAATCTTACACTTTCCTATAATTCTGACCAAATTATTCCTTCATTTGAATATAATATGTGAATGATACTTTTCAGCTCGGCCGTTTGTTTTCTTTAACTCAGAGTGAGGAGAATTTGTTCACTGAACGAATGACCCAATTGGCTTTGGAAACAGGAAGAGGACCATTAGTAAAGCATTTGAATATGGGCAGAATTATGTAACAGCACTCCTGCAAAAATATATCAGAGAATCCACGAATGGATATTTATGAACTGATGAACTGCCTTTTTATTTTTCAAAAACAGGATGGCAAAACATTTCACAAATCCAAATCAACCACAGACAGATATATAGATGAATTTCCATTCATCTATAAATGTAACTGTGCGCATGTATATTTACTGAATATATATGTTTATTGCAGTTTTAGCAATGCTTTTTTTCACAAATTAGATGGATGGACAGAAAGATGAATGGAAAACAAATGAAACAACAGATTGATAAATGGATGGAAGGATGGAAAGACAGATGGATGGATGGATGGAAAAACTAATGGAATGACGTGTGGATGGATAGATGGAAAGATAGATAGATGGATGGGTGAAAAGAGATGGATGGGACGATAGATAGATAGATAGATGAATGGATGGATGGGTGGATGGAAAGATAGATGGAACAATGATAAATGGAAAATAAATAGATGGTTGATGGAATGGTGGGTGTGTGGAAAGATAGATGGATGGATGGATGGGTTGATAGATGGATGGGTGGGTGGAAAGACAGATGGATGTGATGATAGATGGATGGGTGGAAAGATACATGGATGGGATGATATAAATGGAAGGATATATAGAAAGATAGGGATGGGTGGAAAGATAGACAGATGGGACGCTAGATGGGAGGATAGATGGAAAGAAAGGAAGATGGATGGATAGATAGATGGATGGATGATAGATGGAAAGAGATGGATGGATGAATGATAGATGGAAAGAGATGGATGGATGAATGAGTGGAAAGATAGATGGAAAGATAAATAGATGTATGGATGGATGATAGATGGAAAGACAGATGGATGATAGATGGAAAGACAGATAGATGCATGATGGATTGGTGGGTGGGTGGAAAGATGGATGGATAGATGGAAAGAAAGATGGATAGATGGATGGATGTATGATAGCTGGAAAGATAGATAGATGGATGGATAGATGGAAAGAAAGATGGACAGATGGTTGGATGGATGACAGATGGAAAGATGGATGGATAGATGGATGCATGATAGCTGGAAAGATAGATAGATGGATGGATAGATGGACTGATGGTTGGATGGATGATAGATGGAAAGAGATGGATGGATGAATGAGTGAAAAGATAGATGGAAAGATAAATAGATGTATGGATGGATGATAGATGGAAAGACAGATGGATGATAGATGGAAAGACAGATAGATGCATGATGGATTGGTGGGTGGGTGGAAAGATAGATGGATGGATAGATGGAAAGAAAGATGGATAGATGGATGGATGATAGATGGAAAGAGATAGATGGATGGATGGATGAGTGGAAAGATAGCTGGAAAGATAGATAGATGGAAAGAAAGAAAGATGGACAGATGATTGGATGGATGATAGATGGAAATAGATGGATGGATGGATAAGTGGAAAATTGGATGGGATTATAGATGAAAAGATAGAATGATGGTTGGGTGGAAGGATAGATGGATGTTTGCTAGATGGAAAGATGAATTGATGGGTGGATAGATGGATGGATAAATGGACAGATAGTTGGCACAATATAAACATACACAATATACAGACAAATACTGAATAATATAGTCCTAATATACACAAGATTAAAATGTTTATCACAAAACCACGTATATTGTTCTTAATTGACATTTCCTTACCAAGTACTGGAGGTTCTTCACTTTCTTTGGTGTTCCACGCTCTCCTTTCCACGTTTTTATCAATGTTTTCATTCAGGTCCTCTGTGTTGAAGCTCGCTGCAGTGGTCTTTGCAGTGGTTTTTGAGGTTCCCGCTGTTGGCTTTACTGTCGTCGGTCTCAGAGCTCTTTTGATCACCTCAGTGGGCTTCACAGTTGTAATTTTCAAAGGTTTCGTGCTCACCTGAGAGGGTTTTAATGTAGTGGGCTTCAGAACTTTCCTGGTTCCTTCTTTTGTCTTGAATGGCTTCACTGTCGTGTGATTTGGAGCTTTGATGGTCGCCTCGGTGGGTTTTACTGTCTTTAATAGTTTACTTACCTTTGTAGGTGCGATTTTTCCATAAGTGCCGGTGGTCCTATTTTTAATACTGCCCCTCACTCTTGCATTTGCAGCTGATGTCTGACTGTAAGTTAAATTATATGACACTGTTGTTGTCGTTGATTTTTTGAGAGAAGGCAAACTACTTACCCCTCCAACCAAAAAGGTTAATAAAGATAAAAGTATGACGGGTTGTGTCATGGTTTCCTATTTAGACCGTACTGTTAAATCTAATCCCAGAGATGCTGCTCTCTCTGAACTCAAATGCATAAACTCCCGTAATACAGCAAAATTACTCGCCACTCCTGTGTGAGAGTGAGAGTGAAAGATCATACAAGAAATGCACGCTTTTATTTTCATAGACCCTCTCTTCAGGAACACAACAAATTTAAATGAAAAGCATGACATAATTGTAATATTGTTCTAACGTTTTAAACAGTGGATCACTGCTCTTTTATCAAACGCGTTAATCCATTGGTCATTTCGTGCCATTTTTTCCTTTAAAATATAGTTAAACGATCCACTCCCGATTAATAGGAGCAAGTCGCCATCTTGTGGCGATTCCAAACAGGCTATTTCTTGGCCCATTGCTACAATTCGGTGCCTTTTACTGTAAGTACCATATAAACAGGGTTGGGAGGGTTACTTTTTGAACGTTTACAGATTACAGAATACATGCTGTAAAATGTAATTTGTAATGTATTCCATTAGATTACTCAAGGTCAGTAACGTACTCTAAATACTTTGGATTACTTCTTCAGCACTGGTAGATTTTTTTAACTTGTTTTGACTATAAAAACTCTGCCAGTACAGTAAGACAGAATACACATGTTAAAAATACATTCTCTGAAAAACCTAAATAAATAGCTAAATCTAAATGATCTTGTGTAATGGATTTATATATATATATATATATATATATATATATATATATATATATATATATATATATGGATATAAAATACATATATTTTAAAATATATTTATAATGTTAACAGAAATTAAATCCAGTATATGTTTACAAATGTGTTAGCTAGATGGTATTCCCAGTCCATGTGGCTAATTTTACCCTCTGAGTGCCCACTCTGTTAATAGCCTGATCCTGCCCTTATTAAATCTTTAAAGGGTTAGTTGACTCCAAAATCAAAATTCTCTCATCATTCACCCACCCTCATGCCATCCCAGATGTGTATGACTTTCTTGCTCCTACTGAGCACAAACAAAGATATTTAGAAGAATGTCTCAGCTCTGTAGGTCCTTTCAATGCAAGTGAATGGTGACCAAAATTTTGAAAATCCAAAAAGTAGATAAAATCAGCATAAAAGTAACCCACAGTAGTTTAATCAATGTCTTCTGAAGTGATCCAGTTTTGGGTGAGGACAGACCAAACTGAAACTCATTTTTCACTGTACATCTTGAAAGCAGTCTCCTTGCCGATCATGACTTCAAGCACCATTACACTTCCTATAGCAGCATCTTGCGCTCTGCACATGCGTTCAGCACTAGGAAGTGTAATCAAGCTTGAAACACCTGATCATGCATTGAGACTGCAATGTACATTGAAAAAGGAGTTACATTTTGGTCTGTTCTCAGACCAATTGGATCGCTTCAGAAGACACTGATTAAACCACTGGAGTCATATGGATTAGTTTTATGCTGACTTTATCTCATTTTTGGAGCTTTAAAATTTTGGTCACCATTCACTTGAATTATGTGGACCTACAGAGCTGAAATATTCTTCTAAAAATCTTAATTCGTGTCAGCAGAAGAAAGAAAGTCATACACATCTGGGATGGCATGAGGGTGAGTAAATAATGAGAGAATTTTCAATTTTGTGTGAACTATTCCGTTAACATGTCACTTTAATGATGAAACAAAAATGCTTGTAAAAGGATGTTTCATTTTTCAAAAGTAATTTTCATGGAAAAACCTGAAAAGGCACCGAATTGTATTGATCCAGTTAACCGTGGAAAATAATTGAGAAAAGTATGACTAAGTGACTGGGAGCAAAAATCTGTTAGTTTTTTTTTTTTTTTTTTAATTCTTTTTTATTTAAATCAGTAATTAATTTCATTTGTACGATTACACACAGTCTAGTTAAACATAAAGATCATTATTTTTTATTTATTTAATTTGACATATAAAGCCATCTTAATTAAAAAAAAAAAAAAAAATTTCTAGAGAAATAATGTTCTGAGAATATAAAGTAAAAAGACTCTCAGATCTGACTGACCTAACAGCGCGTTTACATCAAAGTTGTCCACTAGAATTTACACTAGATGGCGACAAAACACTATTTTTCAACGTCACACATCGAGGTTCGAGAGTGTAAATTTAGCGTATGATACCAAGTGCTGTGGAGGACTTTTGGATTTACAGGACATAGAAAAACTAAATTAAAAACGACAAGGCAGCCCTGATAAATGAAATCAAATGACAGATGTGTGTGTGTGTGTGTGGGGGGTTATTTGTAACGCTGTCTGTCTCTCATGTGAAGTTTGAGCTCCTGCTGTTTTCTATAGTAACGAGGATAGAGACCAAATCAACATCAATTATTGATGCATAACGCGCCTCAATAAACTTCTTACAACATTCCAGAAATGCCCTGCTTTTGTAAAAAAAACAGACAAACAATTCAGTTTATCTTTTAATGTTTTATCAATTATTAAATTAATGGTGTTTGTTTCTGCTTTGTCTTAAGTAATACTTGACATGTTTCCTTTTCTCATAGAATATTTTCAGGATGTCTTTTGACATTAGATATTAATGTTGTTATATCATGCACTGAAGTTTAATACAGGTAAACCACAGATGATATATATATATATATTTATAAGGGCTATTTGATTTATACACATAAATGATAGGTATGTAAGTGTTTATATAACACTATTTTCATTTTAAAATACATATTCATTTTAAATGCTTTGATTGGTGCCTGAGCAAACCTATCTGAAGCAATCTTAACCTATTTGAGGTTGAGGGTGTAGTTGAAGAATTCAATATACCCCTCTTTCTCCCTCTCTTTAACACATGAACACATACCGGATGCGTGAAAAAAACATGCCTGGAGTTTGCATGGAAATTCCTTTCCTCAACCTGTCAGTTTGAGCCATTACCACCCACTGTGAAGAGTGAAATGTCAACGCTTAATAGGAAACTTAACACTGCAAAATATTCAGTACCTGCTCTGCTCCTTAAACTGATGCTATGTATAGACTGTTGTGCTGTTATGTTGTCTGGATAGGTGTTAACATGACTACATTGAGCATACACTATCTCAGGTCATCTTCTTGCAATTTTAACCTTTATAAAGCATATAATTCTACACAGACTACAGTATGCATGTCAAACCAGAAGTACACATACTGTCAAACATTAGTAACTGTTAATCGTAACCTCAAAACATGAGGTTGTTTGTGCAACCTTAATAGTTTGTGCATTAAATAAGCAAGTTTAGTGGTCAAATGCAATGAAACAAACAAAACTGTATTATTGCTCACAATGGTCTGGTTGGATATGATACAGTAGTTGTTGTAAATATAGCACCATAAATTGAGTTACTAATAAAAATATGATCTTGCAGATAAATGAAATACAACCTCATGGTTTTTATATTAGATTGTATATAATCTTGAAGTTTAAAGGCTCTGAGCAATCCAGGCCATGTGTAACTTATATGTTTTTCCTATATTTTTCAGGAGGGAAACAGATAGATAGATAGATAGATAGACAGACAGACAGACAGACAGACAGAGAGACCGACCGACAGACAGACAGATAGACAGGCAGGCAGACAGACAGAGAGACCGACAGACAGACAGACAGACAGACAGACAGACAGATAGATAGATAGATAGATAGATAGATAGATAGATAGATAGATAGATAGATAGATGATGGATGGATGGATGGATGGATGGATGGACAGACGGACGGATGAATGGACGGACAGACAGATAGATAGATAGATAGATCGGATGGATGGATGGATAGATAGATAGATAGATAGATAGATAGATAGATAGATAGATAGATAGATAGATAGATAGATAGATAGATAGATAGATAGATAGATAGATTGGATGGATGGATGGATGGATTGGATGGACGGACGGACGGACGGATAGATAGATAGATAGATTAGCTGGACGGACAGACAGACAGACAGACAGACAGATAGATAGATAGATAGATAAATAGATAGATGGATAGATAGTATACACACAAATACATTATACATTCAAATGATGTCTGATTTCCTCCACTTTTCAGTTGGTCTGTTTTGTTTTGCAAGTTCGGAAGTCGTGGGAGTCTTTTTCCTTCATTAGAGGCAAGTCTGAGTAGAACTGCTAGCATGTGTGTGTGTGTGTGTGTGTGTGTCCTGTCCTGCACAGTTACCCAGCATTGGTGGTGTGAGAGCTAGCAGCATGCCGCTCCTTTAATGACCTATGAGAGCTGTGGACCCTGGCCATACACAGGGAACCTGAGAACCTGCTGAGCAACTTCTGTTGATCTAAGCCAGGTGAGGGGCCCACACTCCAGCCAGCAAGAGTGAGAAAGAGAGTTAGGGACAAGGCTTTGAGAATGTGTGTTGGAGTGTGTGTATAAGGGGAGTTTTATGACACAATTGTTGTTTGAATTATTGATAGCTTTGTATGCTCTGATCAGTTCTTGTACAATTTATGATTTGTTATGTATGGGTTTTCTTGCCAAAAATGTCAGATTAATTTCTGCTTTTGTAAAAATGTTTTATAGTCTTTTTGTGTTGGTGTGTTCCGATTTGATTCAACTGTAAAATCAATATTCTGTTTAATTTAACCACACAGAACCACAAAGTTCCTATTTCACAACACCTTGTTTGACACAAGTGCTTTGTTCACATGAAGTGGAAAGCAATATTTAAGTAACACAAGTCTGTCTGGCTCATTCTCATTTTGAAGCCTGTACCACTCAAATAAACCACAAAAACTTTAATACAGCAAGTGAGCAACATCATTTCACAGGAGATTCACATAGACTCCGGCAGAGCATGAGAAATTTAACCTTACAATGAAAACCACGGAGCTCTGACCTTAAACCAGAGATGTGATCAACAGCAAAAACAACACAGGACGGGCATCGTGAGGGGAAAACATTTGGCGCTCGAGCCCCCAATGATTTTAATCTAACCCCAAAAATTATATTTTTTTATTTTATTGTTCGGAACTGTTTTGAGTGGAGCTAAAGTCAGATTATTAAAAGAATATTATGCGTTCAACACAAGTTACGCTCAATCAGCAGCATTTGTGCCATAATAAATAATGTTATTACATAAATTAATTTCGACTTGTTTTAAGGTTTATGGCGTTATGTTGTCACGGCAACGAAGTTGTAAAATTGGATAAAAGTTAACACAGAAAAGGATGTTAATTTTTTATCACACTAAAATCATGTTAACAAGCATATTGTGTATGGATTGTGGATATACTTTTGAAACAGTGAGTATTTGAATCTTTATAGACTGTCCCCATTCACTTCCATTGTAAGTTTTTTTTTTTGCTTTTTATTTTTAAATAAAAAGAGGGACAAGTCAAAATGTTTATTTGTGTGTTTGTGTTAATCAACATTATGCTGTTGATTGAGATTAACTTGTATTAAACCCGTAATATTTTTTTCATTAAATTTTGGTAATTGTTACGTAGTAAGTCGATATTTCATAAAGACAAATTTAATGCCTTTTAAAAATGATGTCGCCTGCTAAGAATCAGAAATAGTGGTGCCCGATTTACAAATGAATTACTCAGTCGAGTCGGTTCTTTACAATGAATTGCACAAACGGGATGGCAAAAAGGTTTGAATCGACTTACGATTAACTCGCAATCTTTTGGATGCTTCCGCATGGCCTGAATTGTTTAGAGCAGTTTCTCACACAGTAAAAGTGGAACTTACTGGGATAGTTAATAGCTATGAATATTAAATAACCATACACATAACCTCATGTCCTGATGACTTCAAATCCTAGAAATGCCCCTGACACAGGCCATGAAAAAAGACAAATATTTGGTGAGTAAAAGTGCCTTCAGATGTTTTTTCTTTTCATCTGGTAAGTGAGGTTATATTGAAATGCTAGCTAGCTTGATCATTTTTTTCTTTAGTTTTGCGCTGTGTGTCCTCTCATTACCACAGTGTACTATCTCTACGCTACAGGACTTCAGAATTATAAATATTCATTCTTTGCCCCCACCTGAAAATCTCACAGCATGCTATACCTCACTGCTCAATTATTGATTTCTGGCAGCCTTATAAATTTATCCTTATAAGTGTTGAGAAGAATTTGCAGAACATGTAGAAAGTAAATTTCTTTGACACTAGCGCCACCGAATGGAATTGCATAAATACACAATGTTTTCAAAACAGCTTTCCGAATATATCCCTCATCTGCTGTTGTTCAAACAGTCTGATAGTCCCGCCCCCAACTCATCCCATTGGTTGAGAAATGTTGTTGGGGCGGATCTAAGCGGGTCACAAAAAAAACAACACAGGAATTTTTATAGAGCCACAGAGACACAGTGTATACAGTTTTCAGAATTTAAATTAAGCATGGCTTACTTATTGTCATCTCTGCATATTAAGCAGGGATAGAAGAAAGTATTTTAATACCGAAAAAGTTTCATACTTCAGCTTTAATTGAAATGAAGTTGCAAATGTAGATTTGGGAGGAGCTTGTTCTAGGCATGTCAATCATATCCCAAGGATGTATAAGCAACTGCTTTGCTCCTACTGGTGGCGATTCTGCCAGCATACCACCGCCAGCCAGTCTCCACCTTTATATTTCACAATGGCTATGCCAATTATTATTTAAAAAAAATTGCCTTTTTATTACTTCCTCTAGTCAGATCATCCAGCGGAGATGTCCCGTGCCCGAGCCCCTCCATCATGGACAGCACGGCAAATACATTTACTCTAATGCATTCCAGGTCTATATGAACTAGTGAACTCATGAACTGTATTTATTGATTATGCTGTCCATAAACACAGACACACTGAGTCTTTACAGTCATGAACTTATCACTTTTTATTAATACATTATTTATTGCAGCAACACTTTACTGTGGTTGTATTTGTTAACAGTAGTTAACTTTAACATGAACTAAAGGTGAGCAGTTCCTTAACAGCACATACGTATATCAACAAATACATTTTAAAATTGAACATTAGTAAATGCTTTATGAACTAGTATGAAAAAACAAACAATTTTTAAAATTATATTTAAAAAAATTATAATATTAACAAAGAATAATAAATGCTGTAACAATGTATTGTTCAATGTATGTTTGTGACACATAATGCATTAATTAATGCATTGAGGTGCACTCAGAAACTTTTGTCTTTGTCATCTTGGACTCACACTGACATCTAGTGGATTGGATGCAGCATAATTTAAAATCAATAGTTTTCAATTTCAGATGTCATTGTAGAAATGTATTCACAGTCAGCCATGATTACTTTAATCAATGAATCAATGAGTGAAAGTGTCCAATAACAGGACGGTTACTGAGATTAAGTGAGTAGTATTCAGCTGGTCATGTGATTCTAACATGGCAGCCTCCATGTGCGGACCCTCTCCATGTAGAATAAAACAGCTTTTATAAGGTTACTGATATGACTGGAGTCTTCATTTTAATGTGAGTGCCCATGATTTCCTACATATACTGCAAAATTACAATCCTGTCTATTGGAGGTAAATATTACTGTGTGCACCTTTAACAAATAGAACCTTATTGCAACATAACAGTGTTGCTGTTATTTCTCTAAAAGATCAGTATTGGTTAAGTTACTCAAAGAAAGCAATCCACTACAAATGATTAATTACTTCTTTTTAAACTGTAATCATTACTTTACTGATTACTTAATATAAAAAGTAATCACATTACTACTGTAATTACTTTATTTTCTAAAACCCTTAACAGAAAAGGTTTGTTTTTCTTCTCAACAAATAATGTCCATGTCTCCTCCTTGTTCACTGTTTTATGCAAGTCATACACTTTTTTTTTACAATGAGTGACACACGCCCATCAACTCTCAAAAAGTGATGTACATGTTAACATAATTCATGTTTAAAATGCACTTTACATAACTGAATTGAAAGGCAGTTACTGTATTCTAATTGTTTAATAATAGAAAATGTAGTGTTTCACTACTTTTGACTTTAAAAGTAATTAGATTACTGTAATGAATTACTTTATAATCGAAATATATTCTGTTGTTCTTTACTATGCATTTCTTGATATGTCTCAGATGTTGTATTGTATTGTACTGTGTATTTATGATAATTTGGCATTTCTATAATTTATAACTCCTGTGTAAGCCATTTGAAATAATAGTTTGCTACATTTACAGTGCATAATTTTCTCAAAGATTAATACATCTGGGGTGTTTCAGTGAAATGGAAACTGTGATCAGCAGGTGGCAAAAACTTACAATTCCCTAGACATCACTTTATTTTATCAACATACTGAAGTTTAGAGTTAGCGCGTTAAAACCTTGTAATCTTGTATCTAGCAGAGCTTTTCTGCTATCTGTTAAATGTCAGGTTTACCAGTCGCATATAAAATCTACCAGAAAAAATGTAATCCCATCATAAAACTTTCCTTTCGCAACTTCCACTGATTCATCCAAAAAGAATACATGAAGAAAACCCCACAAGACATTCCCCTTCCATGAACAATACATTTGGAAGTGTCATTTAATATTGATGGGCTCAGCTGATGATCTCCTGACAACCCCAGTTTGGTCCCTCTCATGTTTTATAAAATATTCATGATTCTTGTCCTCTTCCTGCCCCCACCCTTCAGCATCCCATAATGCATGTGTAATGTTCTGCTGGGCCTACTGCACAAAAGCAGACACCTGGCTGCAGGAGCAGAGGATGATGGGAATATCAGCATGATCTCCCGTGATGAAGACCAGCTCTGAGTATCAGTGTTAAATTGAAAGTTATTTTTTGAAAAATAAAATAAAATAAAAATAATGCCAGCATAAATACGAATGAAAACAAAACACAGATATAGTTTTTTACCTCATGTTCTTAAGAATTCAGTGTCTGGAAATGTGTGTATATATATATATATATATATAAAATGTAAAAAATATTCAAATAATGTAAATGCAATACATTCTTGTGGCAGAAGAGTTAATCATTGATAAGACAAAAAGTGGCTTTAGAATACAATGTATTGTTTACTACCATATTATATAAGTCAATCATTGGCACACAGTTCACAGCAATCCATTTCACAAGTGAATTTATCAATCAGTTGGAGGTTTATTATGAGGGCTTGTTTAAGGGCCCGTCAATTTACACCTGTGTCAGACATTTTTATTTTATTTTTTAGAAACAGCATTTTACAATAATGCCAAGACATTATATTCATTACATAGTGCAATGGGTTTCAATGCTTTGGAGTTGTTGGAGGTACAAAGAGTATTTCAATAATATTTCAAGTCTTTACAAAAAAGTGCAAATAGGGGCTTTATAGACATAAATTTACACTTATGTATAAAAAATTGGCAAGAAATATAAACAGATTATTCAGAAAATATTAACTTAAGTTATCAAAACTGTGAAAATGTCTTTATAAAGCAAAGTAAAACTAGTTAAAATAGAGGTACGTACAAACAAACAAAATTTTCTCCTAGATACTACAGCGTGGACACATTCCCAAAAAAGGTGAGGGGCAGATTCATCTACAGCATTACAGAAGGAGCAAAGTGGACCTATTTCTGGGAGCATGTTTCTTAAATAAAGATTGACTGGGTAAAAACAGTGTAACAGTTTAAAGGACACCTCCTTGACCTTGTTGGTAATTAAATATTTGTGAGGTAAAGACCATACGACCTGCGTCAGACATGCTTGTGTCACGTCTCAGATGTGTTGCTTAAAAAAAAATAAATGTTTAGGTCACTGTGTCAAGTTAAATATAGTTTAATACTCAATCTTTAAACACATCTTGAGATCCCTTAGTTCGCATTTGCGCTCCTTCAAGTGTGTCCGCTGAAGTGTTGTTAATGTTTTGTTCACTGTAATAAACTGTGTGTTGCTCACACAGCTGAAATTTCACTTACTGCTCTCTGGAGTAAACAGGTGGTACTACAAGCTTGCATTTCTCAGGAATTTCTCAGGAAAGCATGCGATTAAATAAGGTTCAAGAGACTGTTTTGTCTGCACGCTCTAAACCCCATGAAATGTAAAACATTAGATCCACTGTGGCTACAACTTCCATATCCATTTATATGATTTGCCATTTTCCTCAGAAGTGATGGTTTTGTTTTCTTGAACACATGGGATGGAAGCTCATATCTGATATTCAGATTTTTCAGAAAAAATACATTCATAACTTGGATGGAAAAATATTTGTAAAACTATTGTTTGTCTGTGTTTGCTTTAGAATTGCTTTCCAAATAGTGATGGCCATTTTCCAATATTCATTTTGATTTCAGCTACATATTTGTTCAGACACCATTTCTGGGACTGACTTTGGTTACTTATTCATATAGACAATACTTGATCTGTTCCTGTCTGTTATTGAATGTACAGTACAATTTGAAATTCACACCTGTTATACACTGTAAATACTAAAAGTTATCTCAACTAAAAATAAAGTTAACTCAACTAGAGCTTTATTTATTACTATTCTTTCTAGTTTTAAGTTAACGTTACTCTCTAAACCCTAAAGTTGTCATTAACAAATGCAATTAATTGTTCATAATTAAACAGTACTTAACATTTTTGGAATCATAACTCAAATATATACGTTCTTTAAACTTTGGCTTTGAGTAGTACTAACTCAAAATGATCAAGTACTAAACTGCAGCTGTGCAGGATACCCATAAGCCCTTGCACTTGAATAAATTATGTATGCTTGATCAAGACAAGGGAACATATATAGAACATTTTTAATTGTTATTAAAAAGTTAATTAAGTTTTATTTCTTATGACTTGTGGTTTTGCTGTAGCTGGTTGATAGTTGTGATTTGTATGAAGTCACAATTCAACCCGGTATCACGCCAAGGCGTGAAATAGACACGCTGGTCCACTAGCGGATGCGTGTCGGTGTCACGCTTTGCCTCCTCTAGGCGTGTACATGACACGCGCGCGTCTAGGTAGAATACCGGCAGGGGGCAATCATTTCCTCAATGCCAACAACTCTCCGCGCACCAAAGAGAAAGCGATATATCGCGTTCTCCAATTCCGGTTAGCAGGATATATATTTTTTTATATAAATATATTTTTTAATTGTGTAGTATCCCTTTATTGTCACATAGTCACAAGTGAAAGTAAGCAGCGAAATTGGCCATCATCCTGCCCGTGCGAACGTACAATACGACAACGGTATCGCTTACTCTTTGGTGCGCGGAGAGTTGTTGGCGTTGAGGAAATGATTGCCCCCTGCCGGTATTGCAACAACACGCGCGCGTGTCATGTACACGCCTAGAGGAGGCAAAGCGTGACACCGACACGCATCCGCTAGTGGACCAGCGTGTCTATTTCACGCCTTGGCGTGATATCGGGTTGCACAATTAGGGAGATTAGTGTTACCTCTGGTGAACTTGGGGAGCAAATTACATATTAGTCAATCATCTCTAGTCAATTGTACTTAACAAATATGCAGATTTATGTGCACTATAAAGGACTGAAGAGAATTCAATGTACCATATGGCTAACCTAGATTCCAGTCATAATTTCCCTTGTACTGTATAAGACGTGCTATAACTCAATTAAAATCATTAAATAAAAACAACAATACTTAGATCACAGATGAGTTAAGTGTAATGAATTTAAAAAAGTAAGTTCACTTTACTTGAGCCAGTTAAGTATGTTTACTTTTTACATAAAAAGCATGCAAAACAATTGCCTTAAAAATATCTAAGTAAGGTAAACTAATGAGATTTTACAGTGATAGTAAATACGATTTCAGTCCCAAAAACATAGCCAAAGAGTAATCTCACAGCTATCATTAGTGACATTCAACCATTCCTCTTTCTCTCCTCCCTCTCTCTCTAATCTCTCTATACCTGTTCACCTACATCTGTTCTTTGTCATTTTTTATCAATGCGTCTTCCCTTCTTCTGCTGTTCTCATCCTCCCATGATTCTCTTTGTGCATCTTTCTCATTAACACCCAGCCCTGATAGATGTAGAGAGGTGGCCTACTGCTCTTTGAGAGATTCTCTTGGGTAACCCGTGCAGCCCTGGCACACTGTGTTCCTCTTCTTAGACCTGAGACTGTGCCATCTGCCTCTGTTTGTGCCACCGCTGGGCACAGGGAGTCAGTGTGTATGAAGCAAACCTCTTCTGCTGAAAGAAATCAGCATGCACCGTGACTGCTGCAGCTCTTCAGGTAGAAGGTATTAGTGTACTCAAAAGTGTAACTTTTTCTTTGTAAACTTTTTGGAGAGTTACATTGGTTTTAAATAGGGGAGTCATCAAAACATTTGCAATCGATTTGTCATGAAAGTTCATTAAAAAATAGTTTGCATGCCTGTTCTAACAGGATTGCAAACAGAAGGGAGGAGTGGGGGGGGGGGGGGGGGGGGGGGTGAAAAGCTAAATGCAAATAATTAAAATGTAACTTACCATAAAATCGGGCATTGTAAGGGTCCAGAGGTCCTGCAAGGTTGGGCAGGACGAGGAATAAGTCACTCTGGTGGCTCCTTACTGGCCCTCTCGTACTTGGTTCTAGGATCTCGTGCTCCTTGTGACAGCCCCTCCCTGGCGAATTCCCCTGAGGAAGGACCTTCTTTCTCAGGGTCAGGGCACTCTCTGGCTTCTGCGCCCAGACCTCTGGAACCTCCACTTCTGGCCCCTGGACGGGATGCAGAAGATCAAGCTGGCCTAACACCTGCTGTCGTAGACACAATCAACCAAGCCAGAGCTCCCTCTACCTGGCAACTTTACACCCTGAAGTGGCACTTGTTCGCGAATTGGTGTTCTTCCCGGGCTGAAGACCCACAGAGGTGTGCAGTCGGGTCAGTGCTCTTATTCCTGCAGGAGAGGTTGGAGGGGAGGCTGTCCCCCTCCACCTTGAAGGTGTATGTAGCCACTATCGTGGCCCACCACGACGCAGTAGACGGCAAGTCTTTGGGTAAGCACAACTTAGTTATCAGGTTCCTAAGAGGTGCCCGGAGATTGAATCCCTCCCGGCCAAGCCTGTTCCCCTCCTGGGATCTCTCAGTGGTCCTCTCGGGCCTTCAGAGACCCCCCTTCGAGTCGCTAGAATCAGTCAAACTCAAGCTCTTTGTCTGCTTTGGTGGACAGCGGAAAGGGAACGCTGTCTCCAAACAGAGGCTTTCCCACTGGGTGGTTGACGCCATAGCATTGGCCTATCACACCCAGGCTGTGCCTGCCCCCTTGCAGGTTCGAGCACACTCGACGAGAAGGGTGGCATACTGGCCAAAAGGCACCTTTCTAGCAGACATATGCAGAGCATCGGGGCACTGGCCAAAGGCCCCTTTCTAGCAGACATATGCAGAGCATCGGGTTGGGCAACACCCAATACCTTTACGTGATTTTACAATCTCAGGGTTGATTTGGTTTATCCCGTGTTTTCTCAGGTCCGAGCCGGTAGAACTCGATAACGTGGTAACAACTGACCGGGTGTACCGCTTGCACCTAGCACCCTTTCCCTCTGCTGAGGCAATACCGTGTGCTCTTATCCCAGGAGATTCCACTAACTCGGCTCCCTGGATGACTCCTCCCTAGCCCTCTGATCCGCGAATTCAGCGGAGGAATTCGCCGACCAAACCCAATGCGGGTACTCAATTTACCCTGTACTGAACGCATTCCCCGATGTGTGTGATAGCGTTAAGATGGCCCCTTAACTCTATGTGAGAAACATAGTGAGAGAAAAGGCACGGCTGGCGCGGCTTGCTCCCATTCTTGGCACGTCGCCTTGTTCCCCCATATCGGGGTGTAAGGAACCAGAAGGTTTTGATGATTTTTTGAGGCGTTGGGGAAGGGTACGTGCAGTCTGGCACAACCTGTCGTTTTGGCACGCAAACTACCTGCCCGCACATGTGTCAGCAGCGCACGTACACGTTTCAGCGCATGGCGTGATTAAAATTGAACCCCTAGTGTCACTTCTTCGACATAGCATCAAAGTAAGCGACAGACGGGAAACGTCTGGGTTACTTTTGTAACCTCCATTCCCTGATGGAGGGAACAAGGCGATGTGTCCTCCCGGCCACGTCACTGAACCGAGCCACTGTTGCAGCTGAACATCATTGTCGGCTCCTCAGACAAATCCTGAATGAACAGACGCATTTTCCTCCCTATATACCTGTATATCCGGGGCGGGACATGCAAATTCTGTCTGCCAATTTCTCATTGGCCTTTTCTCAAAGTTCAGAGATGCATAAGGCTCTCAAGAGAGACCCCTATTGTCGCTTCTTCGACACAACATCTCGTTCCCTCCATCAGGGAATGGAGGTTACAACAGTAACCAAGACGATTGTTCCGCCACAATGCGTTTTGTAGAAGGATTTTTTGCCAGTCGAGAGCATGAATCTTTCTAAATTAAAGAGATATTTAGCAACCAAATACTCTGTAGATAAAACTTGAAATATAAGTATAAGAATATAGTTCATCGTAATAAAGTCAAATGACATTTTTAGATTTTAAAGGATTTTTTTTAATTTACATCAGTGTACGATAAACAATTTTGGTACTGTTTTGGATCACCACGTGATGTCCAATATAAGATCTGGGTATTGAAGCAAACCCAGTTGAGAACTGCAGCTTTACAGTGTGCCTTTTTGTCCAGTTTAGAACTATGCTTTATACAGTATTTGCCAATGTTATTGTTCTTTCTCAAACGTAAACAAGAACAACTTACATTATTAAAGGAGTCTTAAAATTTGCTGTTGTAAAACAAGAATATTTGTATTTGTTAGCAAAACTTACAAAAAAGATGAATGTTTGTCTGGCATGGAAAATGTAATTAACAAACCGTGTTTGTGCCAACTTGAGCAGGCAATATGCTGTTTACCTAAACCACTATCTGAGCAGAGAAAACAAATATTTCTAGTTGAGAGAGGCGCTGAGAGTCCCGTGGGGGCAGACTGGAGCCGCATTCTCTCCAGCACTATGCTTCTGCATCTACCACTGTTCGAGAGTGTTGGCACATGCAATCACCCAAGAAGGCGGGATACTTTTCCATGTGGACAACAGAAGAATGTATTTTACCTGCCAGGGACTGTCACACAGCCAAAAGAGGAAAACAGAAGAGAAGGCAGACACTGCTGCAACAGGCAAAACACACAAATTATCACTAATGAGGAAGACCGGGGCTAGATGTCATACTTTTTAAGGTAGGTTTAGTTTACAATATGTGGGGTAAGTTGTCACAAAACCATGTTCTGTAAATTTCATGTGAACATAAGTGGGATACGTCACCCTCCCATCACAACCACCAAAACACAATTTGTGCCTCTTCAAATCTACACCTGCTTTAAACTTTTTAAGACAAGAAAAACTACAATTATGAAACAGCATTAATGGAAAAGAAAATGTACAAAAATATCCAAACATTGTTTTGGCCAACAAATATTGTAATTGATAAATTTTATAAATGTATGACATTTAAAAAACGTGACAAACATCCCCAATAAAATGATGGTAACACTTTCTATAAAGCCCATATTTATAATGCATTGTAAAGGCATTCTACATACATTATATTGCATTCATAATCTCTCATGATACACCATAAAATAAGTTATAACTTCCCATAAGTAATTATAACTACAGTTATAAAACATTATAAGAATTCCCATATTCACAGTGATACTTGAGAATATAATGCATTATAACACAAGCAACGTTCAATTTTAACTCAGCAGAAGCTAATAAAGTTAATCATATAAGTGCTGTATAGTGTAAACAGTCAAAAGGTTTTATGACCTGATCAATATAAGTGGTCTTAACCTGTTTTAAGTAAAGTTATAAAAGCAATATCTTCTTATAAACAGCCATAACATAAAGCTGTAACTTACACTTCATGACAAGACAAACTTATACAGTGGAAGTAATTTGTAAAATAAGTCTCTAAATAAGATGCAGAAGACTTTATTGAATAAGAAGTTTATTGAATAAAGTTCAATATAGAATCTGTTCAATTTTTTTAGTTTTATTCTTGGGAATGTTTACACCCAAGAAGACTGGCTACATGTGTTTCTGATATATTTTAACCTTGTAGCTTCTCAAGTGTTTTTGTAACATCTCAAAATTTACATTGAATGTGTGTTATTTTGTATTTTGTGCATGTGTACCATATATAGCTTCCAGCATGATTTGCAATGTCTTATATTCACTAAAAAATATCTTATCAGTTTTTATAAAAGGACATTTCTTTTATCACTTTATGTATACGTATCTATTACAAATATATAATACATTATAACTTCTGCAGATAAAACTGGATGTTGCTTGTGTTATAATGCATTATACTCTAACTGCGGGGAAGCCCAGATTGTGAACTATCTCCTTCCCCATGTGTTATTTATTGGGTGGGCAGTGAGTTGCTGTCTCCTTATTTACACCAGATTGCTTCTCCAGATGTTTTTTTTTTTTGGGAAAGAAATCCCCCACCCCTCCCAATACCTCCCTCCCACCACCCACCACCTCTCTTTGTCCAGATGGAAATATTTTTTTTTGTGAGAGTCTCTAATCCCTTTCTTTCCAGGGCTATTTTCCACCACATTGTGATAGTAAAGTTACGATGAGTCGAAGAGAAAAGCACAGGGTTAGGCCAAGTCTTGTCAACGGGAAACAATCTCTTCCTCAGGTTGTTAAATAAAACCTACATGCATAGTTTTTTTCTTTGCTTGGTGTGTGACCCAGCAAAAGCTGCTGTGGTTGGTGTAGATGTATAATGAGCTTTTGTGCTCAATGGTTCTCCCTCACATTCACATTAGTTCCTCTCAGCCAGTGTTGTGGAGAGCACAGCACGGTGAAATGGACTGTGAGAACGCTAACCAGATGGCTTAGATCGCAAAACCCCAGGGGAGCGAGGCATATAGTTCCGGACTAAGCTAAATCAGTGTACCTAGACTTCAATTGCAGTTACACATAATAAGGAAACTGCTGTAGCAAAATAACAAGGGCTTTTAGAGGTTTAACGGAATGTTTTTGGATTAGTCGAGTTTCCAGACCCTCACCTGCCTCGTGGTCTGATTACCTGCTTTGCCTTTTCTTTCCATGTGCCACCTGAGATAATTGCAGAACCAGCCTACACCAACTTCAGTAGAACTAAAATGAAAACGGTGGGGGTTTTTGACGTAAACATCAATCAAACTTATTTCTAAAGCCTGAAAAAACCTTTTTGAATTTGTGAAATATTCTTCTTTCCTTTTCAAAGGTAGTCAATTGATGCTAAAACTTTCCAATTTTATCCTGTAGATGAAAGATCATTTACTTCCCCTGAAATCAAATAGGACATTTCTCTGGTGAGCAGTAAGCTGCATTGTTCTAAAATGATAAGGCACAGATTCGTCTCCGTGGGGGTGGGAGGAAGATGGGGGGAATGGCAGATTGATGAAGAGCTGAAGTGGGTCCCAGGGTAACACACGCTCCACTCCACAATATTAAAAACTCCCACACATTTTTGGGGAAGCAAAATTGCCCTTGCTGGAACAGTGGTGTATTTTTTCCCAGTAATGAGCAGTATTTGTTTTATCTTGATAGATGGGACGTTGAAGAGAATTCATATCATCACAAAACTCTGAAACTGACTTCCATTTATGCCTGGATGCCCCATTGATCGCTGCTGAAGGACATCTTGACAATTACGCAAGGGATACCTTGAAGAGAATGGTTCAGAGCCCACTGTCATGCCTCGACACAATGAGGATTCTTTGGTTTGGGGGGGGGGGGGGGGGACTAGAAACATTTTGGAACATGAGTTTAGTCTAGCAACCTGTTACTTTAGCCATTGTTTCTGGTTGGCTTACGCTCTCACAATCAGGATATTGGGCTTGAAATACTCCTGTTTATATTCTCAGTGCACAACAACAAATTAGATCTCTTTAATGTCTCAATTGTTTCACCTAGTTTCAGAGTTTCAGAAGAGATCTCAATGATTTCACAAAGGATTGCATTAATTCTGAAGATGTCACTGTCACTGTCAGTCTGGGTTTTTGTCTGACAGAACCGTGGCATTATCGTCCCTTGTCTGTCTTGTGTTTCATCTGTCTTTGTATGAGCACAGTGTTTCGGTTGTATTCCCTGCTGTGCACTCTTCGGTCTTCGGTTTCATTTTGGGTGCACGGTGTCTGGATCCTGACATCCTGTCTGGTTCAGTTTTGGTCTGTGTCAGAATCCGGACACTCGTTCTCCGTGTCTATCTGTTATTGACGTGGGTGCATCACACTTATGTCATCTTGGCAGCATGCACTGTCTCTCGCGATGTGTTGCACGCCGGGTCGCGAGCTGTCTTCATGTTGTGCTGAAGTTCGGTCACTTCAGTCTAAGGTGTAGGGTGTGTGTGTAGCTGAACACACGCACAGGTGTCCTGTCTTGTCTTTGTCGTCTGTTGCGTTGTAGGGTGCACTGGTTGTTTAGATCAGTTTTACTATCAGATATACCTAATAATTAATGTTTATTATATAATTAAATTAAATAATATAATTTAATTAGTTAAATTCTATCCTCGGGGCACCACTCTTTGACAAGAGAAAAATGATTGTAAGTGACTGATTGCAAGTCTCATAAAATTCTACCCTGAAGATGAGTATTTTGATTGATAATCAAAATAATCAAAAAAGGAAGAAGCTAGTCAAATTATTGCCATACGAATCCAACAGTAATCTGGTTACAGTTGGCTTCTAACAATACAAGAGTAAAACGGGATTTCTTGATGTGGCAGAGGCTGTCTTCAACATAATATTCAAACAAACAACTAGGAGTACTTATTATAATATAACAAGATTTATTATAATCAAACAGCAATGAACACTGCAAATATTAGATGAATATAACATGAAACATAAAATGGAAATCCTAACTAAATTGTGGAGCTATATGCTGGTGTATGTGTGTGTGTGTGTGTGTGTGTGTGTGTGTGTTTGTGTGTGTGTGTGTGTGTGTGTTTGTCTAGGTTCTGTAACAAAGACACAAATGGCAGACTAAACTCCATGTTTGGAACCAGTTTCAAAATGGAGGATCAGTTCCAACATTAAGAACTAGGTTCAAAATGGAGGATTAGATTGTAAAGGGGTGGAGTCAACGATTCTTTGAATGTGTAGGGGAAAGAAAGATGGCTGGATCAGATCCAGAGCAACGGAGATAATACCACGTGTGGGTGGTAATGAGCAGACACACAAAGGAACTGACAAAGGAACTGAACGAAACAGGCGGGAGAATTTGAAAAACACCAGTCTGATTTGGACATAAACCGTGGTGCTGCTCGCTCCGTGAATTTCAGTGAGTGTGAGAGAGAGCGAACAAACAGGTGTTCATGCAATTTAACTGAGGATACACGCTGGTAACAGCGCGATTGAATCGTTAGTTCAGATCACTCAATAAAATAACATTTCACCCAAAAATGACGATCTCATAAATCAACACAGCATTTAGCGATCATAGTTAAACAGACAAATGTAACAAAACATCAAACATTCAGCAATCAAATATATATGATTTAGTTTTATAAGAAAAGTCACATTTTCTAAACTAAATCTGCCCAGATATCAAGCCTTGACATTGAGCGGTCAGGAGAAAATGATCTGGATTCGGTCCTTTGTCTTATGCTCGTCAGCGAATAGACGCGTCTCTGTGTTATTTCTCGGGTACGGTGATGGAGAGAAATGCAGGGAGGTAGTCAACGTTGACAGAAAACGATTGAGAAGGGAAGCTGGTCGCCTTTTCCGTTTTCTAAATAAATTCACTGTTGTCTCGCAGTGAAAATTAAATGAACCGGTTGTAATAAGTATACTACACAGCTGGAACAAAGCTAAGTTATTCTTACTCTACCGTGGCTAAATGGTGAGGTTAGTAAAACGTGATCTCTCTTTGTCTAGAAGATATATGTGTAGATACAGTCTCTTTAGACCGCAGGCTGGTGAAGCTGTAGGCAGAGAGAGCGAAATTAAATCTCACCGCTGGTTTTGTTAAGAAGATGACGTCATCGGTCATAGGCCGCTTTCTCAATGACGTTTGAGATTGAGTCCATGGGCGGGACTTCCCGTCCGGCTGTGAAGCATTCTGGGAAACCGAGTTCAATGTCTTACCTTTGATCATAGAACAAAGGGCCATGCTGTCTCTGCTGCCATTTTTAGTGGGGCAAGGCCCTACAGCGTGGATCGTGTGACGTTTGCCTCGCAATGTACGCTCAGGGTTCATTTAATGTGAGAATGCATGGGATCGCTTTGTTATGGTGTTGCCGTCTTGTTTGTCGGATGGCATGGGCGTATATTGCCTCGTTTTCTTGGCGATGTGCGCTCATGTCATTCAGGTGATTTGTTGTCTTGTGAGAGCATGTGGCTTTGTTTTGTTTCTGTATTGCCAAGTGTCTCTCTGCCTTAAGACATACCCCGCCTCCTTGTTTGCCCATTATAAATTTATTAGTCACACCTGCCCTGACTTACTAACCTGTTGATTTCTCTCCCTATTTTAGTCTCCTCATGTTTGCTGTGCCAGTTCGTCTTGTTTCCAGTCGGTCTTGTCTGTATGTTGGTGGTGTTTAATCAGTCCTGTTTCATCCCTGTTCCTGTTCTTGGTCCGGTCAGTCCTGGTCCCTTTTTCGACTTCCCCAGCCCCTTTTGTTTTGGACTATGGGGCATTTTCAGTTTTTTCTCAACTCAAAGCCCAGAAGCTCAAAATATAAACGAAAAGCACTCTCTGTCAGTGCAGTCCATGCCGTTCTAGGACTCAGATCACTCTCTCCACAACTGCAGCTCTAATGGTTTTTTATCTCTCTCCAGCTCTTTACTATAACAGAAATACAGCTGTTAGAGTTAATTCCCCCCAGGTGTCAATCCTTGCTGCTTTTCCTCTCCTGGCCTCGCTCTCCAGAGACGTCGCTTGGCCAAGACCCCATCACCACAAATATATTAACATTTTCCACCCTGTCTTTGGCCCTCAGACTTAAATGCTTGATTTTGGCCTTAGTGTCTCCTTAAAACTTCAATGTAAAGGCCCACTTTTATGAGTTGCTAACATCGTGCAGCCCCTCAAATACAGCCATATTTAACACTCAATCAGAAGATACGGAACAAAGCTCCACAACTCCACAATTATAAAACTGCACTTCAGGGTTTACACATAGCACACATCCAACACATTGCATCCGAATATATTAAACTGTTCATCTCAAGCAAAACTGTTGACACTCAGCACCATAAACTATCAAACAGTCATGACATTTGAAATGTTCATGAATGGAACTATTTACTTACTGTTTTGCTATCGGGTCCAATAGTGTTTTTAACTGCCCCATCCTTCAATAACAGTTCCTTGGCAAAGCTTGAATCATATTATGACTAGTTCACAAACAAGCCATGCTGATATGAGCCAAAAAACGCACATACATAGTCCAAAGCACAGTGAATTGGTGCACTGAGGCGTATATTGCCGGCAACACACAGAAGTGGTCAAAGACGTCCATCTAGTCTATGTTTACGTACACCAACAACACTAAAAATAGCAAAAGAAAGTATCCAGGATGAGTTTGTGCTCAAAACAGCAAGACCCAGAGCAGCTGAACGAAAGAGGCTTCACTCTTCAGAGTTGTAACTTGACACAATGACCACTGGAAAAAAAAATAGTATTCTTGTGTAAATTTCAACATGATTGCCTCTTCAAAGGAGAAAAGGGAAACAACATTACAGTTTAGTGCAATTTATGCCTTCCATCTGTGAAGATTATGTCTTTTTCTAAGGAACCATCATCTAATTAAAAAAAGCATTTAAAGGTAAGACCCACACATAAATCACGTTAGCTACTTTGGCTAAAATTAGATATTAGGGTCCCCCTGAGTTTAGCTGTTCAACCGTCCATCGATTGTTTTGCAGAAACAGGAATTACTGCCTGTGTGTCACAAATTGTACATCATTGGCCGTGTTTCCACTATCTGGCCAAATGAGGTTATGCTAGTGCATGCCACAGCCAGTTGTGTTCCCACTGTCACATCCGGGGCTTCATCATGCCTTCTCTGGGCATTCTCGGGTTCAAAAACCAATGGCCATTAGCCCAGGATAACCCATGGGCCAAACAAGAGGCAGGTTTTAGGGCAATGCTGTGGGGCTATTGGCTCGATGGTGGGAACGCAGATTGATTTTGGTGTCACGGCCTAAGGTCTGAGGATATTGGCTCCAGCTGGCCAGTTGATAGCTGGCTCTGGCTCTCACTGGCCCGATAGTGCAAAAGCATCTATTGATGGTACAGCACAAAGGAACATGTTCCTTATTGAAGTGGAATACCGGCCCGTATTACCAAACAAGTGATGCCTACTGTTGAAACTTCACTGTCACTTCTCATTTCCATTCTTCAGTTGAAATTCTAAATTTGTTCTCTGAAATGATTTTGTGATGTAATGACAACAGTATAGGGACATTTTTATAAAATCTAAATTCTACACATAAATACCAAATTAATTGAAAATGTTTAAAAGTTCTTAGGAAAAGAGTGCAATAGAGAATTGATCTGATTTTGATACTTTTATTGTATAATTACAATTCAAAACTCTGGGTGAGGGAGAAATTCTGGCAAATGTAACATTTCAAAACTCCTAAAAAGTAGAAATAAGTAATTAAAACACACTAAAAAGGAGTAAATCTATTTCAATCTATCCTTTAAAATTAAATAGCTATTTTCATTCAAATTCTCATTAAACGTAAACATAGAATCCGCCAGAAACTTTAGCTATTGATGTTTGACTGGGGATCATGAGCAAGCAGAGAAAAGACACTGGAGGCATTGCATTAATAATAATAATGATGACAATGAAGCCTGTGATCTATCTATTGAATACAGTCGGAAATTAATGAATGGTGCCAATTAGTCTACATGCTAACTGCAACACAAGGCAGAATTAAGCTTTGCAGTTTTTGAATATGAGGTATATCCTGTCAGATTTTGTTTAACATTAACCGAGACATAATTCAGTCAGTGAATCTAAGTAGATACATGAAAGGATGAAAAACAAGCCATTTTCTTTTTCTGTATTTTGTGTAATAATAATAATAACAATTCCTTACATTTATGTAGCGCTCAAAGTGCTTTATATAGTACAGTGTATGGGGAATCTCCTCAACCACCACCAGTGTGGAGCATCCAAATGGATGATGCAACAGCAATCATAGTGCGCCAGTACCACACACCAGCTGTTGACAGAGAGGAGAGTGATGTACCCAATTCAGGGATGGGGCAGATCTGTAGCAGCTTTGTTTAAAGTTGCTTTTCATTTAAACATACCCTTGTTTATTTGATGTCACATTTGACTAGGGCAATCTTGTACTATTTTGACAAAATGTTGCTTAAATTCTTTTTAGAAACCACCCTTAATGAATCGAAATATGATAATTGCTATGAATTTTCTTTGTTTTACTTGCTATCTGTCTGTTACTGAGTGAAATAAAAATGCACTTATAGGGTCATGAAGCATAAATCCACATTTTAACAAAAAATGTTTTGTCCAATTTTCTAAACTAAAACTAACTTAACTAACTTACTGTTTTAATGCAATAGGTTCAACATTTATGTGTGAATTGCATAGTAAATATACCATTACATTTATTTTTGCATTTTGATGTGTTTGGTGGACAAAAACCTTCCAAAGATATAGCAGGTCAAGGGATTAATAATTTATGAGCCATTTACTGTTGTTACCTGATTAATATGTAATCATGTAACCCATAAGTAAGTAAATCTGATTATGAGTATTTTAAAAAGTAATTTAATCCAAATACAAGTACTTGATTTTTGTAATCTGATTATGTAATGCATATTGCATATAATCCGTTACTACCCAGCACTGTATATAATAATAGCTTCATTACTCATAACATTATTCAAACATGTTTTGTTTGCATCCTGAAGGCATAATTGAAAGTCTTTGAGATCATATTTCTTTCTTAATTCACATAAAGTATGTGACCTTGAGGTAATCGAAAAGTAATTAAAAGTATTATGATTACTTGTTGTGAATATTGGATTAGGTTACTGAATTATTTTTACTAAGTAATCAGTATTTGTAATGGATTACATTTAAAAGTAACCCTCCCAACCCTGCACGTGAATTGTGAGGTGATAGATTTGAATAGATCAACTACATTAACCCTTAAATGCATAGTAATTTTCACCAAACACTCTTACGTATTCAGGTCTTTAGAGACCCGGCACTTATATTAATCAAAAATGGATGTACAAAATGTCCAGATAGTGTAAAATAACACAAACAAACAATTGAGACAATTAGAAAACAATAAAATATATTTCTATATATTTTGATGTTTTATTTTTCATAAATTAAAGAGGTAATGCAACAAATCAGGAAAAATCATTATTTTCACACTGAAATTTCATGAAATGCATCTGGCTGACAAACACATATTGAGCTACACATAACACATAATCTACACATGTGTAATGTATGTGTAGTTTATGTGTATCTCATGTGTATTTTCCCCAGCACTTGTTGAGTCTAAATAGATGCAACTTAACATTATTTCAGTAGTACACTAAAATGACAATAGTCATATCATACTGTTCATGTGTTGTACTTGCTGTAAGTTTAATTCGAAGTTGTTTCTTCATTCTTCATTCTTCATTCTTGATTTACATTCTTCAAATGTAAATCAAGTCAATCACTGAAACATCAGTTCCACCTTGAATAAAAAATAATATGTATGTTTACTGTATACGCATATAAAATACTGATAATTCACAATTGTTTATGTATTTATTTACTTATTTCTCCCAATTTGGAATGCCCAATTCCCACTACATAGTAGGTCCTCGTGGTGGCGTGATTACTCACCTCAATCCGGGTGGCGGAGGACAAGTCTCATAGTTGCCTATGTTTATGAGACTGTCAATCCACGCAATTTATCACATTTTATCACAAGCTCATTGTGCATGACACCACGGAGACTTACAGTATGTGGAGACTCATGCTATTCTCCGCGATCCATGCACAACTTACCATGCACCCCATTGAATGCAAGAACCACTATTCGTGATCACGAGGGGGTTACCCAATGTGACTCTACCCTCCCTAGCAACCGGGCCAATTTGGTTGCTTAGGAGACCTGGCTGGAGTTACTCAGCACACTCTGGACTCCAGGGGTGGTAGTCAGCATCAATACTCGCTGAGCTACCTAGGCCTCCCATAATTCACCATTGTTGATAATTCATTGTTGCACAGAAAGTGATATAGTATTTATCTGTATAAATATAGTACTAATTTCTCTTGTAATACACAAAGAAATAGATATCCTGTCAGAGAAAACAAATAGATTTGAAATGATTGTCAAAAATGTAATTTATGCAAAAAAATACCCTGACACTCTTACATACCTTGGGTCCCTAGAGACCCTATACACTTTTGGTACTTAAACCATTATGCATTTCAATTTTGTTATTTATTTATTTTTGCTCTTTTGATGTGGTGACTTCAGCAATGACATTTTTATAGTCTCACATTTGCTAGTTGACACTATCGATTAGGTTTAGGTTTCAGGTTTAGGGAAGGGAGGTAGGATTTATTTAAAACACAATAACATTTAAACATGCTTTTAGTGCCACTCAGTGGACATATCACCTAGGAACTGCCATGATACATGAAAGGAGCCAAGTAATATCATTTAGCAAAAATGTCACCTCGAAACATAACCAAGAACTCCATTAAGTCTCCTTAAATATAAGAGAAAGAAAAACTTCTGAGTAATAACATTTTCCTTTAGGAAGGTCTCTTGGGAGAGGCAGCAGCTGCTGAATATTCAAGAGTTGTCGCATTTCTCAACTGCTCTGAGTTGTAAAAAAAATCTCACTTTCACGGGTTCTTCCATTCTCTCAAAATTGACCCAATTTAGCTTCAGCTTTTCTTTGTTGCCTGTCTACTTAGATTCACTGTATGTCTTTCACACCTCCAAGTGCTTAACTTGGTGATGATAAAATGTAAATGTTTAACTTTTTCTAGAAGCAATAAATCCACTCCTCACTTTCAGCCTAAAGACTCCACCTTCAACTGAGTGCCTTTCAGAGACTTTTATCAGACAAACTGGACCTGGCCCAATGTGTCAAAATGACCCTATTACACAGAGAGTGAGACTAGATCACTGCCCAGCCCTCTTGTGGGTTGTACTCGCACCCGCCTCCCTCTCCACAGGATACTAATGGCTGTTTGAATGAATGTAAGGTTTCTTTTATACATGCCTGAGTAATATTGAAACCATTACGGTCCTCTGCGGAGTTGGTATGGTCAGCACTTAGTGCGTAATGTCTTCCACGTTGAGCTTATTAATCTAAACAGTGTGGCCCAGCTGCTCTGGACCTGCTGTTTCCTAGGCAGTGGCAGCCATATGTGGGCTGTAGAAAAGCTAACCGGCTTGTGTCATTTTCTACTCTTTATTCTGACCACTCCTGGTGAGTAGGTTTTCATAGGGGCCTTCATCTACACTTTTCATACCACTTAAAACTGTAAACCCGCACTTGGCTATGTTGTTCCTCCTTGAGGCCAGGTCAAAAAAATGTAGGCTCAGATTTACGTGGTTGTGAGTTCCCCTACCAACCACCTCAAACTACAATGTTCTGTATCTCTTAGCCTAAGTTTTTATCCTAAGTCTTACCATAAATGTGTTCATGTCTTGCAGGGAGTAGGCTAGTTAGAAATGACTAGTTTATGGAGTGCATGACAATCTGTTGATTTTAATGTTGGACATATGGCAAACATCAACAGGAATTCACTCTGACAAGTGTTGAGCTGGCAGAAGCAGTTATAGGAATGGACTCTGGATATAAATGTGGGTTGTCTGTCATTTCATGCATCCTGCTGTTGTGGATACATGAGCACACAGGAAATGTACATGTTGCTTCCGCAAGTTCATGTACCCTGAAATCAACCCATTCTATCAAATTACTGACAAGCGTTATACACCAGCAGGAATTTTTGAATCAATTCAGCATGAACACATTTCCCTTGTGAGCAAACCTCCCTATGGGTTCTGGTCCTGTGGGAACCAGGAAGTAGAGTTCACATAAACAATGGTAAGCATGATTTGGAAGTTGCATTTTCACTCTAAAATGAAATTTTTAATCCACTGACTATTAGGGTTTGGGTTAGAGGGTAGAGTTGATAAAAATGTATTTCCTATTGACTGTATTACACCATTTACAGCAAAAAAATATGACTCTCTTTTGGCGCCACTCTGTGGACAGTTCACCTGGAAACTGGAGCTCACACATGCCCATTCGTTCAACAACATTTTCGGATACTGGGGGGCAGTGCTTACAATTTCCGTAAGCACAGACATACTTTAGCAGCTGAACTTTCGACCTACTGTTGCCGAATACACAGTGTGGTCAGTCTGGTCATGTCTGGGTTCGGGTCAGTTTTTCAAGTATAACTTTAGGTTCAGATCAGGTTTGTAATTATTATAAAAGGATGCCCGCAACAGACGAGTTAGGTGATGTTCACACCGAATGTGTTTTTGTGTGTGTCTGTTTTTCTTTTTTTTCCTATGTGAACACGACATCTTTGACCATTGCACTGCGTCTCACTGTTTATCTGCATCTTCCGTTGGACTGTCACATTTTTAAGGCACCATGACAAGTTAAAAAGAACTTACATTTTTATAAAAACTTCTTGAGACACCTATGTCCTGTTACATTTGTTGCACTGCATGCTCTCTTTTTTAGTGCAGGTGTCACAAAGACTCAACGTTCTGAAGAATTTCGTTGATTCAACAAACATTCGCAAACAGCATTGCAAAGTTGTGTGGTTGGAACTACAGCTCTCCACCTGTGGTTAGAAGCATAGATACTTGTTAGTTAGCTATTCTAATTTGATATCCACAAAAGATATTCCTCCACCCCCTGCATAACACCATTAATGACAGGCCTATATTTTTTAACCAACGTGGTGCAAAATAGTAACAATGGCTTCGGGAAACAGTCGTCGCTAGCTAGTTCATTTCTCCAACAATGCATCATACTATGGAGGTTAAGCAGTAAGATACATAGTTATCTGGGAAATGCACCCTTGTGTGAGTCACAGTCATTGCAACATTGACTCAACCAATAGCTTAAATGTTCATAGAACCTGTTTGAAAATGGTCATTATTTTACCCTAGTAGAAATTACACCCAATTACACCCCAAAGAGGGATGGGTTGGTGTTTGTCAAGGACAATGGAAAGTTCAAGGCCTCTTCTTTTTGTGTTCCACAGAAAACATTAGGGTAGTAGAATATATTATGACAGCATTTTTATTTTTGGATGAACAATCCCTGTAATACGACTAGAAATGTGATTTGAATAATTTGAAAACGTGCGATCATGAATTTGAAAACCATCCAAGCTTTCTCAGTACATTCCCCACATTCACCAGGTTTCGCCTGTCAGTCTGAGACAAAAGACCTGACAGACATTAACAGTCTCTTTCCCTGTCACGGTAAGGTTACTATCAGGTCGATGTACTAGTGCAGAAAGGTATTGAAACAGGGCTCACCCCAGCGCTCTCACCTTGGAGGGCCCTCTTCACCTGCTGTCTGCACAGATGAGAGCTTTAGGCTAAGATACTGTTTCGGAGGATGACACCCTTCAGCTCTTTGCCACCTTAATGGTAGGACTCAAGCCAGATAATGATGCTGACATGCCGACTGTCAGTCTGCCTCTTCCGCAGCAGCCCCTTAAGAACTCAGTGTGGGGCACTGGCCATGAATCCATGAGACTGCTGCAGTTTCAAAAATGTATTCATCTAAACAAAGACACCCCGGAGTCTTCCGTGACTCCCTTTGCTCAGCCTCGTCCTCTGCTTAGGACGGAGGAGATGAAGAGTGAGAGCTAAAGAGGCAGATCGGCTCAAAGTTCTGCAGTGCTCTGATGGGCTTGTGGATTGTGGAGCAGTAGGCCTCGCAGGTAAGAGGAAGTGGCTTTTTCAGTACCTTGGAGAGCTCTTTAAAGAGCTGCAGTTAGGCCTGCTTTGATGAAGGAGATGAGTGATGCTATGTTGAAGATATGCTTTTGAATTTGACACTGGTGGAGGCCGAGTAACAAAATACACAAATAAACAAGTCTGTGTCGCCCATTTGGTTTAGATGGCATATAAAAAAGGAATGTTAGTTATGAAGAATTGGAGCCACATAAAAGTCATCCACATAGGGTAAATCTCACAAAAACATGTCCAGGTCAAATTTCAACTGAATTTTTTTTTTAATAAAATAAAATAAAAAAGGAACATTCCGGTTCAATACATGTTAAGCACATTTAACAGCATTTGTGGCTTAATGTTGATAACCACAAAAATTGCTTTGAATCATTCCTCTTTTTCATTAAAAAAAGCATAAAGTGAGGTTACAGTGAGGGACTTGCAATAGAAGTTAATGGGCCAATTTTTGGAGGGTTTAAAGTCAGAAATGTGAAGCTTATAATTTTATAAAATCACTTACATTAATTCTTCTGTTAAAACTTGTGTATTATTTGAGCAGTAAAGTTATTTAAAGCATATTTTTTTTTACAGTCATTTTAGGGTTTGTTGACATTACATTGTAAAATTGGCTATAACTTTACACAGAAAAGATAAATTATGGATTTTATCACACTAAAATCATGTTAACACACTTATTGTTTATGTCTTGTGGCCAGAAGTGGGTAGTGATGCTCAACATTTACACCGTTACATTTACCTGAGTGATTTTTTGGAAAGATTTTACTTTTATGAATACTTTTCACTCTTCAATAAATTTCTAATTAAAAAAAAAAAAACTTTTACTTTGGGTAGCGTTCCTGTCGTTAGATTACTGGTTTTAATTTAATAAGTGTTAATAAAAGCGTAATTTAAAGAGATTTTTGAATGGGACTCTTACGAAAGTGGTACTTCATAGCTGCATGCTGGCACTCAAGTCATGTTCAACACTACTACAGTAAGCGCACAAAACAAAAATGTCTTCACTCCACACAATGCCTTCATTTTGCACCAAGACAAGGATATATTTCAAGATTAAACTTAAGAAAACACAGTGAGGTATATTTTAGAAATTGTGACAATGTGGGCTTGTCTGTGTCATGCTGATGCCCATTCATTTTCATTTCATACGTGAATCTGTAACTGTGAGCTCTTATTAACTTACTAAAACTTTCAAAGTTTACATTTTTATATCAGCGCTGCAACATATCAATGCCAACTGTACAAATCCTTGTAAACATCCACATTAAGTGCAAATATTTTGCCCTGACTATGGTGATTGTGAGCATTTCTGCACGTGCACAGCGTTTGACAGATGCGTGCGGCTTTGTCTTATGGACAACAAGCTTCCAAGCACAGAGAAAAAGTGCAATTTACACTTACTGTACAGAACTAATTATCAAAATTCTTTTGACATTGACAATGCTGGAACAACATTGAACTAAATTCACGCAGGACGTAAAAAGCTGTGAAATAATGACATAATGCATGAATAAATCATGATCTTGATATAGTGTATATTAAACAATATATATAACTTGGGACTGTGTGACATTGTTCACGTTTTTCACCGTAATAATTACTAGCAAACAGTTTCCAAATTCTCTTCTAATAGATCTGAGAGGTATCCTTAAAGCGATAGTTCGGCCTTAAATTACTATTATATCATCATTTCCCTGCCCGTATATTCTTCCAATCCTGTGAAACTTTCTGTATTTTGTGGAATCCAAAAGATGTTTGACAGAATGTTAGAGACTGACAGTCTCAGCCACAATTACCTTTCAAAATATGGAGGGGAAAAAACAAGCAGTGAAAGTAAATGATGATCGAGGCTAGCATTCTGTCTAACATCTCCTTAAAGGAAAAAATTCTCGCATCATTTACTCACTATCATGCCATCCCAAATGTGTATGTTTTTTTCTGCTGAACACAAAGATTTTTAGAAGAATATCTCAGCTTTGTTGGTTCATAGAATGAAAGTGAATGGGTACCAAAACTTTGAGGCTCAGAAAGTACATAAAGGCAGCATTAAAGGAATTCAAATGACACTGGTTCAATCTATGTCTTCAGAATTTATATAATAAGTGTGGGTGAGAAACCATTTATTCCTTTTAAAATGTTCTGCATTGTGACATTATTTCCATGACCATTGTCTACCTGCATATGGTGGCCTTGTTTGATTTCCGGTTTATCAGAATGGGCAAATGTTTCTGTGAAAACATGCAATGAAAAAGAAAAATATTTTTTTACATTATTTATTAATCTAGGTCAATGTTAACCTATATGGCTGATAGTTCGTAATACATTCAGTAATATATTCTGTAACATATTTGTAATATATTACCTATTGTTAAGTTATACAACTCGAAAAACTGTTAAAAACTGATTAGCATAATCAAGAAATGTACATTAACCAAGATTATTAAATGCTGTAAAGTTGTCTATTGTTCATTATTATTTTACATTAGCTATTGCATTAACCAGTTGCGTTCCCACTGTCACTTCCGGGGATACATTGTACCTCCTCGGGGCTTCCTTGAGGCTAAAGGCCAAGTGACCTGGCCCGGCAATTACCCTTGGGCCAAAGAAGGCTAACTGGGGATTGAGGCATGGTCAGTGCCAAAGGCGGAGTTTCGCTGAGTCAGGTCAGAAGTTTCATTACCAAGATACTCATTTGTCAATTTTTTATACCTCAACAGATCAACAGAAAATTAGGAATAATCAGCACTGGTCAGTAGACGAAACCAGGGCTCTTCTGAATATTTGGGCTGATGAAAATGTGCGCAACATCAGTCTCCTGAGTCTGATACCTGAGCTTGAGTTTCCATCTTGATTGTGAATTGTGTGTGACGTTGGCACCAGTGCGGCATATTAAGGGATTAGGGATTTTTGCGCATTGCTGAGGGGCTATTGGCCTGATGGTGGTAATGCAGATAGATTTTTGACTTATGGCTCAACGTTGACCAGTTGACAGCCCTGCCTCACACTGGACTGATAGTGGAAAAGCGGCTTGTTAAGTGTTACCCCCTATTATAACACTGTTTAATTGCATACCTAAGTTGGGTCAGCAAATCACTGCTGGCAGATGCCTGTAACAATGTAATAATGTAAGGATGACGTTATCTCCTGTCGCTAATAGACCACCAGCCATGTCTCTAACAAAAACAAAACGTCCAATACAAAATTGGATTCATTTTCTTTAAGCAATATATAATTAATTTATTTTATTTTTGGGGTGAAATACATGCTCTTGACAGGTTTCGTGTAATTCACCCTATGTTTTATGTGTTCAGTCTCTGTATGCTGATGCACTTTAGATGTTCCAGTTTATTACAAAATGTATGCTCAATTTTCTGTAAAGCTGCTTTATAACAATATATATTGTGCATATTTCCAACCTTGTCTTACAAGTGAATACTCTTCTGCCAATAACCTAGGCTGTTAACCTAATCCCAACAGCTCCTCTGAAGAGCCCAAATATGCACCCATGTCCATTTAGGACAAGAGGATAAGAAAGTCTGCTTTACAATAAAGACATCTGGGCCAGAATGGGACTATCATGGTCACAAAACAGTGACTCAACAATTGCCAAATGCTAGTGCAGGTATTTGGACCCCAGATTATCTACCCAAAAACATTGCATGATTTAATCTCTTTTCAGATGTTCATCAATGCAGAGAATAAATCTGTAAAAGTCTATTCCGAGTGCAGTCATACATATCTATTCATATCTATGTGATATATAACATGTAGGCTCCCCACAATGCTTGGATGTCCCTTGGGCCACATAAAGAATCAACACTCACAAGATTCATTGTGCTGAAATCATAAATAACTCTGAAACGCCTGGGCTGGATTTGTATGTTTTCTTGTGCCCAAGTCTGACATCATCTATAAGGCATTCCAAGCAAACCTGTCTCGTGTTGTTGCCTTTGTCGAAATCCTGCCGGATAAAGACAATTTTGGCACTTACCTCTGTGTTGCACCCTGACTGCTCTCTTAAGAGCAGAAGATGGATCAGAAAATCAGCTTTCTTTCAGTAGTTGCGGAGGAAGAGAAAAAGGTGGTGGAAAGGAAAAGACGAGACCTAGTATTGAGTTTCCCTCTCTCTCTTTCTCTTTACATGCAGTCGACTCTATCATTAGCAGGCAAAGGAATTTTCCCTCTGCGATGCATTTGCTTAAATGAAAATAGATACAGCATGTGAGAAGCATTATGGTCTGTTTCCGTACCTCTTCAGACCAGGATGTGAGGGCTATACACTATACACACAAAGGGTCTACAAACTTAATGTTTAAAATTTTGGTTTGTTCTGAGCAAAAGCTGAATTTTTTGTTTCACTTCAGGTATTTTGCAGCCTGCTTTCCAAATGGTAACTGGTTGGAATGAAATAAAAGAACGACACATAACATTATTTTTAAAATGACAGTACTCTGTGCTAAGGGTGGCTGATGTACCAGTTGCAGTGTTACCAGATCTCTAAAGAGAAACAAGCAACCTGGTCTGGAGATACAAGCTCAGAGTAAGGAACTTGCTTCGCCCAAAATAAGTGAAAATAACTAATTCAATTTTTTTTATATATGGGGGATTGATCAGCATAGAAATCATAGCAAGCATAGTGTCTTTTAAACAAATGCATTATTCATATTTAATATATCCCTTAAAAAATATTTCAGTGAAACATTAAAGCACACACTGCATGGGCACGTTTGGACTAAACTTTTTATGTGGACAAAATTATTTGTATTTTTTAAACCTTGGTGTGCCTACAGAGAGTGCGTGCACAGACCATGTTCTTCTTGAGCTAATAAAGTCCTGAAACAACTTTATACTGATTTAATAAACAACATTGGGGTAAAACAGAAGGGAGCACACCCTCATTGCTCTTGGCTCTTTAGCTGTAATAAGCCATATGAAACTGAACTTTATCACAAAGCAAGGCCTAAATTAAAAAAAAAAAAAAAAAAAAAAAATAAATATATATATATATATATATATATATATATATATATATATATATATATATAATGTATGGATAATTTAATTTTAATTACAGATCTGCTTCTCAGTCGAAACCCAGCAGCATAAAATTCGTATCAATGTGTTATATCTAACAATAAATCAGGAAACACTTTGAAACAACTAAGAAATATATTTTTTCATCTGGATTAACTGTGCATGTATATGTACAGTACAGTGGTAATTATACACCCAATAAGCACTTTATTAGGAACACCTGTACATCTACATATTCATGCGATTATTTAATCAGCCAGTCCTGTGGCAACAGTTCAATGCATAAAATCATGCAAATATGGGCCAGGAGCCTCAGTTAATGTTCACATCAACCATCAGAATGGGGAAAAATGTGATCTCAGTGATTTTGACTGTGGCGTGATTGTTGGTGCCAGATGGGCTAGTTTGAGTATTTCTGTAACTGCTGATCTCCTGTGATTTTAACACACAACAGTGTCTCTATTTACTCAGAATGGTGCCAAAAATTCGGTCCGGCAGACACTCATGTGATCCTAAGACCACGACCGGGCTACGTGCCCAAGGTTCCTACGACTCCCTTCAGAGACCAGGTAGTGAACCTGCAAGCACTGCCCCGGGAGGTGGCAGAGCCAGCCCCTTTCGTTGCTGTGTCCGGTACGTGCTATGCTTATCTATTTGGACAGCACGCAGAGCTTTAGATGTTCTGAGCAGCTCTTTGTCTGCTTTGGTGGACAGCGGAAAGGGAACGCTGTCTCCAAACAGAGGCTTTCCCACGGGGTGGTTGACGCCATAGCATTGGCCTATCACACCCAGGCCGTGCCCGCCCCCTTGCGGGTTCGAGCACACTCGACGAGAAGCGTGGCATCCTCGTGGGAACTGGCCAAAGGCACCTCCCTAGCAGACATATGCAGAGCATCGGGTTGGGCAACACCCAATACCTTTACGTGATTTTACAATCTCAGGGTTGATTCGGTTTAATCCCGTGTTTTCTCAGGTCCGAGCTGGTAGAATTTGGTAACTCGGTAACAACTGACCTGGTGTACCGCTTGCACCTAGCACCCTTTCCCTCCACTGCGGCAATACCGTGCACTCTTATCCCAGGAGATCCCACTAACTCGGCTCCCTGGATGACTCCTCCCTAGTCCTCTGGTCCGCGAATTCAGCGGAGGAAATTGCAGACCAAACCCAATGCGGGTGCTCAATTTACCCTGTACTGGAATAGGTGCTCCACAGGTCGGGCCCCCATGAAGACTTATCCCCCTGTGTGTATTTTCCGCGGTACGGTCCCCTTGTGAGCGGACCCTCATCTCCCTTGGGCAGTCCTCACTGACCCCTGGTCGCCGTGTTTGTAGCAACTCCTCCCTCCCAATGAGGTAGGATCTACCACCGCGCCATTCTACACATGTGACCTAAAAGCCCATGTGATGTATTTCACTACTCTTTATCTCCCCCAGTCTGGGCAGGTGTGGTCTCCGCAGGGTCTACGCAGGGTCTCCCCCCCCGGAAGAATAGGGACTGGGAAAGAACGCCTTCCCCGATGCGTGATAGCGTTAAGATGGCCACATTTGCGGGACATGCAAATTCTGTCTGCCAATTTCTCATTGGCCTTTTCTCAAAGTTCAGAGATGCATAAGGTTCTCAAGAGAGACCCCTAGTGTCGCTTCTTCGACACAACGTCTTGTTCCCTCCATCAGGGAATCGAGGTTGCAACAGTAACCTAGACGTTTTCACTCTGGAACAATTGAAGGGACTTCGTTTCTGTTTTCAGTTTTTTATTCTTGCCCACACCCGACCCACACACACACACACACACACACACACACACACACACACACACACACACACACACACACACACACACACAATAAATAGAATTAATACAAATCCTATTCTCTGTCTTATGATGAATGCATAGAAAGGGAAAGTTTTTGTTACCTGTTTATTTGTACTTTATAAAATTACAATGTTAGCACAACTTTTATGCGGTAACACTTTGCAGCAAACTTTTTATTGCTGCCACAGGTTTGCAAGTGGCGGCAAATTGTCCATTGTTGTCAAAGGTTTGTTGCAGATTCACCACTATCTTTGGTCATAGGATTTTGAATGTGAGAACACATCCTGTTTGAACACCCCCTAACTGACTATTAAATACTCAATAGGGCTTTTCACACTTAAAATTGTAAAAACATGTTTATTCTTAACCCTGTGTAAAGAAATTCCTGGATAACCTGTTTCATGTTTCACACGATGTTTGGTGTTTCCTTTACAAAATAGAGGAAAGTAAAACTTTGCAAACTTGCCTCAAATTTGACATAATTTTCACATGCAAATTATCTTGTGATTTGCCGCAAATGTTTGCAAGAAGCTCTTCACCAGTAATGGTCAACCTGCAGAAAACCTTTGGCAACAATGGGCAATTTGTCGCAAAGCCCATTTTCATGTGAAAATGACCAGTGGCGAATTTGCCAGAACTCTCGATTTCTGAAAGGGTTACCCTAGGTAAGGAATTAATCCTGGGTATTCAGGCTTCGATGTTTCACACTGTACATTCATAAAGCCTGGGTTAACTTAATTTAACTTTTTAACTTAACTTAAGTTGTGCATATTTATGAGGTCAGTAACATTGATTGGACAAATACAATGTTTCATTAACCAGGATTAAAAGCAGTGCTAACCCCCTTTTAATATTACAAGTGTGAGATGTTGCTTTACCATTTTTAGAATGACCACTGTTCTCCTTGCTCCTTTATCTCAGGGCACAGATTTGCATTTGATGATCTGTATGGAGATCTTTATGTTTTTGCATGGTTCCCCTCCACTGCACACCAGATGTAACCAAAGCAGAGGACAAAACAAGTGCATTATTTTTTCAGAGCCATGTCTAGTATGAGACAGTGATGCGCGCTGACAGGGCCTGCTAATTGGAGTAAATTAATTTACCTCGGGCGCCATGTTCTCACAAAGTGCCGCGCTTCGTGTGAATAAGTGATGATCGGCAGGGCTCGTATAAGCCCAGAGTTTTTAAATCATTTAGCAGTGCATTCTGCTAATTAGCACAGAGAAATCCGGCTTTCAGCTACAATTAAGATGGGCCTCTGTCAGTCAGGGGACCACAGACGGGAAGAGACACTGATTTATTCATCCTGCAAGCAGATGCTGAGTGCATTGGGGGTTTGGACGGAGGGACTTGGAGATGAAGAAAGCACGGGGATCTAAGAGATGAAGGCAGAGAGAAGTATGTGTGTGGGTTGCAGTATGTATATTTGTGTGTTTCAGTGGGTTGTTATTATGTGCGCCATTGCAGGAGATTTTCCCACCACAAGAAGAGGCCCAAACAAAGCAATGCCGGTGCAGAAAGTCTACCCATAGTAACACACCGCTGATCACCCATGGACTGACTTCCCAAGCTCAGTTGACAAGATTCTCCCCTGTACTGGATCATTGTTGCATAAGTGAGATCGAAGAGTGCATCTGGTATCTAAGGGTAGTGATCCAACAACTTAAAGGAATAGTTCTCCCAAAAATGTTAATTCTCTCATCATTTATTCACCCTCATACCATCCCAAATGTGTATTTCTTTCTTCTTTTGAACACAAACAAAGATTTTTAGAAAAACATCTATAGCTCTATAGGTCCTTTCAATGCAAGTGAATAGTTATTTTGAATCTCCAAATTTTGGTACCCACACACTTGCCTTTGCAAGTTCTAAAAATCTTTGTTGTGTTCAGCAGAAGTAAGAAAGAAAGTCATACACATCTTGGATAGCATGAGGGTGAGTAAATAATGAGAAAATATAAATTTTTAGGTGAACTATGCCTTTAAAAGCCCTGAAAATACACACATACACAGTTACTTAACTGATCTCTTCTAAAACTCATCTATTGTATTTTGAAAGGAGGAAATGCTCTACAGCTTCAGGAAAGTATCTCTCTGGACCTCCGAGCCAAATTTCTATTATTTTCAGCAATCACTCAACAGTCTACATAGTTTGTTTTGGCTTGCTAGAATCCCTGGAACAGTCTGGCAGACGTTTTTAAGCAAATTTACAAGGTGCTTGACATGTAATGAGAAAATGCTTTTCATTTGTGAGTCCAAATATTTGACGGCAACACAGCCTTTTGTCTTGCACTTAAGACGCCAACAGATCTACGTAACTATGTTTTATTAGGCTGATAAGCTCAATCAGGTAGATTTGGTCTAGAATCATCCTAACATCCAACTTGTGTTTCATGCATTTTTTTTTCAAGTGTTTAACGTATCTGTTTTTGGCTGTGCCCTCTACTTTACAAGCTCCCTTCTGACCTCTACTCTGTTTTGCATCTCACAACACATCCCATTGGGCTTATCTTGAACAGATACAAGCCATACATTTTAGATCAGAGGATTAAGCCCATGGTAAAACACAATGAATCAGTAAAAAGCTACAGCTCTTCCTGCTCGGCCTTGCACATGTGATCTGATGGACGACTCCACGGGTTCATCCGTAACCCTGACAGCTTCGGTCTATTAACAAACCCTCATTTCAATTCCGACACCGAGATGTGACACTTGTGCACTGAACGCTCGTCCGAAGCTCCTCCAGCCCTGCCGATTTATTCAAGGTCAGGCCCATGTGTTGCGAGGCATTTGTTTGTCTCATCACATAATGGCTTGTAGGCTTCTGCAACTTGGAAATTTGTGTCTACCCGTGAATAATAAATGTTGTTCAGATTAAGCCTCTGCAGATTTAAGACCCTGAAATTGTTTGCGAGGGGCTGTAGTTTTTCCTTAGTTTTTCCTGTGTTGACCACTACTAATTTATCAGGTATTCCTGATATACGATTCCTTGGTTATATTTACTTGATTTGGCATTCACTCACTCACTTTCTCACCAGTGCTAAAGTCTTTCACTTTGATCTGAAAGTCTTTGCAGGCTCATTGACTGTAATGAGATCTGGAGAATCCATAAAGACAGCTGGGATTTGACTGGGAGCCGAAAACGTGGAGCTGGGAATCAGCTGTATTTCACGGATGGAGCAAAAAAAAAAAAAGAAAAAGCAGCAGCAGATCTCAGATGACTTGGCAATGCTTTGCCTTACCCTCCTCTTTGCCAGATCCGAACATTAATTTCCCCACAGTCTGGAATTCCTGTGTGGAGTGGGGGGGAATTCACAGGAGAAAGAGGATTGGCATGGACGCTTCTGGATGTTTCTGTTTGTGGCCCAAAAGGGGCGTCCTGCAATGAGAGCCAGGGTTTCTAAAATCCAAAGTGTTGACAAGTGTCCAGTCCATCAATCAGGGGCTCCAGGGTTTCATTCCTTTGCTCTATCCAGGCCAACTTTCACACGGTCACTGGTGATGTCTGATAAGGCTGCTTTATTGGGTCAAGGAGAGACAGAGAGAGGACTGGCCTACTACTAACCAAAGAATTTCTCTGAACGCAGCCCAGACTGCCTTGCCAGTTTCACTCTACTGTTGCTGGGCAATTTTAATTCATACTTGATGTGTTTCTCCATCAAATCCAAGACAAATATCAGGGCAGCCTTTTCCATTTTAATCTGTCAAAAGGATTCATGAGGATATAAAAATACCCTTTTGGTGTTTGTCCATGATGTCCAACTAAATTAGGGAAGAGCAGGGCTAAATGAAATTTGCAACAGACACATTCAATAAGTCTAGGATATTTCATTTGATTATACTTCCATAACTATGTTAGGTTTTAAAGTGATTAAGAGAATAACTCTGACAACACATGTTGCCGACTAACCGGATACTATTGAAAATATCCTGATCATTTGGTAACTCTCAATAGCTGGGGATTTTTATTTAGCATCATCTATGAGTAAATGAATAGATTTTAAACTTAAAATCAGCTAAACAAATGTTTGAGCAACAGATATAATTATTTCAGAGTATCTAAGGGTGAGAATTGCAGATGGAAATGAGCTATATATAAAACAACATCAGGATTTGTGTATGACAGTCTGCTAAAATGTATTTAAACACTTGAAGAACTCACAGAAAGATGTTTGTATGTAGACAAATGTATTACTAACACACTCACACACACATCTGTCTTTCATCTGTTAACACACACAGACACAAACACACACATACAGGGGCTCAGATTCAGCCCAGGACACACATTCCATAAGTGCATGATTTCAAACACAATACACACCCTCACACAGCTCAATATTGCATGCCAGTGTATCCCATTTATTATTAATGAGCATGTAAATAATCTTTTGCCGACCTGAGGTCTCACGCTCAATTACTTTGATCCTATTTTTTCCTTTGACGTCCCAGCTGAGCTGTGTGGCCTGGCCTGAGAGAGAATCCGAGTGTTATCACCATAACTTACCATTTCACACTCTGTTATAACCTGCTGGGGTCTCTTTGACCTTGAAACTTTCCATTTCTTTTCCTATGTTCGTCTTCACCAATTTATCTGATGCTCTTTTGTCTTTTCTTTGTCTTTATAGCGATATCTATCTGACAAATTATTATTTTGTTTAAAACGATTCTTTAACTTATTAAATTGAAATGTTTTAAGTGATAGTTCACCCAAAAATGTATATTCTCTCATTATTTACTCACCCTCATGCCATGTGACTTTCTTTCTCCTGCTGAACAAACACAAAGATTTTTTAGAAGAATATTTAAACTCTGAAGGCCCATACAATGCAAGTGAATGTTGGCCAGAAATTTGAAGGTCCAAAAAAGCACATAAAGGCAGCATAAAAGTAATCCATATGACTCCAGTGGTTTAATCCATGTCTTCTGAAGAGATACGATAGGTGTGGGTGAGAAACAGATAACTGTTTAAGTCCTTTTTAACTATCAATCTCCAATTTCACGTTCACATTCTTCTTTTGTTTTTGGTGATTCACATTTTTGCGCATATTTCCAGCTAATGGGCAGGGAGGAGAATTTATAGTAAAAAGGACTTAAATATTGATCTATTTTTCATCCACACCTAGCATATCATATCAAGTACACTAACTTTTGAAAAAACTTTACGAGAAAATTCTTTGGTGTGGTGGAAATTGTCATAATTAAAAAAAATAAAATAAAAAATAGAAATAATATTGACACAAAACATATTGAAATGGTTTGTTTATTTCACTCTTTGTTTAGTTTATCGTAGTTTTATCTTGCAATAATTAGAATTGATTTTTTAAGGATTTTTGTAGTTTAATATTAAAAGTCATGGACAAGGCTAAAACAGTTAAACCTATACATAATAGGCATAGTAAAATGTTAAACACTGATATGACAAAAATAAAAAAAGTTGCTGTTCTGTTCATTTAGATGAAATCAAATACTGGGACATGAAATGGCCTGAAGTTTAAAAAATAATATCTATACACTGTGACGAGAAGGAGGGTGTGGCCGGCCGTAACTATGGACGCCTGGCGCTGAATCAGCCCAATCAGCTGGGATAGGGATAAGAGGAGCCAGAGATGCCAGTTACAGAGAGAGGGAGAGACGCATGTACCGCTGTGTGCGTGCGTCAGTATTTGTGTTGAGTTTAAGTTGTAATTTAAGTCTTTTTGGTGATAACCCAGTTCCTGCTTCCTCCTTTCCTGATGAACAAGAGGCTTGTCTGCCACACTGGTGCCGAATCCCAGCATTGGAGGAAGACACGCTGTCATAGAGTCCTCTCTGCTGCCATCTGCCAAGGGGTGGAGGAGCCTGCTGCCATCCACCAGGGGGCAGTGCAGCTGGCCGAGGGCCATGTGGCAGAGTGGTCAGAACTGGAGTTTATTTTTCCTCTCTCTCTCCCTTGTCTCTCTCGGACTCTCCCACTCACTCATTCCCTCTCCCTTCTCCCTCCTCTCATCCTACTCATATTCTCAGGAGGCGTGGAAGACCAGCCAGCTGGAGGACGGCCGAAAAGGCAACACCTTCTCTCCAGGAAGGGGGAGGGGGAGTTAGTCATGCCAGAGGTTTTCCTGGCCTGAATTGGGTGTTGGGATTATTTGATGAGGAGGAGGGCATGGATTAGCCCAATCAGCAGGGAGAGGGATAAAGAGGAGCCGGGGACGCCAGTCCAAGAGAAAGGGAGAGACACATGCAGGCACTGTGTGTGCGTCAGTGTTTGTGTTGTGTAACCTTGTTCCTGCCTACTCCTTTCCCGATGTACAAGAGGATTGTCTGCCACATACACATTTATCTAGTTATCTAAATGAGAGTATCAATAGAGTTATGCTCTATTACTACAGACTAATCCTAAAATAAAACATTTTTAGAATTAGAACACTTTACAATAAGATTCCATTCAATATCATTAGTTCATGCATTAGGTGTCATGAACAATACATGAACAAAATGAACAATATTTTTTTTACAGTATTTATTAAATGTTAATATTAGTTAATAAAACACAATTGTTCATTGTTAGTTCATTGTCGTGTATTTTGTTGATTCATGTTTGTCATGTCTTTTATTTTGAAAAGTTTAGTTCCTGTTTCATCGCATGTGTTTCCCTTGATTTTATGTTTCCCTCCAGGTTCATGTGGCTTGTTTTCATTGGTTTATTGTTTGATTATCTTGTTATCAGTTCTGTCTGTTCATTGGTTCCCTTTATTTTTGTTGTACTCCTTGCCCATGTATTTAAGCCCTCGTGTTTACTATTGTCCTTTGTCATGTATTGTGTTTAGTAACGTTGTCATGTTAGGTGAAGTCATTGTGTATCTTCAAATCAAGATTATTGAAAGTCAAGTTCATGTTTTGTATTTTATTCACGTTTGTAATTTTTTTTTTTTTTTTTTTTTTGTATTTCACATTTGCAATAGATTTGCACTTGGGTTCTTCACTTCATCGTCTTCGTCATTGCCAGGAATAACATTGCATTCATGTTTGTTCATAGTGCATTAACTAATGTTAATATGTACAAATTTTGATTAAATGTATTGTATTTATACCATATTTAGAAATGAACATGAACCAAGAATAATAAATGCTTTTAAAGGATTTTTTGTTGTTAGTTCATGTTAAATGTTGTTAATGTTATCAAAGGGATCCTTATTGTAAAGTGTTAACATTAGACCTTTAATGGAATAGCTGACCCAAAAATGAAAATTTGTGTTTTTTTTCCCCCCATCAAAACAGAATTTTAAGATTTCATTTCAGGCCTCCTCCTTTAAACAATGCAAGTGAATGTACTCCATTTTTTTGACAGGCCAACATGCATATTTAGGGGGCGTCAAAATAATTCACACCACTCCAGTTGACAAAGTTCTTCTGAACGCAAACTATTGGTTATTATTTTTTAGAAACAAAACAATACTTGTATACATTTAAAGTACAAATGTTCACTTCCGTACATCTGTGACGTGCGTTCATGAGAGGAATGACTCATCACGTGGAGGTCAGGAGTCAGGAAGTGCGTCATTGTTTACATTTTGCTTTTTATTATTATTTGGAAATATTTTTGTGTTTTATATTGTTTTGTGAACGGCACTTGGTCTCTGCTCTGTGCAAGTTTCTATTTTAAACAATGATGCGTAAAAATAAACACGCACATATGCACAATCACAGAAGAAGGCCTTTGCCACATGCTTATTTACACTGACCACTCACTTCTCTTTGACTTGTCTTGTTATACAGCAGTGTGTTAAGCAATATCATAAGCCAACTGTGAGGAACAACTTCATAACACAAAGACACACAACCGCCACCACCAGCAGCACTTTTTCTGCCATTAAAGAGACTGCTAATTAAAGTACACATGTAAAGGTTGTTAGAGGAGGACAGATGGGTCCTTGCTCTACAGGCAGAAGCACCTTATTGTGTGCAGCTTGTCCCTTTGTTCTCCTGGAAACACATAGATTGAACCCTGTGAAGTCCTGTGATTGAAAAACCCTGCTGGCACTATTGTGCTCTACTTGTTATGAAACTCTCTGGCATTAAAATGTTCTGTCGAATCACTTCAGAGCGCAAGATGAACAATCAGAATACAATATATGTCTTATTTAGCCACTAAATGTTGCATATAGGGGATAGCAGGACTAGTCCAGCAAGATTTTTTAGGGTAGGTTTATTATTTATATTAAGTGAATCTTGTATAGACACATCCCATAACCTTGTGCTACAACATATCTGACCTCTGGATTTTAGTGTTTATATTTAGAGCATCAACTTGATGTTTTTAGAAACAATGCCATTTTATCCTGTATAAAATAAACAAGCTGTTTCTTTAAACGAGCTGTTTATCATTAAACTTTGGATCGTTTGGACATTTAATTTGTTCAGAGGAAGAGCACAAACTCTTATGCAAGAAAATCTGAAGAACTGCATGTGCAACAAATAATTTCAGTGTAGGGCTTTATTCAGATTCGACCAATGGGATTGACTCATCTCACGTGCTGAGTGCAGGAAGTTTGGAATGTGCATGGACCATCACTGACGCTCGAAACATGATGACGGATCTCTGACTGTCGATGGAGGATCTTCTCCTCAAGTTAAAAGAACTTGGAAGTCACTGAAGAATCACATAAATTCAGAGGTACATTTAACTTTAAGTTTTGTTATAACTGGTGCTGTGTTGTATTTCGTGTATTTGTCCAATTGTTATGTTCTTGTAGGTATTCATTTTCATTGACAGGGCCGTTGACGTGTTCGCGTGCTAACCAGATTTGCCCTCCCGCCAAAATACTTATTTAATTATAAAGGCTTGAGCAAGCCAACATATTATATATTTGTTCCTATTTCAGTTTACTATGGAATAATTGATGAGGGACCATCAGATTATTGATAATTATTGCACACCCAGAATTGTTAATCCCGTTGTGGCCGTTACGTCTCAGGTTTGCATTCGTTTTCAGTAATTCAATGTTTGAAACAATCATTCCACTTATACCAAAACTGGTTTTGTTTTCTTGTTTTTTAAACACTTTAGTCTGTCGAACTGCTTTCTTTTACCACGTATTTAGCATGTATGTGTCCACTGGCATGGAAGAAATCCGCTCAAGAGAGCTGGAGCTTTGGGCCAGTGTACAGCAAGTGTGTATCAGCTGTGATTGTTTATTCCATCCACAAGCAACAATATAATTTTTAATACGTGCGATTACAGTTGTAAAGATGCCAGAGTTAATTCTGAATGCCCAAAGTATTAAAAAACAGTGTTGATTTATTACACGTATGCTTCCCCAGCCACAGTATTGTCACAATAAATACAAGTATTATGACATTTATTATCTGTAAACCTTGGTCATGCCTATATATGTTTCTCTGTTTTTGTTAGCATGCTTGGCACAAATCTCTTGGGCCACGTACCTCTGATTCTTGAGGAGGAGAGGAAATTTGGGCACAGTCATACAGTCTGAAGAAACTGCAAAAATCACCTATCACAGGTCTGTGTCAGGGGTGAGTGGATTGCTGTAGTATAACACATTAGCTAGCCAAGTGCACAATAATGTTTTACAGGACATATATTTGAAGTCATAATTTTTTTGTATAGTACTTTTCACAATACATGTAGCTTATAATCATTGATAGCATAAATATTCTTTATAACTGAAGAGTAACAGAGTTGGTTGTAAAATTTAAGTTCAGATGGGAAAAATTGTTTGTGCATTTGAGATTGAACAAATATTTTCCTCTGCATTTACTATTTGGCTCCAACATGAGTTTGCTGTCATTGATGAGGATGCATCTTTGAGGGACATAATTTGCATGTACTGTATGGCAAAAATGCTACCAGATACCTTGTTTGTTAAAGACCGGATGCAACAAAATATTCATGCAGGAGAAGGGAGATAGAAGATGGAATGACTGGTGGATAAATACTCTCCAGTGTTAGTAATATTACAGATAATTTTATGTTTGTTATCAGCCTTAAATACATTTTTGATTTCAGTGTATTCAGTAGGTTAGAACTACATTGTAAAGTACAGGGGTACATGAAAATGAGAGGGGTACATAATGTTTAGGTCACTTGGGCATTTTCATATTTTTATAAATTTAAAATGAATTTTTTTTTACATTTACTTCATTACAATGGGCGGCGTCCCTGTCGTTACAATTCTGAGTTTAATTTTAATTCATGTGTAATTTATTGAGAGATTATTGAAGTGGAATTTTTACGACAGCAGAAGTTCACACAGCTGCACGTACTGTCACAGAATGTCACTTAAGCCGAGTCCATCACTGCTGCAGCATCAAGCTCTTCAAACAAAGTGAAACACTTTCTTCGCCCTGCGCAGTGGAAAAATAATAGTTTTGTCATGCAATGCCTTCATTAAACACCAAGACAAGCAGATATTTCAAGATTAAAATTGCAGCTCCATTTTAAGGCAGCACGCTGAGGTAAGTTCTGGCTCTAATGATAATGCAGGCTTTTATGTGACATGGTGATGGTCATTTTCAGGATGATTCTGTAACTCTTTGACATTTGTCTCTTGTGACATTTGTTTTTAAGTTAAATCTGCAGCAATATATCAGTGTGCTTTGTCCCAGGTCCTGCATGTTATAAGCAGTATTTACGCATTTACCCCATGCCCTTGTGGGGGTACTAGAGGCTGATTATGAGGCAGCTACTTCGGGCTGATTAACTGTATAAATCCATGTAAACATCCAAGTTAAGTGTAAATGCCATTTGCTATGCTGAACGTGTTATTGACAACTGGAGCACGGACAGACAGCATTTCTGCTGTGGTGCCCAACGCAGGCTGCGTACTTTGCGTTTAGTGAGTGACGGTACTGTGTAGTACACAGTGTGTACAGAACTAATGATCTAAATTCTTTCGACACTGAAAACTGTAACTACTCTGATCTAACAGCTAAAAGCTATGAAAAGCGAAAGTAGGCATTAATAAAACATGACATTGCTTTGGTTTATATTTCAGCATTATATATAATGTCCCTGTGGGATATTGTTCACATTTTCACCGTAATAATTACTAGAAATGTTTCCAAACCTCTCTTCTTATTGACAAATTCATCCAAATCTGACAAGAGCCCTTAAAGGGATAGTTCACCCAAAAATGAAAATTCTCTTATCATTTACTCACCATTATGCCAGAAGTATATGACCTTCTTTCATCTGCTGAACTCAAATGAAGATTTTTTAGAAGACTTTCTCAGCTGCATTGGTCCATACAATGCAAGTGAATTGGTGCCTATATTTTAAAGCTATAAATAAAATAACAACATAAAAGTAATCCATAAGACTACAGTGGTCTTCAGAAGTGATGTGATATGTGTGGATGAGAAAGAATTCACTTTCACATTCTTCTACTTGTGTTTTTGGTGATTCACAGTCTTCTTTGCATATCGCAACCTGCTTGACTGGGAGAAGAACTTCTAGCAAAAAATTACTTGAATATTGATCTGTTTCTAACCCACGCCTATCATATCACTTCTGAAAATTTGGATTTAACTTCTGGAGACGTATGGATTACTTTTATGGTGCCTGCATTTGCTTTTTTGAGCATCAAAATTTTGGCACCCATTTACTTGCATTGTACTGACCTACAGAGCTGAAATATTCTTCTAAAAATCATAATTTGAAATTTAAAATATCTTAATTTAAAATAATTTAAAAATCTTCTGCAGAAGAAAGGAAGTTATACATATCTGGGATGGCATGTAAATGATGATATAATTTTCATTTTGGGTGAACTAACCTTTGAAAATGATAGCTCAGCCATAATTTAATATTCCGTCTTCATTTCCTTACCCTCATATTGTTCCATATCTGTGTGCAGGTTTTGGTGGCTTAAATTTTAAATGTATTCCACTACAGATTACATGCTGTAAAATTTAATTTGTAACATATTCTGTTAGATTACTCAAGGTAATGTCAGTAATGTATTCTAAATACTTTGGATTACTTCTTCAGCACTGGAAGATTTTTTTCACTTGTTTTGACTATAAAAACTCTGCCAGTACAGTAAGACAAAATACACATGTTAAAAATACATCCTCTGAAAAACGTCATGATTACTGTTCCCGAGGGAAGGAACGAGACGTTGTGTCGAATGAAGTGACACAAGGGGTCTTCTTGGGATGCCAAACGTAACTCTGAACCTGAGAAAAGGCAGATGTCAAGTTGGCAGACAGAATTTGCATGCCCTGCCCTGGACATACGGGTATAAAGGGAAGCGGGGCAGCGAGTGCCAGTCAGGATTTTGCATTGAGGAGCCGAAATTAAGGTATGGCCATTTACAGTGGGTGGTCTAGTGCTGTGGCAGGAGGGACACAACGTCTCGCTCCTTCCCTCGGGGAATGGAGGTTACAACAGTAACCATGACGTTCCCCTTCTGTCACTCACTCGACGTTGTGTCGAATGAAGTGACACAAGGGGTCCCATATAAAAACGCCACGCTCTGACCATGTTACGTGAACTGCCACTAAAGGAGTGGTGGTGGCGTAGTGGGCTAAAGCACATAACTGTTAATCAGAAGGTCGCTGGTTCGATCGCCACAGCCACCACCATTGTGTCCTTGAGCAAGGCACTTAACTCCAGGTTGCTCCGGGGGGATTGTCCCTGTAATAAATGCACTGTAAGTCACTTTGGATAAAAGCGTCAGCCAAATGCATAAATGTAAATGTAAACGGCGAAGACAGGTGCAAGCAGGCTACTGCGTGAGGTGTCACATACAGACCTCAGTTTCCCAGAACCCTTGGGGGTGGGTGGGTGGGCAGGTGCTACATGACTAGCATGGGAGCAGCCCGGCAGCCGTGCCTTTTCTCTCACTATGTCTCCCCTCCCTCTCCCCTTTTCTCTCACTCTGCCTCCCCTCCAGCCTCTCCTGCAGGAATGAAAGCACTGACCGAACTGCACCTCTGCGGCCACTTTAGGGCGTAAAGTTGCCTGATGGAGGGAGCTCTGGCTTGGTTGATCGTGTCTACGATTGCAGGTGGTAGATCCACTAGATCTTCAGCATCCTGTCCAGGGGCCAGACGTGGAGGTTCCAGAGGTCTGGGTGTGGGTGCCAGAGGGTGCCCCATCCCTGAGAAAGAAGGTCCTTCCTCAGGGGAATTTTCCAGGGAGGTGTTGTCGCGAGGAGCGTAAGATCCGAGAACCAGGCCCGGGTGCGCCAGTAAGGGGCCACAAGGATGACCTGTTCCTCATCCTCCCTGATCTTGCACAGCACCGGTGTTAGAAGGCTTACTGGGGGAAATGCGTCTGTCCCGAGAGGAGCTCTTGTCAGGGAGTACCAGAGCGGGCAGTGGGAGTTGTCTTGGGAGGCAAAGAGATCTATCTGTGCCTTGCCAAATTGGACCTGAGTCACGGCTGACTCCAAAGGAGGAGATGGCGGGCTAGTTATTTTTGACATATGATGAGAGCTCACGCTGCCTTGGCGATTTATGTATGCTACCGTTGCAATGCTGTCTGAACGGATCAAGACGTGCTTGCGCCGCGGCTGAGGATGCCATATGCCCCAGGAGCCTCTGGAATTGTTTTAGAGGAACCGCTGTGCCGGGCTCGAAGAGAGCGAAGCACCTAAGCACTGACTGAGTGCGCTCATTGGTGAGACGCACTGTCATTGAGACTGAGTCTAACTCCATGCCAAGAAAAGAGATGCTCTGAGCCGGGACGAGCTTGCTCTTTTCCCAGTTGACCTGAAGCCCTAGACAGCTGAGGTGCCTGAGCACCTGGTCCCTGTGAGTGCACAGTAACTCTTGAGAGTGAGCCAGGATGAGTCAGTCGTCGAGGTAATTGAGTATGCGGATGCCCACTTCTCTTAGCGGGGCAAGAGCTGCCTCTGCGATCTTCATGAAGATGCGACGGGACGGATCAGGGGTCAGTGTCGAGGCAGAATGGAGACGTGGAAGTTCAGTTCTACCGCCGCGAACAAATCTAGCTGTCGAACACAGGTAAGATTCTGTTTCTGCGTGAGCATTTTGAACGGGAGTCTGTGTAAGGCCCAGTTGAAAACTCGCAGGTCCAAGATTGGTCGCAACCCGCCACTTTTTTTGGGGTACAATGAAATAAGGGCTGTAGAAAAACTTCTCCATCTCTGCTGGAGGGACGGGCTCTATCGCATCCTTGAGGAGCAGGGTCGTGATCTCTGCTCGTAAGGCTCTGGCTTTCTCGGCTGGTGGAGCGGAAGTGGAGCGAACACCGCTGAAACAAGGAGGGAGCCAGGCGAACTGAATCGCATAGCCGAGTCGGATGGTCCTGGCCAGCCAGTGCGACGGATTGTGAAGTGAAAGCCACTCATCCAAACTCTGCGTGAGGGGCAATAATGGGACGATCAAGTTTGACATACCGGGAGGGTCTTCGTGGCAGGGGGGGGGGGGGGGGCAGAAGAGCATCCCGAGGCTTGGGTGCTGAGAAAAGACTCAAAGCACTTACCTTGCTCCGTGCACCAGGCAGCTAACACCTCAAGATGACAGTACCTCACTTTAAAGCTTAAAAAGAACAAAACGAACACACAAACCACTTCGAAGGAGCTTCTCTCATTTCAGGTTGCTTCTCATAAAAAAAAAAAACACTTGTATGCCTTCAGATGATTTGAAATTAGATTCACAAGTCACATGGACTACTTTTATGACATCTTTTGGGCCCTCTAAGCTTTAAATCGAGGCTCTAGCCACTGCCATTGAATTGAAAGGCTGTGATATTCATTAAAATATCTCCTTTTCTGTCCCTACATAAGAAAAGAAAGTCATACAGATTTGAAACACCATGAGGATGAGTTTATCATGGAACACAGGATGTCTTGAATGATTCTTGACTCAAATCTTTCCAATTGCACGTTGCAGAAAGTGAGCATATCTTTTCATATAGGGTGAAAAAAGTCATGTTAAATAAGAAATGTTAAATATGCACTGAAGGCTGCAATTACCCCCTCTTTGATTCTTATTCCCCTGCACATCATCTATTTGATCAGGTCTTGAACCATCCTAGTGAAAGCCATTTTTCTATGGTGTATCAGCATCACAGTGAAATCATAATGTTTGAACAGAATTAAAATCATGCAGTATCTGCAAAAACAACTTTCCAAGATTTACTAAATTTGCTATGACAGAATTTAAAGTATTACATAATTCTGACAAAACAAAAACATTTTTTTGATAATATTTACTAGTATAATCCACAGTAATGCCACTGTAAATCCCTGTAAGATCTTCTGCAAGCATCTCCTCTCTTGCTTCAATGTATATTTTGGCTAAAAGGATTTATCTTGGTAAATAATCCTAAAATAATCCTAACTCACCTTCAGAGGTGGGTAGATTAGCCAAAAACTTTACTCGAGTAAAAATACAGTCTTTTTTTGAATTACTCGAGTAGAAGTAAAAGTGTTAACATAAGTAATTACTTGAGTAGGAGTAAAAATGAATCCAATTAAAAGAGTACTCAAGTAGTAACTCGTTACTTTCACAAACAACATAATGAACGTTAACTCCCCTATATTCCATTACATAATACACATTGAACATGTATTACAGAATTATTATTTTATTAATAATATTATTATTATTAATGGAAATTCTGTCATCATTCACCATCATGTTGTTCCAAACCCATTTGACTTTCTTTCTTCCATGCAACACAATAAGGAGATTTTAGACAGAATGTTAGCCTTGGTCACCATTTTATTTCTGTGAATGTATATAAATATTTTATATATATAAAAATATTTACTGTACATTTTCACATTTACAAAAAAATGCTTTCACAGGCTTCATATAGTGAGCATCCTATAGCTTTTCTATGAATCCCAGTTCATTCAATCCAAACTTCCTATGAAAAGTTCAGTTTCAAGCTGCAGATGATGGTTAGCAGACATGGGACAATGATAATCAGTACATAGATTCAGTATTTATAATGTATCATTTTACTTTATCATGGTTGGCTGTGATTGGATGATGCTTGCCATCACTTTGGATCAGAATTATTTATGCTAATTTCTGATTGGTACAATGCTTTAGCACTGGCTATCACTTGTTTGTCTGACAGTGCAAAGAGAGAACATTGGGATTATGTGGACATACATTTTACTGTATTTGCTCTAGATTTTTAATTTTTTTTTGCATGTGTATTAGGTGCTACTAGTTACATATCAAAAAAGGGAAATAGAAAATGTACACAGCAGTCATGCTCGGGTCTCAGGCACTTAAAGTTGTGACTAAGAATACTATGGAATAAAAATTAAAATCCAGTTAATTTTAAACAGGTTAACTACTACTGGTGAATGTTGTCACACTGTATGTAGTAAGTCTTGCCATTAGGAAAACTGCCATTAAACAGCCTAACAGGACTTTCAACAAAATGTAAGACAATTATAAAACACAAAACATAACATTAATGTACTGTGTGCCAGTTTGGTTTTATTGTTCACACTTTTTTACCCAAGGGCTCTTACAAAAACAAGATGACAATTGAGTTTGGAGAATTTACTAAAATTATTAAAATATATATACAGTACCCATCATAAATAAGTACACCCCAACAGATTTCTCAGAAAGTCATCTGTCTCTTTGGGATCCTATACAATAAAATATTTCAGCAACTCTTGTCAGTTCATTGGTTGCAAATGAGATTTGTCAGTACAAAAAAAGAACATTTGAATTTTTTCAACCAAAATGATTTAAGACCATGCTGCAAAATATGTACACCCCAATGAAGTTTTTAGGAAAATATTTTTTGCTAAAAAGCTAATTAACAGGAATTCAACAACAGATGAGTCTAACAATCATTACACAGTTGGCTGCCAGATAACTAACAATTAAGGGTGGTATTTAACCTGTTAAATCCCCTCCCATTCAATACTGATAATAATGGTCCCACATGGAAGAGAAATGTCACAAGACTTGAGAAAGAAAGAATATTAGTAAAGCATTGCTAATCAGTCAGAATACAGTAGCAAAAGTGATTCAAGCTCTCTGAGATGTCCAGGCCATCCAAGGAAGCTAACACCTCAAGATGAGTGTTTTGTGCTAAGAAGAGTTGAAATTTGCCATGCAAGTTCATCACAGGTAGCTGTAGAACTGACACAATACGGCATACACTGCAGAGTGGAATGCAAGGGTGTTGTCCACGAAAGAAGCCACTGTTAAAACCCATGCACAAAAAAGCCTGTGTGTGTGTGTGTGTGTGTGTATATATATATATATGTGTGTGTATGCATATGTAACCGGCACAGTAACGGCCGTAGCAAGGTTGTCCTTCTGTGCTCGCCGTATCCCTCTTCCCACTTAGCCACGCCCTCTAGTTAGCTTGTAAGCGGCTAGTTATTCGTTAGTGTCAATAGCACTTCATATAAAACCGGCACATCGGGTGGAAAACTAAGTAATCCCTCGGCTCGTACGTCCTCTTTACCCTGGGTTCGCTGTGCTGTCGCCTATGAAAGGTATGTGTCAACACTCCATTTCTATTGCAAACATGTTATTTAAGTTAGCGGTGTGTAAAGTGTAACTGTTTAACAACAGAGGTGTGACGGTGTACCAGACGCTTCCGGGTAGCATATTGTTGATCTACCGACGGGCTTGGCTGGAAGACGCTATGCACGTGCGCTCTGTCATTGCCTATCGGAATGCGAGTTGAGGTAACATTGGCTGTAATGTTCTCTAGGTAACGTGTTTTTATATGTATGCTTGTGGTAAATTGATCTACTATAATATGACCATGTTTCACAGTAAACCCTTGGGATGTGACTAACCAATAACCTTAATGCATGATGGGTTATATTGTATGTGAACTATGCTTGTGTGTGATTTCATGTAGGTTTGCATGCGGGGGAGGTAACTGTGGAGCCCCATTTCCGTTTATGTGGAAAGTTGTATCCCTAGAGGTTAAAGGAAATGTTGGTTATTGTACCTGTATCGCTCATTGATTGATACTGGTCTAGGCTATATTTATTGTACATGATGGATTTTAATTATGGTTGTTTCTTTCTTCAGAAAGATTGTCACTGCTGCTTTGCCTTTTTGTAAATTTAATGTAATGGTATTTTTTGCCTTGTTATTTTCTTTTCTCTTTATTTTGATGTATGTCAGCAATAGGTGTGGTATTGGCTGCCCCATTAGTTTGCTGTGGTAATGCTAATATCTAGCTTTGCTTATTCCTGATCCAACCAGAGTGTTGAAGCTGTTTCGTGGAGTAGGTCGCCGGATCTGAGTCCTCTTCACGCATCGCATACAGTATTTGTAGTGGTAATGTGCACCTCACTATTGTAACATATGGCGCTCAGACACAGGAATAGTGTTAAACCCGGAGGTTGTGTTTATTGAATGAGAGTGTTAAAGAAAGGAGAGGAGTTTCAGAAGTGCGTGGAGCTTGGGCTGACTTCACTGGAGTGAATGAGCGTGGAGCTGGAGAATGAGCGCAGAGCTTGGACAAGCGTGGAGCTTGGGGTGACGTAACTGGAGTGAATGAGCGTGGAACTGGAGAGTGAGCGCAGAGCTTGGAAGAGCGTGGAGATTGGGGTAACGTCACTGGAGTGAATGAGCATGGAACTGGAGAATGAACACAGAGCTTGGACGAGCGTGGAGATTGGGGTGACGTCACTGGAGTGAATGAGCTTGGAACTGGAGAGTGAGCGCAGAGCTTGGACGAGCTGGAGCATGGTGTGACGTCACTGGGAGTGAATGAGCGTGGAGCTGGAGAATGAGGACAGAGCTTGGAATGACATCACTGGAGTGAATGAGCGTGGAGCTTGGATGAGCGTGGAGCTTGGGAGATCGTTGAGCTTCCGAGATCGTTGAGCTTCCGAGATCGTTGAGCTTCCGAGATCTCCGCTGGAGTAAAAGGAGCGAGGAGCTTAGATTAGAAGGAGTGAAGGAATGTGGAGATGGGAAGTAAACAGGTACGAAGGAGCATGGAGATAGGAGGATCGACAAAGGAGCGTGGAGACAGGAAAATCACAGAAACGAAGGAACGTGGAGATAGCCAGATCACAGGAACGAAGGAGTGAGTCTGTATACGATAAACCATTAACGATAAACGCTTAACGCTTAACGAGACCAGAAGAAGAGTGAGGGGAGAACAGAGTATTTAAAGAGTGGAACGGAAACAAGAGACAGGTGCAGGTGATTAGTGATTATTGAAAAGGGTGAGTGAAGCATAAAAGCAAGGAAAGACAGGGAGATCTGTGACAACTATTTGCAGTGATCACTTTTTTTATAGTACCTGTGCCTGTATATATGTGTGTGTGTGTGTGTGTGTGTGTGTGAATAGGCAACATAATCAGCAGCACGGGTGGTGTGTTGGTCTCACTCCTCTTCTAGGACAGGTAACCTCTTCCAAACAGCAGATCCATTGAAGCCATTATTGTTTGTGTTTGATATTCCTGGTGGCAGCCTCTACCCACATTTTGGCTGGCCTATGGGGCCTAATCTGTATCGCCTCACACTAGGTTGAGAAAACAAACCTCAGACTGTTTTTATTGAATTAGTTGCTAATAAATATTGTTGTATTTTTATATTAGAATATCACGTCTCTGTCATTACTTCATTAGCTGTGTGTGAGAGCCCTCTTGTTTAAATCTTGATGTGAAAGGCCCCAGGTGGCGTAGTCGAGCACCCTAGAGTCAATTCCTTTGTCATATGACTCCTGTGTTTGGTCACACATATATACAGTATAATATTATTTAGTTACGTGTAGATGCATATATGTTCAGCAAAGCAATGACAATGGTAAAAAGAGTGTCTACTGTATGCTTCAATTAAAGGTTGTTAAGATTCTTAAAGTATATTTATGTATTAATTGTTCTTTATGGGTAAGACCCTTGCACAGGTTTTGACCTTTTGTTATGACAGCTGTATTGCATATATTTGCCTATTAACTGCTGAAGTGTTTCTCTTTCTAATATAGAGTGTTGAAGGGGCTGTATGTTCAGTCAAGGCTGAGCATGTTTATTTCTGCTAGACTGGTGGCTAGAGGCCATGTCCCGTATCAGCAAGGCAACTCACTCTTTATACACACTCCCTCTTTTTGTTCTCCAGTCAATCATTAATGTCAAAATCAAGCCACAAACAATGGCTCTTAACCCCCCTTTACTCGCTCACCAATAATTAGCCCAGGGTCATTTTTTTTGTTGTTGATATCATGGAAGAAGGGGTATATAGAAGAGAAAAGATTGTGTGAAAGAGCGAGATCATTAACATAGCTGTGCTACATTGAGATGTAGCTTCTTATTACAAGTGAAGGTCAGCCAGTCACCGGCATTATACAGAAATAATTATCTTGATTACCTGTCACACACACTAATATTATGAACACAGTGTGTTTTCATTTGAAGTCTCTTAAGCCTTTGAAAGTCTGGACTCAGAGTCAAGCATACTTGTTATATGCACTTGTTTAGTGTAAGATTATGGTTGTGGTTACCGCATTGGACAAAACAAGCTATTATGGAGCTCAGCAGCTCATCTGAATAGAAATTAGTCAGGTGGTTCCCAGCGCTGCCAATACAAATGATCAATATTAGGAAATTAACAATGAACAAAAACAATGTTGAAAAAAACTACGTTCAAACTGCTCTTAAAATTCTTGCTATCACTTGCTATCTCTGATGATCATTGCATTCAGGAAATATCTTTGAATCATTACAAATTGTAACTTACTAAAAACTAACAAAAAAATGATTCGGAAACAAACACTGCGGCCAACATATGAAAAGCTGAAACACAGGACTCCACAACACTCCTTCCAAAAAACCTTCATTTTTCATTATGTTGTTTTACGCCCAATCCTCAAAAAGCCTCAAGAGTGCTATTTTGAAGATCTTGTCAGTGAGTCAAAATGAAGTTTTTTGCTCCAACAGCATGCTGAATGACCAAAATCAAAAGAAATGAACTTATGCTAATCGTAATCATAGCGCTAATCCGCACATATTATTTCTCTGTCACTGCCGCACATGCTTTTTGCAGCATTAGTGACATCTTGCATTATTCTGGCTTGATTCATTTAAGGGGGGGGGGGGGGGGGGTGTCTAGATGTAACTGTGGCACAACAAAGCAAATGATAGCAGTGCAGTGATTAGCCGTCATTTCCCCAGAGGCGAGCAATATAATATTAAACTAATTCTCCTGTTGAAGTAATCATGTTGTCTGTTCAAGGTGATGGACAACTAAATTAGATGAACAAGTATGCAAGCATTTTATATCTGCAAGTGCTCTGTTTATCTTTCTAATGATAGCTCATCAAAACAGATTCTTTACAAGCCAAACACACAGTCCCAGATTGATTGATAAAAAGCTCCTTTATGTCCATGGTGATGAGCGCGAGAAAACCCTATTGTCATAAATCAATGAGTGTATTATTATGGGTGTGTAGAAATTCTATGCTCTCAATCGACCTTAAAGGAATATACTGGGTTTAATACAAGTTAGGCTCTTACAATGGAAGTGAATTGGGCCAATGTTTGGACAGTTTAAAGGCAGAAAAGGGAAGCTTATAATTTTATAAAAGCACTTACACTAATTATTTTGTTCAAACTCATGTATTGTTTGAGATATAAACTTTTTTAAATCATTGTTTTTTATGGTTTAAGGGTTTTAAGATTTACAGCGTTATGTCATCATGGCTCTAAAGTTGTAAAATTGGATTAAACTTAACAGAAAAGGTTAGCAAGTGATTTTATTGCACTGAAATAATGTTAACAGGCATAATGATAGTCTTGTGGCTATATTTTTGAAACTAAATATTTTAACATTTACAGATTGACCCCATTAACTTCCATTGTAAGTGATTTACTTTTATTTAATAAAAGGAGGGACAAGTCGCAATTAATTTTCATGGTAATCAACATTATGCCGATAAACACCAAGAACGGAACCAAGTATGTACGAAAATCACACTTCTCTGCCTTAACAAACAGCCGATTCTCTAACAACCGCTGAAGCACCTGCCTGACATGCCGTACATGGTCCTGCATATTCTGGGATAAGATCAAGATATATATATATATATATATATATATATATATATATATATATATATATATATATATACACACATTTTGTGGTCATTTGATTCCAGTAGCAAAAACTAAGCAGTATTTATAATGTTAAAAATGACCCAGAGACAATAGTAGGGTTAAAGCTGCCCACTGACCGTATGTAAATTCTGTAATAAGGAATTTTATACCATCTGTGCAATTCAAGCTTGAAGAAAAACATAAAGAGGCTATATTAAGCTAATTTACAAGTTCATGATTTTATTTTTAATAAAAGAAAAAATATTTTGAATTATGCTTTAATGTTCAAAAAACACATTATTTTTCTCATACTTTACATTTCTGCTCAACCTATTTTTCATTCGCTGTCTAAAATGCTCTGATTTAGGTCCTGTCTCTTTAAGGCCCACCTTTCCGAAAAGCTTACCATAAGTTTCAGACTTCCTTAACAGCTGTAAACACTATTGTAACTATGGTAACAATGGCATTGATTTTTGCCATACCAGTCTGAGTCTGATAGTGAAAGTTTGGAAGAACAAGCTGATCGACCTGAACCACCTTAGCAAGCATGACTTGTGCAGGATGCTTCACAGTTGTAAGTCTTACTTTTGTAGCTTTCTTACAAGTACACTCTTGATTATTGTGAACCTAATAAAGCTTCACGTAAAAGACACGCAGTGCATCTAGTTAGTCAGCTTTTTCTAGAATGGGTGTAGCCAAACTTTTTTCAAAAACGATATGAACAGAGAACAAAGACTTTCTCAGATTGGACATTACAGGGTTTCAGAGAGTTAGTGAGCAAGTTAGCCGTTGACTACCATGGATAGCGGCTGTAACATTACAGCTTGTAATTATATAATTATATAAGACTCTTGAGATTAAACATTTTGTGAAATTTTTAGGTAAAAGCTGGCCCACGGCTGAATAGTGAGCCCTTACCAAAACAATAACATTACATAGCAAGTTAGTCGAGCACTACCATGGATTGCAGATGTAAAATTACCATTTGTAAAAATAAATCCATCTCCACACTTGATCACTTTTCATGATAGTAAGAACGACAAACAAGCTGCATAGTTCAACACAATTGTAGGTAAAAGCAGACCCGCAGCTGATTAGCAAAACAATTTCAACACAATAACATTAGCTAGCAGGTTAGTAGACGCCTACAGCAGTGCACTGGGTGTACACCGTAGCTATAACACAACATTCTGCTTTTGAACTCTCAGTAGCAGATAAATCCACAAATAATCAGCTTGCATGTTTGATCCTGAAGTGCCAGATTGTCCCAACAAAGTGGGAACATCTCGGTTACTGTCGTAACCTTCATTCCCTGATGGAGGGAATGAGACTTTGTGTCGATTTAGTAACACTAGGGATCGCTTTTGAGAGCCCCAAAACACCTCAATCTTTGAGAAAATGTCAATGGGAATTGGTGAGTGGAATTTGCATGCCACTCCCCCATAATAGCAAGTGCATCAGACTGCACATAACCCCAACGCCCCACAAGACGTCATGTAGTTCCCCACACCCCTGAGGGGGGGGAGCGACGTAACTAGCATGGGAGCAGGCCATCTCTTTATGTTTTCTCTCCACAGAGTATTAGATTCGGCTGGGGCCATCTGACGCTATTATACGCATTCTTTCCTATTCTTTCAGGGGGAAAAGACCCCGCAGAGACCACATCCTGCCCAAAAGGGGAGGTCAACATGAGGCAATACAACACATTGGCTCACCAGCATAATGCCTTGTAGAAGGAACCCTGGCCTGAGTGATCGTGTTTACCACTACGGGTGGTAGACCACTTAAGTCTTCCGCATCCTGTCCTGGGACCAGACGTAGAGGTTCCAGAGGTCTGGGCGTGGGTTCCAGATGGTGCCCTGTCCCTGAGAAAGAAGGTCCATCCTCAGGGGAATTTGCCAGAGAGGCACTGTCGCGAGGAGCGTGAGGTCCGAGAACCAAGTCTGGGTGGGCCAATACAGCGCCACAAGGGTGACTTGTTCCTCGTCCTCCCTGACCTTGCACAGAGTCTGTGCAAGTAGGCTCACTGGGGGGAATGCTTATTTGCACAGCTCCCAGGGCCAGCTGTGTGCCAGTGCGTCTGTGCCGAGGGGGGCTCCCATTATTGCATACCAGTGCAGGCAGTGGGAGGATTCCCGGGAAGTGAACAAGTCTACCTGTGCTTTGCTGAATCAACTCCAAATCAGCTGGAGTCTCCACTCTCAGCGTGTCTGTTGTGGCGTTGAGGCTGCCCGGGAAGTGAGTGGCCCGCAGCGAACTCAGCCGCCGCTGACTCCAGAGGAGGATATGGCGGGTGAGTTGCGACATGCGAGGAGAACGTACGCCGCCTTGGCGATTTATATATACTACTGTTGCTGTTTTGTCGGACCGGATCAATGGCAATAGCCTCCATAGAGTGAGTAGTACAGCCAGCAACTATAGGCAGTTGATGTGCCAACACAGACGTGGTCCTGTCCAGGAGCCAGCGGATGAGCGCCCATTGCACATGGCACCCCAGCCTGACTGTCTGTGGTGACCACAATGAATCTGGACACTTGCTGTAGAGGAACTCCTGCCTGTAGAAACGCAAGGTCTGTCCAAGGCCTGAATAAGTGCTGGCAGAGGGGCGTAACAGCTACGAGATGTGTGCTGCGGCACCATGCCAATCTCGGGTCTGAAGCCAGTGCTGAAGTGGTCTCGTATGCATCAACAAGAGCAACATGACCGCCACCAAGGATGCCATATGCCCCAGGAGCCTCTGAAAGTGTTTCAGTGGAAGCGCTGTCCTCCACCTGAATGAGTTCAGCACTGACTGTGCACGCTCACTTGTGAGGTGTACAATCATCGACACCGAGTCTAACTCCATGCCAAGAAAAGAGATGTTCTGAACTGGGAAGATCTTGCTCTTTTCGCAGTTGACCCGAAGCCCTAGACGGCTGAGGTATGTGAGCACCAGTTCCCTGTGTGCGCACAGCAACTCTCGAGAGTATTCTAGGATCAGCCAGCTGTCAGCCGGATACCAAGATCACTTAATGGGGCAAGAGCTGCCTCTGCGACCTTCGTGAAGACGCAAGGGAACAGGCTGAAGGGGAGGACCTTGTAATGATATGCCCAGCCATCGAAAGCAAAACATAGGAAGGGTTTGTGTCTAGCTAAAACCGAAAGTACGCGTCCTTCGGGTGTACCGTTGCAAACCATTCTTGTTGCCGGACGCACGACAAAATGTGTTTCTGCATCAGCATCTTGAACGGGAGTCTGTGTAAGGCCCGGTTCAGAACTCGCAGGTCAAAGACTGGCCACAATCTACCACTTTTCTTTGGTATGATGAAGTAATGGATTTAGAACCCTTTCCTCATCTCGGCTGGAAGGACAGGCTCTATCGTGCCCTTGCGAAAAAGGATTGCGATCTCCGTACGCAGGGTGGCAGCGTTCTCGCTGTATACTGAAGTGAAGAGGACACTGCTGAACTGGGGCGGGCACCTGGTGAACTGATAACGGATAAGGGGGAGCAGGCAATGCCACATTGAGGAGCGATGCTTCCACCCGAGGCGGCTGCGCTGAGGGGGACCTCAAAGCACTTACCTTGCTCTGCGTACCTGGCATAGGGCGCGTTAGCGAATGAGGAGGAGGGCCTCTTGGGCCTAACCATGAACACCGATTATGTGACCCAAGGATTGAGGAAAATGTAGAATCCGTAAAAAATGTAACTGAGGCCATGAAGCATTCTGAAGCAGGTTATCAATCTTGATGGCCATAGTGATATTTTCAGAAAGATTCATACCTTTACCCTTGCAGGGTAGTTCTGTTGAAGAGAATAACTCCCTTTTGCGTGGATTTTGTGCTTTGTAATTTTGCAGACCTTTTACATGCACAAACAACTATATTACACACTAAAGGAAAGGTAAAATCCCAAAAAGCATAACAGGGCCTCTTTAATATTTTTGAGTTGCAGTCAGCAGGAGAAAGTCAGCACAGCTGTGCAGGTAATATACAACACTAAAGGAGCCACACAGCAGAATATGGTCTTGCGTTCAAAGGCAGCTGGACGGAGCACAACTGAATGCAGGGGTCCCAAGATGCATTTTTCAAAGCTTAAGACTGCATTTAAGTTGACACAGCATCCTCAAAATGCTGCACTTATGACACTAGATGTTGAAAACCAGTGAAATGTGATGGAACTACTATGAGACACTCCAAAAGCATACATCTCACGGATGTGTACATAGATCAACAAAAATAATGCAAATGAACGCAACACATCGAATTCAATTACAAAATGTATTGCTATGGACTGTGAGCTAGCTTCTACAGTATATATAGTAAATAGACTTTGTAAAACAGTTCATTTTCACAGGCAAGGAAGAGGTCGAGAAACCGGCTTGACATATAAAATGATAGGTTTAATATAAATCTCAAAATACAAACACATAAGACAACGGACATGTCCGTGAATGATCTCTCTTTCTCCTGCACATCGTCCGCAATTGGCCTTTGACCCTCTCGGAGGCTTAATTAGCCTAATACGGGACCGGGCGTGTTGAGTCACGACCCGGCCCCGCCCTCCACCGTGCCACATACTTCTTAAGCCACTTTGTATTATCATTAATGCTTTACTTATTGGCCACTATAATGTAGGCTAATGTCTTTAAATGATCTGAATTATAATATGTATTATATAAATTATATTTATTTAAATTATTAGGGGTCTTTCTCTGAAAATATTGATAAAACCAATTAATTTAAAAGATTACTTGCCATCTCATATATTTAAAGCCAAAGCATGTAATTTTTTCAGTGTTAAAATACTTTCTCCTATTCAAACTTAATATGTAGAGACAAGTATAAGTAAGCCATTCTTAAGTTAATTGTTTTAAAATACCCGTCGAGCCTGACGCAACAAAAGCATAATAGCTCAAACACTTTAGCAACCCATAGCAACTCCATGGCAACAACCCACAAAGCACTAGAATTGTGGTTTTGAGTTTTGCCTGAGCAAGAACCACTCACATTTCCTTCAGAAAATGTTATTCAAATGTATTGTCTAATTTTTGTTTCAATAGTCCAAATATTTTGGTGTGTAATACACTTATACAGTACATACATGCACACAATGAAATATTGAAATGCAAACACAAACAAGTGCATTCATGAAAATTCATACATACATTCAATTGTACAAATTGTAATTGTAATGTTCTAACCCTTGGGTTTATCTCCCTTCTGTCAGAAGAATGTGGGAGTGGGTTATAAGTCCTGGAAGGGTAGAGAGAGAGAGAGAGAGAGAGAGAGAGAGAGAGAGAGAGAGAGAGAGAGAGAGAGAGAGAATGAGAGAATAGGCTGAGAGGGAGAGGAAGTGTTTCATCCCCCATCTGGGCTCAACCAGTGTCTGACTCTTGCTCAACCCCTGACCCAATCCCACAGGACCCAGAGCATCCATAGCAACCATTCATTCATTTTGTGGCTTCTCAAATGCATTCCATATGAACAACGATTAATTCTTCCATTTAAAACAAGAATGGAAAGTAGCAAGAATGATAATATGAAACAGATGGCAAAAACAACAGGAAATCTGGGCCATCCTCCGCACACCTAGAGGTCACAGCATATCTTCGCCATCACTTTACAGATCTAGTTCTCAGCCATCGAATAGGAGTCCTGTTCTGCAGAGGTAATGCATGTCCATACTCTCTCACCCACACGAGGTCATATTAGAACAATATCAGGAGACTCCCTAATGTCAAATTTCTTTGGAAACTCTGAGACTCTTGAGTTCTTGCTGAACGAGTTTTTAATGATGAAACGTGTTGCTCCATTTTTCCGGTCCACAAAAGGAAATAAATTGGTGCACCTTCCTCCATATGGTGACTTTTAGGACCATTGTATATAGTGCTTTTGACGTGCACTATTAAAAACTAACATATTACCCACCACTGGCACTGTACCAGTGCTCTCTCATGTAATTAGATTTGATTGCACAGTCAACTGGGACCAAATGAACTGTCATATGTTTAGAGGCATAACTCTTGCAGCACAATAGCGAGCTGTCATAAGACAGCGAGGCCTTGTCCAAGAACATGTAGGAGAGTTTGAAAGCGAGTCGCAGCTATTCTCCTGCGGAGAACCATTCATTACGGGGGAAACTTCAATTACTCAATGCATAGTTTCTGGCAGGCTGGAGAGAGAGAGGTGTTCTGCCTGTTCCCTGCCAAAGCCTGTATAGAAATGTTTGTTTGGCCTCCTGTCAGATAATCATATTTTCATGTACTCAGGCTGTTACCGCTGGTATGAAATGGATTCAAAGCACTCTGAAATGTTATGTATCTGTTTGATTAATGTGGAAAACCTGATGTTTATCCATTAAAATATCCTTGACAGGTGTTTGGAATGAGCATTTAAAAACACAACTAATTTGTATTAAAAGGAATATTTTGGGTTCAATACAAGTGAAGCTTAATCGACAGCATTTGTGCACAATGTTGATTACCACAAAAAATAATTTCAACTGGTCTCTCCTTTTCTTTAAAAAATCGACGTTACAGTGAGGCACTCAACATGGAAGTGAATGGGGCCAATTTTTGAGGGGTTAAAGGCAGAAATGTGAAACTTATAATTTTATTAAAGCAGTTACATTAATTCTTCTGTTAAAACTCGCGTATTATTTGAGATGTAAAATTGTTTAAATCATAATTTTATAGTCTATTAGGCAGGCCCAGTTCCAGGTCAAAATCACTGAGGGTGCTTCTGAAAATAGTGGGGGTGCTGTATAAGTGGAGATGTATCGTCATTACAAATTTTTTAATAGATTAAATAACGTTTAAACGCTTCTAAAACAATGTAAAGAAATTTTTTTTATTTAATAATGTACAAAACATTTATTGCTTAGTTTAGGACATGATGGTTTGCAAAATCAGGCAGTTCAGCACCGACTGCGCATGCTCGCTTGTGTGGCGTGCTGTCATTAAGACTGAGTCTAACTCCATGCTGAGAAAAGCGATGCTATGAATCGGGGAGTGCTTGCTCTTTTCCCAGTTGACCCAAATCCCTAAACGGCTGAGGTGGAGAGCACCAGGTCCCTGTGTGCACAGAGCAACTGTCGAGAGTGCGCTAAGATTAGCCAGTCGTTGAGTTAGTTGAGTATGCGAATGCCCACTTCTGAGTGAATCACGTAGCCGAGTCGGATGGTTGGAAAGTGTAAGCCACGCGTAGTGAAAGCGGACGAGCAAGGGAGTTGGTTTCGGGCTGTGAAAGGTGCCCCCCACGAATTTGTCAGCTCATCATGCACCTCCGGGGTGCCCCAAACCCAGGAACCAATTGTCTAGCTGCGAGGGCTGAGGGGAGGACAGAGGGCTCCTGTCCATCCTGACACTCGCGGCGGTCTGGGTAAGCATAGTGGACAGCTCACCGTTGGGCACAGACTGGGCCAGCACACCCGTAGGCGCTAGCTCAGTCGAGTCCTCAGCATCTGCTCTCCGATGCAGTGGCAAAACTCTCATGCAGCTCGGGGGCTCCGAAAGAGACATCAGACTAATCAGACGTAATGCGAGCGGGTCTCATCTCAGAACCGGATGTTGCTATGGCCATGTTCTCGCAGGGAGATCATGAGCCGTCCACAAACTCTGCCTCTGTGTTATATCTTTCCAGACATGAGAGGCAGCGCCCATGGCCGTCAGAAGCAGAGATAACTACCGCATCCAGGAATGACACAAAGACGGAAGGGCATCTTGAAAAAAACACGTCTTTAAAAAGACGTTCAATGTCAATGTGTTTAGTCTTTTAGAGAAATATATACGCTTTCAGAGGGCTGTTGAAGCTATGAGGACGATACATTTATTATTTACACCCAGTAACCCCTTAAAAAATGATATGTGCTTTCAACTTATATTGTCATGTGTCATGTTTATGCTGTTGATTCCTGTTTTTTATGTCTTTTATTTTGTAAAGTTAAGTTCCTGTTTTCCATGTCTCTTATTTTGAAAAGTTCATGTCATGTCTTGTTTCCTTGTCATGTGTATTTTCTCTTTCCTGCCATGCTTATTTGTCTTGTTTTCATTGGTTCATTGTTTTAATTGCCTTGCTATCATTGGTTTTAGTTTATTGTCTTGTTATCTTGTTTAGAGTTTTGTGTTTTCCATTGGCTATGTTTCCCCCATCTCCTTGTATTTAAGCCCTCTTGTTTGCTATTGTCTCTTGTCGTGTATTAACGTACGTGAGTGTAGTCCATGTTTAAGTCAAGTTAAGTTTATGTTAAGTTCATGTTTAATGTTTGTTCAAGTTTATAGTTAGGGATTTAGGAATTCACGTTTCTTTAATAAAACTGCACTTGGGTTCTTCACATCGTCATTGGCTTTGCCAGCATCTACACACGTTACATCATGAGTATCTGGCAGTTTTCAGAAATAAAATCTGTGATTTGATGGTGAATATATTGAGACAGGAACCATGAGAATAATTGTTCCCAGATTGACGCTACTCCTGGTAAGGGTTAAAACAGTCATAATTTAGTATATAACTTAATATATGATAATTTTCCACACTGTCTCTAGCCCTCTGTGTGAAATGCTTGGTTTTGGCCAAAGCACCTCCTTAAAACTTCAACGTAAACACCCACTGTTATGATTGGCTAACAGCATGCAGCCCCTCGAATCAGCCATATCTGAAACTCAGTTGGAAGAGAATGAACAAGGTCCACATTATAAAACTAAATTTCAGTGTATACGCAAATCCAACACATCGCATCCGAATATATTAAACTGTTCATCTCAAGCACACCTGTTAACACGCACACTCTGTATACACTGGACACGAGAGTCACGTTGTGTCAAATGCAATAGAACCCATTATAATCAATAATGCTGTCTACCATCAAGTGTTTTAACAAAATTACCTGCTTTTCTGCCTTTAAACCCATCAGAACCCTTGCCTGGTTTACTTCCTGTAAGTGCATTACTGTTTTGTAATTCAGGGGTTTTTAAACTTTTTGATGTCAAGGACCACCAAATATGATGATACTTGCAAGGGACTGCCTTCCTAAAATATAAAAGGAACTAAATATGTTAATGCTTTGAAGAATAAGTAAGTGTGCCAAAAATAGTAAGCATGGTATAAATATTATACTAAAGCCACCCTTTTCTAAAGTATTATAAATTATAAATATTTTATATAGTTTTGATTGCATGAAACAATGAATATTCCTTTTGCTTTATTTTGGCTGAGCAGCACTGTGTTGTTATGGTCACAGTGAGTTTGACTCTACTGTTTGTTTTGCTGCCACATCCATCGGGTTGTTTTTATCCAGTGACCACAATATCTCACACATCACCCTGATGAGAAAACAAACAGAGACTGATCCTTCTTCCCTACCAGTGACTCGTTATATGTAATGGCCAAAACACAGAGGGCTCAGGGCTGTGTGTGTGTGTGTGTGTGTGTGTGTGTGTGTGTGTTTCTCTGTCCATTAGGCACTGCAGGTATCAGAGAGAGTGTGAGTGATGTGTATTGTATGAGGGGTGTTGTGTGTGTGCTCTCGTCCCCTGTGTCTGAATCTGTGAAGATGGACTTCCCCTCGCAGATGGGGCTATAATTAACACATGGGCTCTCTCATCACAACAATGCGACCAGGTGTCGCCCAGGAAACAGTCTCAGGGCCTTGCGTCTGGGACCTGTGCTCAGGGAAAGAAGGCCCAGCCAATAACATGCAAATGACACATTTAAACATGAATCTACAATGTTCAGTATAAATAGACCTGATGAGATTAATAATAAGAAGTTTAAATAAAATTCAATACAAAAATAGAAAAAGTAAAATTAGATTATATATATAAAAAAAGTGACGATAAATGTACAAGATTTACTACTAATAAAAGCAACATACATATATATACTTGAGCATAGTCTAAAGAATGAGAGGACAATCTGTTCAAAATAAATTAACACATGTAACTGTTAAAAGAGACATTTGCCCACCATGGGCACAATTCCAAAAGTTCCAACATGATCACACAGGAAATGTACATGTTGCAACCGAACATTCTGGTACCCTAACATTCTGCTGAGTTAATGACATTCACCATCTCCCATCAGACCTCTTTGCATCAATTCAAAACACTACTGATAGCATATTGCACGAGCAATCTCAGAGAGGGGTTTTGGTCCCATGGAAACCAGGAAGTAATCACATTCACATAGTCGATTAGGAAGTTGATTTTCTTACATTTTTACTCAGCTGACGATTTGGTGTAGGACTGGAGTTTAGTTAGGGCATAAGGTTAATAAAATATTGATTCCTGTTGACTGTATTACATAATTTACAACTAAAAACAACTGCCTTTAAAATTTGTTTACAGCAGAAGAACAATCAACCAAATGAGGCCAAATTTACAGTGGGATCGGTCTGAATTTTTACAGTAACACAGCTTAAATTAGCAAAAGAATTTGCAAGATGCAGTCTCACTTCTTGTTTTTGGCATCCTCATCATTAAATTAACTGCTGTGTTACAACAATTTGGTTTATCAAAAATTTGTGAGTCATTTTGGACCGCCATTGCCTCTAGATTATATCTGACATACACTGGCGGCCAAAAGTTTGGAATAATGTACAGATTTTGCTCTTATGGAATGAAATTGGTACTTTTATTCACCAAAGTGGCATTCAACTGATCACAATTTATTGTCAGGATATTAATAACATGAAAAATTACTATTACAATTAGATTTTTAAACTACTTCAAAGTGTTCTCATCAAAAAATCCTCCACGTGCAGCAATGACAGCTTTGCAGATCCTTGATATTCTAGCTGTCAGTTTGTCCAGATACTCAGGTGACATTTCACCCCACACTTCCTGTAGCACTTGCCATAGATGTGTCTTTCGGGCACTTCTCACACACCTTACAGTCTAGCAGATCCCACAAAAGCTCAATGGGGTTAAGATACATAACACACTTTTCCAATTATATGTTGTCCAATTGGCACACTCTAACCTTTCCTTTTTGTTTTTCTGTTTCAAAAGAGGCTTTTTCTTTGCAATTCTTCCCATAAGGCCTGCACCCCTGAGTCCTCTCTTTACTGTTGTACATGAAACTGGTGTTGAGCGGGTAGAATTCAATGAAGCTGTCAGCTGAGGACATGTGAGGCGTCTATTTCTGAAACTAGAGACTCTGATGTACTTATCCTCTTGTTTAGTTGTACATCTGGCCATCCATATCTCTTCTGTCCTTGTATCTAGTTTTCCTTTGTCTTTGAAGACTGTACCTTTTTATGAAATCTTGAATTTCAAACATTGTATAGCCTTCATTCCTCAAAAAAATGAATGACTGACTAATAGAAAGTCAGTCAGACTGTTTGGTAGGGTGTTATTTGGTGTTTGCTGGGGTGTTCTAGCTAATTGCTAGGCGGTTGCTAGGGTATTTTGGCTGGCTGCTATGGTGTTCTGGGTGGTTGAAAGATAGTTACAGGTTGATGTTCTGTGCCCAGTTTGGTAAATCTAGCCTGAAAGCACTAGTAGGAGAATGTGTAAGAAAAAAATTGGGATTTTGGAAGAACCCTATACCAAGTTTGTACCTTGGGCCCCTAATTATTGGCCAAAGAGGTTTTTCATCACAGTGCATTGGGCCTGCCATCCAAAATACCTCAGGTGATATTTTTTACTGTATGTCCAAAAGTTCTGTAATTACTTTTGGACCTATGCAGCTTAATGCACTTTGAGAGATCTTTTCTTTAAAGCTTCATTGACTCTTTAATATCCCGTCTCATGCACCTCGCTCTGTGCAGTTGCACATTTGGTTCCTAGAGAACTCTAAAGGGAAGCCGTCACTGACATATTCTCAATTCCACCAGCATCTGGGCACAAACAAGTACATCAAATCAGACCCAACTCCTTGCCAAAGTGTGCCACTGACACTCTCCATTACTTGTCGCATCCGCAAAGAGCTGTGGCCTGTGTAGTGGCAGGACAGAGCGCTGCTCATTAGAACCCTAAAGAAGAGGATATCAAACAATCTGGGGAGCAGACACAACCTCGGGAGGGACACAGATCATCATAATTTAATAGAACATGTGGCTTCTTTGCAGTTGTCTTGTGTCCAAATTGCAATAGTGAATTCTGTCCAGCTGTCGATCTACAAATGGGGCTCAATTACCCAGGCAGTAGCAGTACCATGCATACAAGAGTGCAGTCTCTCTCTCTCTCTGCCAGACTTTTGGCTGTAATTGTTTGAACAAAGTGAGACAGAGTAGTTTGAGTCGCCTTTGGTCAAGCTTCCATGTGGGTGACAGGTGACATCATTCAGGCTGGCATTGTTGTCTCTCCTCTCCACTTCATTTACCCTCTGAGCTTCTGTGTTGCTATTCTAAACGCTAGGAAGCACTGGATCCTAACATGGTGAAATTCCAAAATTGACTTTGCCACCTTCATAATGGAGCTGTTGTCATGTGACACTTCTGCCACTCAACATGCCGATCTGCTCCTTTACGAGCCAGTTTGACCATGTTTTTTTAATGATTTGGGTTACTGCATTTGCGTTAGGCTTCCTGTGTAGTGAAAGGGAGATTTATGTTTGCTTGTAATTGCTAGGGACTGTAGCTGCTGGGCTTTACAGGCCCAATATACATGTGTGTATATATATATATATATATATATTTTTTTTTTTTAAAAAAGCACACTTATTCTGCTACTAAATAATATGATAATTTTTATGCTCCCAGTCAGAGAACATGATAATATTTTCTGACAGGAGACAAAGCATATTGATGCACACTGAATGTTAAAACTAATGAGTGTAATTTTTTTCAATATTTAAAATAAATGGTCATATACCAGCTTAATATGTAGAGACAACTATAATAATCATTGTGCTGTTTGTTGTCTGACACAGCAATTTTTTTTTCAGTTCCGTTTGGTGGTGTAGGAATTTCACACTCTAGGCATGTCATTTTTTATTTGTTTAAAATAGTTTCGAATTTTATATTTATATTTTTTAAATGATTCCAGGTTAATATCCAGAGAGAACTATAGGTAAGACATTTGTATGTTGATTTCCCCCCAAAATGTATACAATGTGGCTCAAACAATGATGTGAGTTTGGGGCAGAACTATCCAGCCTGGTATCATGAACACAGCGTGACAGTGTCAACATTTTTGCAAAACGAAATTACGTGCTTTGTTACACATTTCGCTGCAGTTTCCTAGTGAAATGTCCACTGGTGGGCACCAATAGAGAGTGAAATGGTGTCGTAATCAGACTAAACTTTAATGAGTAATACCTCCCTAACCTAAAACATTTATCTAAACCAATAGTGTTTTATAAAAGCAAATGAGAGGTGAACAAATTAGACATCCTTACCCTAAACCAGTGTTTCCCAACCTTTTTTCTGCCACGGCACACTTTTTACGACTAAACAATTCTACAAGTGTTCACTTGTAATGTTTGAAATTTGGAGCTAAATGGGTAATGAAAAACAACACATTTGCTTCTTTCCTAATTTGTAGATTTGTTCTTGCAATGCCACAAAAAATTACATGGATGCAAGCTCATGAGGGGCGAAAAAGTCAATCACTGGTCCACAAACATTTTTCTGGGAATAAGGGAATCATTTTTAAAGAATATGCTAAAAGCACCAGTTCCAGCTATTTTAGTGATTCAAGTTTATTCAAGTTTACAATTGTGCAGAATTAGCAGCAAAATAAAGAGTATTTTCCATGTAAAAAATGGGAGGTGTGCACAATAAACATTGAAAACATGTATTTGGAAGAGAGAAAACAAGCTGTTTATTCCAGTTGCTTTGATAGCAGAAAGTAATAAAGAGACTTGTTTATATTTAGGCTTAAGCACTTCCTTGGTGAATTTAAATGAGTTCAATAACTGGGGTCTCTGATATTTGAAAACGATAAGGTAAAATGTAATAAAAAGATTCGCTTCGGTGTCCCCCCAGAAGAGCTGGAGGAAGTGTCTAGGGAGAGGGAAGTCTGGGCATCTCTGCTTAGACTGCTGCCCCCGCGACCCGGCCCCGGATAAGCGGAAGAAGATGGATGGATGGATGGTAATTAAAAGAAATTATGAGACATTCAATGCCTCTTCACAAATTTTGAAAGTTTTTAAATATTTCTTGTTGCTTTGTACTCTCAAAGACATTTTTGGTGGAGTAAAAATGTGTGTGAAAAACACTTTGGTGTAAAGTGACGTCACTTCATAGACTTTAATGTATTCTGCAGCACTGACGCGAGTCATGTGAAAGACCCTTAACACGTATAAATGTCACTTTTGCACAATAATCATTGCTCTTCACAATCACAAAAGTGACCGATTATGGTTTCAAAATGGGCAATTTCTCCTAAAGGTGAGGAGAATGAATTGCTGAAATTATTATTATTTATTTTATGCATTTATTTATTTTGTGGACTTTTATAATTTTCCATGGCACACCTGACAATCTTTCATGGCACACTAGTGTGTGAGGAAACACTGCCCTAAACCAACACCTAAACCTAAGCAATAGTGTTGTAACATGAAATCAGCAAATTATTTGAAGCAACCACGTCATCTTGAATCGCTTATATGACACATTCTTCTAACTTGTCAGCTTGCTTGCTTGACTGGTCTCTAGCTGAAGTCTTCCAAGTCTAAAGTCCAACACACCATCAGGTGAGCTACTGCAGAAGCTAGCCACATTGGAATATGTGTGTAAATGTAGGTGGGTCTGTAATATAAGTGTTAAAATAATACGTTAGAATAAAAGTGTTATAAAGTCGAAATAATTACATTATTCAATAACATAACCAGCAGTGTGTGAGTAACAGAGCAAAAAATAAATGTTTATAAAGTCATAATAAGCCATTGTACTCATGATTTGTGTGAAAGTGAATAAAACGCACAGTTGTTGTAGCACCTCTAGTGCTCATGTCACCAGGAAACTTCAGCCAAACAGTTTGGCACATAAAAGTCATTTTGCAAAAATGCCATTATAGGAATGTTCATTGTTTGAGACTAGGTTGGAACTGTTTGGGAAAACTGTTTGAAAACAATCATGATTGGTGACGCTAGTGGCTAGTTTTCATTTGACAACTATGGTGTCAGTTTCCCCATCGTCATCGCATTCTAAAACAAAGGAGTAAAGGAGTGCGCTCCATTTTTGGTAGGGATAAACCTGTTGTAGTGTGGATGAGAGGCCTAAACATTGCAAAACCAATGTGTTTAAAAACAACAATTTATTACGGTGGACGTGACCTGTAGCCTAGATACTGTACTGTGTATTTTCTAAACTTGCATTTCAAATAGTGGTTTTCTTTTAAATTTCTCTTTCAAAATGACTCTTGTGCTCCTTAACAGTACTTTAGTTAAAAAAGAGGTTTTCGATAAAACAACTTTTGTTTGTTTAATCAGCACATATGCCATCTTTTATGACATGCAAGCTTTTTTAACCTACAGTTCTTGTATTTGTATTTGGTGGTGTTTTTTTAACTATGTGCTAGAACTCCACTAAAATGTTTATCCCTTGCTAAGCAAGGAGCTGGTTCAGTTCAGCTGTCAGTGTTTGTATGCCTTATTACCATATTCTGAGACTTCTGCACACTTCATAGAAGGGCCCCGCAACCAGTTAGCATTACCCATTCCCTCCGAGTGTAATCCCAAATAACATTACCTCAACTCCCAACATAACTTACCACAGTAGCTGCGGCTCCCACGGAGCGTGTATTACCCAGGCAACAAGGCTGTGTCCTGCCTTTTGCACTACACTAGAGAACAATACCTGCATTTTCTGTCACTATGCATGTATCGCTTCACTTAGTTTAGGTAAACAATCCTGCTCTATGACATCCTAAATACCTTTGAGCCTTCTGTGACTTCCAGCCAATGCAGAATGCCATAATAATCTTCATCATCTCCATTATATATTACTAAGGGTGCCTCTAATGCCTGCAAGGCAGCACGGCCTCTCCCATCCCCGGTAGCCCTCGCCTCTTGCTGCATTTTCATTTAATTTCACTCTCACTTTTTATTTCCCTTTGGCTGCTGCCGCGGCTCCCTTTACAAAGCCCGGGAGCATTTTCAAAACATTACTGTGCGCAGCATGTGTTTGATTAAAAAAGTGTAAAGTTACAAATTAGTTAATAAAATCATTTAGGCCGATCGCTGCAAATGGTGATAAATGTGTTCCATATGTTCCCAATAAAAAAAAGAGAAAAGAAAGCAAAAATCTGAGTGCCATGTGCCCGTCCCTTCTGTCTTCGCCATAAACAAATAAATTAAAACAATTACCGTGGCGCACGCCCTCCCTGTCTTTAATGAGAGTGCCACCACATAAAAGATGTGACAGCTTTCATGTCCTCAAAATGGTGTCTGTCGCTATCTGGAGAGGCCGGAAAGTTCCAGATGTTCCCGGTGAAAGGGCTTCTCTCTCCCTATGTCTGTCCCTGTATCTGCCCCGCAAAACTTTATATCACACCGATTTATGTGGCTTTTGGTTCTTTAACTCCTGCTGGTTAATGAGAGGTGGTGACTGCTGGCACTGTCAGTCCTCTATTAACCCAATGCCTCTTGATCAGCATTTTGTTGTATAATACGGTCAACTCGGTCCCGTCCATCTGTACAGTATGTATATTTAATTGGTAACTTTGAGATGCCCATGCGTTGCCCTGTTGGAGGTATTTTCTTTATTCAAAAACAACACATGGACTTTATAGTACCAAGCTAGCACAACTCTGATTAATGCCATTATACCAAATTATTTTTTCAGTGAATTATGGTCAACATCTTGGCCCCTAAGCTTTCAATTTCATTTAGCAATTTGATTTACTCATTTGGCATAGTTCACCTACAGCTAAGAATGTACAGCTGCTTGTCTCAATTAAATATAAACATGTATTACTAGTGCACGTGGGTTATGTTTGGAATGGAATATTAGCTTACGACTTAGTGAATACTATGCAGTATACACGAAATGTTGCCTTCTGTTTTAAAAAATAAAAGTATGTGAAACAGTAGATATTATGCCCTGATACATTTTTTATACAATACACTGGAAAAAAAATGTGATCATATGGTAAATATGCTTCATATGGTAACATCTAAATGAACTGTTTTGATTCAAGCCTAAATGATTTAAAATGTTTGAATCAATCTGACTATTTGACATTACACCAACATAACTGATTTTACGGGTTAGATGAAGTAGAAATAGGTCCTTAAGATAACAATAACAGGTTACCATTTTTTTGTTTTGTTTTTTACAGTGTAGTATGCTTCAGTACATTGTTGTCACATGATCTCATCATGTTGCAGTTATTTAGTATTGTTAATTACATTTTGTGTGTAATTTTGTATATTTTGATAGTCCAATCAAACAATGAGTCCGAAAAGAGATGTTAAAAATTGGGGTTGATATTAATTATGGATTATTTGTTAGACTGGAAATTAAAGGTCAGGTCGAGCACATTGCAATGTGGGCTACAGTATTACTTGTCGTGTGCTCTGATGTATACTACACATTTTGGCCAATGTAGGAGGCCATCTGGTTAAAGAAAATTTGCGTACTCAAGGTTTACTATTCTGAACATTGCTATGCACTATATATAGCCAAAATTAGAGAAAAACTTTTTATTATTATTATTATTATTATTATTGACCAGCCAAATTCAGATTATGAAATTGTCTCGCTCAGTTTTCTCTGAATCTGAACGTAGTTGAGTCAAACCTTTAAGTTGAGTCTATTGGTCAAAACTAAATTTTGATAACATTTTTAGTTACTGTGGATACAGTGTATTCCAAGTGACTCAGTTATCTCATGTGAGCTGTTATTGCTGAATCAGCTTTCACCATGCATTAACTTGGCATTTTTTACTAGGATTAAGCTACAAGCAGCAGATAATGCCAGTGTGCCTCCACCTTGGTTTGGCCCCTGTCTGGAGGGCTTGGCCACCAGATTCCTCCATTACTCATCATCTAAACAGGATGACAGCGGCTGGGAGGCTGCTGCCATGCCTGAGTTCTCTACTGGCCTGGGGAAATGCCACATTGGCCATCTGAGTGAAACAAATTGTTTTTGGGGTCCTCACCAATCAGACCACTGCACACCTGCTGTTTAGCCCCTCTGCAGACAACCCCACACATCCCACCCAAATCAACCCACTCTGATTATTAGCCCTGATGTCTGTTTTTATTTACTGTATTATTAACTTTTTGTTCAGCCATTGCCATGAATTAGGTGCCTCAATTTTTAATTGCGTGTCATGGGGATGTTGCCATGTTTGATGTTGAACTGAATATTGTAATAGGACTTCCTTACCACTATTGTAAACTGAGTTTTTCTTTCCTGGTTAATGGAGGCTCTGGTCCTGGTTCAAATTGAAAATAAATATTTCAGACACTCCTTTGAAGCCTTTTTGTGAAACAATGGTATTCAAGCACAGAAGTCTTAGTTGTAAAAGCAAAAAGATTCATAGCCCTGTAACATATTTTTTATTAGGTGGTCAGGTGAGGTTTTGTGTATTGGGCCACTTTTGCACCTTCAGATTTTTTAGGGTGGCATGTAGCTTTAATGGGTTTCCAGGTAATGAGGCTCTGCCACCAAGCACTGGCATGGTTCACAAACTCATGGAAACCCTAGAAATATAATGGATTTAAAATTGCAAAAAAGGTAAAAGAAATTAAATAAATAATCTACAGTACAACAGAGATAAAACATTGTGTTAAGTTGAAGCGGGATTCGAACCAGGGTCCACTCTATCTTCTGGACCTAATTCCATAGATTAAATAGATTTAAACTCACATTCGAAATGTAATCCAGAGCTCTAACCACTGTGCCACACAATCAACCGGTTTAAATGACATCAAATAGATATTCCAAATTGAGAATTCAAAACGATAGCTGAGAAAATGTTCTTGTTACAGCTAAGTAGTTTTGAATTGAAGAAGGAATTATTGCATTGTATTTAGCCCAACATGTGACTCAGAGGTGAACAGAAGTAACATTCTTAATACCATCTTTGGTGGATTCTGACGTGCAATGTTTTGATTTATAGCCCAATACTTTAACAACTAGGCAATTCAGTCAACGCCCCAGTGAGGGCAAAGAGACATGACAAGTTTAGAGTAAGCACACAAAACTTTGGTTACCATGCTAAATGATTACTTGCTTAATGTTGCCTATGGATGGCATTGTGATCAATAAGCCTTAAAAGACAGAATACCCTACAGTTAGCATGCTATCCGATTAGTATTCATAGAATATAGCTTGCTAACCATGCTAAACAGACAATTGTCTTTTGAACTGCAGGAGATACTGTCTTCAAACTGCTCAGGTACCTTCAATTAATTAAGAATAATTGTAATTTAAATTTGACAAAGCTTTCAAAATATATATCTATTAATATGAAAATTCAATATGACAAGATAGGATGTGCTATTGTTGAAATCCTGATGACCCAAGGAATCTATAGACACTAAGCTCATGATTTTAGGACATTTGATTAAAAGTTACTCTTTCTTGACACCAAAACTTTCACAAAATTTTGCTCAGATTACGGTCCCGATAAAGCATACAAATTTTCACTAAGATAAGACAAAGCATTGCTAAAATACATCCTTACTTCCGGTTTCATGTTGACCACACTGACTTTGTGATGCCGTAATTTTTAAACACTGACAAAAAAACAACATTTGTACTATAATTTCTGACCGGCTCAGTTTGAATATTATTTTGCCATTGTTTGGGAAAACAGGACAAACTTTAAAAAAATCAATGTAATCGTTATAATCCAAGATCGCAGCCACTGTAATGGGCAGAGTTTTAATGTAAGTTTGCATTTGTTGACTGCATACATCATCGAGGCTGTTTTTTTGGTCTTTCTTTTTCTTATTTTTTTATCTATTGCCAATGCCTTTTTATGTATATGCACTTACATTTGTACAGTTGTTAACCTTTTTCGCATTCCCAATTATTTATATATATATATATATATATATATATATATATATATATATATATATATATATATATTTATATCTTTTTATGTGTGTTATTATAACTGCATATCAATGACTATTAATGCATTTGTAAATTCAGTATTAGTCATTAATAAACCCCTTTATAAAAAACTTAACAAATGGAAAGTATTACCATTAATTGTTCAATTATTTATTAATGAATAGAGCTGAATCAAAGTGATTTTTTAAGATCAAGTAAGCACAGACGACTGGAAAAGTGGTTGAAATTAATTGGTAAAAAGTGTGGGATCCCTGAAAAGAGAGAGAGAGAGGGAGAGAGAGAGAGAGAGAGAGAGAGAGAGAGAGAGAGAGAGAGAGAGAGAGAGAGAGCGAGCAAACATAGTGTATAGTGTGTGAAGGTTTGCTGTTGTCATCTGTCATTGACCTTCACAGTCACTCACACTCCAGCCAGAAACTCTCACTTGAGCCCGGGTGCTTGAACAGCAGATAAAACACACAGCAAGCAGATGAGGGGAAACGAGCCTTTTAATTGTAGACATTATAAAAAAGGGGAAAAACTTGATCACTCAAAGTCTTATTTACATGAGTTTAGTCGTATTTTAAACCCTGGTTGTGGCTTCAATTTAGAGATTGTATGAGATTAAGTTATATAAGAACTTTTTCTTACAGATATAATATTATTAAAGATTATACTTTAGAATGGATATTTCCAGTACTGAATGCTGATTTGTCAATACTGCTTTTCAGCATGTTAAAATACAAAGTAAATAACACCTCTGATGTGAAACACCTGTTCTCCGGACAGCACCCATAGAGCAATTTTCTGTTATTGTTTACATGACAGGGGATTAATCTTATAGCTGAAGGATGTCACTCAATGAATTTCTTACTAAAATAATGTTGAATGAAAATTAGAGTACATATTTTTTTTAATGATTTATAAAAGCAATAATAATAAAAAATTAATAGCATCTTCTCTCAGTCTGTGAATTTATCCTTGAACAAGAACTTGAAATCTTTCAAAATATGTAGCCTACAGTATCATTTCATATGGCTGAGATATTTTTTTTACCTTTCACAGTTCCATACAATGTGTTAAAACAGGTTTGTGACAGACAGTTAGCGGATGAAATATCATCATGTTCATGTGATATTCAAATGCTGCAGGTGATTTGATATTTGAGAGGTGTTTTCATATTTTTATGTCAATTATCCTACAGGGACAGATAGTGTTATCGTTAAAGCTGTAGTAGCCTACTGTTAAAAAAGGTAACCGCTTCTTAAACTGTGCTTTTAATAGTTAACATAATATTCCTTTACCATAAACTTACTAAAATGACATTCAATCATCCTGTTTTCAATGCATACACAGGTTTAATGACCATTCTGATGTTTTGAAGTTCACCAACATTAAGCTGGGAGTGAAAATGCCCATGTGCATTAGTCAAACAATGACCTTTATTCTAGTTTATAAACCATGATCACAGTCTAATCTCAGTTAGCCCAACTTCAACAAAAGCCATACCTCTAAAGACTTTGCCATTAAAATACAGAGTGCCAGGAAAGAGAGTGAGTGAGCGAGTTAGTGAGAGTGAAAATGAGAACCACGCGCTCTTGTCTTTTCCAGTTTAGGGAGTCCAGATGGGAAGTCATTTTTTATTCGTCTTGAGGCAGCACTTCACATCTGCTGGCCCAGATGCCTAATGAATACGGAAGCAGGGCCGTGCTGTCGCCTCATTAATACTGCACTCGCACAGGGAACAGGGCCGGCCTGCACCCGCCATCCACCGCCACCCACCGCCACCCCCCTCCCGCTCTCCTCCCGTCCCCGCAGCCCGGTGGTGCAGAACCGCCGGCTCCCTGCTGGCTCCTCCAGGCCCACGACCGGCAGCTGGCACCTCACTGTAACAAAGCTGCCACGCTTTGCCGGATCTAATGTGACTCTGTGTTGTCACTTAAGGTCTTTATTGGTATTAATTGATAGGATTGACCCAAGTTTGTCTCTTATAGTTCTTCTTCTCTTTACTGCGGTCTTGTGTTTGCGTTTGGGTGTGGTGCGAGTGTAGGAGTCTATTCAAACAGGTGTTGCCACAAACATATCGAAGCAAAGAGAGTGAGAGTTAAGAAGCTCAAAGCACATGTCTGTCAGTTTTGACAGATTTTGTATGTTCCTCTGTGAATTAGAGATGCGTGCGTGAGACAGACGCCAAGGCTGGTACCGTGACCTTTGCTTAATATGGCTGTTCAGTACTCTGGCTGTCGCTCAACTCTGGATGGGCAGAACACAAGAGATCAGAGTTAGTTACATATTCACTGAAAGTCAAATGAGATGCCTTGACACATCCAGCTCATTTGGCGCTAAAGTTTTGGAGGCTAAATTTCTGTCGTCTCCAAGTACTATAAATGAAAACAATATTTAGAAAAGGAAATAGATTGACAAAAAGGCTGGTACTAGGATGCAATCTTTGGAGGGTATTTTGGTCTTTAGGGTGGGCAAGTGTTTGTAATTTCATTGGACAGAGTAGGGGGTGCCATGCATAAAAAAAGGCACTTGATGCATGCTAAAATATGGCAGTTTCAAATGAGAAATTTAACAGATATTACATAAGGGATAAGATTCTGTACATTCACCTTTTCTTTATCACAATAAAGTCTGGCAGGGTGATCAGATTAGTAGGGAGCACACACACTGATATGTATACTTGATGCCTAACAATTTAGATGTAAATGTTATTACATGGCTTATTACATTAATGATTAAAGGTAAATGTTATTACAAGGTAATTAAAAAAATTTAATAAATCGACATAAAATATTGAGGCTGTTTGTTCAGTTCCCAACAATCAACATTACATGCTATCAAATGTTATTACGAGTGTGCAGCAAAGCCATTATCTGTATCTGTATCTGTTTCTATGGCAAAATGTATCTGTATTAAGATGTAAGTGAAAGTGGTTGGGGTTTAAACCCGAAGTATGTCAAATTTAAATTTAAATCCCATTGTAAATGTTACTCTTTACACTTATAGTTTCCATACACCAAATTCTCATTCTATGATTCATGAAATGTATTTATTTGTATTATTATTATTAATATTTAATTAGACTAAATTATTATTGTATTCCTTTTTTTTACCAGATAAAGCTCAAATGTGTTGTTAACTGTGAATTGCTCAACTTCTTGAAATACAAACAGATAAACAAAATATAAAAAGAATAGAAAAAGCTAAAAGAAAACAATTGCCAAAAGAAAAAGATTCCATTCAAATTGGAAATACGGTAAACACTCAAATATGACCAATGTTCCCGCAATGTTTAATATTTTATATTTTACAGATGTTGGTTCCACTACCAGTGAAATCAAAGAATTTAAATGCCAAGAAAAATGGATATTGCTATTTATGTAAATATTAACAATACATTCAAATACTGGCATGTTGCCTTCAAGTGTTCCTCAAGTATAGTTACTATTTATTCTTTACTAAGTATTAAGTAATATAAATATCATTAGAAAAAAACAAAGACTTAAGAACAGTAGAGAACATTAAAAGAAGAAGAAAAAATAATTTAGAGCAGTGAATATTTTCTGTTTAATCTAAGGTCTCCATAGATCTGATATTTTGACACATACCTGGATTTTGTTGCACCTGTTTGCACTCACGTAAGACATAACTGTCTGTGTTTACATTAACCACTCGCAGAACGGCCATTACAGTATGTCCATGAAGCGCACTTTATGTTATTTTTGTCCCATCTGTGCAGGAGCAACATCAGACGTGCACAGCCTTGCACACGTGCAGCTTGGAGGAAACATTGCATCTTATACAGATCGGATATTGATGCACATGTGTAAACAGAAAAAAAGGCATGAGTGCATTTGATTTGAGCCCCTTACAGATATGTATCTGATGTCTGGGCAGCTGACCTAAACACTCCTACTGACATTAATATCTGATGAAACGAGATGTCAAGCAATTGTTAAATGTCAAGCACACATTTTATATCTAGGAGACATTTTTATAAACATTAAAATAAATGAGAATAAATCAGTTGGCAGGTGAAAGCACCGTAAATCTCTCAAAGTTTTATGATAGACTCAATGCTGATGTTCTGCGCATGTACAGTATTTAAACATAATGGAGCACATCATTATTTAGTTAAATTACAGAATAAGAATAAGGTTGTGTGTTTGATTCCCAGGGAGCACACACACTGATACTTTGATGCATTAAAAATGTCAATTCAAATGCTATTACAAGATGTATTACAGTTTTATTATAATATAATATAAATGTTATTACATGGATTCCTACGAAATAAATAAATGGAAATTAAATACTGATTTGAGGCTGTGTGTTGTATTCCCAGGCAGACATCAGACACACTGATATGTATACCTCGATGCATTAAGAATGTAAATGTTATTACATGGTTTATTACATGTTATTAACTGTTAATACAAAATGTTTTAATTATATAAAACAGCAACTTTCGAAATAATAAAATTGACATGAAATATTGAGTTTAAATGATTATATTATCTATGAAGAGCCTGCAGAGTGATACAAATTCATGCAGTCAGTGAATTGTACAATTTAACAGCCATTACACAAAAATATTTGAGTGCAAAATGCCACAAATTAAAAATCAGAAATCAAGTTTTCCAGAGAGACGTTTAAAAAACATTTTTATTTCCCAGCTAGTATTAGGGTTTCTAGCAAATAGAATATTCATAAAGAACTGTTAAAGCAAAAAGCGTTGTAAGTTTGTTTATGAATTATAGTCAAAGTTCTTTTCTCTATTCAGGTATGCAGGCATCGCTTTTAACCTAAACAAATTATTTCCCTCAAAATCAACATGACTCATTTCTACACTGTCGTATATTCTAACTTCGACAGCACCCTCATATTAGACTCCTATAACATGCTCACTGTAGCTAAACCAGCCCAACAGCCAAAGACATACAGTGCCAGAGATTCTAATGTATGAGAAAAATTACCCAGATCATTAAAGAATTGTCTAAACAAAGAGAAAATTAAACAACAGGAAAGTTTATGTGGCTGAGTTAGCACCTAATAAAGAGACAAGGGCCCCGGGGAGAGGCTGAGCCCTGCCAAATGTACCACCATGGCCTATCCGCCCCGCCTCTTCCTGTCCTTCGTTCTGATGGAATGCCTGGCACACTCCACATTATGGCTGCGGAGTGGAGGAGAGATGAGCAGGAGACTCAGCCCTAGAGACACACAGCCGATGCACTGCTGGATGCATGTGGGGCCTTTCAGAAGCAACCAACCACCTGCCAGCCTCTGAGTGCCAGGCTACAAAACCTTGAGATTGTGGCAGAGAGCTAATCCACAGCTTTTAATTAGGAATGTCTTGTATCAAAATAACCTCTGTTAGAGAGTGAGATAAACTTTTGAAAGACCTGAGATTGTGTGTGCTTGAGATGAATTTATGATTTGTACAGACAATGTGATTCAAGAGCTAGATAATTCTCTTACACTGTGTGAGAGAATGTGTCAACCAGGTCTCATGACTCATGTCTCGTTAAAATGGTACGAGATGGTGAAATTTGGAAAAATCGTACAATTTTCAGACAAAAATGTATGACTTTTACTCCAACAGAGAACAATGAAGTTTCGCCCCCAATCCAAACCTAAACTTAACCAAAAATTGAAACCCTTATCTAAACCTAGCATGATTTTAATAGGGAAATCACTGTTGTGTACTGCAGAAGAAAGATAATCATTAGGGGTTTGAATGGGCATTCTTATGAGGTTAAACCCTAACCCAAACCTAATCATTATGTGTAACCTCTTATTTAAACCCTAAGTCGAACCATGATTTCAATAGAATCGTAACTTCTGTGTACCGTACAGAAGAAAGAAAAATGATACTATGGACGAGACTAGACCAGGAATAACTGAACATGAAGTTATAAATAAAGGCACAAATGAAGGTAAACACAAAACAGCTGAACACAATGATGGAGGGTCAGGGATTTGAGATTCAGGAGGAGGATCCAGAAATGGATCTGTTGGAGTCGCAGGAGGAGCCCTGGTTTGCGTTTCAGGAGGAGGAGCCAGAGGAGGAGCGGGCATAGCCACTGTCTCAGGAGGAGGAGCCAGAGCTGCAGGAGAAGGGAGCGGGTTGAGCCGCTGGAGGAGTGGGTGGAGCTCAATGAGAAGAAACCACTGGAGGAGGAGAAGTCTCTGGGAGAGTGGACGGAACTGCTGGAGGAGTGGGCGGAGCCACTGGAGGAACCACTGGAGAAGGTGCGGGTGGAGACTCAGAAGTCTCAGTGGGCAGAGTCGCCGTGGTCAGGAGCACTGGCAGCGGAAGTACACTCAACGTTTTATTGCCCAGAATCCACCGCGAGGAGGACAAGCTGGGAGAGGGAGCATGTGCGGGAGAGAGCGAGAGATGCCAGTTTACAAATTCCTTCATTCTTGCAATGTTTTACTTCATACTGACTGAATTGTTTTACTTTTTGAAAAATATTACTTGATTAAAATAACATAATAAAATAGAATGAGCCAAAATCACGCAGATATATTTTTAAATATATTATTTATCTATATAGATGATGTTATGATGTGGAGTTTTATTTTGCCATTAAGCCAAATAATTATTTCTTCACTAAATAATTCATATTTTAACTCAGGAGATTACGCATAGTGGCAATGATAATTTAGTGGATGATTCAAAGATTTGGTTATCACGTGTAGGTTATGATGACTCCAGTGCTGTTTTATGGTTGCATGAGTGCGCTTTGTGCCCATGGTTTTCTCATCTCTGCACCCAGAAACACTACCCAGGTTAGGTCAGAGTTTAAAGATACTAAATCGTAATAAATAAATACAATAACGTACGCACTGTGTATTTTATTAAACTTATGTCATTTTAACTAAATCATTATGAACATATATACAAATGACAAACAGAATGAGGATTATTGTATTAATATATGATCTTATTTAAGAATAACAAGTATTATTATTATTATTTAGCAAAGTAATTTACATGTTATTAAAAAATACATATATGATGAATTCATTTCTGCGACAGCTCCATCACTCTCCAATGCCCAGTGAATACGTCAGCATCCGAATTCACTCACTCATTTCATTCACTCCTTGCTGATATATAGGAAATAGTGAATGAGTGAAAGAGTGAACAATTTCAGACACAGCCTATGTTTTGCTGCAGTTTCCTGGTAAAAACAAACACTAGAGGTGCTACAACAACCATGCGTTTTATTCACTTTCACACAAATCACAAGTGCTATGGCTGTCAATGACTTTATAAACGCTTATTTTTCATTCTATTACTCACACACTCTAACGCATCATTTAAAAAAACAATACATTTTAACACTTATGTTTACATTAATGTGATTGGCTTCCAAGGTTTTCACCTGATTGTTGTGTTGAACCAAGCCTTGAGGCCAGCCAAGGACGCTCCGAGTGAATGTGACGCGAAAGTGACATAGAAGCAAAACAAAATGTCGAATTTGCTTTTAAAAAATCAGTTAGGTTTAGGTGTTGGTTAAGGGTAAGAATGCTTGTTTTGTTCACCTTATATTTTTGAACACAATCGGTTAGGTTAGGCTAAAGTTTAAGATTAGGGAAGTATGTTTTACTTAATAAAAGATCCATCTAATATTCAGCTTGAAAAACCTTTTCTGATTACAACATAATTTCACTCGCTTTTGGTGCCCCCTGCTGGACCTTTCAATGGGAAACTGCAGCCAAACATTTTTCAGGGATATCAACCCACAAAGTGCTTATTTATAGTTGTCTATCCTCATTATTAGAAACTAAGGATAGTAGAAAATATTTTAACATAAAAATGTACACATTTCATAATTGAATATTTATTTATAATGAATCTTATGGCCGACTCAATTCCTTCTCCTGCTGAGGAAATGAGATCTTTAGTTAAATGTCTTCTTACAACAGCCTAAAAACTCAGCCTGTTATAATGAACAGATCATATTAGAACTGCTTGTATACACCAAAATGAGTCTGTGCTCCTCTCTTCTGAGTGCATGTAAAATAAACAGCCCTTGTGAATTAAAAATGGAAAACATCCAACTTTTATTGCTCTTTATTACCCAGATTTCTTCCTATTAGTATGTTTTAATTTGTAACTGTGATGATTCATGGTGTTTAGGGCAAGTAATTGGACTAAATGAAACTGTATCAGAGGTTATTACTGTCTAACTTTGTTCCTGTGATTCTGAAACAGCACACACATCTTGCTTGAGCACAGTGTTTGTGGTGAGTTCACTTTGGCTTATAAACAAAAGTGTGGTTAGTTTGCTGTAGTTGAACCACCTTGTTAAATCTGTCAAATCCTTCCTTTGGGGACATCGTCAAGTGGAAAAAGAATACATAAATTAAATCATGTTTTATTTTATCGATTTTTTTGATATTATTTTTAATTGTAAAAAATTTTAATTGTTCAATTAGGATCAGAAGTTTGAGTTAGTCTGTATAGTTATTATAATTATTAGCTTTAACTCAAAACAATATACTGTATGTCCTCATTTAAATAAAAGTTAGAGAGAGAGAGAGTGTGTGTGTGTGTGTGTGTTGTTGTTGTTGTTGTTTTTATCATTCATTTTGGACTGTGTGTGTGTGTGTGTGTGTGTGTGTGTGTGTAAGTATATGTCCAACTTGGAGCAATTTAGCAGCCTCTGCTGGCTAAACTCTAAAACTGATGTGTATGCAAGTGTGTATTTTTGTATGTGTTGTATTGTGTGTGTGTGTGTGTGTGTGTGTGTGTGTGGAAATGTGTGTTCTACTGCAGTCTTGTACAAAACAAGCCAACTGGAATGAGAACAAGTGGATCTTTCATTAATAATTAAGAGTGAAGCCCTATCTCAAATTCATAATTCTCATCTTAAATGCAGTGGTTTAAAATGTCACAATGATGCCAAATATTTTTTACGATCTTTGTTGCACTTTTAGATACCACTGAATCATTCCCAGATCAATCTTTCACATTTGCTGATTACATCGGAAATAGAAAGTCCCAGATATTATGTGTTTAACTCTCAAATACTGTATTTTCTCATAATTGTTCCACTCAATTGTTCATTTTGAAATGCTTTATTAAACATTAACAGGGAACAGTTTTGTACTTGAATCCTTGCCCATGACCTTTCTGAAGCCAAAGTCAAATCGCAGATATTCCCTCATGCAACCCTATATAGAACCATATTTAGATAATTTTGTAATTACACTTTGAGTGGGAAGCAGATGAACTTTCAATACAAGAACACAATTTTACAATTCTGGTATTATGACTCAAAAGCTTATTTGAGTTGGATAAGATCTCTTCTTCAACTGCAGGCTATATGGCGTAATGTTAATGACCAAAGTTTCCAAAATACAATATTTCCCACTCTGAGCTAACTAATGGCACGTTTCCACTGCATGTTACAGTTCAACTCGACTCGACTTACTTTTCTGAGTTTGCATTTCCACTGCAGTTTAGTGCCGCCTCAAAGTTGGTGGGATTATAAGATGATCGTCATAGTTGCGCCGCCTCTACTGCCATGACATCATCTTATACGGGACACAAAACATTAAACAATAACACGACCGCTAGCTGTTAGCTACTAGCTCATTGTGCTGCATAAAGCAGTTGTTGCATGGTGGTTTTACACAAGTGTAACAGTTAAATTGGCCTGGTTGTTTTAGAAGCGAGCTTCCACTAGCTGGTCAACTAAATAAAGTGAAGCTTTCAAGCAGAGTATAGAGTTAACGTACCATCCTCTATCATGGACTCCATCGTGGCTGAATCCAGGGCATTCTCCCTCCAATTGCTCGCCGTTCTATAGAGCGTCCATTTGGTCAAACCACTTCCACTTTTCCTTGATGGTTCTGTAGTCACTTTTAGTTTTTTTTACTTTTTCCTAGACTGTTGGTAGGTCCGGTGGTAGCCGTGTGCGGCCAACAGCTGAGACACTTCCTTAGAGACTTTTTCATTTCGCGTTGTTTCGCTCATCGATTATAAATGGACCGTCTGCACCTCGTTTATTGACCATGCCATGGTTTTGCGCACAGCCATTTCTTTTTACAATTCGAAAGTCATGTGAACAAATGATACTACTATCGCTGTAACTAAATTTAAAACTAACGGGTTGATGTCGCGTGTCGAAAATCCAGTGACGCTGGTAGTGACGATTCTCTCTGACCAATCAGCGATCTGCATGGTTTTGACGTCACATTTAGCATCGGCACGGCTCGCTTGGAACCTCGACCGAGGTGGTACTAAAAAAAAGTACCAGGTACTAAGTACTATCCACAGTGGAAAACCCCCAAAAAGCGAGCAGAGTCGAGTCGAGTTGTACCATGCAGTGGAAAAGCCCCATAAGAAAAGAGTGCTCAGGGTCTGTGAGAGGTTTATTAATGGGGAAGTGCACTTTAAATATGATTCTTTGTCATTTCAATTGGGCCATTTCAGTTTGAGTGTGTTAATGGAGTAATATATATAGACAGCATGTCACTGTACTATCACAGTGTAGAAAACCTGCAAGCCATGTGAACTAATATGAGCCATTACATTGGCCATATTAATACTGCACGCACCACTTACCACAGGATCTCTTGAAGTCACGTCAGGTCATTGTAACAGTGGGAATGTGTTTGACTGGAATGACTATGGTATCTGTGACTGTGGTGTCAACAGCACTGTGCCCTAGTGAAGTGTTTACATGTTGTTGTGAATGCTGTTTAATTTGTTCACTAGGCAACACTTTTGAATCACATTCACAACTGGATACAACCGGATGTCACTGTACTGTAATCTCACACACTATAAATAGTGAAACTGTGCATTTGTGACATATTTATACATGATCTGACCCTTAAAATTACTTTATCTGGTGTAACCCAGTGATTCTCAACCAGGCTCCTGGAATACCGGGGATATTTTGATTTTGATTAAATAATTTGCTTTTGCTTTTGAGGGTTTATAAAGCGGGGTATATTAATGACTAATATGTATTTTAAAAATGCAGTATCAATAATTTATATGCAGTTATAACAACATTAATAAAAAGGGTGACTTTCATGCAATTCTTCCCAAATAGTGAGTGTTTTAACTTACATGCTATAATTGCTTAATAAATACAATTATTCATATGTTTATGAAACAAAAACATCAAATGCCAAAATTCATGGTTTATGTCATTATGCAACAGAAAAAAAAACTATTACAGTGAGTTTTAAATGACCCTAATGTTGGCAAATCCTTAATATTTGCTTCATATGTGTCCACTTTATATTAAGCATATATAAATAATATATAAATATATATTATGACAAACATTGTCATAAGTTACTAATGTGGAATAAATGTTGTTAAGCATTTATAACATATTAGGCAAAATAGCTAACTATTTGGCTGGTATTGCAAGAAAATCCCTCTTTTTATGCATGTTGTTATAAGCACATATCAATGATTTAGAATGCATTTGTAAATAAAAGATTAGTCATTAATAAATACTTTTATAGACCCTTTAAAAAGGTACATTAATGTAAAGTGTAACCGTTACAAAATGTTAACATTTTCGGGCTGTAAAATAGTTAAAATAATTTAGCATAATTAAACTAAGGTTTATGTTTAACACTTTAACACACACACACACACACACACACACACATATATATATATATTGACAGAATTTTTTTTTACAGTGCAGAGTTCATGTTCATATTATTCTACTGTTGTTAAGTTTATACTGTATGATAGCATTTTATTCTATTTGTGTGAGAAATTGTACACAATTTGTGTAAAAGGTAAATTCCTATTTTGAATATGAGAAGGGTTAAATGAGTCCTACTTCCTGCAACGCTCATTGTCAGTCTGTCAATAAATATGATGAACTTCCTGAGTAAGGGGGTCTTTTTCTATAAGCTTTTGACATTTTTCCAAGTGTTTATGCCAAAAATCATATTCGTACTGAGAGATGTGTTTCTCTCTGAAATCCCTGATGCCTTTTTGAGGAAATGAAGACAGGAGGAGAGAGAGAGAGAGAGAGAGAGAGAGAGAGAGAGAGAGAGAGAGAGAGAGAGAGAGAGAGAGAGTGAGTGAGTGAGAGAACATGTTTTTGTCATTTGCATGAACCCAGGAAACACAGTGTTGTCCAGAATTAGGTTATAACTCATTGCAGATCTGCAGTGAGGCGAGGCTGGACTTTCTTCGGCCAAGCTTGCTTCAGTGTGAATTCTCCCAACATTCCTCACCCAGGATCTCAGCGCAATTGGATTACATGTACACACATATTCACACCTGCAATCGCACTGGGACGGAAAGGATGTGTGGAGGAAAAATTAAAATATGGCAACCTATTGTGATTTGTGTGTATTCAAAATTATTTTGTATCCAAAAATGCAAGTACTGTAGAATATCCCACACAGAAATCTGAATGTAAAATATTTAAAAAATATACTGTATGTTCATATATGGTTTTCAGTAATATAATAAGTCAGATAGTTGTACATTTAAGGAACATATATTTAAAAATACTGTAAACAGTATGTATAACATATGTTTTCCTAAATAGTAGGGGAATAAACAAATACTATTTATTAACTAGAATTTTATATATATATATATATATATATATATATATATATATATATGTATGTATGTGTGTGTGTGTGTGTGTGCGTGTGTGTTCATATATGGCCATAATCAGATTTCTGTATCTGAATTTGTGAAAAAATTATGCGCCAAACCTATATGATTTATGTACACAAAAGACGTTTTTTTTTTTTTTTTTATCATTCGCCATTCACTTTCAATGCATCTTTTTTAATACAATAAAAGGGATGTCAATGTCACATCACCTTTCGTGTTTCTTTCTTTTTTCTTTTTAGTTTTTAGTTAAGTACAAATATTCCATGTTAGTCTCTTAATTAATTCATTAAAGCTACTTATACTTAATAAATTATTATCAAAATACTATTATAACATTTCACACCGCAGGACATGTCAACTTTCCAGAATTTCATGTCAACTTCAAAAATAGTTTTCAATGCATTTTTTCCCCTTGTAAATAATGTAACTTTAAACATAGATACAGTATGTGAACAGTATTAACCATTGAAGTCCTTTAAATGTAAGTATAATTTCCAATATCATTCCAGTAAGAGTAAAGTTTGTTTATATCAATCTTTAATGATTTTGTAGAGTTCATAATAAGCAAATGTATTTCCACACTGAGCCTTTAAAGCGTTGTTCTCTTTAGGTAGTGAAAGCAAATTTAACTTAGCAAATGCATCTCTTTATGTTCTCTGTAAAATATTGTCATCAATGAAGATCTTCATTACAGAGCTATCCAGGGAGACAAGACACACCACAGAAAGTTCTTTTTACTGTTTCCCCAAAGAGTTACAGTTCAAAAACATAGACTTGAAGTGATCATATTAATGCAATGATAATGATAAAGTTTCAGCTTTAGATTAGATGAAGTCAGTCAGAGCACTAGAGTACAGCCTCAGGCCTTTGAAAAGATGATGATAATTGCTACAACGTTTGGCCCTTGAAACCTGTCTTTCCATTTTTTGCCTGTCTGAGCATTGTTTCCAAACTGACAGCAGGGCCATCAGGTACCACAGAGAAGACCCGTCAGAGTTTATGAGCTCTGTGATGAACATGGTAAAATCACAAGGGATGGAGAAGCACGAGCATGTTTTTGTCCTCCGGTTCAAACAATATGAATCCAAGTTTCTATGTGTTAGCCTGTGGCGTTTGAGCTGCGTTCAACATCTGCCTTCAACTGGTGCAATCTACCTTTGAGTGTAGAGAAGAAAATGTAAATGTGAACATTATTTTATTAAACTTCAGCTCACTCTTTGTTGTTGTTAAGAGGAGAGAGGGGGGGGGGGGGGGGGGGGGGGACTACTGTTAGACTACTCTTGTATCAATACGGAGATTTTAGCTTTCAGTCAGAAGAAAGACTGTCACAGAGATGTTTTTGTGTCCTCCATGTCTCAAGGGATTCAAATCACCCAGAGCATTTTGTCGTCTCTCTCTCCCTCACATCTCTCTCTCACTCCCACGAGGGCATACAGACACAATGCAGATCTTTTCACACTAATAACAAAGATGAGACAAACTGTGTTATGGTTATTGTTTCATCCGAGAACCATGCTGTTTAATTTGAAATGCCTTTTGGGTTTCACTGCAGAAGAAGGACAAAGAAAAAGTTAAGAAAACAAAGTCTGCATAATTCATCAGTCATACATGTAGACATCTTTTATTTATTCTGCATTTACCTTTGACATGGTTTATTGATGTCTGATACTTGGGAGGCACTGCAGGTGCGGGACCTAGACAAGAGAAACAATTTAAACATCTTTCAAAATGACAAAACTTTGGAATTTACATTTGGTTACCAGCAAAAAATAAAGAAATAAATAAATTAATTTTAGTTGAGTCTACACTGCATATTCAGAAGAAATCCTGATTAACGTCCTGATAAATTAAATTTAAAGCAGTTGTGGTGCCACTTAAAAACTAATAAATAATAAATAAATAATTTTGTTTAATAAATTAAACATTTATTACTTACTTTCTAGAAGAAGACCACGTCGGGTTCCACTTCTGTCAGCAAAGAACAGGAAACTGAGGTTGCAGTGTGAACAAGCTCACCACAACTGGACAATTAAAAACTGGAAAAACATCGCCTGGTCTGATGAATCTGGATTTCTTCTGAGGTACACAAATGGTAGGCCCACTGCAGCCTCAGTTTTCTGTTCTTGGCTAAATGATCTGGAACCCAACATGGTCTTCTGCTGTTGTAGCCCATCCGCCTCAAGGTTCAGTGTGTTGTGTATTCTGAGATGCTATTCTGCACACTACAATTATACAGAGTAGTTATCTGAGTTACCATAGCCTTTCTGTCAGCTCCAACCAGTCTGGTCATTCTCTGTTGACCTCTCTCATCAACAAGGCCTTTCTGTACACAGAACTGCCCCTCACTGGAAGTTTTATTTTTTTGGCACCATTTGGAGTAAACTCTAGAGACTGTTGTGTGTAAAAATCCCAGAAGATCAGCAATTACAGAAATACTCAAACCAGCCCGTGGCAGACACAATCATGCCATGGTCGAAATCACTGAGATCACATTTTTTCCCTATTCTGATGGTTGATGTGAAGATTAACTGAAGTGCCTGACCTGTATCTGCATAATTTTATGCATTGCACTGCTGCCACACGATTGGCTGAATAGATAACCACATGAATATGTACTGTAGGTGTACAGGTGTACCTAATAAAGTGGTTGGTGAATGTATATGGTGATTTAAAAAAATATGTAAAGGATGAGTATATAAAAATAAATTATTATTAAAATCATTGTATTACAGTACTATAATACAGTGTATTACAGTAATTAGAATCTAATAAGAATCAACATTGTGACAACGGTAATAAAATAAATAATAAAAAAACTCTGGTAAATTAAAACATCCAAATGCATAACAGTAATGAGAATTTGGATGGAAATGTGAATAATAATGTCTGTTAAAATAATGTCTCAATGCAAAGAATCTTTAAGGTCCTAAAAATAGCCTTGATTTTCTTTATGTAAAATATCATCATTTTTTGGGGGAGGGGGGGTTTCCATGTTTCCATGAGATTCACTCCTTTAGACTAACTACAGGGAGAGAGTGGTGTACCACGGGCCATTTATAATTTAAAAGCCTCAGCTTAAGCTGAGAAAGATTCCTCACTTTCTTTCCTTTGTCTTTATTAACCTGAGTTTCCAGTCTCGGGCCTCTGCACTCAGAGCCAGTGGGGAGACCCAGACATCCATCGCAGAACTCCCCAGAGCCAGAATGTGCTGGACCTGATCGATTCTGACTTACAACTCTGTAGATCAGAGCTGCTTTTGGCTCCCCTATGCACCACATCCACCTATACACACCATCAGTACTGTCTCTCTTACAGCACATACTGTCTGCATGTACATACAGTGTGTTTGAAAAGCAACCAAACTGTCGGAGGATTTAGTTTTATTGTGGAAATACAGTGTCGTATTTTTCTGGCTTTGTTCGAAATGCTGACATGCAATACATCATCAAAAGCTGTAACAATTAATACTGACATTGCTCTTGGATGGAAGGCAGCTCTTGGATATCTTCTGCTAAAACTTTATTTAAGATAAGCTATGAATCAGCATGAAATATTTCGGATGAAATGGACTGTGACACTGTTTTCCTGGTGTGATATTTACTAAGAGACTGTTTGTGATGGCAGTGTGCCTCCACAGGGGGGTCAGAGATGACAGAATTTACTCTCGAGCAAACATCTCTCTCTGTCATCATCTACATCTGCGTCTCTTCCACCTCAAACATTTGTCTTTAAACGCGTAGGGATGGGGCTTTAGAGGCCAAAAACACACCTATCTAGATAATTGCTGGGCTTAGATGGTGGCACATTCTCACAGAGTGTTGGAAATGAAGGGGGTGAGGGCACAGATGTGTTTATCCATTCACGACTGTGCAGTGCAGCTAATTGGGAAGGCTTGCCATTTGGAAATGGGCAATAGCCTCCAGGCATGTTCAGCAGGCTGCATCAGTGTGGACTATTTCAAACAATCCACCGCAATGCAGTGCATCGTTCAAGCATGGCTCACTTCACCCTGTGGAATCTTCCTTCATATTTTGATTCCATCACCACTCTTGTCAATAGTGTCTTGCCTATTTTGAGCAAAGATGATTTTGTAAGGTACTTCATTTTTATTTTTTTATCTTTGATAATGAAGTTGCATGATTATTTTAGGACCAAAAGTGTTTGGTCCATTAATGTTCCTTTTGTTAAGGGTTTATAAAAGGGTTAATTAATTACTAATAAGCCATTTACAAATGCATTATAAATCATTGATATGTGGTTATAGCAATGTGAATAAAAAAGTTACAAATAAAAATACTTGCCAAATAGTTCTTTATTATACTTGACATGTTATAAATGCTTAATCAAATTTGGATAAAAAAAGTCACTCTTTTTTATTCAAGTTGTTATAACCACATATCAATGATTTATAATGTTTTCTAAAAGTAAGTCATTTGTTAATGACTTATTAGTCATTAATGAACCCGTTTATAACACCCAACAAAGGGAACATTAGTGTAAAGTGTTACCAAGTGTTTAGATGTATCAAAGTTGGGTAGATTACTACGGAAATGTAATCTTTTACTGATTTGAAATTACACGAGTAAAACTGTAATCAGTATTAATCTTTTAGATTAGAATTTTAAGGTTAACTAATGCTATGACTTTTGGATTACTTATTGCATGTTTTCTGAAAATATAATCTGTTTATAATAAACTAATAGTGTAAGAGTATTGCCCCCCCCCCATCTTAGTCACAACTGATAGATAATTTTATCAATATGTAATCAATATATGTAATTATAATCTGATTACTCAAAAAGTAATTTAAAAATGCAATATAATTTAATTACAAGTATTTATTTTTGTAATCTGATTAGATTTTATTTCGATTTTATGTAGTCTATTACTACCCACACTGCGATATTTAATGTTAAGTGTTTGAATCACATGTCTATATTTAGTCAGTCTAATCTAGTCGCACCTTACATAGATCATTTGCTTTCAACTGAAAATTCTGTTATCTTCCAACCCTCATGTTGCTCGAAACTCAAATTTATTCCTGCAAAACACAAAAGGAGTTATTATCAGAATCTTTGCTCTTTTTCATACAAAGAAATGGCATGGTGATCATCGGCTGTCAAGTTGCAATTTTGCTTGGTTTATAAAAAAAAAAAAAAAGTGGTATCTCCATTATATATTTTTGCATCATTTCATGTCTGTTTTAGATCTTCTGTGGTGCGACCAGAAGCGCTTCACTTCAGCCATGTGGAAGACCCGCTTTCTTGTCCCATTTTGAACTCAGAAAGTAATTGTCTTTGCATAGTCTGTGAAGAGCGTGATTCAGAGGTTCCATTTCCCTCTAAGATTACCTTTTTACTCCACTGACGGTTAGTTTTTAGGGTTTTGGGTTCAATGCAATATGCATTCCTCTTCATTGTACTACCTCTTCAACAGCTAAATACAATTTGCTTTGCAACACGCTTTTGGCGCCCCTCTGTGGGCATTTTACCAGGAAACTGGAGTTCACACATTTCGCCATATGTTCATAGAAACTCTTTCTGCCAAGCCACTGGGGGCAGTACTTTGAAAAATCAACCTACTGTTTAAGAATTCACTGTGAGATCTGTCTGATTTACTTGGAGAAAATCTAAGTTGTTAAAAAGTTTTTTTTTTATCATGTTTTATTTTGCCATTTTGATGCTTTTGACTCTTGCATATAAAAATCCTGAATGTGTTCCTTCTTATCTGACATCAGCCAATCAGACTCCTTGAGTCACATAACGTGCCATTACACTCCATTTCTCTTTTCTTCCCGGGGGCATGGAATCTGACACAACACCAGGGCAGCTCTCAGTGCCACAGCGGCGCTCAGGGTGAATATTTAACCCGCCGTTATCGCCTCTACTGAGATGCCCTAATTGCAAAAGAGGTGAGGCCTGTGTCACCCCACCACACCAGCGGCACCACTTTGATAACACTCTTGCTTGGTTGCAGACACAGTTGGGTTAATTAACCTCTCTTGATTAGGCCAATTATCTCCCACACTTTATGGATAATCCCAGTGCAGAGCCAAATGTACAAACTTTAACCACAGATTCCTGATGAGATGTTCCCACAAAGCACTGGGTAAAACAGGGGCATGGGGATTTCAAACGGCAGCACAAGCCAGTGAGGTAGATATTAATATCCAGATATATTTCCGACATTGTGGTAGTTATAGAAACCTGTATGATAACAAACCTGGATATAAATTTATACTTTATTTTCAATTTAGTTAGTTTTCTTCTTTTTCACTTTGTTACTGTTCATTTTAATTAAGCTTTAGTTAAGGTTTATTAGAGTGTTACAATTTCAGTTTATATATATATATTTGTATTTTTTTTTGTTTGTTTTTTTTGTTAGTATTTTAAGGCTGGCAAAGTTAATGCATTAACTAATACCATTCAATTTCAGTATACTGTATATATAATTTATATAATATATAATTTTAGTATTTTGGGCTCGCAAATTAAATGATTTATCATTAACTAAAATCATTAAAATATGTTTATGACATTTAAATTTCCCATTAGTGTTATCACCATCTAAGTGGCATTTTCATGTTATATAAATGTTATGTAAATGCAGATTGTAAAGGTTTTACATTTTATAATAAGCTATAGGCCCACTGTTTATCAAAAACTAGTACTAAAATTATTTTATGGTCCTTTTTAATATATTTTTGTTTCATGAAAATGCTTTTTGTTTTCTTTTAGTGTTCCCCAGTTATGTTAGTTTTCAGTATTATTTCTGCTGAAAATGATTTCATTTAGTTTCTGATTTAGTTTTTAAAAACATTTTGACATGAGTTTTATGTGTGTTCTTTACATTACCAAGTAGACTTCTGAACTAACTAACCAACAAAAAATGACACTTTTGCTAAAGCAGAGGTGAAACATTTCCCTATTTGAGCAACTGTATTCTGCACAGAGTGAAAGAGAAGAGAATCACTTGATCAAACAAGATGACGGGAAAGGCGAGAGAAAGCAAATAAGAAAAGAGCAGTACAGAGGTAAAGAAAACAAGTGCAAGCTGGTGTAAATAAGCGCCGACAGAAAGCGAGGGCCTGCTGTAAACGGGAGGAGACAAAGCGCTTTGCATTAATATTCATGGGCCAGAAGAGGCAGATGCATCTGACATCTGTGTGATGTCAGCGTGTTGTCAACACATTGTTAGCGGCGCAAATGTGCAAACAGATTAACAGCCCGCCGAGCCACGCTGCAATGCATTCATGGAGTGCGAAAACGCACAGCCACCTTGTTTAAGAGGAAACGACATCTCATATACTGCTCCTTCCTGTCTTCACCGATTTCATCTGCCTCAATGATGAAGGTGCTTAATGCCAAGGTGGTACCTAAAAGTTGCCCTGCCACCAGTGTTTGTCCTTGGTAAGGCTACACACTCCAGAACAACAATGAAAGTTTTTTTTTTTTTTAAAGTTGAAATATTAGTTGTTATACAACAATTAGTTCCGATCCTTGAATCTGATTGGATGAGAGACATTCCAAGAATGCTGGTAGCTCACATTATCAGCATTGGGATGCTTTACTGTTTGTATCCCTCAGCTTGTTTTTGTGGTGTTCTAGACTAATGTTTCGGAGCAGTGCAGATGTGTAAGAGCAGCTATGTGTGAATTTTCATTCACACCTGACATTAAAGATTTGAGCCAGCAGGCGGTGACAAAAGATTGTCTTGTGTGTGTTATGAGCGAGTTGAACTGATGTTGCAAACTGTGTCCCTAGTAAGTGGGCGAGAAATGAAATAAACAAACATGCTCAGGGTGCCTACCTGATACAAGTTTCTGAGTTGAGAGAAGACATAAGCTTATAACATGGCAGCAAAGATAGAATGCTTTCTGTGTCGCTGTCAAAATAAGAGTTCCTCAAGAAATATTCAAGAATGAAACTGGCATCCTCCATGTTTTCTCTCTGACAAGAAAATACTTGAACGTGAGTGAAATACTCGTAGGATAATTCCGGTATCACGTATGACAGCATTATTCCACTATTGGAGCAGATTTCTACCACACTACAGCTGAGGAATAGAGTTAATCTTACAGCTGCAGCATTACTGTTCATCACTGCAAGATAAGTTAGCATTGCTCTGTTTGACTGAGCCAAAGTGGTCTATAATACCTGGAGAAAACTATTCATTAGCATTCCCATTAATTTCAATAGAGCGCAACAGTCAGGTTCCAGCAGTTAAAATCATATACTGTATATATATTTTTTCCACAGGGGAATAATGATAATGAATAAACCCTTCACTAGCAAGTATCCTGAGACATGAAAGGCACAACTGCCACAGAATACAGGTAATTCTGAACTGACATAACTGGAAGGTGTTATTTGGCAGCAGAATTATGCCAGCAGAGGCTAATTGCCTCATACTGACCAGCCAAACTCTGACCCCTTGGACCAAACAATAAAACATTGAGAGAGTGTTCAAGAAACCTGTTTGAAAATGGTAATTACAGTATTTTTTACAATTAATTTGGTGAATTTTACACATTGCAATTTTGGTGAAATCACACAATTCACAGAACACATGTGTTTAGAAATGATATGACAATGCATGTTTAGCAGACTGAGATTGGGTTTTCTAAACGACCAAACAGCTGTTGACGCAATATGTTTTTGATAGAAATGCTGGACTGAGGTTGGGTCAGCAGTATTAAGGTGTGTCTAAGCGTGGGGAGCAGACAATGCAGGCCTGTGTGTGTGTGTGTGTGTGTGTGTGTGTGTGTGTATGTACTGTATGTTTGTATGTGTAAGTACGAATATACTCCGAGGACCATGTGTGGTTTTGGCGGACACAGCCAGGCAAAACTCTCTTCATTCAACCCGCACTAAAAAAACAAGTACATTCCAGGCACTCCTTGCTCTTGGCAGAATTCCTTTTGTCTATTTTGGAGACCCTCTCTTGTTCAAAACATATTTCCGAAACCATAAACTCATTTTTCACCCCTCAAAACTGGTCTGCCATGAGGACACTACTACCCAGGCAGGGAAACTTTTCCTTCTCTGATTAGTTGTACCATGAGAATTGGTCTTTAAATAAAGTGCCCCTAATATGTCCTCAGGGTTTCTGGTAATAACTTGAACTACTGATCAGAATCGGGAATTGGGACCAGAGAAAATCAATGATTTCTGCTGATTTAGAGGCTTGTGATGGAGTATTGGATATAGCAGAGCTGACAGCTACATGTCGGTAATTATCCAAAATGTACCCTGCTGAAAGAAAAGGTCTCCTAACCTGGTCTGGCTGATCTGTGTGCTGGTTTAAAAGGGGATATGGGACTTGTTAGCTGGTCACACTGGGAGAGCAGATGGTCAACCAGCTAAACCAGCTGAAGACTAGGTTGGGAAACCAACTAGACCATCTTAAACCAGCTAGGACCAGGAACCCAGTTTAGGCTGATTTAAGCTTAAGCCTACATTGGATGATTCCTTCTAAGGCAACATTGTAACCGCCATGGAACCTCATAAATGGCTGATTTGGATTGTCTACATTGGCAGCAACTCAGAATGGCATACTTGCGCTTTGCAACTCAACTTGCAATTCATTTTAACAGATTTTGACCAGTGCAATGGTGTTGCTTCTATTCACAATATTTTTTTTATACGTGACTTACAAATTGCAACCCGCAACACAAATGTGATAAGGGTAATTTCCACAAAAAAGGAGCTTTGCAACAAAGAACATGCTCAATGAGTCTGAAGTCTGATTTGCTATTGCTAAATCTCAAGTTTTTAAAATCTCAGGTTGCTGTGGACGCTAAGTATGTGGCCAAAGCTGAATACCTTATTTGGAAAGGCATGGATAATGACTTCAAAACAAATAATGGATTCATCTGAATAATATAAAAACTATTAGTTTGACTGATTATCCAAGAAGCTCAAGGATAAAGCGACATTGAAAAATTTACATATTCTAAATTACAATGAATTTATGAATCTGTTGCGGCAATATTTCTAAAGTGCAAACTTTATGAATGAAAATGCCCACAATGTGATTTCAGATCAGATGGGCACAGTCTCGACTCCATTAGCAATCTCCATTAATTGTGCACTTCTGGAGCTTCTCAAGAGTAACATTAAGATACAACATCATGTATACTTTCCACGTCTTGAATTGTCTATGTTAATGTATCACATGATTCACATGTGATTCCCATGTATTCTAAACCTGAGCGTGATGTTAAATTCCTGACCTGAAGTGAGGATTTCACGTTGAAGCTCGACCATCCATCTCTTAAAGTTGACCACATTTATATCCACATCAGATATTAAGGTAATTATCTGGTTAAGACTTAATTCTGAAAAAATTATGTAATAAATGTAATAACAGTTCCATAAAGGTTTAAATGCTCCATATCTATTTGGAATATTCCTGCTTATGTAAAACAAAGAAACATAACATGCTCTGTCTTTTTTCTTCTTTAAACTGTGCTAAATTTGAGAATGTTAGGTGTACTTGAGCTCTGGAAAGGTGCTAAATACATTTAACATTATAATAATAATAATAATTATTATTATTTTTATTCAACTAAAAAATTCATAAAAATTCCTGATAGACTTAGGGGACTTTCACCTGTTTGTAGGCTATTCATTAATTTAAATTTATTTTTATGTTTGAATTTGTATTTATTATTCACAGCAAAATGTGGGCTTGACATTTCACATTTTGCTTGACACCTTCTGCCTCCAGAATAATGTTGTTATACATGAACAGACAAATGAAAACACTGTTTCATGCAGAAATTAATATCTGAAATACCTGGAGATATTCCACAGTTAATACAGCCTAGAAATTCAGCTTCATCTGGTAAGAAAAATTAATAATATTTTAATATTTTCAATAGTTTTATCTGAAGACAGATACAGATAATGGCTTCACTGTACACCCCTAGTGGACACGTTGTCACGGTGGTGCAAATATTCCTTCTATGTTCCGCGCTTAAGAGTCTCAGCATTACAATCTGTGCACAAAAAAGTGACAGACAGCGAGATATTATTCTGTTTGCCCTCCAAGTCTGAGAACATCTGTTCTCAATATCCAGAGGTCGAGCTGAAATTATGAGGGTGTTACAGCATCATGATTTGTCTTGTGATAAATATTCATAGTAATAAAAATATCTAATTATATAAAACAAGTAATTAAAAATATGAGTAGTAGTAGTAGTAGTAGGCTGTAGTGGTAGTAGTAGTAAACTGTAGTAGTAAATAAAAGTAGTAAAACATTACTGTAAAAATTATAAAATAATTTCGACCATAAGAAATTTGATCTTCTGTAAGGCATATTTGGCAAAATTGTTTTATTTGTGCTAATGTTTTGTTTTAGTTTATTAGCATCAGCTGACACCTAAAAATCAAGTGTATAATGCTGATTGATTGTAGCATGATGCTAAGCTAACAACACAGTACTCTAATAAGCATTAAAATACATGGCACACAGATTTTAACTTTTAATTACACTTCTTCAATTAAATATTTATTTAATCAACAGTTCTCTATTGTTTTTTCACTAAGTTTGGCGCAATGCATCCTGAGGTTGCCTTCTCCATGAAGTATACATGCTGTACTGTCTTAAATTTAGCCCAGACCTGTTGTCTTAGGAGGCAGCATAGTTACGATGTCAACCTTCTGTAACAGCCTTCAAGTTGGAAGTGCCAATGTTTCCTTAACATGCTACCTCTGTAGGCAGCTCACTGCATTTACCCTATTAAAAAAATTAGCTTAACCAGCATGCAGTTCCTATGCTGGTCTAGGCTGGTTTATGCTGGCTAGTGCTGGTTTGGTGCTAGTCTATATGTTGGACCAGCATAGTTATGCTTTTCACCAGCAAAGACTAGCTGGAGAAGCTGGTTGACCGGCATGATCTAACTGATGAAGCTGGGGCAGCTAGTTTAAAACCCTGTGGACACCATTACTCGAACATACCATACTGTGGGGACCAGCACCCAAAAGACAACATAAACTGGTGACCATCAATGCTGGTCTTTTCAGCTGGGTAGGGAAAGAGCAACTGAGATCAGGTATGTTAAAAACATCTTCTAAACTGACATTTTATTGTTTCACGATAACACTATGAATTAAATGACACACGATTTACAGTAATTCCATTGAATAAAATTTTTCTCACTGTATGGAAACAGATTCAGTGTTTTTCTTGGGGTTCTGGGCAGTGGAAGGACTCAACGAGGAAGGCATTGACCTCTATTGCCCTGAACGTAGGCTGTAACAATAAGTCTTTGAATGCAAGTAGAGCCTACTGTGTGTAAAGGGTCCCTTAAGGCAGCCTTCTCAATATGTCAACACTGAGCACACCAGGATCTTCAAACTAACATGTACCAAACATAATAACAACATTAATGAGCCCCCTCCCTAGCAGAACCTAATCCAGCTCCTCTTTTCCCAAGCCTCTCTGCTGAGCCGCCGAACTTAATGTGTTTTAAAAGAAATACAATTAAGTGTATGATAGCTAAGCCTCTCTCACACACTCTTGCTCTCTCTTTCTCTCTCTCTCTCTCTCTCTCTCTCCCTCTCTCTATCTCGCTCTGTCTTCCTTTTCCCCCTCACTTTCACTTTTCCTGTATATTTTAATCAGTCTTAAAGGAATAATTCAAACAAATTGTCATTTACTCACCCATATGTTGTTTTAAAGGACTTCATAAGACGGAATACAGTATAGTGCATGGGTCGAATGGACTACTTGACAGATATATGGAGCTGGACATATGTGGTTACAATGAACTGTTGTAAGTACACTAACTGTTGTAAGTAAATTATGAAAGAATTGCAATTTTTGAGTGAACTTGTAAGGATTTGTTCTTGGTTTTGTCAGAATCCTTTTGCTGAAGTTGGCTTTCTTCTTACTACAGTATGGTCATATTGCATTTGCATTTTCTAAACATGCTGCTCATGGGAGAAATAGTTGCTCTCCTCTAAAATCCCCATTAGACAGAGTAGAAGACCTTTAACCTGACTGAGGGTTTTGGGCAGCAGGGACATAAAAGGATGTAATATGAATGCTACTGATTAGTAAATTGCTTTGCAATCTCATGTGGCCTTCTTTCAGAAGAAGTTCCAAATAACTTCTGAGTCAAATGGCAGATGTTCAAGGAAATTCTATAGCTGACAGTCTTTGGAATACATAGGGATAAATATATATATAGGGAAGTATAAGTTCAGGATCATGCTTCCCATGTCAAGTCATTGGCCTAAAAGTTCAAAGGCTAAGGAACCTGATAATATTTAGAATTGTAGTTACCCATCTGTCGTTCACTTCGACATTGTGTCAAAGAAGCGACACTAGGGGTCTCTCTTGAGTGCCGAATATGCCTCTGATCTATGAAAAAAGGCCAATGAGAAGTTGGCAGACAGTATTTGCATACCCCGTCCCCAGACATACGGGATTGAGGACTATGCGGCTGGCAATGGAGGCGATCTGGGGATGGCAGTGGGTGCAGCTCTGCCGGGTACGGGCCCATGGACAACCCACCCCCAGCACGCTCGTTGACTCCCATCCGTGCTCGAGGCAACAGCGGCTCACCTCACAGCCAGCCTGCCTATCCTCTAGAGCTCGAGGTGGATGAGCTTGCCACTGCATCAGAGAGCGCGGCATCTGACGCGGATGAATCCCCTGGGCTGCCGCCTTCGGGCCTGCATGCCCAGGCTGAGGCTGATGCGCAGATGACCGACATGCTTTCCCGGGCTGCCGCCAGCATGGGGCTGGACTGGAACCCTCCGACCTCCCCACAGCCATCACGGTTGGATGACTGGTTCCTGGCGTCTGCACGCCGCTCAAAGTATCGCCCCCTGGCAGACATATGTAGAGCAGCGTGTTGGGCAACACCTAATACCTTTGCAAGATTCTACAGTCTCCGGGTTGAGTCAGTATCGCTGGTAGAACTCGGTAACACGCTGACGGACTGGCCGGGTGGATCGCTTGCACCTGGTGCCCTTTCCCTCAGCCGAGGTAAATCCCACTCATTCGGATCCTGGATGATCCCTCCCTAGCCCTTTGGGTCCGCAGTTCAGCGGAGGAACTCGCCGACCCAATCCACTGCGGGTACTTAATTACCTCTCCCTTCCGGGTACTGGAATACCCTGTACTGGAATAGGTGCTCCACAGGTCAGGACTCCTACGTGGACTCCCTCTGTGTGTATTGTCCGCGGTACAGTCCCCTTACGAAGTGGACCCGTGTCTCCCTTAGGCAGTCCCAGCTGCCCTCCGGTCACCGTGTTGTAGCAACTCCCCCCTCCTTGAGGCTGGATCTACCACTGCGCCACTTTCCACATGTCGCCTTAAACCCCATGTGATGTATTCGCCATGCTTACCTCTCCCAGGTGTGGTCTCTGCAGGGTATTTTCCCCCTGAAAGAATAGGAAACTGGGTAAGACCCCCTTCCCTTGATGCGTGTAAGGGCCCCGGCCGATCTTGCTCTATGCGGAGAAACATAGAGAGAAAAGATTCTTCGACACAACGTCTCGTTCCCTCCATCAGGGAACGGAGGTTACATATGTAACCTAGACGTTTATGCTACACCACACCACCCCCCCCCCCCCCCCCCCCCACACACACACACACACACTTGTCTATTATTGGATTATAAAAAGGAATAGTACACCCAAAATTTTAATTCTGCCATTATTTTCTCATATATTTTCAGCTGGTGTGATATCTGGCAGATGGAGGGAGTGCGGCTGAGTTTTGTCATCAGGGCCACATACGACCTGCTACCCTCCCCCCAAAATCTGAAAGTGTGGTATGGAGAAGATCCTGCCTGTTCTCTTTGTCAAGTACCTGCATCCCTAAGGCACATTCTATCAGGGTGTACTACAAGTCTCACCCAAGGGCGCTATACTTGGCGGCATAACCAAGTACTCAGAGAACTGGCATCAATACTAGAACAAAAACGAACCACCACAAACAATCTCCCACAAACATCGGCAGTACAGGTCAACTTCACAAATTTCATACCAGCTGGCCAAAATCAAGAACATAGTACAACACCTAAAGATACAAGCATCCTGCAGTCAGCACGGGATTGGAAGTTGGAAGTGGACCTTAATAAGAAGCTTGTATTTCCCCCAGAAATAGTGATTACAACACTCCGACCAGACATGGTCCTGTGGTCTCAATCAACAAAACTAGTATATGTTGTGGAATTAACAGTACCATGGGAAGATGGGGTTGAAGAGGCTTATGAAAGGAAAAAGAACAAATATTCCGACTTAGCAGCTGAAGCATCCCAGAATGGCTGGAAGACCAGCATCTTCCCAATAGAGGTGGGATGCAGGGGATTTGTTGCTACATCTACCACCAGTTTGCTGAGAAAGATAGGGGTGAAAGGTCGCTGTCTCCAACAGGCCATCAAGTCTATGTCAAGTGCTGCCGAAAAAAGCAGTAACTGGCTCTGGATCAAGCGAAAGGACTCCAACTGGGCAGTAAGGTAGAGACAGATGGTATGCGGTCAGGCTTAGGCCCGACTCAGGGAGAAGGACGCCCCTGCCATGCAGAGTCCTTCAGGGATATGGAGGGTATGGTATGGAGGGGGGTGTACCTGGGACGCTGGGTACACTGTTGAGCCTTATGGAGACGTTGTGGGCGTAAATTTACGAAACGTCAATGAAGCAGGGTGCCCACCTGATGACCCCAATGACATACCTTATCCTCCTTTTCACCACTCCAAACCGACTGCTGCTATCAAGAGTTTCCTACTAAAGGGATTTAAACATCTAGTTCTATTAGCTTTACTGCTCTTCTGGAAAAAAACCAGTGACTGTTGTGAAAGTGCAGCTGACGACATGGGAAAGACCATGTGACAGCATGGAAAGACAGCTGACAGGAGGAAATAGACCCCAATGGGGTTGTTATGGGCTAGCTACCCATAACAGCAGGCTCCGTCACCTATCAGGGTGCAAGAGCTACCTTATCTGGCTACGAAAAGTACAAAAAGAAGTATACCTCTAGAGTCTGCGAGAGCAGGGGCGCAAGAAGACTCACGGACTGACCTTCCGGTAATGACCCTTGCAATGGACATGACATCGAATGAAAGAAGTAGCAAGACTCTTGAGAAACCAGTAGCTGGACATGTTCTTCAGACTTGCGTGTGTGGATGGGCGAAAGTAACATCAACCCATGGTCTTAAGGTACATCAAGGACGGAAGAAATGCCTGAAAACCACCAACCCAGGGCTCCGTATTGACCAAATTCTGTCAAGAAGAAGGTTAAATCATTCGGATGAAAATCAGCGGCAGGAAGAACCCCACAGTCCGCAGAGAATCAGCACCCCAGGGAACGAGGAGGAAGCTTCAGGCAGAACCACCAGTCCAAGACAACAACCAGCCCACCGCGGAAAAGAAAACATGCAAGGACTTAAGCCGTTGGTGAAATGGCCGAAGTCTAACAGCAAGGAGTGGGAAACCATTGACACAGAATTAAGCCTTATCCTAAATAACATCAAAGGATCAGCCGAGAAGAAACTGGAGAAGATGGGCGACCTTATCTACAAATACGGAGAGGAGAAATGTGGAGTAAAGGAGCAAGTCAACAAAGAAAGACATGCTTCCCGCCCCCAAATCTCGTCGGCTGCAAGAAATCCAACAACTTGTAAAAGAGAGGCGACGGCTAAGAAAGTTGTGGAGAAACGCGACAGTAGAAGAAAGGGAAGGAATCAACGTACTTCAAGAGGACCTAAAGCACAGGCTCTCAAAACTCCACCGAGCAGAAAGCCTACGGATGCGCCGGAACAAGAAAGAAAAAGCCAGAACCGATTTCTATAAAGACCCTTTTAAATTTGTGAAAGGCATATTCACAAAGGAGAAGAGTGGATCCCTGAAAATATCAAAAGACCAGGTTGAAGAGCATCTAAGAACCGTCTATACTGATGGGAAAAAAGATGAACCGATCATTGTCCCCACTGACATCCCTCCAATATCATCACCACAACATCAGTTTGATATCAGCCCTCCTAAGCTGAGCGAGGTGAAGCAGGTTGTGAAAAAGGCAAGATCAGCATCTGCACCAGGCCCTAACGCTGTACCGTATAGTGTCTACAAGAACGCTCCAGAGGTTTTGAAAATTCTGTGGAAGAACATGAAAGTGGCGTGGGTCAAGCAAATTATTCCGAAAGTCTGGCGAAGAGCGGGAGGGGTGTTCATCCCAAAAGAAAAGAACTCAACCTCCATTGATCAGTTCCGCCAGATAAACCTTCTGAACATTGAGGGCAAGATCTTTTTCAGTGTATTGGCACAGCGACTGACAAAATATTTAAAACAAAACCACTTCATTGACACTTCAATTCAAAAGGCTGGCATCGCAGGCTTTTCAGGATGCCTTGAACATAACAGCATTATATGGCATCAAATCCAGACTGCAAAGAAAGAAGGGAAAGATCTTCATGTCTTGTTCCTTGATCTGGCCAATGCCTATGGTTCAATTCCTCATCCAGTTCTGTGGGCTGCCTTTGACTTCTTCCAGGTTCCGGCTACAATCACAAATCTAGTGAAACACTACTTCCAGGATCTACAGTTTTGCCTTACAACATCAGGCTTCACCACAAGTTGGCAACCGCTTGAAGTAGGTATCATGGCGGGGTGTACCATCTCCCCATTGGCCTTTACGATGGCAATGGAAATCATTATTAGAGCCTCGAAATGGGTCGTGGGAGGAGAACGACTACAATGTAATCAGAGGTTACCACCAATTCGAGCCTATATGGATGATCTAACAACACTCACAACAACTGTTCCCTGCACCAAAAGATTGCTGGACAAACTTCATCAAAATATAACATGGGCGAGGATGAAGTTAAAGCCCAATAAGTGCAGAAGCATATCCATTGTGAAAGGTCAAGTTACAGACCAAAGATTTCATGTTGGCGGAACACCTGTCCCAACTGTCTCAGAAATGCCAATAAAGAGCTTGGGGAGATGGTATGATGCGAAGCTCAAAGACACCGAGCAGTTTGAACAACTAAAAAATGATACCAGTTTGTACATGGAGCGCATCAATAAGACCTTGTTGCCAGGAAAACTCAAGGTATGGTGTTTTCAGTTTGGAATACTTCCAAGACTTTTGTGGCCGTTAACCATATATGAGATCCCCATCACCAAGGTTGAAAAGTTGGAACGGCTGATAAGCACACAGCTGAAGCAGTGGCTTGGAATTCCGCGTTGTTTAAGTTCCGTTGGACTTTATGGACATGGCAAGTTGGAATTACCAATCACAGGGCTCGTTGAAGAGTTCAAATGCACCAAAGCAAGGCTCGTCATGACCCTATCTGAATCTGAGGATGCAGTCATTCGAACAGCAGCCCCCCGGGTGGTAACGGGATTAAAATGGACTCCATCAGAAGCTGTTCAGAGTGCAAAGTCTGCACTTCATTTCAGAGATGTGGTTGGGCAAGTTCAACATGGAAGGGCAGGGCTCGGACTCATCCCCAAAACTCCTCTGTGGCATAAAGCAACATCAGTGCAGAAGAGACAGCTAGTGGTAGAGGAAATTAGAAGACAGGAGGAAGGAGAGCGACATGCCAAAGCCGTATCAATGGCCAAGCAAGGGAGATGGACCAACTGGGAGGGCCTGGAGAAGAAAAAGCTCAGCTGGTGTGATATCTGGCAGATGGAGGGAGCGCGGCTGAGTTTTGTCATCAGGGCCACATACGACCTGCTACCCTCCTCCCAAAATCTGAAAGTGTGCTATGGAGAAGATCCTGCCTGTTCTCTTTGTCAAGTACCTGCATCCCTAAGGCACATTCTATCAGGGTGTACTACAAGTCTCACCCAAGGGCGCTATACTTGGCGGCATAACCAAGTACTCAGAGAACTGGCATCAATACTAGAACAAAAACGAACCACCACAAACAATCTCCCACAAACATCGGCAGTACAGGTCAACTTCACAAATTTCATACCAGCTGGCCAAAATCAAGAACATAGTACAACACCTAAAGATACAAGCATCCTGCAGTCAGCACGGGATTGGAAGTTGGAAGTGGACCTTAATAAGAAGCTTGTATTTCCCCCAGAAATAGTGATTACAACACTCCGACCAGACATGGTCCTGTGGTCTCAATCAACAAAACTAGTATATGTTGTGGAATTAACAGTACCATGGGAAGATGGGGTTGAAGAGGCTTATGAAAGGAAAAAGAACAAATATTCCGACTTAGCAGCTGAAGCATCCCAGAATGGCTGGAAGACCAGCATCTTCCCAATAGAGGTGGGATGCAGGGGATTTGTTGCTACATCTACCACCAGTTTGCTGAGAAAGATAGGGGTGAAAGGTCGCTGTCTCCAACAGGCCATCAAGTCTATGTCAAGTGCTGCCGAAAAAAGCAGTAACTGGCTCTGGATCAAGCGAAAGGACTCCAACTGGGCAGTAAGGTAGAGACAGATGGTATGCGGTCAGGCTTAGGCCCGACTCAGGGAGAAGGACGCCCCTGCCATGCAGAGTCCTTCAGGGATATGGAGGGTATGGTATGGAGGGGGGTGTACCTGGGACGCTGGGTACACTGTTGAGCCTTATGGAGACGTTGTGGGCGTAAATTTACGAAACGTCAATGAAGCAGGGTGCCCACCTGATGACCCCAATGACATACCTTATCCTCCTTTTCACCACTCCAAACCGACTGCTGCTATCAAGAGTTTCCTACTAAAGGGATTGAAACATCTAGTTCTATTAGCTTTAATTACAAAAATCACCCTCATCTTATTCTAAACTTATGTTGTTTGTCACTGAAAATCTTGCCCTCCACTGCAGCTCTCAAAATGTCATTCTCCATTCAAACAGTCTGGGCATTTTCAGTTACAAAACATGTGAGAACCATTGCCATATGGTAACAATGATGTCAAACCACATCAAATGTGGTGCAACGCATCTTAAGGCAACATATTTGAATATGCAAGTGCAAATGAGGTTTGAGAGCTATGGTGGAGTGGAAGATTATGTAAATAATAACTGAATTTCCATTTTTGGGTGAACTATGTCTTTAATATAAGTGATTTCAGATTGATGCCACAGAACAGCATAGCAATAGAAGTAACAGATGTTGATGTATCAGACTGATCTCAGAGTGAAATCGGAAACAGTACGTTGACTTTTCTTTAGCTAAAATCGGTTTGTGCTTACCGAAATTCTAAATACTGCCCCAAGTGGCTAAAGCAGTAAATGTTGATGGGAATATGGTGTTTTCAGCCTCTGACCATCCACAGTCTGTTCTCTAAACATCTGATGCATATAGCACACAAAATTGGAAGACACTTTCTCAAACCACTTTTCTGTGTATTCTCCTGTGTGTTTTCTGTGCAATTGCTTGCAGACTCACAAAGCATTAAATAAATATTTTTTCCCCATGTTGTTCATTTATTATGGCACGGTGCATTGATAACCTGGCCCTATACACCCCGTAATGACAAAATCGACTGTGATTGGTCACTTAACATGTCAGTTAGAGGGATTTTCCTGTCTAAATGTGTTGTTCCAGGCCAATTGAAGCTGCGATCGAGTCAGACATATGCTGCAGTCATAGGTCTGGCTACACGAGTCTAGGCGTATGGGCACGTGTGAGCTCCATTTTTTAGGTAAAATGTCCAGAGAGGGGCACCAAAAGTGAGTTGAAGTGCAAGGTGTTTTCTACTGTACAGGATGTAAAACATTGAAGAGAGATGCATATTTTATAAACTGAAACCAATCCCCAACCTAAACCTAACCATCATTAGAGTAAGAATTTATGTTTAAGGGAAAAATGCAATCTTCGAATCGCACTTGTCTCTGATTATGCGAACACGATTACTTCTTGGTTTCAACACAGGATCCTAACTCATGTCCAATGCTGCTGACGTAATGAGTTTTAGGATGCGCCACAAGGGAAGGAAAACACATTTGAGCTGATGCAAAAATGTCTGATCATATTGTGTCTGATGCTAGGGTACTGGAACTCTCTGAAACAACATACGATCTTCCTGAGCGATCATGATGGATAAGTGGTGTGAGTTTGTGTGTGTTTAAATCTAACTATGCAGGTGGTGCAAATATGTAGAAACCAAGGATATATTGCATAGATACATACAAAGACATGTTCAAACAATAGTAGTATTACCCTGTTTAACCTGCATATGTATGGAAAGGGGAATCACAAAGTATAACATTTTGAAAAGATTCTAGCAAAAGTATTGCCTGACAGGTATAATGATTTAGGGTTTGTGGTTATAGGTGATTTTGTAAGTTTGATTTTGCAATGAAATTAAAAATACATAATGCTTGCAGGAATAGAAAAATCCAAACATTATGAAAAGGGAAAAATAATAACATGTAGACACAAAAGTTGTAGTTAAATCAATTCCTCAACTGCATGTACATGCATTTATAAATGACTTTGTACTCTCACGTTAATGACACTGATGTCTACATTTCTGCAGCACTTCCAGCATGATTAAAAGCTCATCCTGTTCTCAGTTTCAAATGTATATCTTGGCAGCATGGAGTGTTTATGCAGAAGAAATTATCAATGTAGTGGCAATTGTTCATCTTAATTGTAAAAACAGCACATAAAGATTTTAAGGAATGGTTCAGCCAGATGTGATAGCAGCGGCGAGCCAATTTGCATTTAATTTGGTGCTGTCTCGAAATTCCTGATGCCTTTGCAATATTGAAATGCAGCGAGGAAAAACCTGTGACTTCTTGGGCAGGCAGCTTCATTTGTCGGGGAGAGTGAGGCACAGGACCAGCTCTTCCTAAAGCAATTAACTGTGAAGCTTGTAACATGCCAGAATCACTCTTACTAAGTGATTTCAACTCTGTCAAAAAGCCTAGATTAATCTGAGTGATACTTTTCATTTAGTTAGCATCAAAACAGCATTTTCTTTAGCATTCCATATGGGGGCCTGATGCAAGGTATGTCATTAAACTCCTGCAACTAGATGTTTCCTACAGCCACACCATTATCTATGCAAATTTATTCATTAAACAATTTAATTGTGCCAATGATTGACAGCCTGCGGTGTTATTACAGGGGAATGTTATGGAGCCGGGCTAATAATGCTTTAGTCTTATTAACTCACCGTATAAGCAGTGCATGTGGCAGAGCTTGTGTAGATTAACCTCTCCTAATGTTGTAGTGCTGAGGGCTACGCAAAGATGCCCACCCTCATGACAGGTAGGGAGAGGATTGCTTTATTTGGATACAAGGAGCGATTATAAAGCACAAATGAGGAAGTTAACAGGGAGGATGATAATCATTACGGCATGCCTGTGAGACTTGACCTCAAATTGGTACAACAATACAGAATAAGAGTGCATTGCTACTCATTGTCCCTCGATGAGAATACAGAACTTCTTTAGTTTTGGAAGTAAGTGATATCCAGTGCAAAAAAAATATATTTTTCAATTAAAAGTTATGCTATAATACAATTTTAAAACTGTAATGCTCTGAGGGTTCATTAAAAACAAAAATCTTTTGTTATGGTCTCGTGGCCATTTTGACAATGAAATTACAAAATTGTTAGTACAAAATAGACAATACCAAGGGTCACAATAATCTACTTTTTGACACCACTATAATGACTTCTACCTAGGTGGGCATCATTAACCTTCTTTTGGTTAGTTTTGGAAATTCACAAGATTATTAAAAACTCTGCTGCAGTTAGGAGGGGCGTTTCACCCGCAGTCCTTCTGCCTGTTCTTATTAACGCAGCTTTGACAAGTGTTCCCCAGATGCCAAAGCATGCTGGCTTAAGGGCCTGGTAACCTCCTCCTTCAGGATGTTGTTTTAGCTCCGTAAGTGTCCCAGTGCTGCCACCCTCTGTGTGAGAAATGTGTGCAGACAGGAAATGGAGAGTGTGTCATACAGGAAGTAGAGGGTTTCCGGCTCTCTTTCATAACAGCAATTGGGCCATCAACATGATTCATCCTCGCCTCCCCTGGTCTACACTATATCATTCATGCAGATTGGCAAAGTAAACAGGGGCTCCTTCTTGCGTGCACCTATAGGTTTGCCGTTTGAATGCAAATTATATTATGTCACGCCACATGGGCACTTTTTTTTTTTGTTCTTGAGTACAAGTGTGTATTTTCTTACTGTACTGTATGACTCCATCCCTTATGTAATATCTCTCTTATGACATACTTTATATTGCCTTTGCTCAATCATGTAAAGTGTCCAAAGTGACTTACAGTGCAGTCAAGGTATACATTTTATTAGGCAGTATGCTAACATGTGCAGTTATAATCGAGCTACAGTATTTTTTGTTGTTGTTTGTTTTGCATAGTATAGCTATGTAAACCAGGTATACATTACACAATCCAAATTAAAAAATTGAATTTGCGCATCACCTCTGAATTATTCTGGCATAACTTTGCAGTAATTTAACTTCTCATAGAATGTTCTTATTATCTGTATATCAAACCATTTGTATGTATAATCTAAACATCTGCAGACAGAGTCCAGTCATCAGACAATTTTTAGTCTAGGCAAGGTTTTTTTTCAGATCGGGAAATTAAATGGTGTTGAGGACGTGACAAAAATGGACATGGAAAGAGTTAAAACCATCCAAAACTATTTGAAACCTGCAGACTTTGACCTCTGAGACATTGTTATGGTATACATTAAGGATGCACAATTGACGGACTTGAGGTTGAAATGCCAATATGCGCAATTACAAAATGTCTTGCGTGATTACTAAACTGCAAGATGTTGCTTTTTTCCTTTGGATAAACCGTATTTCAGTTATAATGTCAATTTGCTAACATACGGTATGAAAGAAATTCTCTTTCAGCTAATGCTGTTATTAATTATACAGGGGACCTTCTAGCTTGTTAAATTATGGAAATATTCATTTTTAAATTTTTGTTTCAATTTAAATTTTGGTCAAATTTTAGCTTTGTAAATATGTACAAAATTCATGTATTCCATCAATAAATTGCACACACACAGGGTTTGGGAAACCCTGTTTTTGATTTGGGAAATTCACTCTCTCTTAGAATAAAGGGCAATAGAGGAGATTACCCCTTTGGTGAGAATGGTCCCGGAAAATAAAGGACTGCAGCTTGCGTCCCATTCTGGATTTAATTGATTTGAGATGTTTAAATTTCGCTCTAATGAAATGTCAATTCAGAAATCTGACACAGAAACAAATAATGTCACAGGTGCAGCGGGGGTACTGGTTTGTAACAACAGATTTGAAGGACGTTTATTTCCATATTCAGATTGTGCCGAAGCACTGGCGCTTTCTCAGATTTGCTTTCGGGGCAAGCGTATCAATGTTGCATCTTTCCGTTTGGATTTGCACTGGCACCACAAACTTTCACAAAATGCATGGATGCAGCTTTGATACCCTTGAGGCTTCAAAGCATTCTCGTTTTGAATTATCACAACTATTGGTTGGAGCAGGCAGGTCTGTCTCTAGTTTGCGTCATTTCGCCAGTGTCAAGTGATGTTCAGAGTAGGACATGTTCGGCTCCGTTTGGAATTCCCTTTGTGGGAAGGAATTCCCTTTGTGAGAAGGAGTTGGTCTAGGTGATGTATTTGCTTTGCTATGGTGTTTTGCGCTATCTGGGTACTGCACAATGTTTCCCCATTATATGCTGGGATCAGTTTAGTGTTTAACCTTTTTTCCAGTACACCAATTTAGCTCAGTATCCCTATAATTTACGCTGGCGAACAAGCATTGAATATTTTCAGCTTTAGTTTGGCCTCTGCCTCCATGGGTCTCAGGGGGTGCGTAGTATAACTCAATATATGGTATAAATAGTTCTACACATGAGCCTTATGGTCAAGACCTGTGCATTAATCCCACTGTATGCCCGTCTGTTGGCTTAGCAGCAGCTGTAGGGCATTTCGAACTGGGTACTTTGAACGATAAAGCATGGTTATGTAATTCAATTCAGGCGGGCTCCACTGAATCATTCCGACAGTTCTGTTTGGGAAGCCACGTTTTTGGTTTGGGAAATTCACTCTCAGAAAAAGGGGCAATAGAGGAGATTCCCCCTTCTCAGAGAGAATGGTCCCAGAAAATTTCCTACCGAACTCTGTTACCATGGAAACTGACCAGCCTTTTGATGTCGGGCATTCCGTTGGGACAGGTTTGTCACCGAAAAGTTATAACGGACACTTCCTCCACTGAATGAGGCGCTGTATATGAGGGTTGTCCAGCCTATGGGGTTAAGATGGGCCAGTGGCAATATTTGCACATAAACTATCAGGAGATGTTCATGTTGCTGCTGGAATTAAAGATTTTCCTCCCAGAGATTCAGGGCAACCATGTCCTCATCTGGTTGGAAAACAGTACAGTGGTATCCTGCATCAATTACCAGGGAGGAGTGCATTCTCATGCCATATTGAGGCTGGCACGTCGCATTCTTCTATGGGCATGGGACAATGTGGTGTCTCCACAAGCCATGCCTGTCCCAGGCCGGTAGAATTTGGGGGCAGATCTCCTGTCCAGACAGGGCTTGATGCCCGGAGAGTGGACATTACATCCTCAGATTATGGAACAAATCTGGAGAAGGTTCAGCAGAATAGAAGTGGACCTGTTCGCTTTGAGTGAGACTCCACACTGTCCCCTCTGGTTGTCCCTCTCATTCCCGGCACCACTGAGCATCGATGCGTTTGCGCATCAGTGGCTGACAATGCCTCTTTGTGCGTTTCCACCGATCAGTCTGCTGAGTCTTGGGGTGGCATTTGACACCCTCGGCCATACTTGTGGAAGTACACAAGTATGCCCTCAATGGGGCACTCTTCTGAGTGATGGGTTATCCCCTGTTGTGGTTGATATTATTCTGAATGCTAGAGCTCCATCAGCTAGGAAGTTTTATACATTCAAGTGGTGTATTTTTGCTTCTTGGTGTGCAGCGTGAGGTGAAAATCCAGTTCACTGCGTTTTGGGGCCGGGGTTGCCCTAGCAAAGCTTAAAGTCTAGGTTGCTGCTACAGCGGCTGAGAATGCGCTTATCAATGGAGTCTCTGTCGGTAGACATTCTCTTGCCTCTCGTTTTATGTGTGGAGTATGCAGGCTTAGACCTTTTCGTCTGTTGGGTGCTTCGTTCAGGAGCGGGTTAGCTTTTAATCCTTTAAAACAACAATCATCAAATACAACCATCATTATTAATTATTATCATAGATATCCATCAATTATCAAATTCAGTGTAATATTAACTTTATCAAAGATAATTATGAATTATTAAAATCAATAGAATATTAATAAGGATTAATATCGCTGGGGCACCACCCTGGAATCAGGGACTATTAACCAGACAGTATAGCTGTCTCACTATAGGATTGTTTTCTTGTTTGTTGACATCTGGAGAACATCGACATTCAAAAGGAAAACAATGAAGGCTTGAATCCGAGCACTGACATCCTCTGCCAGCCCTTGTTACAGGTGCATGCAAACAAGACCAAAACACTTCTCTTTAAAGTAATACAAAGTTTATTGATGCAGTAATATCAATTTATAATCAATACAATGCAGTCAATAAACTTCTGACTTCTAACTACAAACTAAACTGTAATATGATTAGATATGGTAACAAATAAGCCTATAATACATGAGAGGAAGCTGTGTGTGTGTGTGTGTGTAAGAAGTTGCATACACAAAATGGCGAATTTGGCTCTCGTGGAGAGTACGTCAATCAAGGATTCCGGCCAGAGAATATGGCTGCGAATGTGGGCAGAGAGACTGGTTAATGGTGACTGCCCATTTAGCATGTGTCTCTTCTTGTATGATAATTTAGGGACAAAGCTGAGCTTTATCGCCAAGTTATCTGTTCGCCAAATGTGTTTGCGGGTATGTTTGTGAGGGGTCGCGTGTGTGTGTGCGATTATTTTTTAAGATATTTTTCCCCCTTTTCTCCCCAATTTGGAATGCCCAGTTGCCAATGTGCTCCAAGTCCTCGTGGTGGTGTAGTGACTCGCCTCAATCAGGGTGGCGGAGGACGAATCTCGGTTGCCTCTGCATCTGAGACCGTCAATCCGTGCATCTTATCACGTGGCTTGTTGAGCACATTACTGCGGAGACGTAGCGTGTGTGTGTAGGCCCACACTATTCTCCACGGCATCCATGCACAACTCACCTTGCGCCCCACCGAGAGCGAGAACCAAAAAATTATAGTGACCACGAGGAGGTTACCCCATGTGATTCCACCCTCCATAGCAACCGGGCCAATTTGGTTGCTTAGGAGACCTGGCTGGAGTCACTCAGCACACCCTGGATTTGAACTCTTGACTCCAGGGGTGGTAGTCAGCGTCAATATTCGCTGATGTGCCCAGTCCCCCTTTTTATTGTCTTGTTAATGCTTTATTATTCTGTCAAAATGAATGTAAAGCATTTTAATGATCTTATTATATAGTTTGTTTATATATATATATATATATATATATATATATATATATATATATAGTATGTGTAAAACATTTGTATTATTTAAATCTACCTTTTCATAATTATTTTATCATTATATATTGAATTATTGTTATTTGAGGGGATTTCTCAGCAAATATTTAATTATGCGATTTAATCGACATACCAGGTAATTAAGTTGATTAAAAATGTAAATCGATTGACAGTCCTAATGAATACACAAATAGTTGAATATGAATATCGATCTCGGATTATCGGATCCCAAATGTTGACTATAGATGCAGTAAGCTTGAAAAATGAACAGTGGATGTTTGATTTCCCCATAAATATGATTTGATATGAAGCATCTGTAACTTTCTGTAACATTATTATTATTTTTTTTATTTTTTTGTAATTTCTCCTCTTTTCTCACCAATTTGGCATGCCCAATTCCCATTGTGCTCTAAGTCCTCCTGGTGGCATATTGACTCATCTCAATCCGGATGGCAGAGGATGAACCCCAGTTGCCTCCACGTCTGAGACTGTCAATCCGCACATTTTATCACGTGGCTTGTTGAGCGCATTACCACAGAGACCTAGCGCATGTGGAGGCTTCACGCTATTCTCTGCGGCATCCACGCACAACTCACCACACGCCCCACTGAGAGTGAGAACCACATTATAGCGACCATGAGGAGGTTAACACAACGTGACTCTATCCACCCTTGCGACCGTGCCAATTGGTTGCTTAGGAAGCCTGACTGGAGTCACTCAGCATGCCCTGGTTTTGAACTTGCGACTCCAGGTGTGGTAGTCAGCGTCTTTACTTGGTGAGCTATCCAGACCCCTTTCTTTAACGCTATTGTGAGTGTTTAACATAAAGAAGAAAGACCATTTGGTCATTATACTTAAAATGAACAAAATGCCATGCCCAGTTATGATAAAGATGTATACATTTTGGACGAAGTCGAGCTACAATCACATTATCTAAGTTTGTAAGTCTGACTAAGCAAAAATCTGATTGGTGCAATTTCAGTCAGAAGAAAGAGTTTACATGACATTTTAAAAACAGTAGTTGTAAAGATAAGGACAAATCTTAGCATTTCAATGTAAAAACATTTTGTCTGGTGTTTTGGTGGTGCAGAAATCACACACTTCAAGTTATGTCAAGGCTAAAGAATACACTGATTTGAACATCAACTCATATGGGAGTTGGTAAATAATGCTGTACATTCCAAAAGCAAAGCTAAGGCTTTGACCCATAGAATCCTCTGAAATATGGTAAGCCTCACCACTATACATCAGCAATAAAAGCTTAATATATTATCCAGATGGTAGCCATTCTCTGTTACTTTATGCTTCTGTCATTCCCAGAGATAATATTGCATGTCACTTCCTGTGATGGGACCCTCTGAAAACTTTTGCCTGTGTTGTGCAGTAAAAATGAGCTCCAAGGCCACATATCATGTTGTTTTGGAAGATGTTCGCCATGTTTGTCTTTGAAATCAAGTCATAAACTACATGGAAAGATATGTCTCATCTGGTTACTTGTCAGTAATTTCCATTTATTCAAAAACACTCCAGCCACCTGAATGCATGTTTTCTTCTCAAAGAGGAAAGAAGCTGCGATGTTCATGCTGCAGCTATTGTGATGGACCTGTTTCCTGCACAGGTAATTCGGTGGAGTTATTCAGGAGAAGAGGGGTGCTCAGAGGGTTATGGGTGACTTTGTGTATGCTCTGTTACACATGCTCTTCTCCCTCAGGCTGGAGACTGGTTTGTTCCAGTTCAGTAGACCCAACATCCTTCAGGGGTTTTTGGAGCTAATCCACAGTGCTCTCTCGTTCTTTCTCTCTTTTTTGCATGCAGATTTCATGTCCTATGTTCTTAGGCAGTTGTATTAATGAAGAGACTTTATTCATAAACAACAGACTGGTAGATGCTGTGCTTTTCAAAACTTGCCTGTCTGCGGCTTTAGCATGTGAGATTTCATCAGCTTCTTGCAGTTACATGTTTTATGTGCAACACTCATGTCGTTTGCACTGCCCAAGGCCTTGTTCTCTCACTGCTGGAACCAGTGGAAATGTACAGATTTCTGTAAAAAAAATTTGATTCACTATATCCCTATGGGACTTTATGGTAGAGGGAAGGGCCCCAACTGTTGCGTACAGTGCTCAAGGGCCCAGGTAAGAGCGTTTGCTTTTTTCTGCAATGTCCCAGAAAAACCTGTGGCAGAATTTAGGTGTAAGAAAACATTAATATTAACATTCTTATGTTGGACCAGAGGGCAGAAAACACAGAGCTGTGTGTTGAATGTTCAAAATCACTGGTCAAAGACAATATAACACAATCATCTTAGTTATGCATAAGTGTATGCAAGTGTAGGGTCTGTACTGTGTTTGTTTTCTTATAGCTTTCCACTGCTGCCTCACAATCTGTATTCTCCAGAATGAGTGGGAAAGTGTGTGTGTAAGTGAGAAAAAAATCCAAACAGAGCTTCAGCAATGTCTTCATTAAATGCTTGGCCAAAAAGGTGACTGGCACTCTCTCTTCTTAATTGTTTAGAGAAGCTGTTTAGATGAGTCACATCTATTTGTCAGCTGTAGTGCCTACTTAAACCAAAGCTGACCTTGCTAATTCCAAGACATTCTCTTGTTTTATCTTTTCCTCTGACAAAACATTCATAGCAAACCTGTATCACTTTCTTGCCTTCAAAAAAACACAAATAAGGATTAGGATCCTAATATTAGGATTATTTTGCAGAATGTCCAGAGGGCTCTGTTTCATTGTTTTATAACACAGGAAATCAACATGCTGCTTCTGAATGTTTAAGTACCCTAAAATCAACCCAATTCTGCCGAATTACGAACTAGTGTTGTATACCATAACATTTTACATTAACTCAAGCATGATCAGATTTCCATCTAACAACCTCCTATACATGCATTCTGGTCCCTTTAGGAATCAGGAAGTAATTGCATTCACATAAACACAATTTGGAGGTTGCATTTTTAATGCACAGACAGGTAGGGTTTGGGTTTGGGTTAGGAGATACAGCTAATAAATTAAATGCATTAATGTTGATTATATTACATTATTTACAACTAAAATACACACTGTGGACATTTTACCTCAAAAACATTTCCAGCTTTGGCCACTGGGGGCAGTGGCTTGACAATCGGTAAGCAAAGACAGATTTCAGCAGTACAATTTTTGACCAACTGTCGCTGCAGAGTGATCAGTCTGTCAGCATTTGAAAACACTGTGTCACTGAGTCTCCCGGTCCATCAATGAGAAATCCTGCTGACTGCAGACATACATCTGTTTCTCCAGTATGTATTCCCATGGACCAATCAATGCAATAATGCACTCACTATGCTGTATATTGCCAGGGTAGTGTTTTCAGGGTGTATTAGGAAAGTTTGACATCCAGCCGAGCCTCTCCAAGATACTCAAGGCCATAGCAGTAATCTCACAGTCCTCTCAGTGGATTCCTAGAATACTAAATCAAAATTATGAAATAATAACTCCAGGAGGTCCTACAATTTTATTCTGCAGAGCATGCGGCTTTACCACAAATGATGATACACTAGACACAGGTAATAATTCCATTAGGGAAATTTGGATGGGTTTCCATCAAATTAGATTTTTAAGAGTCACCTGTTTGAGATTGTGACTTTGACTGAGATTGTTTGAGATTGATCAGTGACACATTTTTTTTATTAGTTATATTATTATTATTATTATTATTATTTATTTATTTATTTTTTTGAAAAATACATTAGAAATATAATTGACATGGCAAGGTTAGTTCAGGTTGTCCAATGTTAATATATACAGGATGTCATAATTAGTGTTGGGGAGTAACTAACTTAAAGTAGAATGAAAAGTATGCTACTTAATTACATTTTTTAGTAGCATGACAGTAGCTCAGATATTTTCACAATCAGGGGCACCGTTAGGATTTTTGGGCCTTTGACAAATTTACACTCTGTGCCCCCTATCTTATCGCAACCCATATCAACACTTTTCATTAAAAGAAATCATGATATATCAGTGTGAACATAAGCATTAATGCACATTCAATAAAAGACACTAAAAACAAATTTGAGTTTGAAAAGTTCATTAAATTAATAATAATAACAATGCAATGAATGAATATACACTCACTAACGAACACTATGGTCCTAATAATGTGCCAGACGTGGTCTTCAACTGTTGTAGCCCATTCAGCTCAAGGTTCGACGTGTTGTGCCTTCTGAGCTGCTATTCTACTCACTAAAATTGTACAGAGTAGTTATCTTAGTTACCATAGCCATTCTGTCAGCTCGAATCATTTTGGCCATTCTCAGTTGACCTCTCTCATCAACCAGCCGCTCACTGGATGTTTTTTTGTTTTTGGCATCATTCTAAGTAAACTCTAGAGACTGTTGTGCGTGAAAATCCCAGGAGATCAGCAGTTACAGAAATATTCAAACCAGCCCATCTGGCACCAAAAAGACCATGCCTTGGTCTAAATCACTGAGATCACATTTTTTCCCATTCTGATGGTTGATGTGAACAATAAATGAAGCTCATGATTTTATGCAGATATGTCATGCGTTTACATTTTTTGAGAAAATTAACCTACAGATGGTTTACTTATCTCTGCATATTAAGCCGGGATGAGAGAAAGTATTTTAACACAAAAAGAGTTACACAATTTAGCTTAAAGTCGCTTTGTATAAAAGTGTGGTTACTTCCTTGCTTGGCTTCCAAAATGTAGCTCTGAGACATCTAGCCACTTTTTACATATACTTGAAGTGTAATGGAAATTATGGATCACTATAGAATGAGTTGTACTCACACTTAAAGCTTGATTATTAAAATAAAAAACAAACAAATTCGCCAGTGGTCGTATTTAGTGAAGCAGTCAGCGGGGTAGATGTTAAACTGTTTCAGAAGCCAAAAGGATTGGCGGGTTGAGGTATTTTAGTTTCTCTAATCACTTTTATCCTCTTTGTGTGTGGATTTGGTAAAATGTAGAACTGTGAAACATATTGTGCAACTGATCTAGGAAGGATCTAGAGTTGATGGAAGAGTACAAGACCGTAGAGGAGTGGTGCTTAGTGCAGGTGACTTCCCATAAACCGTTAGGGGCCACCGAGGAGGAGTTAGCCCTGTACCACCCGGCAAACTTGCCTGATGGACCAGAGACAGACTATTAACTTCAGTCAACACCAGCCAAATCTGATGCCTACTAATGGCCCTGGGCTCCTTCCAACCAGGCGGAGAGGGAGAGAAAAAGATTTAGCATTTTTTACACCATTTCACTCTATTTCACTAAGTTTCACAAATTATTTCTAGCATTAGTTCGAAAGTCGATTTTACTCTCTCATTATCTCTAATGTCTTTTTGTTTTTTCAGAGGTTTTGAAACGAAGCAAAAATAATGACAGGCTGAAACAAAAGTGAACAAAAAGTGAGGTTTCTCACTTTTCTCACAATGTTTATTCAGGAAAGGGGAATTAAATCACTCTTAATTAGAGGAAACATATGAGTCGTATTGGATCAAAGTGGGAAATCTGGGGGAAGGAGTCGCACATATCTGCCAGTCCAAGTTCTCGAACAGAACAAGAGGGAGAGTAGGAGTGCGATCAGCATGTGAAAAAAAAAAACTGCAGGAAGAAAGAGAAAAAAGTCTCTGCTAGCGATTAGTGTGGGCTTGCAATTAAACTAAAGCTGGCCAGGTGACTGAATCAAAACCAGATTCAGCACTTCAGGATGTGCCGAGGGCTGGGCTTCCCCTTGGTGACCGGCTGCCAAGACAACCACACAAGGAGGCAGAAAGGGCTCGTCCTGTGGGTATAACCTACTGAGAGTGTGAGATGCTCAAACTCTGCAAACTCAAACTCTTAATCAGTAGGCCTACTTTTGTCTTGTTTTGACAAGTTTGAATATCTGCACATCCTAAAACAAAATCAATTTACTTTGAAACATAGAATGGTGTGTGATCAGATCATTTTTGGTAGCACTTTACAATAAGGCTCTACTTGTTTAGGTATCATGAAGTATCAATGAACAACATTTTCTTTTTACAGCATTTTTTAATTTGGTTACTGTTATTTATAATAATATAATTGTCCATTTTTAGTTCACGTTAGTTCAGAATGCATTAACAAATGTTAACATATTCAAATGTATTGTTCATTGTATTTCATGTTAATTAGTTTAATTATCTAATATTAATGAACACAATTTTATTGTAAAGTGTAACCACTTTTTCAGAGAATATCTTGAATAAAGTTTATTTTTCTTACCTCCTTGACTAATATGATTCTCGTTTTAAGCTTAATTATATATGTAAAAAAAAGGGGGGTAGTTCACACAGGACATGTTATTCTGTTCTGTTGTGCTTTTGTTGGTGTACGTACACAACCGTTAGACGCCTTTGACCGTAGATGTGTAATACTGTATCTTGCTGTTAATTCTGCACCTCGGACTATGAGTACCATATAGGCCTTCTGATAAATCTAATTTTCATCTTATTTTACTGGTAAAAATATCTGAACATTAGAGTTGGGGTACTTGAGTTCGTACTCTGACTTGAGTCTGAGTCACGAGTCCAATTTTAATTTTAACGGTCTCGGATGCCTTTTTAATCTGACTTGACTCGGACTTGAGCCTTTCGGACTTGGGATTTTTTTCTGAGTATGGCTGAGCCTGTGGCATTTGTGATACAATGAAAAACAAACAAAAAACAAATAAAGTAACACAGGGTGACCATACGTCCTCTTTTCCCCAGACATGTCCTTTTTCAGACCTGAAAAAATAATCTGGCCGGGATTTCAAAATTGCCTCTAAATGTCTGGTATTTGGCTTTGTCTTCATATTGATGTGCTCTATTTGATACTGTGCATCAGTTTTCACGCGTATATGTCCTTACATGTGATTATTCCGGCTGAGAGCAGCAGCGCGCACTCTTTCAAAGTACTTCTTTACTTAATTTTATGGGTATTATTAAATGTTTTAATATTACCATGTATTAAATGTGTTAAACACATTAAATGTATTTAATTAATTACATTAAATGTATTTCTCCCATAATGTTAGATAAAACTAAACTAAATTGAATGGACAAACTGAAAATGAAGTAGAAATAAAATGTTAATTAAAATTCGAAACAATAATAACTCTGGTTGTAATGACTAGAGCAGCTTTCACTTTCTTTGGTGTATGTTTCAGTGGAGGGGAAAAGCAACAAATACTTAAAATATTGAGGGGGCCTTTGTCTCTCAGTGAGTATGGTGCTGACTACCACCCCTAAGAATTGTGTTGAAAGACAGTTTTGCCTTCATACACCTAAAGCATATGCTTTCATTCTGAAACCACTTTGAAGTCTGTTCAATAGGATTCTAATCATTTGGTTTTTACGTTTATATTGACACATTTTTCTTTCTTAGTTAAAGGTTAAAATAAGCTTAAAATATTGAAATACAATTTTATTCAGATTCTTGAACAGATTCATTCGGACTCGACTTGGACACGGCCTGTTTTGGACTCCGGCCCCTTTTGGACTCGGACTCCACCCAGACCTGATTGTTAAAAGACTCAGACTCGACTCGGATTTGACTAAGGTGGACTTGAACCCAACACTACTGAACATCCTTAAAAATAATGACTTCAGAAACTCACAAAAAAAGCTGCTGATCGCAATTTGCACTCACAGTCTTTGTGAATGAAGCGCAATCTATAATAAGCCTAATTTACATATAAAGGAGTGTTTGTGTAAAGAAATGACTTCATTTGAACACTCGAGATTGACACTGCGAGATTTCAGTGCTGATTGCACCTGCTTAAACTAGATTGCGGATGGATTGTGAATGAAATGCTGAAATACCATGTGCTAAAGCTTTGCAACTGTTTAGTGAATCCCACATGCCTTGTTTTCAGAGAAAGCAAACACAATTTCATGTGTTTATGCTTAAAACAAATAAAATAAGAAATGTTAACTTTTTTTTTTTTTTCAATAATAAAAAATATTTGTACATCATTTCTTTTCTGGAAAACTCTACAAAAGTAATAAAATGTGTGCTTTTTAAGAATTTCAACTTTTAAATATGCTCTTTAATGATTTCTATGATTTTGAATGCAGGCATGTGTCTTTTGTGAACACTACCTTATTTATTGTGACCAGTTCAATGTCTGTCCTTTTTTTTCTTCAGTGAAATTATGAACAACTGATATGCAGCGAAGATAAATATTGCATTTTAAATGTCCAAAATCAAATGCATGCTTCAATGTCCACCAACACACGTGCAGACATTAGTTCTGTCTCTGCAACATTGCTCCCTCGTCCCCACACCTGTTCAGTCTCCCCCGTACAAATCTGTTCCCTTGGATACACACTGTAACATCACAAGAAATTAGAAAAAGGACTGATTTTCTCTTATCAACTGCCGGGCCTTTACAGCGTATTTCTGGACGACTGCGTGCCTGACGGTAAATCCACAGCTGGCGTTCCCCGGGCATCTTTTACACCAGGCGCACAGCACCCACAGCCCTGCCTTGTTTAGGAGGAAACAAATGGCAAATGAAAAGACATTAAGTTCCACATGTTACGCACAGGTGTCAGTGTAATAACGTGTGTCTGAGAGGGAAGGAGAGATCAGCAGAGCATTTTGTTTACTCTTCTTTAATCTCTGTCACACAGGACTTCTGGGAATGCTGACTAACACTCACTGGTACCCTCTGATGTTCCCTGTGGAGAACATTAGGTTGAAGATATCAAATGTCAGGTAATGTTTACTGCACTGACTGACATTAACCTATTGCCCTAGTTTCCTTTAAATTGTATAGGATATTTAAACAAGTACTGTATTATATCTTTCTCCCTCTGTTTTTATGCACTATATCTTCCTGTTTTGAATGCTATGGGAAAAATTCCACAATTCATTTTTAGTGATTGCACAGTATACAGATAAACTGTGTTTTTATATTTCTAAAATCAACAACCAATTTGGGAATTAGCTTTAAGTAGGGTGCAAATCTAGGTGAATCTAGTAAAAGCATGTCAAGAACATGTCCAGATCTTATAATATATATTTATATATGCACCACCCAAAAGTTTGGGGGAACTTGGCTGAAATGTTTCTCGTGATCTTAAAAATCTTTTGATCTTAAGGCATATGCTTAAATGTTTGAAATTAGTTTTGTAGACAAAAATATAATTGTGCCACCATATTAATTTATTTCATTACAAAACTAAAATTGTATAATAATAATAAAAACAAAAGAAAACAGTTTTTGAAATTGATGACTTGGACCAAATAATTAAGAAAAGCAGCCAATAAGTGCCCAACATAGGTGTCAATACTGTTTAAAAGCATCTCAGGGTGATACCTCAAAAGGTGGTTGAGGAAATCCTAAAAACAAAGGGTGACTACTTTGAAGACGCTAAAACACAGTTTTGATTAATTTTGGATTTTGTTTAGTCACAACATAATTCCCATAGTTCCATCTATGTTATTCCATAGATTTGATGACTTTACTATTATTCTAAAATGTGAAAACAAAATAGAAAATAAAGAATGCATAAGTGACCCTAAACTGAATGGTAGTGAGTGTGTGTGTGTGTGTGTGTTTGTATGTATGTATGTATGTATGTATAATATTGTTTTGCTTAAAGAAAATGATTATTTTTTTTTTTTTAGGACCATTAAGATTTGTTTGCATTTCCCCCCAATTGTCATTAAATAATGCAATAAATAAGTAAAAATACAAATGAAAATCTGATTTTTATTATTTTAATGCAAAAATAATGAAATATTATTTAATTTGCAAAGTATTTATACATCATGATATATTTTTTTTAGTGCCTTTGATTTATGCTGATTTTAAAATAAAAAAAACATTATCATTATTAAAATGTTAAAATTAATCATAATTTTCTTAAAAAAGTCAAGTCATTTTTATTTGTATAGTGCTTTTCACAACACATCCTTTCAAAGCAGTTTTACAGAATATTATGCTTTCACAGAAAAGGCTGTAATATAGTAATGCATTCAAGTCATAATTGTGCGGTTTAATAATAATAATAAAAAAAACATGTGCATAAATGCCAATCTTAGTTATTTATGTGCAGTATAAGTCAATATTTTTAAATTAGTAAACTAAGTAAGTGTTTGGTACCAATGTTTAAACAAAAAGTTTTTGTATTAGCTGTAAGATTAATGACAAATATTTAAAAATGTACATGCTTATTTAACCACAGAAGTGCAAACAGATGCATTGTCCTTGTCATTTGGCTGATAAAGGCTACAATTAATTTATTATCTATGTATTCCATTTTAAGAGTGTAGTCCATCCTCTTACCATGTTGATGCAGGCAGAGGTCAGTAAGGTGCACTGCAGTTCGATTGTAATCTTGTGGCAGATTAACTTTGTGTGGAGTCCATTTTACGTCCAAGTTTCAGGCAGTGTACAGCAGAGGTGGAGGAATGGAGTTACATGACTTGACTGGAGTCTGACTGTCAAGTCAGAGTCGAGTCATAAATTTAAGGATTTTTGACTTGCTTGAATAAATGAAGAAAATGACTTGACTTGACTTTGACTTGAGAACCAGTGACTTGAGACTTGACTTGAACTGCATGACTCGACAATGACTTGGTGAAAAATTTACGTTTTTTATTATTATTATTATTATTTTCAATAACTTATTATAAACAGTAATGAAATACAATACACACCAAAATGACAGATGATTGTCGAGTTCCCAAAATAATCTCCTTTGATATAAAGATTTCGAATTGGATCGTCCAAATAAAAAACGTTTTTCCAGATGCACAATATGCAATGCAAAAATATCCTATATAACCACCACAACCTCGAATTTCATCAGACATTTCAAAAACCACAAGGAAAGGTAAATAAATCATTTCATTTTCATTTCATTATCCAGAAAGATTAATATGTAAAATTACTGTTCAAATGTTTGAGGGTTATCAGTAAATTAAAATGATTCACGATTAAGCTCATGTTTTGTAGCGTGACAAGTTTGAAATGACCCGACATTGCCTCTAAACGTGTGTGTTGTCTTTTCTAAACCTTCTCAACATTCATCAATATACCATAACCATTTGTTGGCAATATAAAAACATAACAGGCAGATTTGCAGTCACTTTATTTAAAACATGACAAGTAGTATAACATACAGTATGACATGTGACAAAATCCAAGTGCTCTCATAGTGATTATGATATTCAATCCCTTGAATGCAATACTTTTATTACTATTTGATATAAATGTATATCTGAAGGGAACTGAGTTCTTCAGAAAAGTTTAGATGGCATTTTCTTTTCATCTTACCTCCGTATAATGCCTAATAAAGTATTGTTTATAAGCGCAGGGCTGCTTTGTGTATAGTTGTTACCAGGGTAACAGCTATATTTCAGCTACATAAGCGCCAATTACTGTCAGATAACTAATTTACATTTTCATTCAGCCTGTCAGCCATTTTTGTTAGATCAATGTGAAAATCTGACCGCATTTCTACAAAGCATACACACAATGTTATACAGTTTAACCAGTTAATTCTAAAAATCTAATCAATTCGGATAATAAGGTATCTATAAATATTTACAGTATTTTTAAGAGCCCACGATAAAAATACTGTGCATGATCATTAATGAAATGTACTATATATATATATATATATATATATATATATATATATATATATATATATATATAGCATAACACATTAATGTTCTACAATTCATAGAACAAAGTGAATGTAAAGATATGTGTATAAGTTCATCTTTTCAGAGAAAAAAATCAATATTTATTTAATACAATTAACTTCTATTTATTTTAGTACAGTGTCTTGACACGACTTGACTTGAAACTCATCAGGACTCGACTTGACTTGACATTCATGGGGCATTGGGGAGTCTACTACAAAAAGTCTACTACTGTGCTGCGATGGATTATCTGGTTCAGTCGAAGCTTTATTCTTTACCAATTTATCTACAGTACTGAATAAACACCTAGGATTATTGTGGTCATTTTCTATGAGTTTGCTAAAATAAGCAGACCTGGCAGCTTTTAGAGCCTTTCTGTAGCTAGAGACACTATCATTCCATGCACCACAAAAGACCTCAAATTTTTTACTCTTCCACTTGTGCTCCATTTTTCAAGCTGCTCTCTTGAGAACATGAGTGTGTTCATTGTACCACACTGCACCAGCTTTTCTCTTTAATTTTCTTTAATCGAAGGGGGGTGACGCTATCAAAAGTGCTAGAGAAGACTGTATCTATATTTTTCTGTGATTACGTTATTCAAAATTTTTTGGTTTACTGAGTGTTTGAGACAAATCTGAATGGTTTATAGTGAAGCTATCTTTAGTGGTCTAAAGAATAGTTCAACCCGATCGATAGTGTAGTGTAGATTGAGTGACCTGTGGTAAGCGCAGCATACAAGATATGAGGTAATGATCTGAGATGTCATCGCTCTGCAGCAGAATTGCTATATTATCAACATCAATTCCATAAAACAGAATTAAATCTAACATATGATTATGGTGATCTTGTCACATTTTGTCTTACCTTAGTAGAGTTGAGAATATCAATAAATGCTAATCCAAGTGTATAATTTTCTTCATCCATGTGAATTTTGAACCAACCACCAACGATTAAAGCTCTTTCTACAGTAACTACTAGATCTGACAAAAAATCTGCAAATTCTCTAAGGAAATCAGAATATGGCCCTTGTGGTCAATATACTGTAGCATGAACAAAACATGACAGAGATTATTTATTTGTATCTGACATTGCCACATTAAGCATTGTCAGTTCAAAGAATTTAACGTATATCCTGACCTCTGAGTAACACCACGTGCGGTCTGCCGGCGGGTCATCCCCATCAACCTGGACAAGGGAGGGGGCAAGGGGAGGGAAACAACAATAATTAAAAATGGAGGGGGAGGTCGTTCCTGCACTGGGCAGTACCTCCCGTCCCACAAACACCATAATTTAAAAAAGAGGGAAAAGGCCAATGCGGAGCGGCAGCGAGAGAGAGAGAGGAGAGAGAGGTTATCTGATACGCCGTAGCTCGTTCCTCAGCCACTTCTCCACCCTCTACAGGACGACAGCCGCACCTCTCCGGGCGGATCGGAGGCAGTCCTCAGCCCCTGGCGGACAGAACGCCCCGGCGCGTTCCCGGGGAGTTGAAGGGGCCTCCCCCCGCCCCTGGCAGCGATTCTCCCGCTCCAGGCGGTCGGAGGCGAGCCCTCCCCCCCGCACGCGGTTGGCGGTCTCCAACCCCGCCGCGTTCCAGCGGCTAGTAGGGGACTCCCCCGCCCCTGGCAGCGGCCCCAACCGCTCCAGACGGTCGGCCAGGAGCCCCTCCTCCCCTTGCGGTCGGCGGCCGTTCCTCCGCGTCCAGGCGGCTGGGCTCCTCCGTCCCCCGGCAGATGGCCGCGGCTGCTCCGCTGGGCAATGGCGAGAACTCCGCTACGGCGCATCCCTCTTCCTTCCCGGGTTTCGGCACCAATGTAAAACAGATCAAGTCACGGGCAAGGAAGAGGTGAGAAACCGGCTTAACATATAAATCATAGGTTTAATGGAAAACTCAAAATACAAACACATAAGTCAACGGACATGTCCGTGAACGATCTCTCTCTCCCACACCGCCGTCCGCGAGTGGCCTTTATCCCTCTTGACGGCTTGATCAGCCTAATACGGGACCGGGCATGCGTAATCACACCCCGGTCCCGCCCTCCACTGTGCCACAACCCCCTCCTCAACCTTTCAGACAAGGATCATGTTTTATAACTATAACATTGGAGAGTAGACTAATTTAAATAATATATTCATCCGGTTTAATCCTGGTTTCAGCCAAATAGAGCAAATCTAAACTATGATCTGTAATAATATAATTTACAGTTTGTGCTTTAGATGCAAGCAAACTAATGTTTAGTAGTCCTATCTTTATATGATGTTTATCATCAATTTTTGTTGTTGCTGTTATTTTCAAGTTTGATTTCAATACATTTTTTTCTAATGACTTATTGAGGGTTTTGTGTTTGGTAGTTCGGGGAACAGACACAGTTTCTATATTATATCTAGGTGATACAGTCTCTGTGTTGTAGTTTATATAATCTGTGTGACATCTCAAGGCAGCTAGCAGATGTTTGGATTAGCCATTTTGTCTGCTTCCTGACCCGGGCCCCAGTTAGTCAAACAATAATACTATTAAGAATTAGAGCCAAATTACTAGAAGGAAGAGTGGCACCTTCCTGTGAGGGATGGAGTCCATCTCTGTTTAGCAGGTCAGGTCTACCCCAACAACTCGTCCAATTGTCTATATACATTTTCTTTTGATTTTGGAGTGAAATGTGACCTGGGCATGTTTTCATGAGATTCCCCCAGTCATGATTGTACAGAATAGTATTGACATCCTATTTTGTCTTACAAAAAGTTGCAAGAGTCTACAAACCCTTTCAAAGAGGAGAAGATGGTGTTCAAAAATATTATGTTTATTTTTATGGCTGCAGTCAAATTCCATGGATAAACTGTGCTGTGAGGGCCTGGGCCAATGACATGTTTATTGTGTGCCAGATAGCTCCTCTCAGATCAGGCCCCATGGCCAGTCACAGATGCAGAGTTTTAAATGAGCACAGATTTATTAGCATCAAGCTAGCTAAACCTGTGGAAGCTATTCCGCCCTCTGCTGGCCAACAATGAACTCCAGGGCTTCCTGAACTACTCTGTGCAGGTTCTGGATGGAGAACCGCCCTCATTTTCCCTGACTTTTGGCAGGTTTGATGCAGTTTTTCATGGTGAATGGCTATCAACAGGCCTTTCACATGGTCTTTCCTTTGACAAGTGCAACATTAGCTGGCTGGGGAGAGGGAAAATTCACGAAGGCCATTGTTAATAAAATTATTTCTCTGATCCTTTCCTCAGCCTCTGTCAATCAGGTTCTCTCTCCTTTGCCAAGCTCGAAGCCTGTCCTCAACTAAATAAATCTGATGGAAGCATCATACAGTCAACCTCAGTCTTTACTGTAATGGCTGTACAGTTCCCTGCCAGTGCACAAGTGCAAGCCGAAGTGTCCTGTTGTGAGTTGGCAAGCGAAAGAGTGGGATATTGAAATCTGGAGACAGTCAGGGATTTTCCCCCTATTCTTTACGGGTCATCATTTAGAACCATCATAAATTACACTCATGCAGGTTATCAGGAACTGGACGGTGCATTAATCTTGAACAGCGTGCAACGGACACCTCATCCACGGCCGACTACAACTGCCAAGAAGTGTGAGCAGGGGTGTCAGACACCTATCTTGTTTTGGTTTAAATTTATTTATATTTTTTTGGAGAGGACACCATTGGCATTCCTAGCTCAGATTGTGCCATGGTGAGATATGACATGTCCAACAAGACATGAATTTTAATCTAAAATGTGTTAGTGTAAAGGTATGTTTATTGTTTCACATGTAAGGGGATCTTGGTTCAACTTCAAACCCACTGTAACTTATAAGATTATTGTATAACATTTAAAACCATGACATTGATTAATTATAAATAATAATAATAAATTATAATGAATAATAACAACTTTATAAATACTACTACTACTAATAATAAATACTACTACTACTACTACTACTACTACTAATATTTTTAAATAATAATAATAATAATAAATGTATTATTTATTTATTTATTTCATTACTTTTAATAAAGCAAGCAAAATAGCAACTGAACTTGATCAACATGCATTTTCACTGTATGGAACAGACCATCTTCAACATTTTGATAGTTATTCCTTTTGTGTTCCTTGGAAAAAAGTCATACAGTAAAAGTTTTGAGGGATATGGGGTGAAGTGGGCGGGGGTCCCCATGGCGACAGTACCACCATCGGAGAAGAGCTGCTGGTACACAACATTTGCTGCCAGTACTGTTATGTCAGTTTGTCGTTGTTGCGTACTAGCTCACTTCAGAACGGCATTCTACCTAACATCACCTTTTGTGTTCCACAGAAAAAGTAATGTGAGTTTGATTAGTTAAATGATGAATGGATTTTTATTTTTAGGTGAACTATCCATTTAATTATCATAGATACAATACATTTTGTGATCGAGTGATTGCCATGTGTGTTTACATGTTGACATGTGTACCATGCTGTGGCCCCCGGTCATCTGCCACAATGGCCACCATAGGAGGGCCGTGAAATGTGGCCACGGTGATAGCGGAGTTTTTTAGCCGTTAATGTCGCTATGAGGAGTTAAAAACAGGTCTGGCCCTGGGGGCCTCCAGGGCCCAGTAAGCTGGTGGCAGGTCCACTTTATCACCTCTCCCCAGACTGAACTCTGGCTGAACCCCTCCACCACTGTTATTTTCACAGGCATCTGCCGCTCCATGGCCGCCTACATGAGGTGAGTGGCTTCTTTTGTTTACCTCCGCCTTTCAGCATCTGTCAGTCCATCTTTAGGACTTTAATAAGACCCCTTACCCCCTGCCTGTCCAGAACACTCACACAAAGGTATAAATATTCCTGTGCCACACAGCAGGTTGGTAGCCATGACAATGGTGAGCGGTGGGCAGCAGCCAGGTTAAAATGGGGCTAGAAAAATATGATGCATCTACTTTCATTTCATCCGTACGTATTCCTTCTCTACATCCCCTTGTCTTATTTCATTTATCTGGCTACTCCCTATCTCATTCACTCTCTCTCTCTCTCTCTCTCTCTCTCTCTTCATTCACTAGCTAGCTCTTCACAAACACGCCTGAAACCATGCCCTTTCCTCTTCAAACTAATTACCTCGGCTACCTTGTACCCGCACCCCCCTGGGACACTAACAACTGTCAGACCAGTATTATTTTTGAAATTTAAACAATCATCTTATGTGCTTTCTGCTAAGATCCTGGCCTTTACTGCAGCTTCGACCTTCAGTAATTAATACCCCAGGGCCCATTATTGGCAAAGCCTTTATCCTTTGGGCCAAGAAGCCTCTAACCCGCTAATTACGGGCAAGCAGCTAATCTTCCAGCCCCTGTGATTGACAGGTACACCTATTCTACTAATTGCCTGTTGCAGACAACACCTGGTGAACTGAATTGTCAGGGGAGGCAGGATAGTACTGAGAACTCCTATGGGCCTCCTGGGAGGTTGATGGAGTTTTTGTGTGTTTTTGTGTGTGTAGTTTTGTGGTTTGTTGTGCGAGTGCATGGAGGGTCTGTGCGGATGTTTGTCTATGTGAGTATGTATGTGTGCACAAGAGTGTGTGTGTTATATTTGGATGCACTCTACAATTTGTGAGTGGAAGTCGAACATTGAGCCGATGGCAGAGGGAATCGCTGAGATGCGGTCTGCTCTCACCCCTAACCTGTTCTACAACAAGTATGAAATCATGAAAATAACATTACTATTGCGATATTTATAAAAATTATATTAAATAGTTAATTACACATATTGGGGAAGTTCTGAGGTGAAATGTCCACTGTGAGGCGCTAAAAGCGAGTTAAATGTTCTCCCTACAGATGAGGTTTTTAAAATTAATACTCTATTGAGTTTTAAATCAACAAAACCTACCTTCCTTCCCTAAACATTGCACCTAAACCTAACTGACAGTGTCATAAAAAAAATGAGATGAAAAATGTAATTCCTGAAGCAACCATGTCATTTGAGGTGCTTCTATGACACTTTTGACTTCAGAACTTGTACCCTGATGCTTTGCATCACGTGTTACATGGTCAGTTGAGCTACCGCGCAAATTTATTGTGAATGAAAAGATTTTAAATGTAGTTTTTTTATGTATTGCACATCCTTTCCATGGTTAAAGTGTTTAAATGTTATAAGATAGCATTGTGTGAGGTAGAGGGTGAATATTAAAAGGCAGAATAATAAGAATTTTGCGCCCGCTAAAAGTGCAGATGTTTTGCACATGCTCACTATCTGCGCTCATTTAGCGCCCGATTCACTGAAGGAATTATGCAGTTCAGGCAACGGCACAAACACGCTCACAAAATCGCTGCTGAAATAAATTTGAACGTACAATTGTGATCTAGCCGTCCCATGCCACCCTGCCGTGACTGAACAGCATCACTTTGATACAGACACCAGGATCATCTCTTAAAAATGCAGAACGTGCGTTGACAACATAGTGTTATCTGGATATATGCCAGGTTATAACGCTCTTCAACATCAATTGATGAGTATTTGATTAATTACTGCTGTGATTCAAATGATCGTTTGAAAATAACATCATAAACATCACTTTTAAATAAAATTTATTTTACCGCCTACTTTCATTTGGCAGTAATAGTGTGATACAAATTGTGCAGGGCAAATTGCACACAGTTTTGTTAATGAAGCACAATCTTTAATGAGCATAATTTATATAGAAAGGAGGCATGTTTGTGCAGAAAGGAATGACAATAACTTCAGATAAATCGCAATTTCAGCGCTGATTGCGCCCGCTAAATGTGATTGTGGGTGGTTAGTGAATAAGACTCATGTATTTGCACTGAAATTTAAATGCACTGAAATAGCACAAAAGTGGTACAGCTGTTTAGTAAATCTGCCTCTTAGTGTTTATGGACTGTAATCTGCTGTTTTACTCTTAATTTGCATACAACAAGTGTAAAAATATTTTGCAAAAATGTATGTATAGTAACTTGCTTCTTTGAGATGTACAGTTGAAATCAGATGTTTACATACACCTTAGCCAGTTTTTCACAATTCCTGACATTTTATCATAAAAAAACATTCCCTGTCTTAGGTCAATTAGGATCACTACTTTATTTTAAGAATGTGAAATGTCAGAATAATAATAGAGAGATTGATTTATTTCAGCTTTTATTTCTTTCATCACATTCCCAGTGGGTCAGAAGTTCACATACACTTTCTTAGTATTTGGTAGCATTGCCTTCAATTTATTTAACTTGGTTCAAGAGTTTTTGGAAGCATTCCACAAGCTTCTCACAATAAATTGCTGGAATTTTGTCCCATTCCTCCAGACAGAACTGGTGTAACGGTGCAAGTTTGTAGGCCTCCGTGCTCGCACACACTTTTTCAGTTCTGCCCTCAAATTTTCTATCGGATTGTAGTCAGGTCTTTGTGATGGCCACTCTAATACCTTGACTTTGTTTTCCTCAAGCTATTTTGCCACAAATTTGGAGATATGCTTGGACTGAGCTTTTACTTCCTAGCTGATGTCTTGAGATGTTGCTTCAATGATGCCATCTATTTTGTGAAGTGTACCAGTCCCCCCTGCATTAAAAGCACCCCTACAACATAATGCTGCCACCCCAATGCTTCACGGCTGGGATGGTGTTCTTTGGCTGGCAAGCCACACCCTTGTTACTCCAAACATAACGATGGTCATTATGGCCAAACAGTTAAATATTTGTTTCATCAGACCAGAGGACATTTCTCCAAAAAGTAAGATCTTTGTCCCCATGTGCACTTGCAAACTGGAGTCTGGCTTTTTATGGCAGTTTTAGAGCAGTGACTTCTTCCTTGCTGGGCAGCTTTTCATGTTATGTCGATATAGGTCTCGTTTTACTGTTGATATAGATACTTGTCTACCTGTTTCCTCCAGCAACTTCACAAGGTCCTTTACTGTTGTTCTGGGATTAAGTTGCACTTTTTGCACCAAACTACATTCATCTCTAGGAGAGAGAATGCATCTCGTTCTTGAGCTGTAAGATGGCTGTGTAGTCCCATGGTGGACAAAACACCAGTTGGTATTGGATCTAACAAACATGTTGTGGCTTTTGATGTTTCTATTTGTTTGTTAGCTCTTCATGACCTATGAAAGCGAAGGATAATTATGAGACAGTGTTTTCTGAGGTACTGTGACAGATGATTGCATAATTCCAATTTTATATCTGATTATTTCCATTTGATCAGTAAATAAATTCATGAAGTCCTTACTAATGTGCTGCAACAGAATATCTGGTTCAGTTGAGGCTTTAATTCTAACCATTTTTTCCTAAGTACTAAATAAACACCTAGGATTGTTGTGGTTATTTTCTATGAGTTTGCTAAAATATGCTGACCTGGCAGCTTTTAGTAGCTACAGACGCTATCCTTCCATGCACCACAAAATACCTCTAATTTTGTATTCTTCCACTTGCACTCCAATAGGGCAACACTATCACAAGTGCTAGAGAAGACTGTATTTATATTTTCTGTTATTTCATCAAGTTCTTCTAGACTTTGGAGCTTACTGAGTGTATGAGATAGATCTGGAAGATTTTTAGTGGAGCTATTTTTAGTGGTCGAAAGAATTGTTGTACCTGAACGATGGCGTGGTGTAGATTGAGAACATTAGCTGATCGCAGCATACAAGATACGAGGTAATAATCTGAGATGTCATCGCTCTGTGGTAGAATTTCTATATTATCAATATCAATTCCATATGACAGAATTAAATCTAGTGTATGAATATGTCGATGAGTTGTTCCTGTCACATTTTTTCTGACTCCAAGCAAGTTGAGAATATCGATAAATGCTAATCCCAATGTGTCATTTTCATTATCCATGTGAATGTTGAAGTCACCAACAATTAAAGTTCTATCTACAGTAACTACTAGATCTGATTGAGAATTGGTGTTACATTAAGCATTATTAGTTCAAAGGACTTAAACTTATATCCTATCCTTATCTTAACACCAAAAAACTTTCTTGTAAATTGTAGCAACACCTCCTCCTCCACCCTTCAGATGAGGCTAATTTTTATAACAATAACCTGGGGGAGTAGATTAATTTAATAATCTAATATATTCATTCAGTTTAAGCCAGGTTTCAGTCAAACAGAGCACATCCAAACTATGATCTGTAATAATTTAATTTAAAATTTGTGCTTTGGTTGATAGAGATCTTATGTTTAGTAGCCCTATCTTTATATGATATTTATAAAAAAAAATTTTTTTAAGTTTGACATTAATCATTTTTTTCTAAATTATTTAGTGAGGGGTTTGTGTTTGGTAGTTCGGGGAACAGACACAGTCTCTATATGATATCTAGGTGATACAGTCTGTATGTGTTGTAGTTTATGTGACCTGTGTGACATCTTAAGGCAGCTAGTAGATGTTCGGATTAACCATTTGGTCTGCTTTCTGAACTGGGCCCCAGTTGGTCAAATACTATCACTATTAAGACTATGAGCCAACTTACTAGAGAGGAGAGCAGCACCTTGCATGGAGGGATGGAGTCGGTCTCTCTTTAGCAGGTCAGGTCTACCCCAAAAACTCTTCCAATTGTCTATAAATCCAATGCTATTCTCCAGAAACCACTCAGATATACAACCATTCAGTGAAATTATTCTACTATAAACCTCATCACCATGATGAGCAGAGGGGGCCAGAGAATATTACAGTGTCTGATATCATTTTCGCAAGTTAACACACCTCTTTAACATAATCTCTAGTGATCTCTGACTGGCAAAGCTGGACATCGTTATTGCTGACATGAATAACAATTTTAGAAAATCTATGTTTAGCATTAGCCAGCACTTTTAAATTTGATCTGATGTCAGACACTCTAGCACCCGAAATGCATTTAACAATAGTGGCTGGAGTCTCTATTTCCAGGTTCCTTACAATAGAATCACCCATGACCAAGGTTCTTTTGACATGATTCTCAGTGGATGCATTACAGAGTGGGGAGAATCGATTGAAAACCCTAACAGGAATGGGAGAGTGGTGTCGTTTTGCTGAGGGAGTATGCTGCCGAGACGTCAACCAAATGCCCTGCTGCGGGGGCTCTTCAGCCAGAACCAAAGTGTGTGTGTGTTGCTCGTTGTATTACCCGCATTCGAAACAGTATCTACCGGCTTCTATTTCTCACTGACCTCCACTATAGTTCGGATGTGGGTCTCTAACTCATTAAACTTTTCCATCAGCCTGACTAATTCCTTACATTTATCACATGTGAATCCCTCACTGCTGACGGAAGAAGCTATAGTATACATTTATACAAGCAATTGCTTGATGTTCTTGGTTATTCCCGAGCGGCGAGGGTTTGAGATTGATGTGAATCCCTCATGCAATTTTTGTTGTTATGGTTGTTCTTGATAAGCAGCGCTTTGAGATCAATGTAATAATCCATGTAACACATGGTGAGCACTGTAAAATGCATGCAGTTTAATTGCGATAAAAATAGAAAGCGGAAGCACGTGGAAAAATGCATGAAGTTGAAGGTATAAGAGAATATTGTGGGGGAAACCTGATGTGTTCTGAAAGCCATGTCACAGCCACACCTCAGCCTGCTCCATGCCATGTCACAGCCAAGCCTCAGCCTGCTTGATGCTGATGGGGCCGATGTGGCTGAGGACCAAGGTGGAGTCGTAGGGATGGAGGTGGGTCTGGACCATAGAGCAGAGGGGGGCCTGGACCGGTGAACAGAGGCTTGCTTGTGACATGGCAAAGAGCAGTCTGGGATTTGATTGAAAAATGGTGTGGAGCAGACTGAGGCTTGACTGTGACATGACATAGAGTAGGCTGAGGCGTGTCTGTGACCTGGCATGGAGCAGGATGAGGCGTGGCGGTGACATGGCCTGGAGCTGTCTCAGGTGTGGCAGTGACATGGCCTGGAGCTGACTCTGGCATAGACAGAGACTCTGGAATGAACTCTGTGGTCGGGGGCAAGGACTGAGACTCGTAAATGACCTCCATGGTCGTGAACATGGGCAGAGACTTGGGAATTACCTCCTTGGTCTTGAACATGGGCAGAGACTTGGGGACGAAATCCCTTCTCCTCCTCCTCCTCCTTTGTGAGGCCGAAGTTGGCGTTGCAGGCTCTGGGACAGACGAGGCTGGCAATGTAGGTGGCCATGTGGAGGATCTCTGACTCGGCGGCGGCCATGTGGAGGAACTCTGACTCGGCGGCGGCCATGTCAAGGAACCCTGGCTCGGTATCCACCTTCAGTGAACGTGGAACAGATGATCTGCAGTGCGAGGTCGTTATATTGGGCCAGATTGAGGGGACTGCGACCGCCAGGCATCAAGGATGAGATAGACTTACTCAGTCCAAAGCAAAACATTTCCTTGAGGGCAACCTCATTAAAGTCCACTTGGCTGGCCAGAGAGTAGAAGTCCATCACATAGTTCTCCAGGGGATGATTCCCCTGACAGAGGCTCATAAGCCGAACTGCAGGGTCCATTGTGAGGTGGAGTATTCTGTAACGTTGCTGGCAAGGATGAAGACGATGACGATGGAGTGACGAACCCAAGTGCAGTTTATTAAACAAAAGTGATATCCAAAAACCCTAACTAAAAATGTGAAACATAAACATGAACTTGACTAAACTAGACTTGATGCAAACAAAACATGACTTGACTAAATCTTGACTTGACTTGACTTGACTTGACCAAAACAACAACAAAGTTACATTAACATTATCAATACTCCACAAATAACAATGGCAAACATGAGTGCTTAAATACATTGACATGGGTAAGAAGTTAACAAGACCACCAATGAAAATACAAGACTGATAACAATTTAACAAGACAATGAAACATGAACCAATAACAAGACAAGACTAATAAACAAAGCAACCAATGAGAACAAAACACATGAATCATGGCGGTAACATGATAATCACATGACTAGACAAGGAAGTGAACAAATTTAAAAATGAAGGACCTGAAGACATGAACAGGACTAACATTTCAAAATAAAAGACACAAAAACAGGAACCAACAGAATAAACATGACAACACTGCAGAAAGTGCACCGTTAGTTCGGTTTCATACTGAAGAGTGTCACGATTCCGCATTGTCTGCCTTGTGTTTTTCCCTCACTATCACCCTAAACTACGTTTCCCACAATTCCCGGCCCTCATCACATCCAACTATCCCTCATTGTTTGCACCAGTCCATCGTTATCCCTGTTTATTTAAACCCTGTTGTTTTTCCACCCAGTGTCGATCGTTGATTGTATGTTGCCTGAGTTCCAACCCGAGTTCCTGCTTGTTCCAGTCGGTTTATGTTTTCCTCTTCTTTACTTTCGTTTACCCATCGTGGACCTTTTGTTTGTTCCTGTGTTTTTGTTGTATTTTTATCCATTCAATAAAGCTGCATCTAGATCCCCACTCTGCGTCTGCCGCCTCTTCATTACAAAGAGCTTCAAAGAAGTATGTTTTTATTTTGCAAGTTTTTTTTCTCGTAAACGATAAATGTAAATGTCAACATCATCATATACTGTATGCCGCAAGTATTGAAGCCTGTCACGCAAAACATGTACTCATTGATGTCAGTAAATGAGTCGGCTTTTTTATTCCAATCATTACTCCTGGTCGGAGGCTTCCGTAAATATTTAGTTTATACATAGGGTTATGTTCTACCATGTTTAATCAGAGATTATTTAGCAGAGATGGGACACTTCTATTTAAATGAATGGTAGAAATTGGAACACTCAACCAAGAAGCTCTGAGTGCCCAACGGTCAACAGATGTAGAAAGGATGTCCCACCTTACAGTTAAAAGAGCCAATCACCTTTTAGATACAGACATTGCCTGTCAATCACCTCAAGAATTAGCTATATAAGCCTTGAAAATTGCATTTTATAGCGTAATATGAGGTAAAGAATTACAATTTATGATATAAGTTTTGTCAGATTTTATTGCCGATTTGAAACATGTTCTCTGATTGTAATTTTAACCAACAATTTTTTTGATTTTATCTTTCTCCATTCAAGTAGACGGGAGCTGCATGGGCATGAATGGAAATAGCCTCCTGTAGAGCAACGGACGCCTGGTGAAACAACGCATGCCCGGTCCCCAATCAGACTGATGGGGTCGCGCGAGGGATAAAGGCAGCCGGTGACGACGGTTCGAGAGAGAATTATTTCTTCATTAAACTATTATTTATATTGTTAAGCCGTTTCTTGCCTCCTCCTTTCCTTATACCTGCTTTATATTGGTGGTGAAACCCGGGAAGGAGAAGGGATGCCCATTGCGGAACCTTTGACACGTCTGTCCACCCAGGGGAGCGCCGCTGCCATAGCCGGGGGGACGGAGTAGCCTGACCGCCGTCCGTGAGGAGAGTGGGGACTGGACTCCCCAAATGCCTGGAGTGATGGAGACGCTGTCAGGGGCGGGGGAGTGCCATGCCATTCTCCAGAAACATGGAGGGGTCGAAAGAATACCGGCATCTATGAGGTGAGGATGGAAGCGACTACCTGACCGCCTGGAGTGGTAGAGCGTCCTGTTGGGGGCTCCCCGGCCTGAGGCAACACCAGAAGGAGTGTAGAGTGGAGGAGGGCGGTGTCGGGCTGGAACAACGCTCGCCCGATCCTCAATCAGCCTGATGGGGGCGCACGAGGGATAAAGGCGGCCGGTGATGATGGTTTGAGAGAGAGAATTACTGGAAGCTGCTCTGTGTGTTTATGTTTGTGTGTTTTTCCTTTATTTCTTCATGAAACTATTATTTATATTGTCAAGCTGGTTCTCGCATCCTCCTTTCCCTTATACCCACTTTACACCTCCCGAGAGCATTCCAAAGATGGTCGACAGTGGACTGACTTGCTAGAAAGACTTTGGTTTAATGGTGCAAAGCTCAAATATTTAGTATTGTATAATTTGTGACTTAATGCCCATTTACGCCACAACTAGGCTAAGTTGTAACTTACATATAGCTGGTGCAAGTGGCCCATGGTCCATATGTTGCACATTGTATACTAATGCCTGTAATTCTAACACTGTTAGCCGCTGTGAAATGAATTCCTCTGCGTGATTTTGTGCAAAAACAGAGGTTTTCAAATGCAAAAGACAAACTGAAATGAATAACAACAAAAAGTTTGTTCTCGCACAAATTATTTATCACACTATGCTAATGTTATCAGAGAATACTTGCGTACACTTCATTCCTCAAGAATATTGATTTTACTATAACAGATCCATTATGTGGAGATTCATTATATGTTAATCTTGAAGTCGCTAATTATATTTTTAACACTGTAATTTTTAATAATCATAGTCAGGTACCGGACACAGCAACAAAGGGGCTGGGTCTGCATCCTCCTAAGGCAGCGCTTGCAGGTTCACTACCTGGTCTCTGAAGGGAGTCGTAGGAACCTTGGGCACATAGCCCAGTCGCGGTCTTAGAGTGACGTGAGTGTCTGCCGGACCGAACACTAGGCAGGTGTCGCTGACAGCGAACACTTGCAGGTCCCCGACCCTCTTGATGGAGGTGAGCGCGATCAGAACAGTTCCTGAGAGGACCACTGAGAGATCCCAGGAGGGGAACCGGGAAGGGTTCAACCTCCGGGCGCCTCTAAGGAACCTGATAACCAAGTCGTGCTTACCCAAAGACTTGCCATCTACTGTGTCGTGGTGCAACATACACCTTCAAGGTGGAGGGGGACAGCCCCTCCACCTTGGTGGAGCGACGGGGCATGATATGAGAGATGGCCTCCGTCTGCTTCTTCACCACTGAGAACTGCTGGACGAAGTCCTCAACAGTGTCGCCGAAGAGACCAAACTGGGAGACAGGGGCGAGGAAGCGTGCTTTGCCCACGTCCCGCATCTCGACCAGATTCAGCCATAGATGTCATTCCTGAACCACGAGGGAGGCCATCGCCAGCCCGAGTGTCAGCGCTGTGACCTTTGTGGACCTGAGGGCGAGGTCGGTTGCTGAGCACAGTTCATGCAACACGTCGGTGTCAGGACTACCCAAATGCAGATCTTTAAGTGCCTTGTTCTAGTGGACTTGCAGGAGGGCCATGGCATGCAAGGCGGAAGCGTCCTGTCCGGCGGCGCTGTAGGCTTTGGAGGTCAGTGACGATGTCATCCTACAGTACCTGGAGGGGAGCACCGGGCGAGGCTGTGGGGGGTGGGGGAGGGGTGTCTGTGAACGGCACCCAGACCCGAGGAACCAATCATCCAGCCATGAAGGCTGAGGGGAGGACGGAGGGTTCCAGTCCAACCCCACGCTGATGACAGCCCGGGCAAGTATGTCGGCCATCAGGGCGTCAACCTCTGACTTTTTAGGAAGGATAGCCGTGACCACAACGTTGCCATGGTAAGGTTCTCGCAGTGTGAACACGAACATACACAAATGCTGCCTCGGTGTGATCACGGCCCAGACAGACGAGACAGCACCTGTGACCATCAGGAGCAGAGAGAACTCGACCGCATACAGGAACTACACAGGGGCGGAAGGTCATATTTTACAAAATATTAACTCTTCTTACAGGCTTTCTGTAGAAATCTTTTTGAATAATGTACAGATTTTAATAAACCAAAATTTTGAATAATGTACAGATTTAGCTGTTTCAGAAGGAAATTGGTACTTTAATTCACCAAATTGGCATTCAACTGATCACACAGTATAGTCAGGACATTACTGATATAAAAACAGCACCATCACTATTTGAAAAATGTTATTTTTGATCAAATCTAGACAGGCCCCATTTCCAGCAGCCATCACTCCAACAACTTATCCTTGAGTAATCATGCTAAATTGCTAATTTGGTACTAGAAAATCAGTTGCCATTATATCAATATTAGTAGCTGTAGTTACTTTTGCACACATACACAAAGACATGAAGACAGGTGTAAGTCAGCAAAAGTGATACAAACACTGTGAGTTCCCATCAGGCCTTGTTGTGGTCAAATGTGTCAGTGGACACTGTGATCCCGGCGGAGCAGTGGGAGAACTGACATCGCCTTCTGATTTGATGGAGGGAGACAGAGGGGGTAAAGGCCAATCTGGCAAAGATATGGACAGAGTGAAGGAGAGAAAGAGAGACAGACAGATAAAGAGAGAGTCAAATTGAGAAAGCCTGCTTCTCTTGGGGGCTGCTTAGCACAGCAATGATGTTGTGCAAATTCAACTCTCCCCCCACTGCTCTTGACCTTAGCGCCACACATCCAGTCATGCAGTGGGCTCAGGAGGATTGATTGATCTAAATAACATTATGATGCCATTAGCATATAGTGTAGCACAACAAACCACAGGCCTCTGGTGGAGGGAGTTTACACTCCACAGCACAACAGCAGCAAACTGCTCACTCTCTGTTTGTAGTACAAACTACGCACTGCAAGTATGCTTGCTGTCATTGACCAGTTAAACATCAGCAACAGGGGAAAAAATTATAAAAATACATTTATCAGATTTGTAAGAGACAAAGAACTTTTGACAGTTTTGTTTCTCTATTGATTAGGAAAAGTTTGAGATGTTCTTTTTAATTTGATGTATGAAAATAAGTACCTAGTGATATTCATTATAAATTTACCATAAATTATTGTATTTTGGGGTTGTGGGTGTAAATGACTATATTTAAGCTTTTCTTGACAAAATGTATTATAAAAATAAATAAATAAATAAATAAAATGGTGAGTTTAACAGATATAAAAAAGGAGATAGTGCAGTCTAAAAGTCTGAGACAACTTGCAAAGTGCTTCTATTTTGCATTTTTCTAATCTAATACAGAATGTCTTCATATTTTGTAAAGCCCACCTTCTGCTTTAAAGACAAGGTGCACTTGAGCTAGCATGAACTCCACAAATATGTGTGTGTGTGTGTGTGTGTGTGTGTGTACTAGGGGTGTGCAGCAAAGCCATTCTCTGTATTTGTATCTGTATTTGTTCATGACAAAATCATCTGTATCTGTCTCTGTATTTGGATAGAAGGGTGTGGAAGTGCAACAAAACTAAATGAAATGCCCATTTTTTAAATGTTACTCTTACATTTATGATTTTTATTAAATAAAATATGCCTTTTCATAATAATAGTAATAATACAAATAATAATTATTATTATACAACTATTATTTAAAACACTATTATTATTTTTATTTTTTTCTTACCAGATGAAGCTGAATGGGGTCGACCCCTTAGACAGACACCTCAGACCCAAACATTTCTAACATCATGATACATTTTGTTTAATTTGCGTTACAGTGCATCTCTTCTTTAAGTGTTGTGTTTAATGATTTATTCCATTAACAATGACTACTAAAAATGGCAAACTATGATATAATGGTTATTATATGGTTTGGTTTTATTTCATCAAATACCTTGTTAATTCCCTCAAGTGCAAAGCCTAATTTATTTTATGATTGCAATATTTTCCCGGGTAATTGAACTGGTGAAGAAAAGCAGTAATTTAAAATGCATAAGTGTGTCATCAACTTTCATTAAATGATTGAGCTGGCTGCTTCTTTTCTCAAAAGAACTTAAACTTTTAGACCAACAAAATTTTGCAGACAAATAGAATTAATTAATTTCTTAATTTCTTTTCTTTTGCTATGTAGTGCAGTGTCTTTTGAATAAGGTGTTCTGATAATGATTCACATAATTAAGGTGTATTGATTGCATTTGCAGTTATTTATGACTGTAATGAAATGCTCAGTTGAGTTTACTTTTATATTTCTATTTTTAATTTCTTATTTAACATTTTATATATTTCATAATATTTGTTTTGCATAATAAATATTGCATAATCTAATGTTTTGTTTTCAACACTGTAGTGATCATTTTAATTATTTAGTTATTTGATTTAACCAAATTTTTCTACATAATTTGATATAACAAGCATAACGTGTTTTAGAAAAAAAATAATTTAAATAAATTTTATTTAAATTAGGGGCGTGCTGAGTGACTCCATTCAGGTCTTCTAAGCAACCAAATTGGCCCGGTTGCAAGGGAGGGTAGTCACATGGGGTAACCTCCTCGTGATCACTATAATGTGGTTCGCTCTCGGTGGTGCGTGTGGTGAGTTGTGCGTCAATGGCGCGGAGAATAATGTGAAGCCTCCACACGCACTATGTCTCCGTGGTAACGCGCTCAACAAGCCACATGGTAAGATGCGCAGATTGATTGGCTTTGTCTCGTTTGGAAGTTTGGAAGGCTGGGTCCTCCGGAGGTCCCATTTGTTTCGTTTCATAAAAGCGAGTAGGGCACATCGAATGCAGCCTTCAAATGCGACCTTCTTGCATTGGAATTTGGGCATGCCAAATTAGGGAGAAAAGGGGAGAAAATAATAATCATAATAATAATAATAATAATTAAATGAAAATGATCTGAATGGGCAGAGCTCCAGAGCTCCATACATGTAAGATTATAAAACAAATAATGCATTTTATTTATTTTTTTAATGCATTGTTATTTAATTCATCATATGTCTGCCTACATATGGGTAATTTCTGTTTAAATTTCAATGTTGATGTTGATTAAAGTTATTACTTGCCAAATAAATCAACGCAATACTTGCCTCAAAACATTCCCTTATTTAAATATCTTTTTAACTTCCTTTACCTTTGCTGTTGGTAGGAGGTGTGTTTGGAATGTGTGTGTGTGTGTGTGTGTGTGTGTGTGTGCATGTGTATACATGGATTTAAAATAAGCCTGCAGCATGTTGGAAACAGAGAGCATGGACCACTAGGGTAAAGGAGCGCAGAAGCGCAGGCACTCCAAAGCGAACAGCTCATTTATCAAAATTGTTCTGCAAAAATGATTTATCTACTCATCGTCTATGCACAGATGTCTTTAATAGGAGGCTGTGCCCAAGAGGTGCTGTTGATTTTGGGGGGTGCCCAATGGAGATGGAAGGGGGCATGATGGGAGAGAGATGGGCAGGCAGGGGCTGAGGGCAAAAGGCATGACAAGAGGACCACAAGTCCATAGGCCCCAATGCGGGGGCCTGCAGCCAGCAAGTGTGGTCATCCTGCAGGTGTGTTGGGTCGCTCTCTCCTCTTGTTCTATTCCTTTACTCTTCACATGGCTCCTGGGAGCCCTTTTTCACAACTCATTTCCAGCAGCCTCCCAGGCTCCCGCCTCACTCAGAGAGAGAGCCATGTTCGGTAGAGGATGTGGAGGCAGGGTGCGTTTGGAGAGCGGCTGTAACAAGCTCAATGGTGTGGAAAAAGAGACAGAGGCTGTGGCATGACATCTGTGGCCATCGTGGTCCTGCGCCTCTCCTTTACCCAAGGCCCAGCCTGCACATTCCTGGGGCCCTCCACTGTGGAAAAGTCATTAAACTCATGTCAAAACTGCTGTATGAGGGGAAAAGAAAGCAGAGCTCATCTCTTAATTGCTCCACATTTAGTTTTTATGTGACTGATTCTGTGTGGTGTTAGATCTTTATTTCAACCCTTTAAGAGCTCTTCAGACTGTTATTTGCACCACATTTTTGCTAAGGTTTTAGCACTACTTCGATTTCGGAATGTAATGAAAATTCTGTGACTGTAGCTACATTTTTGCAAAATAATATTTCATGGTTCATGACATGTATTGCGGCAGTTCTGACGTTAAATGTCCACTGTGTGGCACTAAAAGCGAGTTAAAAGTTCTCCAAGTAGGTATAGCTGCAGGCCGGAGACCTCCAAATGGGGGTGGAATCTCATAAAGAGGGTGGGATTACTCCAAAAGGGGATTCCACCAACTCCAAAAGGGGGCATTACTTCCATTCACAGTTAAGGTTATGGAAAGGTTTAGCTTAGGGGCTTCCTATGTCTTTGCTGGTGGTTTGGAGCTCCCGCCACTTTTTGAAGCTCGGCCTGCAGCTATATCCTTCTCCAAACAGATGAGGTTTTTAACTCTCTACCTCCATACCTTACACGATAAACATAACCGATAGTGATATAGAAAGCAAATGTAAGATGAGAAAGAGTTGCTGAAGCAACCACATCATTTTGTGGAGCTTCTTTAACACTTTATGCTTTATTCTCTTCAGGACTCTTTGCACCGCAAGTGCAACGCTCCTTCAGTTGATCTCCTGCACAACTTGATCATGCTTGAACATCATTGTACATGTAGATGGTAATGTAATGCTAACTTTAAATGTATCGCTGTACAAGTCATACGCTATAGTAAAAGTGTTTAGATGTTATAAGAAAGCATTGTGTGTAGAACATAGCAACTATGAACTGATAATTGCTGCTTTACATGTGAAAGGAAATGAAAGTCATTGCTATTTTAGCGCCTCTAGTGTTAATTTCACCAGAAACCTGTGGCAATACATACAACAACTCAGTGTTGGGTAAGTTACAAATTCAAAAATAATGATCCACTAAAAAATAATAATTACTTCTAAAATTGTAATCCTAATACAACAGAAAAGTAATCACATTACAAATTACTTTATAAGTAAAATTCACAGGATTTGTCTATATTTCCTCTTTATTCTTTGCTGTTGTCCCTTCAGCTGTCACAGGAACAAAAACAGACGGCCATATAAACATAATTCCTGTTTTAAATGTATTCTGCATAAATTAAGTGTAATGCATTACACCATTTGTTTTACTATAAAAGTAATTAGATTACAGTAACTCATTATTTAGCAAATACATTACACCCAACACGTACAATGAGCCTCGTAAAAAGGACGTTCGTAAAATGGACATTCCGACCTTACAAATGGGCACGAATTTAGCAGCATAGATTTAACTATTAATTACATCAAAGCAAATAACTATAATCCTCCACTTACAATCCCCCAAGTGCCTCTGAGATAAGATAAAACAATAAGAATTTTAAAAATCCATGCACAGCGAGGTGTTCTTGTCACAGGCTGTAATTGTCAGGACCCGGGCAGTGCCTAATTGCACACACAGGCTGTGAAAGAGGAAACCCTGATATATTATTCAAAAAGCCAAATAACTAAAATCAAACAGAGCGCAATACCTGGGCCGGCTATGTAAGAGCACTGGAGGGGTCATCAAAACACAAATATTTGCATGCTGCGCTGCTTCTTTAACAGAGGAATACATCATCTTGTTGTGTGCATATAATATAATTGCCTCTCTGGTTGGTGGAGTCTGTTTGAATTTAATTAGTGGCGTACTTACAGCCACGATATCCAGCTAATGAAGCTCATTTTCAATGGATGTTGCGTGTTTTAACACCAAAATGATAAATGTGAGACGCCACAATAAAAGATGATAAATTGGATCACTACCCCTCTGGACATCAAAAATACAATCGTCCATGGCAGAGATGTGGAAGGGTTCATGGGTAAATGAGACCAGAGTGTCTCCCTGGTAGGCGGGAGCAGAGAGAGGAATCGTGGGAAGTTGTGTGCATTGCGAGTGAGTATGTGTGCAAAGATGACATGAGGGGCCAAGAGCGGGCTGCTGAAATGTCAAGCCCACGCTGAGGGGCCCCTTTTTTGTGACAAAGCCCACAGTGTGTAAAACACACTGCAAACACGGGCCTTTAGACAGACACACACGTAGATTAAAGGCAAACATAAAAGACTGAGGACAGAACTGGGCCACATGCATGTATTGCACACACATGTATTTGCAAGTGCTCTTGTGCACACAAATATATACCTAGTGTTAACAGAATATGAAGAAAGTGATGTGGTTAGATGTGTTTGTTTCTCTGTGTTGGGTTAGATGGATTTAATACAGAAAACTAATTGGGATCTCTGCCTCTAAATCCTAACAATCAGTCCAACTGGGAGACCTGTGATTCTTCACCTGATAGCACATGTCTATACAATGTGTGTTTTTTAATTTTAATGTAATTAAAATTGTGTTTTTTTAATTTAAATGTAATGTAATTTTTAGAGTGTACAGTATACTCATCTGCAATATGTCCCTAAATTATTCGCTAGAGTGACATTCTGCAGATGTATTTTAAGTAGTGCTTTCAGTCGATTAAAATTTGTAATAATGATTAATACAATTTTTTGTAGTTATTTGTGATTAATTGCAGATTTTGAAAGTGCTGAAATTTGACACTATTTATCTTTTCCTCTCAAAATGCATTTATTTCCATATTAGGAAAGAAAACAAAACAATATTTAACAATATAATGCTCTATTAAGATTTTACAATCAAAGCCTTCCACAGTATGAAGATAGAAATGCACTAAAATAGCACAAATTCAAGTAACTAAGTTTGACTAATTGAAAGAACTAGTCGCCATAGTTTTCATATTCATTGCAATGGGCATCAAGTCTTTTAAACTCTCATCTTCCATAATAATAAAGGTAGACTTTGGCTATCCACTTTCCTACATCATCATGAAACCACGTTCAAGATTTGCTTTAGAGTGTCAAGCGCTGCTTTGAACTCCACATGAAAAGCGCTTGCAGACCAAAACATTTCAAGCTGCGTACACACTGCCAGCAACATCGCGCCAGACAGTGACGCTATGCCATTCATTTTCAATGAGAGCTGGCGACTTCCAGCGACACGAGCTGTCACGACCATTGGCGACCAGATGTGGGCGGGTCCAGCGACACGACAAAGTTGAGACAAGTTTAACTTTATTCAAATTAAAAGCGACTTATGGGAGCGACAGCCAATACGAGAAAAGATGGTAGATCTCACGTGATCCTTCTCTCTCTCTCAGCTCCTGCAGTAATGGAAAGATCAGGGGACCCACCCTCTGCAGCAACTCATCAAACTGGGTCCTGTCAAGCCTGAAGTACTGCTGGAACTGACTTCATCCAGCCACAGCTCCTGCACCAGCCAGTGGTACTCACCGTGCTGACTCCGAGATTGAATGTTTTTGTGGACCCAGACAGACCGGCGTTTGCGTTTTCACTGCAGACAAACAGCCGCTATGGCAAAGAGCACGCCTTGTTTCTCGTTCATCTTTGATATAAAGCATTTTATGTACTGATTCCATTTATATTTAGTCTTTTACCTCCAAAATGTTTGTTTTTAGTGGCAAGAAAACTGATTCGCTGTCAACAGCAATGGAATGGCATCCGTGAATGTCATTTATAAACGTTACTAGGCAACCAGTAGTGGGAACGCCCACTAGCGACCTAACCACCAGCCACTGGAGACCTGCAGCAACAAAGTCACTGACAATGTGTACGCAGCTTCATTCTGGGTTTTGATGATAGTTAAGTCTTGACTCTGTTGTAATTAAAATACTTGATTTCTATCACAAGTCCCATCTGCGCTTGTTTTGTACATTAAATAACTTATAGAGGTCCTTTCACCATTTTATTACTGTCAGGGAAATATTGTTGCGTGTGTGTGCTGGGAATTGTTCGTCAGTGTAATGAATCTGGGCGAACACATTGCAAAGGTTCCACCCTTCCAACAAGTATTGATGCTGGTTTATGCTGTATTAGAGGTAAATGCATTAATTGTGATTAATAAAAATTAATGTGTTAAACATTTGAAAGTAATCGCATGCTTTAACGCGTTAATTCTGACAGCTCTCATTTTAAGACATTTATGTTTTAGAATGTACGTGAATGTACTTTTTAATTATGTTTTTCAGACATGTGTACACAAATATCTACATGCTGTATATGCACTTTTTTATATTTCAAAATGATCCACTCATTCACAGATATCTCAGTGATGTATATACTTACTGGGTAAGCAGAGATGGGGAGTAACGGAATACATGTAACGTGTTTACGTATTTAAAATACAAAATATAAGTAACTGTATTCCATTACAGTTACAATTTAAACATCGGAATTTAGAATACAGTTACATTCAAAAGTATTTTGATTACTGAAGAGATTACTTTTTAAAAACTGCTTTTTATTGTCATTTGTTTCATTTAATTTAGTCCTTTCAGATGAAAACATTTATACATCTAAATGATGCGATCCAAAGTGCATTTAAACAGCGGTGAAACACTTTCTTATGATGTGTTACATTCATACGAGCAGACAGAGCTTTATGCTAAGCTAAAATGCTAATTCTAGCCATTTTACATGCACACGTTACCAGACACAATCATATTTTTACATCAAGACAATTCATGTTGAATCCTAATTTATTTTTTCTAGTAAGATCTTTGATATTAGGGTACAATTTTTATTCTTGATAATAATTTTTTTATTGTTTTCCTGTAAAAATATCTAAAAATCCTCAAAACAAAATCAATATGATTTATGTTTGTGGCACGGTGGAGGGCTTTAGTGACTGTGGTCTCGAAGGCTCGGGAGGCGGAGCGCTGGGTGGCTTGAGAGGCGGAGCGCTGGGAAGCTCTGGAGGTAGAGCGCTGGGAAGCTCGGGAGGCGGAGCTCTGGGAAGCTCGGGAGGCGGAGCTCTGGGAAGCTCGGGAATCGCTGGCTCCTGGACGCTCCACGACTTCGTGGAGGAGACCCTATGGACCTGCGGTTCTCCTTTCACTGTGGGTGTTGTGGAAGAGGGCTTTACCTCGCCCCTCACGGTGGACATCCCTCAGCCTTCCACGCCTGCCACGGCCAACGAGCCAACGCCCACGCCTGCCACGGCCAACGAGCCAACGCCCACGCCTGCCACGGCCAACGCGTTGCCAGCCTCGTCCGTCCCAGTGCCAGCGTTGCCAGCCTCGTCCGTCCCAGTGCCAGCGTTGCCAGCCTCATCCGTCCCAGCGCCAGCGTTGACAGCCTCGTCCGCCAGGAGAAGGAGGAGAAGAGGAAGGGCTTCCGCTCACCAGTCTCCGCCTTCCACGACCATCCAAGAGCCAGAGCCTGTAACCTCGACCGTCCCAGAGCCAGAGCCTGTAGCCTTGACCGTCCCAGAGCCAGAGCAAGAGCCTGTAGCCTCGACCGTGCCACAATGTTGTTTTAGAAATAACACTGCATAAGATATTTCGGTTTTTCAGAGAATGTATTTTGAACGTGTATTTTGTCTTACTGTACTGACAGAGTATTTATAGTCAAAACATGTGAACAAATCTACCAGTACTGAAGTAATCCAAAGTATTTAGAATATGTTACTGACCTTGAGAAATCTAACGGAATACATTGCAAATGACATTTTACAGCTTGTATTCTGTAATCTATAGTGGAATAAATTTCAAAAGTAAATCTCACAACCCTGTGGGTAAGTAGTTATAAAGCAATAAGCAACTTGAAGCTGTGTTTTAAAGCGATTTTACCATGGGTAAGGGGTGTTCTTACCACCTTTAAAATTACTGTAATGCATGACCTTGAGTGTATTATTGCTTAAATTAAATGACTACAACAACAAAATGATAAATATACCAATATTCGATAAATAGTAAATAATTATTTTCCCATGTAATACAGTTTATTACCCTAACTGTAGTTCAGTCATGGCAACATGTCCCTTTCAAAAATCTCAGAAAAATGTGCATGTTAATGTCGGTATGACATATTGATAAGATATTGGTCTCGGCAGACAAGATCTGCTACTCTGCTGCTGCTGCAGAACAAGTACAGAGACTTGCTACTGCTAGAAGATACACAGACATACAGAGTTAAGCATGTGGACATACTGATGCTACTACTTTATTAAACAAAATGAAAGACATGCTGCATCGAGCATGTAGGACATGATGCTGCACAAATAGACATAAATAAAATGCACATAATATAGCAGATCTAGACACGCTGAGCTGGGGTAGAGTTGGGTTTCAGAGAAAAACTCTCGCAGCATGCTGCAGTGAAACTGAAAATCTGCAAAACTGAGTCATTTAAATGTTAGACAAAGAGAGAGAGACAAGTTGATTGGCTACCCGATTACAAGTCAAAGTACCATTCAGCTTAGACCATGCGAGCTGATTGGCTTAACATGTCACATGTGAGTGAGCCTATTGGCTAATATAAAACATCAGTCATGCTGATTAAAGTTGCCTACATAGCTGCTAAGACAAGTGTCACAGGAGTACCTTATCATAACGTGGATGCTTCAGCAATTGTGCTTTTCATCTCACAGTTGTTTTTATGGATTTATTGCTTTTATTAGGTTTAGTTTTAAGGTTTAGGTTAGAGTGGTATTTTTGTTGATTTAAAACTCAACAGAGCATTAACCTTAAAAAACACTCATCTGTTTGGCAGAAAATGTAACTCACTCTTAGTGCCGCACAGTTGACATTTCACCTCAAAACTGACGTGATATGTTTAAGAAACCATGCAATATAATGTAGCAAAAATGCCACCACAGTTACAGAATTTTCATGAGATTAGGCTGCTTCTCTCTCTCTCTCTCTCTCTCTCTCTTTCCATCCATCTCTTTCCCCTACTCTCTTCTTGTCCTCAGAACACAACAACATAGAACAAGACCTAATGCACCTACCAAGACAGCGATTATCACCTCAGTAATCCTGCAGTTCATTAGGCAGTGATCTTAATAATTAAGTTAGGGAAGTGCAGTGGTCCAGAGAGACATGATGCATTAATGCTCACATTAACAGTAAAGGCACCAGGAGGACTATAGAGGTGCCATCATCTTCTCTCAGTTTCAGTGCTTCACTTTCTTTAGCTTTTTCACATTTTAATTTGTATTGAAATGAACAATACAGGAACTGCAGCAGTAGTGCACCACCTCACGCTAGGTTTTAGCACTTGTTATATGAACTTATTGATCAATTGTGAGGCATGGGGCAGGGTTAACGAGCAGAGAGGTTGTTTGCTTAATTGAACTTTATGTTGCCAAGAGGGATTTGTTCCACAAATAGCTTTTTAAACGGTCCCTAATGTTTCTCTCGCACTGTTCAGTTGAGTGAGAATGTAAAGCTTGACTAGATGGCTAATGTTAAGCATATGTCATTGTAGCATAGCAGCTAACATGGAAAGATGTGGGACTTTGCACAAATAATTATGGTCTGTAGGTACAAACAATCACAAAGTGCAGGAATACAGCGTAATCCTGTTAAGATTAAAGTAGTGAGCACAAAAATACTCTTGTAAAATAGTTCTCGCACAGTAATTGTAGTTTGACTGTGTTATATTGTAGTAAGATAATAATCACATGGACAAGAGCATGGTAATGAGAAGCCATTCACGCAATGCTCTCTATAAAACAAGATACAATTAAGGTTTGTTAGAGTTGTGGCCTAGCAGTAAGTAAAATTTAGCTTGCATTGTTTTCATTAGGGGCAGGTGGTGCTTCGCTCCACCAGATATAGTGCTGTTCTGCAAAATGCGTGGCATAATCATACATTTATCTTAAGAAATAATATATTTTCCGCATCTTAAACTTGTTTTATGTTCATTATACAAGGCAAAAGTAGATATTCTTTTGAGAAATGTATAATTATTAAGGTCTGTTGCGATAAGCCATTTAATTGTTCTCATTCGCTATGCATGGGGCATGCCCGTCTTCCCGTGTTAATCAACTGAGATCTGGAGAATGTCAAGCACATGCGCAACAAGCATTGAATGATAGCCTGAGGGGCACATTTGCCTTTGCCCCTTAGCCAATCAAAAGCTCTGATCATATGTATGTCAAGCTGAAGGTCCCCGGAAGGAACTGTTCTTGAGTGCAGACCTGTGTAGTGAACTTAATTTGAACGTTTTAAAATCTAATTTTATTCTAATGTGTTAGATAATTGTAAAATATTGAAAGCCTTTCATTTTGATTAGTTTTGTTATGCTGTTCATGTGAGTTAGAGAGAGAATATGCACAGTCTTTGACAATTTGCTTATATCTTGTTTGCTTTCACACTCACCAGAGCTTTTTGACTTGTATGTTTAGCATCCATTGTAATGGCATACACATGGCAATGTATAGGCCTATATAATATATATTTGACTCCTATTGCTTGTGCCTGGTGAATCCAAGGCTCTCTAGGGTGTACATTCTACCTGTCAATCAACTGCTGCGCTAAACCAAGTTTTTTTGTTTTCACAAGTTCACAGATATTTTCAGTCTGTCTCATATCAACATAAAGTGTCACAGATGAGAAGTACACACATATTTAATGCTCAGTTACAAATCTCCACTAAAATAATTATAATTCTTCTCTAAATGTAATTTTTGGGCTTATATTAAATGCATTGGCAGAAACGATGCACCAGTTTTTTTTGCGCTTTCATTTTTGTTATTCTACTTTTTGTGATTTATTATTATACAGTAACACTGAGGTAATGATTTATTTATGCAGTCATGCAATCAGAGACCCTATCCTCGGAATCCAAACACATTTGGCCAAAAGAGAAGCATATTACCATGAAGTAAATATATGAAATATGATCAACTGAAGTGTCGTATGGTCTTTTTCTAGCAGCCCAAGTGACATTTTTGAATTACTAACAAAGGCTTGGACGCATCGTTTGTTTTGAACCAGCAACGGCAGATTCTGATCGGTCGTGTAAGAAATATGTTCTATGCACAAATGCGTTTTTATGACTGTACACAGCTTTTCCTAATTTTTTTAAATGTACTTGTTTATTGAACTGTTATATATAAGCAATATCACATTCGCAATTGTGCTATATGTCCCTAAATCAGCGCTGCTGAATCACAGCTGTGCTGATGTTGGGCCATATCGCACTCTTGCTTGTGTGATATTGCTTATATATAACAGTTCAATATATATATATATATATATATATATATATATATATATATATATTACACTATTTAGATGATGAAATTTAATAAAACTAGGGCTGTTAATCGATTAAAATTTTTAATCAAATTAATTACATGTCCCGATTAATTAATCGCGATTAATAACATATACAAATATTTGCTGAAAGCCCCTCATATAACAATAACTCAATATATAATGATGAAATAATTCTAGATAGATATCCTTAAATATATATATATATATAAAATAAAAAATTATTCAAATAATTAAAATGCATTACATTCTTGTGGTAGAAGAGTTAATCATTGATAAGACAAAAAGCGGCTTTAGAATACAATGTATTGTTTTTATGGGCATACAGTTCACAGCAATCCATTTCACAAGTGAATTTATGAGGGCTTGTTTAAGGACCCGTCAATGTACACCTGCGTCAAACATTTTTTTTTTATTTTTTAGAAACAAGCCAGGGGTATACATAGTACACAATACTACAGATATATTTTACAATAATGCCAAGACATTATATTCATTACATAGTGCAATGGTTTTCAATGCTTTTGAGTTGTTGGAGGTACAAAGAGTATTTAAATAATACTTCAAGTCTTTACAAAAAAAGTGCAAATAGGGGCTTTATAGACATAAATAGATATTTATAAACTTATGTATAAAAAACTGGGCAAGAAATATAAACAGTTTAATCAGAAAATATTAACTTAAGTTCCCCGTCTGTCGCTCACTTCGATGTCGTGTCGAAGAAGCGACACTAGGGGTCTCTCTTGAGCGCCGAAAGATACCTCTGATCTATGAAAAAAGGCCAATGAGAGTTGGCGAACAGTATTTGCATACTCCGCCTCCGGATACGGATATAAAGGCGAGAGAAATACGCTCGTTCATTCAGTAATTTTCTTCGGAGCCGATGGTCGTGTTTATGCTGACAGCTGCGTGTAACACTACTGATCCTGCTTCTGATCCTCTGACGCTCTGCTGCTGTTGGATTTACGGCACACTACAGCGGCTGTTTTCTCTTCTCTCCCGGCGTGCAGTTTGCCCCTGGGCGCTTCGACAGCGCAGAGTTGAAAGAGTTCCCTTTCAAAAAGAGTTATATTTCTTATAAAGAGTTTATTTCTCTAAAAGAGCAATACACAGTGGTGGTGAACGCCCTTTTCAGGGCACGTCTTTATAAAGATGCCATTCAAACCCTGTGTAGTTCCTGGATGCGGTAGAGTGCTCTCCGCTTCTGACGGCCACAGGTGCTGTCTCGTGTGTCTGGGCGCCGATCACACCGAGGCAGCATTTGTGGATGGTTCATGTTCTCACTGCGAGAACATGACCATGGTAACGTTGCGGTCGCGGCTCGCTTTCAATAGAAAGCACGCCACTCCAGCCGCCCCCCCGTATTGCTCCTTCTTCCCACGGGATTGAGGACGATGCGGTTGGCACTGGAGGCGATTTGGGGAGGGAAGTGGGTGCGCTTCCGCCGGGCACGTCCCCTCGGACCACCCGCCCCCCGACACGCTCGTTTACCTCCGTCCAGCCTCGAGGCAACGGCGACTCGCCTCCGGGCCGGTCTGCCTATCCTCTGGAGCTTGAAGCCGATGAGCTCGCCTCTCCGTCGGAGAGCGCGGCATCTGACGCTGACTCCTCCCCTGGACTGCCGCCTTCGGGCCAGCAGGCCCAGGTTGAGGCGGATGCGCAGATGTCCGACATGCTTGCCCGGGCCGCCGTCGGGGTGGGGTTGGACTGGAAACCTCCACCCTCCCCACACCCGTCACGGTTGGATGACTGGTTCCTGGGGTCTGGGCGCCGCTCACAGCCACGCCCCCCCCGGTCCCGTTTTTCCCAGAGGTGCATGATGAGCTGACATCTTCATGGAGAGCGCCGCTCTCCATTCGTCAAAAGCCCTGCTCGTCCGCTCTCGCTACCCTTGACGGCGGAGAGGCCCACAGGTACACGGCGATTCCCCAGGTGGATAGGGCAGTTGCGCTCCATCTTTGTCCCGGTGACCCTACCACCTGGCGCGGACGCCCTGTACCCCCTTCCAAGGCCTGTAGGACTTCATCCTCCTTGAACAACAAAGCCTACAGCGCCACAGGACAGGCCGCCTCCGCCTTGCACGCCATGGCCATCCTGCAAGTCCACCAGGCAAAGGCGCTCAGAGATCTGCACGAGGGTAGCCCTGATCCCGATGTGTTGCAGGAACTGCGCTCAGCGACCGACCTCGCCCTCAGAGCCACGAAGGTCACTGCGCAGGCACTCGGGCAGGCGATGGCCACCCTTGTGGTCCAGGAACGTCATCTTTGGCTCAACCTGGTCGAGATGCGTGAGGCCGACAAAGTTCGCTTCCTCGACGCCCCTGTCTCCCAGCTTGGCCTCTTCGGCGACACCGTCGAGGACTTTGCCCAGCAGTTCTCCACGGTGAGAAGAGGCTATTTCTCACATCCTGCCTCGCCGCAAACCTGCCGCCAAGGCCACTGCCCCATCTGCTCGCCGAGGGCGTCCCCCTGCGGCTAAGAAATCTGCTCCGCCTCAACCCGGGCCCAGCTCTCAGCCCCTGCGTCGAGCACACCGCAGGAAGCAGACACCCCCCCGTCTCCCGGACTCCCTCGAGGACCCGGAAGGCTCCCAGGCGGTCCTGAGACGGACGACCCAGCGACACATACATTAGCTCCGGAGGTGGTAAGACCACTCCGTCCAGGTGCTGTGCAAGGTCAGGGAGGACGAGGAGCAAGTCACTCTCGTGGCTCCTTACTGGCCCACCCGGGTTCTCGGACCTCGTACTCCTCGCGACAGCCCCTCCCTGGCGAATTCCCCTGAGGAAGGACCTTCTTTCTCAGGGACGGGGCACGCTCTGGCATCCACACCCAGACCTCTGGAACCTCCACGTCTGGCCCCTGGACGGGACGCGGAAGATCTAGCTGATCTACCACCCACGGTCGTAGCCATGATCAACCAAGCCAGAGCCCCTTCTACCAGGCAACTCTACGCCCTGAAGTGGCGTCTGTTCGTCAATTGGTGTTCTTCCCGGGCAGAAGACCCACAGAGGTGCGCAGTTAGGTCGGTGTAAGCCCGTTTATCGGTCCAACGGTGGTCTCCAATAATACGGGTGAAGGTCTCTGCGCGTTACTGTCTTTCTTTTACGCAACACAACCAGATTAAATGAAATACATTTTCTCTCATGTATTACCTCGTTATTTCATCTGACTCCATAAATGAAAAAGGTTTTAATGATATCTGAGCATCATTAAAAGTGAGCGAATGTTTGATTATTCTTTTAACTCCTTTAATTATATTTTACCCATTCAGATTAGGAAACTATGTCACTTTGAGGTCCTCGTGTGTTTTCTCTACACCGCGGGTCTCACGATCACAAGCGGCCAGTATTGGATCATCAAACAGAGGTAATTGCTATATACCTGAGATCGGTCACGTTCACGTATACACAATCAAAGATACTTCAGTATAGCCCCCATGGAATTGCATACACTTGAATTTAACTTAACGTTTTCTTCAGTAGAGGTCACGGCCACTATTACAGATGTAAGTTGACCAACATAACTTCTCTTATAATAGCTTTGGATTGGCCATGCGTGGTTTCCCACGTACACTTATCTGAAGAAACCTCAAATCAAAACAGAGGTAAGACACACCCGAATTTAGATTGGTCAAGCAGCATTTAGCTGTTCTAAATGGAAAAACACTTTCTGTCTTTGCAAACCAAGTACACTTGTACTGATGCCAAATATTAGTCGTCACTAATCTGACGCAGACTTGCGGTAACATACGAATCGCTCAATCTGTTTGGGAAAACAATTTCAGAGTCAGTCAGAATAAAATCAAATGTTTACAATTTATTGACCAGGTAATAGAACAATAATTCAAAATCCAATTCATAAGGCAAAATAATCAAACAATCAATATAATCACAACAATACGGAAATTGAGGAATTTGTAGAAATATTACCTGGCAACGAAAAACTACACACAGCGATCATGTGGGAAGTCTACCTACAGACTCCCAGAACCTTTTGCCCCTTCTCCTTATAAACCCAGATAATTCAATAGGCTAACCAAATGGTGGTGTCTGTCCTTCTAATTAGATTTGGCTCCCCATTGAGTAGGTTCCTGTACATTTACATATAGAGGATCTGGGGGAGGGCACACCTTTAAGAGGCACACTACATCTCTCATATTCTATAACTTCTTTTAGCTTTTCACTGTGGCTGGGAGGATGAGACCAGTTTACCAGGCGCACTGAGACACTTTAAATGATACCAAACATGTTATAGTTACTTTTTTGTACACACTTGACATTGTATAGGTTTTTAGTGAGTTCTAAGTGAGGAGGAGAGGGGGGAGTAGAGGAAGATAATCAGACGGTAGAAGTGAGGTGCGAGCCCCTGCTGGCTGTGTCTCGGATGTTGCTGTTACATATGCAAGAGACAGTTCAAATGTTGATTCTCATGAGAGCCTTTTGTTCTCCCGAGGGGTAGCCCAGACTCGCTGTCACCTTACATCGGTGCTCCTGTTCCTACAGGAGAGGTTGGAGGGGAGGCTGTCCCCGTCCACCTTGAAGGTGTATGTTGCCGCTATCGCAGCTCACCACGACCCAGTAGACGGCAAGTCTCTGGGCAAGCACGACTTAATCGTCAGGTTCCTAAGAGGCACCCGGAGGTTAAATCCCTCCCGGCCAAACCTGTTCCCCTCCTGGGATCTCTCGGTGGTCCTCGCCGGTCTTCAGAGATCCCCTTTCGAGCCGCTAGAATCAGCTGGACTCAGGGCCCTCTCTCTAAAGACGGCCCTGCTGATCGCGCTCTCCTCCATCAAGAGGGTCGGGGACCTGCAAGCGTTCTCTACTAACGACACTTGCCTGGAGTTCGGTCCGGCAGACACTCATGTGATCCTAAGACCTCGACCGGGCTATGTGCCCAAGGTTCCTACCACGCCCTTTAGAGATCAGGTAGTGAACCTACAAGTGCTGCCCAGGGAGGAGGCAGACCCAGCCCTCTCACTATTGTGTCCGGTACGTGCCTTACGTGCCTACCTGGAACGCACCCAGAGCTTCAGGCGCTCTGAGCAGCTCTTTATCTGCTTTGGAGGACAGCAGAAAGGGAACGCTGTCTCCAAACAGAGGTTGTCTCACTGGGTGGTGGAGGCCATTCAATTGGCCTACCACACCCAGGCCGTGCCACCCCCCTTACGGGTTCGGGCCCACTCCACTAGGAGCGTGGCATCCTCATGGGCACTGGCGAGGGGCACCTCCCTAGCAGACATTTGCAGAGCTGCGGGCTGGGCAGCACCTAACACCTTTACGAGATTCTACAATCTCAGGGTTGAGTCAGCCTCGTCCCGTGTTCTCTCAGGTCTGAGCCCGTAGAACTCGGTACACGTCGACGATCTGACCGGGTGAACCGCTTGTTCCAGCGCCGTTTCCCTCTGCCAAGTCAAAACAGTGCGCTCTTGTCCCAGAGGCCCTAGGTCCCTGGTTGATTCCTCCCTAGCCCTTCGGGCCCGCAGCAGTTCAGCGGAGGAACGTTCTGGTCCAGTCCACTACGGGTACCTTCGGCTACCCCTACTGGAATAGGTGCTCCACAGATCAGGCCTCCTACGGGACTCCTTCTGTGTGTACTTCCGCGGTACGGTCACCTCACGAGCTGACCCTCATCTCCCTTAGGCAGTCCTTGCTGCCCTCCGGTCGCCGTGTTGTAGCAACTCCCCCCTCCTCGAGGTGGGATCTACCACCGCGCCATTCTTCCCACATGTCACAACAAGAGGCCATGTGATGTATTTCGCCACCTTTACCTCCCCTTTTGGGTGGGTGTGGCCTCCGTAGGGTCTTTTCCCCCTAAAAGAATAGGAATTCGGGAATAAGACCCCCTTCCCTCGATGCGGTAAGGGCCCCGGCTGCTCTTGCTCTATGCCGAGAAAACATAGAGAGAAAAGAGGCCCAGCCAGGCTTGGCCCGTTCCCTAGTTGGGAGCGTCACCTTGTTCTCCCCTAGGGTAACCAAAAGGATGCTGACGCTTTTTCGGGGCATTGGGGAAGAGTATGTGCAGCCTGAACACAGTTGGTCGCTTGTGCACATGCAAATACCTGCCCGCTTCTGTGTCAGCAGTACACGTACACGGCTCAGCGCATGGCGAGTTTTGAAATGGACCCCTAGTGTCGCTTCTTCGACACGACGTCGAAGTGAGCGACAGACGGGGAACGTCTCGGTTACGTATGTAACCTCCATTCCCTGATGGAGGGAACGAGACGTCGTGTCTTCCCGGCCACGTCGCTGAGGTGCCCGGTACACTCCCGGCTCCTCAGAAAAATCCTGAATGAATGAGCGTATTTCTCTCGCCTTTATATCCGTATCCGGAGGCGGAGTATGCAAATACTGTTCGCCAACTCTCATTGGCCTTTTTTCATAGATCAGAGGTATCTTTCGGCGCTCAAGAGAGACCCCTAGTGTTGCTTCTTCGACACAACGTCTCGTTCCCTCCATCAGGGAACGGAGGTTACATACGTAACCGAGACGTTATCAAAACTGTAAAAACCAAATAAAACTTTATAAAGCAAAGAAAAACTAGTTAAAATAGAGGTACGTACAAACAAACAAAATTTTCTCCTAGATACTACAGCGTGGACACATTCCCAAAAAAGGTGAGGGGCAGAATCATCTACAGCATTACAGAAGGAGCAAAGTGGACCTATTTCAGGGAGCATGTTTCTTAAATAAAGATTGACAGGGTAAAAACAGTGTAACAGTTTAAAGGACACCTCCTTAACCTTGTTGGTAATTAAATATATGTGAGGTAAAGTCTGATGCTGGTCGTATGGTCATGCTTGTGTCGCTTCTCGGGTGTGTTGAGTCATTAAAATAAAATGTTTAGGTCACTGTGTCAAGTTAAATATAGTTTAATACTCAATCTTTAAACGCATCTTGAGATCCCTTAGTTTGCATTTGCGCTCTTTCAAGTGTTTTGAATGCAAGAACGTAACGCATGTTTGAGTTGTGTGTCCACTGTAATAAATGTTCACTGTAATAAACGGTGTGTTGCTCACACAGCTGAAATTTCACTTCCTGCCCTCAGAGGGAACAGATGGTACTACAAGCTTGCATTTCTCAGGAATTTCTCAGGAAAGCATTGCGATTAAATGCGTTAATTTTTTTAACGCGCTACTTTTTGTCAAATTAATTGCATGTTATTAACGCATTAAATCGACAGTCCTAAATAAAACACAATGCTTCGTCATAGTACAATATTTCAGTGTGAATGAACTTTTTCATAAAATGTTGTCATGCATGGTTTAAATGCAGTGTAAAATTGTGATGATTAATCCTTTAACAATACAGTCATAGACCTCTCACAGCCTCAGTGTGGGTTTTACAGTACTTTGCCCTCCTTCTAAGATTGCTGAGTCCTCCTTTTTCATCTTTAATGGTGACATGTTGCAGTGATTTATTCAAATGACAAACTTTGGCTCTCTCTTTTTTAATCCTGAGGTATTAGTCACTGGTCGCTAATGTCAGATTACTTTCCTAGCCATTCTTCCTATGATTAACGACTGGCAGGCAGGCAGCAAAAAAATAGATCAAAACCACTGGGAATGAGAGGAAGAAAAAGAGGAAAAAAGGAGGAAGGAGCTGAAAGAGAAATAAATCATTTGATTCATACACCCAACAGGGCTGGAGAATGCCACCCATGATTTCTCTGCCACAGCTAATCAAAGCCCACATGGTTGTTAGCATGGAGAGGATTGGACACTCACATTCCTTCCAAATGTAACAAACCATCAGCACTTTCATTGAACTTGAATCAGTGTAGAAAGTCATAATCAGAAGGTTATTGGTTCGAGCCCCACAGCCACCACCATTGTGTGCTTGAGCAAGGCACTTAACTCCAGGTTGCTCTGGGGGATTGTCCCTGTAATAAGTGCACTGTAAGTCACTTTGAATAAAAGCATCTGCCAAATGCATAAATGTAAATGTAAATTTAATGTACAGACAAGCACTTGTCTACAGGGGCGGGTTTACGATTTCTGAGGTCCCATGCAACCGACCATTTAGAAAAGTTTTGCTTAAAAAATTGCATAAAATTGATTTTAAATCTAAATTTTAAATTCATCCTATCAGCTGTTGTAGCCAAGCACATTCAAAAGGATTAAGGAAATAAAAATCTAGTTAAAGATAATTAAAGCATGCTTTCCAGTTTTCCCTCAATACAGTGATAAAAAAGTATTATGTAAAAAAAACAAAAAAAACATATTTTCTTATTTCGGTCTTATCTTCTTACTTTACTTTCACCTGGAGCTCATATTCTGACACTGCAGTGTATTGTTCAACATGCTGCAAAAGGCTGTATTTTATGAAAGTATCAGCAACATTCGTAACAGTATTGTAACAGTAAACATACAAGGCACGGCAGACCCTCGACACACTAGAGCAGGAGGAAAAAAAACATTGCCGTTTATTAAGCGCTGAAACTTTTCAGAATGTTGAATCTTTGTGACATCTGTGCTATAAACATCTAGATGCAGCGCAACGTATAAAACAGAATGCAGGTGTCTTTACATGCGTTTTTGAAAACCAAATTCTTGTGTTGAACATGAGAAGTGTTGTTCCTGTGTGAGACAATTAAGAAACAGCAAGACGCGGTGCAGCAGGTATGGACGTTCATCCAGCGCATGTTTACATAGGAAAACAATGGCAAAACAGAGCAGATGCACGTACAAACACGTTCAGTGTGACTGGCCCCTCATCCATTTGCACTTATCTGTGAGTGAGAGCGTGTGGGCAAAACAAGTTCAGAAGGCCTGTATATTTTTCCTTAAAATAAACCCAAAGTCCTACTTGAAAAATTGACCCAAACTCAGCAGACCTCTAATGTGAACCACACTTTCCTCCAGGAAATCTGTTCATTTTTGTTTCTGTAGTACAAATGTTAGAGCATTTAGAGCTACTGATAAAATGTAAACCTTGAATGCACTGCAAGTTTCTTTATATAAACTCTTCTGCAAAATATATCTATATTTTTTCATTCTCATTTCAACGCACTGTACAACAGATCATGTCACAAATATAAGTAATTTCAGTCATTTACCTAATGTTTTAGGGGTCATCTTCACATGGGATTGAAACTGCAATCTGCACATTTGGTAACTACAGATCAGAAAGTCTATTGTATCGCCACACATACGTGCACGCGCACTCATGCACACACACCTGGACTATAATGGAAACGCAGAAGGAAAAGAGGAAAAAGAGCCGGCGTTCTCATCAGATTAAGACGTCGCGCAAATCGCCCCCCGCTACCCAGTATACTACTGGCAAATGTTCAGTCTCTGGACAACAAGCTCTGCGAGCTGAGAGCGCGGATCTCCTTCCGACGAGAGACGAGAGAATGCTGTGTTATCTGTCTTACGGAAACCTGGATGTCCGCGGAGATTCCAGACTCGGCCATCGAACCCACGGGTTTCTCCGTGCACCGAGCGGACAGAGCGAAAGACCTCTCAGGTAAAAGCAGAGGTGGAGGTGTATGTTTTATGATCAACAAATCATGGTGTGATCAGAGGAATGTACATTTTATCAGGTCTTTCTGCTCTCCTGATTTGGAATATCTCATGATTCTGTGTCGACCATTCTGGCTACCGAGGGAATTCACAGCGGTCATTATCACTGCTGTGTACATCCCCCCACAAGCCGACACAGACCGGGCACTTAGGGAACTGTATGGCAGTATAAGTGAGCAGGAAACCGCGCACCCTGAGGCTGCGTTCATTGTTGCCGGGGACTTCAACAAAGCCAACTTTAAAACAATAGCACCAAAATACCACCAACATATCAGCTTCAACACACGAGGGGACCGGGTTTTGGATCATTGCTATTCTCCTTTCCGGGATGGCTACAAATCCCTCCCCCGCACACCATTTGGCAAATCCGACCACTCTTCCGTTCTGCTTCTGCCCGCTTACAGGCAGAAACTGAAACGGGAAGCACCCGCCCTCAGAATGATCCAGTGCTGGTCGGACCAATCAGACTCTGCGCTACAGGACTGTTTTGATCACGCGGACTGGAAGATGTTCCGGTCTGCCTCCGATGACGACATCGAGGTTTACGCTGATAGCGTAACGTGTTTCATCAGGAAGTGCGTAGAGGACGTTGTTCCGACGAAAACTATACGGATCTACCCCAACCAGAAACCCTGGGTTAACGGCGATGTTCGCGCGGCACTTACTGCGCGGACCACCGCTTTTAATTCCGGGAACGCGGAGGAGCGTAAACAAGCCAGTTATGCCCTCCGTAACTCCATCAGTACAGCAAAACGCCAGTACAGGCACAAAATTGAAGGACAGTTCAACACCACTGACTCCAGAAGTATGTGGCAGGGAATTAACACCATCACGGACTATAAACAGAATAAAAACTCCGCCATGAACACTGCTGCCTCTCTCCCGGACGAGCTTAATACTTTTTATGCTCGTTTCGAGGATAACAACAACACCGCCCTCGCGGAGAGAGCACTCGCGGCCGATACTACAGATGATGGTTCACTCTCCGTCTCTGTTGCGGATGTAACCCGATCCTTTCGACGGGAGAACATTCGCAAAGCCGCGGGTCCAGACGGCATTCCAGGCCGCGTCATCAGAGCATGCGCGAACCAACTGGCTGGTGTTTTTACGGACATTTTCAACCTGTCCCTCTCCCTGTCTGTAGTCCCCACATGCTTCAAAACATCAACCATTGTGCCTGTACCGAAGCAAGCCAAAATCACTTGCTTAAATGACTGGCGTCCTGTTGCCCTCACCCCCATCATCAGCAAATGCTTTGAGAGGTTGATCAGAGATCACATCTGCTCTGTTCTGCCCACCTCTTTGGACCCATTGCAGTTTGCCTACCGTAACAACCGCTCCACTGATGATGCCATTGCATCTACAATACACACTGCTCTATCCCACCTGGAAAAAAGGAACACGTATGTGAGAATGCTGTTTGTAGACTACAGCTCAGCATTTAACACCATAATGCCCTCAAAGCTTGATGTGAAACTCCGGGCTCTGGGCTTAAACAGCTCGCTGTGCAGCTGGATCCTGGATTTCCTGTCAGGCAGACGTCAGGTGGTTAGAATGGACAGCAACATCTCCTCATCACTGACCCTCAACACTGGAGCCCCGCAGGGCTGTGTTCTCAGCCCACTCCTGTATTCCCTTTACACACATGACTGTGTGGCGACACATAGCTCCAATGCCATCATTAAGTTTGCTGACGATACGACGGTTGTAGGTCTGATCACTGACAATGATGAAACAGCCTACAGAGAGGAGGTGCACACTCTGACACGCTGGTGTCAGGAGCACAACCTCTCCCTCAACGTCAGTAAAACCAAGGAGCTTGTGGTGGACTTCAGGAAGAAAGACAGAGAACACAGCCCCATCACCATTAATGGAGCACCGGTGGAGAGAGTCGGCAGCTTCAAGTTCCTCGGTGTCCACATTACTGAGGAACTCACATGGTCCGTCCACACTGAGGCCGTTCTGAAGAAGGCTCACCAGCGCCTCTTCTTCCTGAGACGGCTGAGGAAGTTTGGAATGAACCAACACATCCTCACACGGTTCTACACCAGCACTGTAGAGAGCATCCTGACTGGCTGCATCACCGCCTGGTACGGCAATAGCACCGCCCACAACCGCAAAGACCTGCAAAGGGTGGTGCGAACTGCCAGAAACATCATCGGAGGTGAGCTACCCTCCCTCCAGGATATATATAACAGACGGTGTGTGAATAAAGCTCGGAGGATTATCAAAGACTCCAGCCACCCGAGTCATGGGCTGCTCTCACTGCTTCCATCAGGCAGGCGGTATCGCAGCATCAGGACCCGCACCACCCGACTACATGACAGCTTCTTCCCAAAAGCAATAAGACTTTTGAACACTTGATCCCTCACGATCAACAATCAGCACTGCACTTTATTAATCCTCATTCTGTCAATATATTCTCGCTCCCAATTCAGTTAGTGTATATATATATTTATACCTTTATCTAGTGTATGTGTATTCTACATTGTGTGTATTGTGTACATTTGATATGTAAATGTTTGTGTAGGTATGTGTACATTTGTTATGTAAATTGTGTTGTGTAAATATGTTGTTATTGTAAAGTGGTTTATGTCTCGTCACTGTCATTACTGCAATGTTGCTCGGAACTGCACACAAGAATTTCACCTGCTGTTGCACTCGTGTACACCGTAGTGTGACAATAAAGTGATTTGATTTGATTTGATTTGATGATGACTGTAATGATGTTAGCTCAAAATAGATATGGAAGAAATTTGTAATTTTGGTATTGAACATGAACTTTTTGTGGTGTCAGCCTAGATCCATAACAACAAAATTACGACAGTTCTTACTTTTTTTTAAAGGACATTGCCCTGTAGCAAGCGGTGTTTAAATGACTCTCTCTAAAGCAGTTGTGACAGAGCACAATATCTGGGCCAACTATACTTGGGGTGGAACCTGCAATCTGTGTGGCTGTAATCCAAGTCCTTAACCATTAGGTCACCACATCTCCCTTATTGAGTTACAATATATGCATTTAATAAAAGGACTGGGCCCTTGAGCAACAAGTCGTTTAAAATGTCTCCCAAAAAGCACAACTTCAGGGTCACAGGTGGTTGGGATTGAACCCACATCCTTTGGAATAACAACTCAAGTACTTAACCAATAGGCGACCACAACTCCCTTGCTACATTAGGCTTTTTTTACTTAATGTAAGGACAATGTGTTGGAGCAACGAGTGGTTAAATTATTTTCTTAAGCTCAATTGTGTATGTTAAAGTATTCTCAGTATGTTAGCGTTTTCTTAGTGTCTTTGGGTGGTTCAGTTCTCCCTACCAGTTGGATAATAACTTTTTCCTAGACACTGATTGATGGTGTGTTTTGAAAATCTCAATCCTTTTTTGTTTTTTGGTATGTGCACAAAGTTTGGGTATAAAATTCAGAGCTTTATCGTCTTAAATTTTCTATATTGGACATAAGCAAACAAATAAACTGTGACATTTAACTTGCTCTCTATTATTTAAAGGAATAGTTCACCCCATAATAAATGGTATTTTGGTAACACTTCATATTAATGTTCACTTTGTTAAGGGGTTTATAAAAGTGTTCATTAATGACTATTAATAATTATTACGGCATTATAAATCATTTATATGCAGTTATAGAAACATGCATAAAAAGGGCTACTTTCATTCAGTGCCTCCAAATTAGTGAGCACTCAACTTACTTGTTATAGATGCTTAATAAATACACTTATTCATGTCAATATTAATCAAAATCATAAAATGCCCTAATTCATGATTTATGTCACAATGCAGCAAAAATAGACTATTTTAGTGAGATTGAAAGGAGGGATTATGTCATTTTGTTACAGTCTGCTTTGTGTTTATATTCATTACTGCAATAATCTGAGTCATGTCCCAACCTACTGTAACTAGGTCAAGTTAACTAAAGTCCTCTGCAAAAACACTTTTCAGGTCTGCTTGCTCATGCACTGCATTTTGAGGCCCGATGACGATTAATCCACTCTGAACTTTATATATATATATATATCGTCTCGGTTACGTATGTAACCTCCGTTCCCTGATGGAGGGAACGAGACGTCGTGTCGAAGAAGCGACACTAGGGGTCTCTCTTGAGCGCCGAAAGATACCTCTGATCTATGAAAAAAGGCCAATGAGAGTTGGCGAACAGTATTTGCATACTCCGCCTCCGGATACGGATATAAAGGCGAGAGAAATACGCTCGTTCATTCAGGATTTTTCTGAGGAGCCGGGAGTGTTCCGGGCATCTCAGCGGCTCGGCTCAGCGACGTGGCCGGGAAGACACGACGTCTCGTTCCCTCCATCAGGGAACGGAGGTTACATACGTAACCGAGATGTTCCCCGTCTGTCGCTCACTTCGACGTCGTGTCGAAGAAGCGACACTAGGGGTCCACTTCAAAACTCGCCATGCGCTGAGCCGTGTACGTGTACTGCTAACACAGAAGCGGGCAGGTATTTTGCACATGCACAAGCCACCAACTGTGTTCAGGCTGCACGTACTCTTCCCCAATGCCCCGAAAAAGCGTCAGCACCCTTTTGGTTACCCTAGGGGGGAACAAGGTGACGCTCCCAACTAGGGAACGGGCCAAGCCTGGCTGGGCCTCTTTTCTCTCTATGTTTTCTCGGCATAGAGCAAGAGCAGCCGGGGACCTTACCGCATCGAGGGAAGGGGGTCTTATTCCGAAGTCCTATTCTTTTAGGGGGAAAAGACCCTGCGGAGGCCACACCCGCCCAGCAGGGAAGGTATAGGTGGCAAAATACACCACATGGCCACTTTGGGCATGTGGGAGGAAATGGCGCGGTGGTAGATCCAGCCTCGAGGAGGGGGGAGTTGCTACAACACGGCGACCGGAAGGCAGCAAAGGGCTGCCTAAGGGAGACGCGGGTCAGCTCGTAAGGTGACCGTACCGTGGAAATACACACAGGAGGAGTCCCGTAGGAGGCCTGATCTGTGGAGCACTTATTCCAGTAGGGGTAGCCGGAGGTACCCGTAGTGGACTGGACCAGCACGTTCCTCCGATGAACTGCTGAGGGTCCGAAGTGCTAGGGAGGAATCAACCAGGGACCTGGGTCCTCTGGGACAAAAAGCGCACTGTTTTGCCTCGGTAGAGGGAAACGGCTCTGGAACAAGCGGATCACCCGGTCAGATCGTCGACGTGTACCGAGTTCTACGGGCTCGGACCTGAGAGAACACGGGACGAAACTGACTCAACCCTGAGATTGTAGAATCTCGTGAAGGTGTTAGGTGCTGCCCAGCCCGCAGCTCTGCAAATGTCTGCTAGGGAGGTGCCCCTTGCCAGTGCCCATGAGGATGCCACGCTCCTAGTGGAGTGGGCCCGCACCCGTAAGGGGGGCGGCACAGCCTGGGTGTGGTAGGCCAACTGAATGGCCTCCACCACCCAGTGAGACAACCTCTGTTTGGAGACAGCGTTCCCTTTCTGCTGTCCTCCAAAGCAGACAAAGAGCTGCTCAGAGCGCCTGAAGCTCTGGGTGCGTTCCAGGTAGGCACGCAAAGCACGTACTGGACACAATAGTGAGAGGGCTGGGTCTGCCTCCTCCCGGGGCAGCGCTTGTAGGTTCACTACCTGATCTCTAAAGGGCGTGGTAGGAACCTTGGGCACATAGCCCGGTCGAGGTCTTAGGATCACATGAGTGTCTGCCGGACCGAACTCCAGGCAAGTGTCGTTAGTAGAGAACGCTTGCAGGTCCCCGACCCTCTTGATGGAGGCGAGCGCGATCAGCAGGGCCGTCTTTAGAGAGAGAGCCCTGAGTCCGGCTGATTCTAGCGGCTCGAAAGGGGATCTCTAAAGACCGGCGAGGACCACCGAGAGATCCCAGGAGGGGAACAGGTTTGGCCGGGAGGGATTTAACCTCCGGGCACCTCTTAGGAACCTGACGATTAAGTCGTGCTTGCCCAGAGACTTGCCGTCTACTGGGTCATGGTGAGCTGCGATAGCAGCAACATACACCTTTAAGGTGGACGGGGACAGCCTCCCCTCCAACCTCTCCTGTAGAAACAGGAGCACTGACCTAACTGCGCACCTCTGTGGGTCTTCTGCCCGAGAAGAACACCAATTGACGAACAGACGCCACTTTAGGGCGTAGAGTTGCCTGGTAGAAGGGGCTCTGGCTTGGTTGAACGTGGCTACGACCGTGGGTGGTAGGCCAGCTAGATCTTCCGCGTCCCGTCCAGGGACCAGACATGGAGATTCCAGAGGTCTGGGTGCGGATGCCAGAGCGTGCCCCGTCCCTGAGAAAGAAGGTCCTTCCTCAGAGGAATTCGCCAGGGAGGGGCTGTCGCGAGGAGTACGAGGTCCGAGAACCAGGCCCGGGTGGGCCAGTAGGGAGCCACGAGAGTGACTCGCTCCTCGTCCTCCCTGATCTTGCACAGCACCTGTGCAAGAAGGCTCACTGGGGGGAATGCGTACTTGCGCAGCCCCACCGGCCAGCTGTGTGCCAGTGCATCTGCCCCGAGGGGAGCCTCTGAACGGGCGTACCAGAGCGGGCAGTGGGAGGTCTCTCGGGAGGCAAACAGGTCTACCTGGGCCTTGCCGAACCGTTCCCAAATCAGCTGAACCGAGTGGGGGTGAAGCCTCCACTCTCCGCCAGGCAAGCGTTGTCGTGACAGCGCGTCCGCTACCACATTGAGGTTGCCGGGGATGTGAGTGGCACGCAGCGACTTGAGTCGGTGCTGGCTCCAAAGGAGGAGACGACGGGCAAGTTGTGACATGTGACGGGAGCGTACGCCGCCTTGGCGATTTATGTACGCGACCGCAGTGGTGCTGTCCGACCTGACTAGGACATGTTCGTCCCGGATTAACGGGAGAAACCTCCGCAGGGAAAAGAGGACGGTCAACAACTCGAGGCAGTTGATGTGCCAACGCAGCTGGGCCCCTTTCCAACGGCCTGAGGCTGCGTGCCCGTTGCAAACGGCGCCCCAACCCAATCTGGAGGCGTCGGTTGTGACCAAGACGCGTCTGGACACCTGCTGTAGGGGTACTCCAGCCCGTAAGAAACAGAGGTCTGTCCAGGGGTTGAATGTTTGTCGGCAGGCGGGGGTGATTGTTACCCGGTGCGTGCCGCGGCGCCATGCTCGTCTCGGGACTCGGGTCCGAAGCCAGTGTTGGAGCGGTCTCATATGCATCAAGCCCAGCGGCGCGACCGCCGCGGCGGATGCCATATGCCCCAGGAGCCTCTGGAAAAGTTTTAAGGGGACCGCTGTGCCCGGCCTGAGGGCGGCGAGGCAGTTCAACACTGACTGAGCACGCTCCTTTGTGAGACGTGCGGACATTGAGACCGAGTCTAACTCCATCCCGAGAAAAGAGACGCTCTGAACTGGAGTGAGCTTGCTCTTTTCCCAGTTGACCTGAAGCCCCAGACGGCTGAGGGGCCTGAGCACCTGGTCTCTGTGAGCGCATAGTAACTCTCGCGAGTGGGCTAGGATGAGCCAGTCGTCGAGGTAGTTGAGTATGCGGATGCCGGCTTCTCGGAGCGGGGCAAGAGCTGCCTCTACGACTTTCGTGAAGACGCGAGGGGACAGAGACAGGCCGAAGGGGAGGACTTTGTACTGATACGCCTGGCCCTCGAACGCAAACCGCAGGTAGGGGCGGTGTCGGGGCAGGATAGAGACGTGGAAGTACGCGTCCTTCAGGTCTACCGCTGCGAACCAATCTAGATGCCGGACGCAGGTTAAAATATGCTTCTGCGTGAGCATTTTGAACGGGAGTTTGTGCAACGCTCGGTTGAGAACTCGCAGGTCCAAGATTGGTCGTAAGCCGCCGCTTTTCTTGGGTACGATGAAGTAGGGGCTGTAGAAACCCTTCTTCATCTCGGTTGGAGGGACAGGCTCTATCGCGTCTTTGGCCAGAAGAGTCGCGATTTCCGCGCGCAGAGAGTGGGCGTGTTCGCCGTGTACTGCGGAGAAGCGGACACCCATGAAGGGGGGCGGGGGCCTGGCAAACTGAATTGCGTAACCGAGTCGGATGGTCCGTGCCAGCCAGCGAGACGGGTTGGGAAGTGAAAGCCACGCGTCCAACCTCTGCGCTAGGGGCACTAAAGGGACGATTCATTTTGACATACCCGGCGGGGCTTCGCAGCGGGGCGGAGCAGGTAGGGCAGCGTTGGGCGGCGACGGGGCGACCCGCGGCTGAGGTGCTGAGAAAAGACTCAAAGCACTTACCTTGCTCCGCACACCCGGCAGGGGGCGGGTTAGCGACTGAGGAGGAGGTCCTGGGTTGGCGTCCTCTAGACTCGTCGGGACCGGCCGGCCGGGGGACAGTCGTGGGGCTGAAGACGGGTGGTCCGTGTCCAGGAGGCCAGGACTGTCGGGATCTAAGGGCAAAGCGCCGTGAGAACGGCATTTGCGGGCCAGGTGACCCAGAGACACAGGAAATAGCTCTTTTACTGAGAATGTGGGTACCGCAACCCCATCTAAGGGGGGGCGGCAAATTAAATTGTTTAGAAACAAAAGATTCTCCTCCCGTCGCTGGGTCGTCCGTCTCAGGACCGCCTGGGAGCCTTCCGGGTCCTCGAGGGAGTCCGGGAGACGGGGGGCGTCTGCTTCTTGCGGTGTGCTCGACGCAGGGGCTGAGAGCTGGGCCCGGGTTGAGGCGGAGCAGATTTCTTAGCCGCAGGAGGACGCCCTCGGCGAGCAGACGGGGCAGTGGCCCTGGCGGCAGGTTTGCGGCGAGGCAGGATGTGTGAGATGGCCTCCGTCTGTCTTTTCACCGCGGAGAACTGCTGGGCAAAGTCCTCGACGGTGTCGCCGAAGAGGCCAAGCTGGGAGACAGGGGCGTCGAGGAAGCGAACTTTGTCGGCCTCACGCATCTCGACCAGGTTGAGCCACAGATGACGTTCCTGGACCACTAGGGTGGCCATCGCCTGCCCGAGTGCCTGCGCGGTGACCTTCGTGGCCCTGAGGGCGAGGTCGGTCGCTGAGCGCAGTTCCTGCAACACGTCGGGATCAGGGCTACCCTCGTGCAGATCTCTGAGCGCCTTGGCCTGGTGGACTTGCAGGAGAGCCATGGCATGCAGGGCGGAGGCGGCCTGTCCCGCGGCGCTGTAGGCTTTGTTGTTGAGGGAGGATGAAGTCCTACAGGCCTTGGAAGGGGGTACAGGGCGCCCGCGTCAGGTGGTAGGGTCACCGGGACAAAGATGGAGCGCAACTGCCCTATCCACCTGGGGAATCGCCGTGTACCCGTGGGCCTCTCCGCCGTCGAGGGTAGCGAGAGCGGACGAGCAGGGCTTTTGACGGACGGAGAGCGGGGCTCTCCATGACGACGTCAGCTCGTCATGCACTTCCGGGAAAAATGGGACCGGGGGGGGGGGCGTGGCTGTGAGCGGCGCCCAGACCCCAGGAACCAGTCATCCAACCGTGACGGGTGTGGGGAGGGTGGAGGTTTCCAGTCCAACCCCACCCCGACGGCGGCCCGGGCAAGCATGTCGGACATCTGCGCATCCGCCTCAACCTGGGCCTGCTTGCCCGAAGGCGGCAGTCCAGGGGAGGAGTCAGCGTCAGACGCCGCGCTCTCCGATGGAGCGGCGAGCTCATCGGCTTCAGGCTCAAGAGGATAGGCAGACCGGCCCGGAGGCGAGTCGCCGTTACCTCGAGACTGGACGGAGGTAAACGAGCGTGCCGGGGGGCGGGTGGTCCGAGGGGACGTGCCCGGCGGAAGCGCACCCGCTGCCCTCCCCAAATCGCCTCCAGCGCCAACCGCATCGTCCTCAATCCCGTGGGAAGAAGGAGCGATACGGGGGGCGGCTGGAGTGGCGTGCTTTCTATTGAAAGCAAGCCGCGACCGCAACGTTACCATGGTCATGTTCTCGCAGTGAGAACATGAGCCATCCACAAACGCAGCCTCGGTGTGATCGGCGCCCAGACACACGAGACAGCGCCTGTGGCCGTCAGAAGCGGAGAGCACTCTACCGCATCCAGGAACTACACAGGGGTTGAATGGCATCTTTAAAAAGACGCGCCCTGAAAAGGGCGTTCAACACCGCTATGTATTGCTCTTTTAGAGAAATAAACTCTTTATGAGAAATATAACTCTTTATATTGAGAAACTCTTTCAAACTCTGCACTGTCGAAGTGCCCAGGGGCAAACTGCACGCCGGCAGAGAAGAGAAAAACAGCCGCTGTAGTGCGCCGTAAATCCAACAGCAGCAGAGCGTCAGAGGATCAGAAGCAGGATCAGCAGTGTAATACGCAGCAGTCAGCATAAACACGACCTTCGGCTCCGAAGAAAATTACTGAATGAACGAGCGTATTTCTCTCGCCTTTATATCCGTATCCGGAGGCGGAGTATGCAAATACTGTTCGCCAACTCTCATTGGCCTTTTTTCATAGATCAGAGGTATCTTTCGGCGCTCAAGAGAGACCCCTAGTGTCGCTTCTTCGACACGACGTCGAAGTGAGCGACAGACGGGGAAATATATATATATATATATATATATATATATATATATATATATATATACACAGGTTTCTAATGTTGGAAATTCCTTAATAAATTCCTCACTTGTGTCTATCTTACAGAAAGGTACATTTTTGTATATTACTAATGTTGAATAATTGTTATTAAGCATTTCAATGTAAAATGTTCACTATTTGACAAGTATTGAATGTCATCCTTTTTTGCATGTTGTTATAATGACCTTTTAATTATTTATCATTTCCTTTTTTTTTTTTTTTATTTTTTTTTTTTTTTATTTTTTAGGAATTATTAGTCATTAATGATAACATTATCCATATAACACTAACCATAAAAGCACCACATTAGTAGTCTATATGTCTTATGCCCTATATTTCCAGACTTCTGAAGCAATATGATAGCTTTGTGTGAGGAACAGGCAAAACTTTTGTTTGTTATTCACTGGAAATTTCTCTCTCCACTTTTGCTCTTAAATCTGACAAAGCCAACACATACACAAATCAAATGCATACACATGCAACGACACACATAAATAAGTGTCAGTTATATTGACAGGACAAAATCGATACAAATGCATAAATGCACTGCTTGTCAGCAACAACCCCACGGCATATATACACTCACACAAACACTCATCACTGACATTGATACTGTATGACTGACAAATGCAAATTGCAGCATCAACACCAGTGGTGAGTGACAGAGTATTATATTGTTTACATCAAATTAATATGTCAGTGCAATTTATATCAGACTCATCCCAGACAAAAATTGCCACAAAATACAGCAGTGTCCATTTCTGATGTGAAACAATTGTGGGAAAGTTACAAATTATTTTTACACATCCTAGAAATGTATACACAATTAATGCACCTTGCATACATTTACACACAAACTAAGTATATGCACAAAGCATATTCAAAAGTTGAGAGAGTGATGCACATAATATACAACATTGTTCACATTTTACAAGTTTATTTTTGAACCGTATTGTCATTTACAGATTAAGGTCATTAAGAAAGGTAATTAACAGCTTTTTAACTAAACATGCATTGCTGTCCATGTCTCTCTGTCAACAGCAACATGTGTTGCACTAAACTGTAGCAATGGTCAATTCCTTCATCTTGTATTTGCAGGCACACTGGTTCAAATTCAGTGCACAGTTAAGGTTTTAATCGCTCTGATGCACAAAGGTCAAAACAAGCCCCTGCAGTGACCGGCTAATTATTTTGATTAAAATCTCGGTGTAGATTATGCATTGTACTTTTTATTTATTTGAATATTTCCTGTCTTTACATGCAACATGAGCTGTTAATGATAAAATTTCTCTCCCTCCCTCCCTCACATCATTTGCCGTGGTGTGTATTACCCAGGGCATTGTGCCCCTCTCTGTGAAGGGGGGAGTCAGCATCGCCATTTGGGGTCCCACATGCAGCAATTATAATCATGTAAGCAGATGAAGTTGTTTGGCTATCAGCAAGTTCTCCCTGCTCACCTCGAAGGCCAACAGCTAAAAAATAATCACCTCTTTGCCTTTCTGCATGTAATTCACTCCAAACTGACTTCATAAAAAGCCTTGGCTCTCTTTCAGCCTCTGGTAACTGTCCTGAGACAATCCGACAGGTCAGAGTGAGAAAAAGAGTGCATAGATACAGCCTGTGTCATGCATTATTTAATCTGTTGTGAGTTTGGCTGAAAGGATTGTTGTCAATTCTTCATGCTAGTGATTCATGAGGTCCCATGGTTTTAAGTTGAAGTCTTCACAGACAATCAACAAAATCAAAACTGTCATTAGTAGGATCAGCATTGTTACTTCGTGTTCATCCATGCTATTAAAATGCTGTATTTACTATGGTAAACATAGAGTCTACCAAAATAAAGTTTCTCAGAGCTTTTAACAACTTCTGTTTGAAGGGTAATATGTTGACATTGTAGAAACTGTTTGTAAGGATATAATGTTATTTACCAATAGGAAAGACAAATCTCACAAGAGAACTCTTTAATAAATCAATACATTTTTTTGAGAGTGAGAGAGAGAGAGAGAAATTGTCTCAAACTGTGCTCAGATTTGCCAAGATACCAGTCTGTCATCAATCAGTGAAACTGTTACATCTCTAGTCATGAACTGCCTCATTTGTTTCTGTTTTAATTTCCCCTTAAAAATGATTGATGGGTAACAATTTACAATAACATTCCTTTTGTTATGTGTTTCTGAAAAAGGTTCATTAATGACTAATAAGTCATTTACAAATGCATTATAAGTCATTGATATGCAGTTGCAACAGCTTGAATAAAAAGAGTGACTTTCCTGCCAAAAAGTGAGCATTTGAACATGTTATAAATGATCAATACATAGTTCTGTTTCATTCCTACTGACCGCCAGAGGAAGTGTAAACACTATTGGGTTATCTAATGGAGTTTACACTGCCTCTGGTGGTCATCTGGAATTCACAGAACCACAGTTACATGTGTAACTAACGTTATTATTACTTAAATAAATATGCGTTACATTTCATAAAAAAAAAAAAAAAAAATGCAATGATTTTGCCCATATTCTGTATTTATGTTACATTGAAGCAAAAATAGTCTATTATATTATGTAGTCCTAGTTACCTAAAGTCCTCTGCAAAAACACTTTTCAGGTCTTCATGCTTTTGCACAGCATATATCATATAAAAAGCCTGATGACCATTAAACCATAAAAAAACTTATACGTACATGGGTTACTAATGTTGAATAGGTGTTTTTAAGCATTTTTAACATGTGAGGTAAAATGGCTAATTCTTATAGAATTATCAAATATTGCTTTAAAGCCCCCTTTTATGCATGTTTTTACAATTATTTATAATGCATTTGCAAAGGAATTATAAGTCATTAATTAATTCATTTATAAACACTTAACAAACCAATCGATGGCTATTAATTAGTCTAATAAATCCCTTTGTACGTAAAAAAAAAAAAAAAAGATCATTGATGACAATTAAAACATATACAACTTGTACGTGGTCACTGATGTTGAATAGGTGTTATTAAGCATTTTTAACATGTGAGGTAAAATGGCATTTAATAATGAATTATTATATAATTGGCAAATATTGCATTGTTTTTATAACCTCATATATAGTGCGTTTGTAAAGGAATTATTAAACATGAATTTAGTCAAGTCAAGTCATGTTTATTTCTAAAGCACATTTAAAAACAACAAGGGTTGACCACAGCGCTGTAGAATGGCATCTTAAAAAGATAATATTAAAGCATATAAAAAGGGAGGAAATAAAAAGAAAAAAGGGAGACATAGTTAATTAATTCCTTTATAAACCCTTATCAAAGGAAAATTAATTTGAAGTGTTTCTTGATTGATGCAATGTTTCTAATTAGGCTAATAAGATATTTCTGATATGAAAAAAACCCACATCTTTAAATATCAAACCTACTGTAAGCCTACTAGTGTTTAACATATTTAATTTTTTTATATTAATAATTAAATTTTTATTCAATAAAATAAACAAAAATTACTTTTTCATCAACAAAGCATGTAAAGGGGACAAAATCAGCTGTTTTTGTTTCTGTTCTCATAAAAGGATCAGTATAAGATCTGTATAGGAATCTAGTATCTGAGCCTTTTTTTTCCTCAACAGAAACACAAAGGACGAGCTGATGGTGTGGAATTAGAAGGTATTTTTTTACACCCATCAATTACCTGGTAGAAACTGCTGGTGTTGACAACATGGAGCCCCAGAAGACAGCAGCAAAAAAATGAAGGAAAACACTGAGAGAGAGAGAGAGAGAGAGAGAGAGAGAGAGAGAGAGGAGAAGATATAACAGAGAAAGCTATGGGCTTGAGTGATTGTTTACGCTGTGTTAGCGGCTGACCTGTAAGCGTGTTTCGAGACTCTGCGTTCTGTCTCTCCCTCACCACGGTTATGTCAGGGTCAACTCAGGGTTGTGCGCCATGATCCCTGAGGTCTCATATTCCTCTCCTCTTCCTCTGCCTCCATCCATGCATGAAAGCACGTGTTCCTTGCAGTTGAGACAAATATTGAAACAAAGTGCGTGGGATATACGTCAATGTACAGTTTAATTTCCTTTCTTATGAGTTTTAATCAGATACAAACTTATTTCACATCAACATCGAGGTGTTTCTGTGGTTACTATGGGTTTTGAGTTCATACAGGGTGTTTTTGGATGATTAAAATGTATTCCTCTTTCCAAGTGAACCAATCAATAAATTCTTATCTATTCTGTATTGTTTGGCGAAGTCGTAGCACTTAAAAAAAAAAAAAGAAGAAGAAAAAAAAAATATTTTTCATACGCCTTCATCTTGCAGTGAGTTATCGTACCTTTCCAAAATATTCCCTCATGATTGAAGGGGAAGTGTCCACGGAATGATTTATGAATGTTAATTGTGGCATTCAAAAATTTGCAAAGGACTGCACTGAAAAAAAAGAAAAGAGAAAGGAGTTAAAAAAAAAAAAAAAGAAAGTCAAATGAACATCTGGAAAAGCTATTGAAAGTGAAGCCAAATTCTTGTCCTGGGAGTAAAGCAAAACCAGTGCTGAATTTGAACTAGCTGCACCCTTGAGATTACAAAATATTTTCCCCTGTTAACTAGGCCGCAGGCCTTTAATTCCCTGGGCCCCTGACCCTTGCCGACCCCATGTCCACATTTCCTTTTCGACTGGAGATGGTTTTGCACTGTACCAAAGCAAGACATATTTGTATTTGATATTGAACTAGCATCACATCTGACATAAATCACAAATGAAGCAGCCTTCGGATTTGAAATTTTTTTCCGCAACGCACCCTTGAAAAGACGAGAAAACAATATGGTTTTTCATTGCATTACCCGTGGAGACCGATGGAGGTTGAAGTGAAACCCACCTGCACGTCCGGGGGAACCACTGTTGCCAAGGCCCACACAACAGTCCCTCTGGATGCTTCCCATACATGAGAATGACTTGAACTGTTTCCAGAAGCTCGAATTCTCTCTCTCCATGTCTTTTTGCTTGTCTCTTCACTGAAATCATCCGTAAACTTCTCAGTCTTTTCTTGCTCTGTATTGACCCTGAGAACGTTGTTGATGAGCAGTGCTCTCTGAGTAAATTTTGTTGGTGCACGTAAGATGGGCCTGATATTATAGCTCAATTGAGATAAGCAAGTTCTGTGCAGAACCGATCATCGGTAATCAGCGCCAGGTGCATGGCAGTTAGAGATGCTGTGCAACTTGCTATGATGTCATACTGACGTGTGCCAAAATTCTGAAGGTGCAGTTTTCAGAGTTCAGACTGTAGTTGCTTTCCAACATTTGCGCAAATTAAAAGCATAATGGAAAAATACTTGCTGACAACACAGCTTAACGCTCACTGGCTTAGAGCAACTGTGATGTTTTGTTCTTTTTTCCAAAATGTTAGTCTGTTTACTATACAATTTTAATCTGTGTGAGTTATGTGCGAACACTCTCTACACACTAACACCTTTATAGGTTTTGAGCTCTATTCAGAAATTATATTTGTGAAATCATATCTTCTTTTTTGAAGACCCCATGAATTAAAAACTGGAGCTTTGTGGCTTTTAGTCCGTGAGGCCATGTATATGCTTGAGTATTCCTAAATGTTAGTTGTTATACACGTTTATTTCCATTTACATTTATGCATTTATGCATTTGGCAGTCGCTTTTATCCAAAGCGACTTACAGTGCACTTATTACAGGGACAATCCCCCCAGAGCAACCTGGAGTTAAGTGCCTTGTTCAAGGGCACAATGGTGGTGGCCATGGGGTTTGAACCAGTGACCTTCTGATTAGCAGCCCTGTGCTCTAGCCAATACACCACCACCACCACTACGTTTATAATGTTCTCTTCTAGGAAAATGGAATACTAAATATTTATGACTCAAATTGCTCTTTAAATAAAAGATTTACTTGTGGAATTGACCTGATTACATGAAAATTACATGATTGCGGCAACATTTTTGCTAAATGTTTTGTGTGGTTCATTTCACTTGTCAGTTCCAAGGTTAAATATCCTCTGTTGTCGCTAACAGTGAGTTAAAGGAATAGTTCACTCAAAAATGTTAATTCTTTCATGATTGACTCACCGTCTAGCCATCATAGATGTGTATGACTTTCCTTCTTTACCAGAACTGAATTAAGATTTTTATAAGCACATTTCAGCTCTGTATGTTCATACAATGCAAGTGAATGGGTGCCAGCTGTTTGACAGTCCAAAAGGCATATTTAGGCATCATAAAAATAATCCACACGACTCCAGTCGATCAGTTAATGTCTTCTGAAGCAAATCAATAGATCTGTGTAAAAAATAAATCGATAATTGAAGATGGAAAGACATACAGATCTGGGAAGGCTGAAAGATGAGTAAATCATGAGAGAATTAACATTTTTGTGTGAACTATTCCTTTTAATTATCTTTTAAAAAGATGTAGTTTATAGGGTTAATGCTAAGTAGTGTTTTTAAATAAAAAGATCTCCCTACCCTAAACTTTAAACCTATACCTAACTGATAGTGTTATAAAAAGTTTGGGTTAGGTTCGGGTTAGATCAAATGTGAGATGAAAAAACGCAATTGCCGAAGCAACCACATGATTTTGTGGTGCTTCTATTCCAATTTTAGCTCATGTCTTGACTCGTGTGCTCTTCAGAACTCATACTCCGATCCTTACCGTTGCAAGTGCAATGCTCTATCAGTTGAGCTACTAGGCAATTGAATTGCTCCTTCAGCTTGTAAATTAGGTTTGGTCATACTGAAGATGGGTATGTCATCCAAATGTTAAAATGTATCACAATCATGCACTATAGTAGAAGTGTTTTGATTTCATAAGATAGCAATGTGTGAGGAACAGAGCGAAAACTAATTACGTATGAACTGGTAATCTGGTGTTTTAAGTGATAGCTGTGACTGCCACCATACATACAATGAGTCACGTAAAATAATTTAGCAAAGATCTAGGTACAGTAAAGCCAAATTCACATTACATTTTTACAGCGGTTTTCCCATGTAAGCTTCATTTACCTAATCGCCAGCCAGTAGATTAGAGACGGAGCATGCATTAGCATCTGCCAGTGGGAGGTTTGATAATCTCTTGACCATTGGGACTGCCATCTGATTTAATAGTTCCAGCACATGGAAAAGCACATCAAAACTGTTGGAAAAATCCTTCTGTCATGGAGTGGGCTCTTGTGTTCATCAAGTGACCAATGAGCTTCTTCTTCTACTGAGAAACTGACAAGACGTCATGCTGATTTGAACATTTTCTTCAGCGATTGCAGTCAGTTGCATATCATCACAAATGCAGATTATGATTCTGTCACCAAGTGTTTTTCCTGGGGTACTCCTACACTAAAAATGACTACTGATATCAGAAAGTGAAGCCAGTACAGTCTGTTATTGCAGAAAGTACTTTCTTTATTCGCCAAATTTTGCATATGGGCAGATGAATACACAAGTATAAAAGGGTCACAAGGTAAAGTTACCCCATAAATCGCAATGTAAATCACTCTGTTATGTTCACAGTGCTCCTGTTGTTATTTCCATGAGCTCCAAGTCGCGGGGAATCGGAGTGAGAGAGGCGGGGGGGGGGGGGGGGGGGGGGGGGTCATTATGTCTGTCACCCCTCCTCCATTTTGTATCGACAAGTGTGACATACATCTGACTGGCAAGCACGAGATCTCAGCAAAACTTTCGGCAAGTGTGACATCCTCAGGCCAAAATCCATTTTTTTTGTGATTATATGAGAGGATGGAATTTATTATTTGACAATATGATTCCTTGTTTATCATTGCCATCTTAATGTAAAAGTAACAGTACATTTGCATCCACTTTAGTAAGACAAAACAATATTATATTGCCATATTTACAGTATGCTGCTTATGTAGACTGCTGGTCCATAGACTATGAGCATTGTCTGACATGACAACTCTTTTTTGGCGCTTGGCATCTCACACAAGTCTATTGTCTCTCTTCTGTACACTTTTTCTTTGCATCTGCTTTACGCAAATGTAGGCCCAGACTAGAAGCGCTTTGTAACGCTTACCATATAAAGGCTCCGTTACACAGTGTGCATCCCTCGTCTGAATCCCTGAACTGTTTCGGCAACATGCTCAGGAGTATGTTGAGGGATTTTTGCCGTCCTCTGTGTCAATTAGATTTCACTCAAAAGGCAGGCAGAGGGTCTGGAGGATGATGAATGCCCTCCTCCGAGTCATGGTTGAGAATTCCCCCACCAACTTACAACTCCACACTGGTCTCTCTCGCCTGCGTCTCTCTCACCACCACCTGCCCCGCACTCCCAATGCACACCGCCTCCTCCCTCCATCTTATACGGTTCTCCTCTCCACCATTTCCTTTCCCCCATCTACTTCCATCACACATTTTTGTCATGGAGGAAAACAGATGGCTATGTATGTAGTTGACCTAAAATACATCCTTCCACTGGGAAGGTCTTTTTTTGCATTTAATATGGCAGTCGGTTTGATGGAATACAGTGGATTAGGGCAGTAAATGGCAGTAGGAGACAATCATCTGAATGAATTATTGTCAAGATTCTTACATAACTTTTTGGTGCAGATCTGAGACTTTGTGTCATGGAGTTCTCTAATAGAGCCACATAACATTGCTAGAAACGTCTTAAATAAGATTTATCTGGTTTAAGCTGGTCTAGCTGGTATTTCAGCCTGACAAGGCTGGGAGACCAGCTAAGACCAGAAAACTATAAAAATATATATACCCCATGTAAATAAATAAATAAATAATAAAAAAACAAAAATCACATCTTAAACCACCCTTTGCTAGTTTTCTGACCTTAGCTGGTAAATAAATAAAATTAACAACCCTAAGCTTGTTTGCTGGTCTTAGCTGGTCTCCAGGTAGCAGGGTTGACAAAAGGTTATGTTAGTTTCAAAAATAATATTGATAATTTTTTGTTCATGTTAGTTCATAATGCATTAACTAATTTGAACATACAACTTTTGATTTTAACAATGTATTAGTGTATGTTGAAATTAACATTAACCAAGAGGAATAAATGCTAAATGCTAAAAGTATGTTAATTGTTAGTTCATGCTAACTAATGTAGTTCACTAATGTTAACAAATCAGGGGCAGATCTAGACATTTTTAATGGAGGGGGCCACAGAGGGGTCAGATTAATAACATGTCAAATGCATTCATTAGAATTAAAGGGATAGTTCACCAAAATGAAAACTCTCTCATCATTTACTCTCATCATTTACCCTTATGCCATCTCAGATGTATCACTTATTCTGCTTAAAACAAACAAAGATTTAATCCATGTCAAATACAGTAATCCAGTGGTTAAATCTATGTCTTCAGAAGCAATATGATAGGTGTGGGTGAGAAAGAGAACAATATTTAAGTCATTTTTTACTCTAAATCTCCACTTTCACTTTCAGATGTGAAAGTGAAACTAAACAGGCAGCAAGTGTGACTTTCAGATGTAAAATAGAAAGTGGAGATTTATAGTAAAAAATGACATAAATATTGATCTGTTTCTCACCCACACCTGTCATATTGATGGATTTAACCACTGGAGCCATATGGATTAATTGTATGCTGCCTTTATGTTATTTATGGAGCTACAAAGTTCAGATCACTATTCACTTGTATTGTGAGGACCTACAGAGTTGAGATATTCTTCTAAAAATCTTCCTTTGTGTTCAGCAGAAGAACGAAATTTATACACATGTGGGATGAAATGATGGTGAGTAAATTATGAGATCATTAAAATGATTTGGGTCAACTATCCCTTTACGCTATCAGATACCCAATGCGGATATCTATATTGTAAAAATAAAAATAACACCAGTTGACAGACCTCGGCTACTCCATTAGTGAAGCCTGTTTCATTTTGCATCTGCAGGGAGGGAGCTGCAGTTCTGTACAGTACTGGAAACTACATTGAGGTTTTCCTGTTATAATGACCATACTTTATAACTATTTCTGACTATTTCAAACTTATCCATCAGTAAGTCTATTGTACACGAGGAACAATTCCATTCCATTCAAAAGGCATAATTAACATAAAATAGAAATAAAACCACAATTTGCAGAATATAACCTTCTTATACTGTCATTCAGTCAGATTTACTGAAGAGAAATAGTTATTGCGTGTCTGTCAATAGCTGGGTTTCCATCAGCATATTTTTTGCGCATTTTGGAAGATCGAATAAAAAAATGGCTGTATAGAAAGACTAAGATGCGAATAAAATCTTCAAAATGTGCATCAAAAACTTTTACACTTGCATAAACTGTGATGGAAACACATTTACTGAATAAACTCCTAGCATTTAAATAGGTAAACAAGTAAACAAGTCATGTGACGTAACTGGAATAACCAGAACCAAAATCATTGGATCCAAAATGTTGCTCTGGTATGCATTTAGTTTGCAGATAAAAGTTGAATACTAACTTGAACTGTGTGGAAGATGAGGTTACTTGACACTTTTGAAAAATATCTTATAGGTCCACACAACAAAAGAAGGATGAACACATATAGCATTCCCTGAACTGTGTGACACACAGTTGTTTTGTGATATTCAAATTTTTCACATAACTTAAATTGGCAACTTGGATGGAAGCATATGACTGCATGTGGAACTTCCAAATACCCAATAGAAATGTAACAAAAATTTGTGTTGATAAACTAGTTTAAAATGCATTTCAAAGTGCTTTTGTTGAGTTCAGCGTGTTGCACGTCAAAGATGCAGGCAGCCCCATGTAGTCAACTAACTGCACTGTATGGTTCTGTGAAACCTGGTTGCTTAAATGCGTCTCCTGTGATCACTTGTGTTTAGATTTCGAGGGGAGTTTTCATGATGACACACATCAAACACTAATCCAGTGTGTTTGGGAAACACCAAATCATTGAACAATGTTGCAACGATGGAACTTGTGACCATAGTTTGCTAATGATGCTTTTGGGAAATGCACCCCAGGCTGGGAGACCAGTTAAGATCAACAAACCAGGTAAGGCTGGTATAAGCACCAGCTAAGAGGAACAGATAGGAACAAAGTGATCATCAGCTCTTCAGCTAACTCTGGCCAAATTAATCTTCAGCTGGTTGAGCTGTTCTTCCAGCCTTAGCAGCTGAATAGTGGCCAAAACCCCTTTAATCCTCTTACCATGCTAGGCAGTGTTGTAGTATTCGAGACCGGAACCATATTTTCATGGTCTTGGTCTTGTCATGGACTTGTAAGAAATTTGACTCGGTCTTGACTCGAATATGAACAAGTATGGACTCGGGGTTAAGTCCCTTTTCAAAAAATGCACAGTGAAAATCTTCGAGTTATCTGACAAACATTTTTGCTTGACAATATCAGAGATCTTGACGTCAAGTCCCGCATTTCAATCTGCTGAAAATCAGAACTAGTGATGCCCAGGTCACAAATAAGTCATTCTATTGAGTCAGTTCTTTACAGCAAATCTGGCAAAAAGGTCTGAATCGATTGGCTATTCAGTCCAATTCGTTCGTTGGATCAAGTGGATATTTACCTGGAGTCAAAAAAAAAGACTTTTTTGAGAGGTAACTTTGAGAAACTTCCATTGGTGCATGTCTTGTTAATAAGGGGTTATTCACAGCAAATGCATTGTTGCGTCCAACAGTTATACTGTATTTTGTAAAGTAGAATTGTTAAACAACACAGTCTCAGTCTCAACACAGACTTGGTCTTGGTCTTGATTCGTACTCGACCCTCTTCTGATCTCGTTCTTGACTCAAACTCGACCTACTCTAGTCTCGGACTGGACTTGGACCCAAATGAGCTGGTCTCGACTACAACACTGATGCTAGGAGATTAGGTAAGGCCAGCAAACCAGCTAAGGCTGGTTAAAGATTTTGTATTTTATTTTATTTTTTAAAGGAACACCTTCTGACAAGTATTTGTGATTCAAGTGGAGCAGGGATGAGTTCAAAAAGACGTTACTCCAAATCTATGCTTTCCACATCCAGACGAAGACCTCACTAACCACATCAGTGTGCAGATGTAAGAATATAACAGAGCACAGAACACATTCATCCTGTGCCGTAACTCTGTCATTGACCTCCGTGGAACGAGGCCTGGATGGATTTTCAGGGTTCCACCGATTGCCAGTAATTGAAAACACAAGTAGGATAATGTTACCAAGATGTTTGTTACATGTCACAACAATACCCTGCTTATGAGCAGAGAGATCCCACGAACCGCGCCTTACGCTTGAAGAATGTTCCCATTGTGTGTACAAAAAAACCTATGAAATTAATCATTGCCTCATTCTTACCATCAAACGCTGCAGCAGTGTTATTATCATTTTACTTTTCTGAAATAAAAATGAAAACTAACTTAAAGGAATGTTTCAGGTTCATTCAATTCAAGTTGAGCTCAATCGACCTCATTTGTGGCATAATCTTGAAATAATTTTGACTCGTCCCTCCTTTGGACACTTAAGATTAGTAAGCAATTTTTATCTCACTGAAATCTGTAAAATGTTTATGTTTATTTACTAGCTCCATTCACATCCATCGTAAGTGGAAATGTGAAACTTTTACAATATTCTTTGATAAACTGTAAAAGATGCCAGAAAGATACATTTAAGTTGCACTTAATGTATTTAAGAGAGGTTCAAAGCGCTCGTTAATTTACGAATGTTTTTACGAACTACTTAGATAACGGTGCTTTTGGGAAATGCGCCTTAGAGATTAAATATTACTTAAGTGCTACTAACGTTCTACTTAGTGCTTTGGGAAACCCTGCCTAAGTCAGTTAATTTTGGCAGCCCTAAAAAAAGCTGCAGTTTGTTTCAAACGACAAGAAAATTCTACAAGAGATGTTAATGGTTTCAGATTCCATTTCCTGTTTGAGTAAAATATTACTTTAAATAGGTTAATCAATCTATATTCATGTTCGCTAATGTTCACAACAGATTCCATGGGTCCAGGAAGGACCTGTAAAATGGTTTAGTCCTAAATGAAGCATGGCGACATGCATTACCTGTCCCCTTTGACCAACAAGAGTAAAGACAAGCAGGCAGTGAGGAGAGAGGCCAGTTTGATCTCTATTTAATGATCATCAGTGTCTGCACTATGAGTGATGCTCCCAGTGTTAGCTGGAGTAATCTCTGCTGTTTTTCATCATGACTGCCTGAGATACGGCCATGTCCATGCTCCCCAAATGAGCCAAAACCACAGAGTGGATTTCTCTTTAGGATCACACATTGAGGTAATACACAGCAGGGATCTTTAAGGATTTAGAAACACTCAGGTTTGATAAATTTTTCCAGTGCGTCAGTGTCTTGAGGGTATTATGAAAGCAACATCTCGGAGGTTGCTCTTCTTTATCTGATGTTATTGCGCTATGTGCTGAAGGCACATAGATAAACATAATAAATGTTTATGATAATTTAGTGTTCGGTTTGAGTCCAGTCTGAGTCTTTAAACAATCGAATCAGAGTCGAATCCAAGTCCAAACGTAGGACTTAAGACCGAGTCAGAGAATCTGAATCTGTTCAAGATTCTGAATTAAAATTGTAACCGTAAACTCAACATCAATATTTTAAGCTTCTTTTAACTTTCACAACTAAGAAAAACAATTTGTCAATATAAATGCAAAAAACAAATGATTAGAATCCTGTTGAACAGACTTCAAAGTGTTTCAGAATGAAAGCATATGTTTTAGGTTTCTATAGACAAAAATGTCCTTCTTATTACATAATACACTTAATACACTTCTTAATACACTTCTTATTGCGTTCTGTTGACATTTCAGTTATTTACTGCATTTTCCCCTCCACTCAAACATAGACTAAAGAAAGTGAAATCTGCTCTAGTCATTACAACCAGAGTTATTATTATTTCTAATTTTAATTTAGTTTTTATTTCTACCTCATTTTCAATTTGTCCATTCAATTTAATTTAAAACATTTTGATCTAACATTATGGGTGAAATGCATTTAATGTAATTCATTAAATAAATGTAATGTGTTAAAATACAACAACAGAAAATAAAAACAGAAACAGAATTAAAATATATTTATATACTACAGTACTACACTCAGGGCTGGACTGGTAATTTGGCATACCGGGCATTTTCCCAGTGGGCCGACACACTTTGGGGCTGATCAGGGGCGGACTGGCAAGCGGGAGAACCAAGTAGGCTGGTGGGGCCGCAATAAGCTAAAATGAGCCGCCATGTTATGCAGAACGGACCACAAAACGGCACCGCGATATGCAGAAAAGGCCAGAAAATTGTCTATTTCATCCATCATATTAGTTTATATGTCCCTGATTCACAGTAAATTTGATGTAGTCAACATTTTCAGTTAGAAATGACTTTGCGTAGTAAGCGTGAGTGTGATATAATGTGTTCTACTGAATAATTTGAAGAGTTGAGGAATTAACTTTTTAAAGTGTACTTACATTATTGATATTTCTGGATGAGAGTGGCAGAGCACGTCTGGTGAATGGCGATCTCTTACCTGCACACACATAAAGCACGGGCGTCCGGACAAGAGAGCTGAAAAAGTACTTTGAAAGAGTGCACGCTGCTGCTCTCAGCCGGAATAATCACATGTAATGACATATACGCGTGAAAACTGATGCGCAGTATCAAATAGAGCACATCAATATGAAGACAAAGCCAAATCCCAGACATTTAGAGGCAATTTTGAAATCCCGGCCAGACGATTTTTTCAGGTCTGAAAAAGAGGACATGTCTGGGGAAAAGAGGACGTATGATAACCCTATGTTACATTATTACATTTTTTTGTTTTTCATTGCATCAAAATGCCATGGAATCAGCTGGACCCGGAAAAAAATCCCAAGTCCGAAAGGCTCAAGTCCGAGTCGAGTCCGAGTAAAAAAGCATCTGAAAATAAGTCATTTTAGCAATCCATTGTAGATTTCTAAGACCCATTCTTATCTGTCAGCCCTCTGCTATTTAAAGAAAACACCATAATGTAATATTGATGCATCAGTTATTATTATTTAATTTTTTGGCCTTCTGCATTCCTTTATAATATACAACCTGTTTTTCTATATAGTTTTTACCATATTTGAAAGACTTTCTGACACTGTTTATAGCGTAATACTGACATGACAGGATGTGAAGGGGGAAGAGTGGAGAATAAGATCAGGAAATTTTGCAAGCCAGATTCGGAGGGAACGAGATGTTGTGTAGAAGGAAGTGACACAAGGGGTCTTCTCGGACGCCGGATCATACCTCTGAACCTGAGAAAAGGCCAATGTCAAGTTGGCAGACAGAATTTGCATGCCCCGCCCCGGACATGTTTGTACCACGACACATTTGCCGCGACACTGTGACAGGACACCTGCTGCAGGGGGGACTCCGCCCCGCAGAAAGCAGAGGTCTGTACAAGGGTTGAAAGTCTGATGGCAGGAGGGGGTGATTATCACACGATGCATGCCGTGGCACCATGCCCATCTCGGGACTCGAGTCTGTAGCCAGTGCTGTAGCGGTCTCATATGCGTCAACCCGAGCAGCATGACTGCAGCTGAGGATGCCATATGACCCAGGAGCCTCTGGAATTGTTTTAGAGGAACCGCTGTGCCGGGCTCGAAGCGAGCAAGGCACCTGAGCACTGACTGCGCAGCTCGTTGATGAGCCGCGCTGTCATTGAGTCTAACTCCATGCCAAGAAAAGAGATGCTCTGCACTGGGTCGAGCTTGATCTTTTCCCAGTTGACCTGAAGGCCTAGACGGCTGAGGTGCCTGAGCACCTGGTCCCTGTGAGTGCATAGTAACTCTCGAGAGTGGGCCAGGATGAGCCAGTCGTCGAGGTAATTGAGTATGCGGATGCCCACTTCCCTTAGGGGGGCAAGAGCAGCCTCTGTGACCTTCGTGAAGACATGAGGGGACAGGGACAGGCCGTCAAACGCGAACCATAAGAAGGGTCTGTGTCGTGGCAAAATGGAGACGTGGTCTACCACCACGAACCAATCTAGCTGTCGAACGCAGGTGAGAATCTGTTTCTGCATGAGCATTTTTAATGGGAGTTTGTACAGAGCCCGTTTGAGAACTCGCAAGTCCAAGATTGGTTGCAACCTGCTGCTTTTCTTGGGTACGATGAAGTAAGGGCTGTAGAAACCCTTCTTCATCTCGGCTAGAGGGACGGACTCTATCGCGTCCTTGAGGAGCAGGGTGGAAATCTCTGCTCGTAAGGCACTGTCTTGTTGGCACTAGAGTGGAGCGAATACTGCTGAAACAAGGCGGGAGCCGGGCGAACTGAATCACGTAGCCGAGTCGGATGGTCCTGGCCAACCAGTGCGACAGATTGGGAAGTGAGAGCCATGCATCCAAACTCCGTGCGAGGGGCACTAACGGGACGATCATATTTGACATACTGGGCTGGGCTTCGCGGCGGGGGGAGCAGGTAATAATGCGTCGGGAGGCAAAAGAGCTTCCCGAGGCTTGGGTGCTGAGAAAAGACTCAAAGCACTTACATTGCTCCAAGCACCCGGCAGGGGTCGGGTTAGAGACTGAGGAAGAGATCCTAAGGAGGCGCCTTCGGAACTCGTCAGCACTGGCCTGCCGGGGCTGAGCAGTTGCGGGGCCGGAGGCGAGAGAGCTGCGTACGGGGAACCAGGGCTGGAGAGTTGTAAGGCCAGGGTGCCATGAGAACGGCGCACACCGGCTGGATAACCCAGGGAGTGGGGAAATCGCTCTTTCTTCAGGTTGGGTGCGGAAAATTAACATAAGGAATACAAGGATTCTCCTCCTGGTCCTCCACCAGGGGACGGAGTGGTCTTGATACCATCTCCGAGGCGAACATCCAACTGCCTGGGTTGCCAGTCTCAGGAGCGCTTCGGAGCTTTTCTGATCTGGGAAGTGGTCCTGGAGATGGGGGGCATACGCCGCATACGAGGTGCTCAATGAGAGCTGGGCCCAGGTTGTGAAGCTGCCTGCCGTTGTTTGGTCGCAGGGGGACACCCTCGGCGAGCAGGCGGGGTGCGGGGCATGCTGGATGGGTGGCGCTGCGGCATGATGTGCTATATAGCCTCCGTCTGCTTTTTCACTGCCGAAAACTGCTGGGCGAAGTCGTTGACGGTGTCGGCGAAGAGGCCAAGCTGGGAGATGGGGTCGTTGAGAAATTTAGCCTTGTCAACATCACGCATCTCAACCATGTTCAGCCAGAGGTGGCGCTCCTGGACCACAAGGGTGGCCATCGCCCGCCTGAGTGCCTGCGCTGTGACCTTCGTGGCTCTGAGAGCGAGGTCGGTGGCAGAGCGCAGTTCCTGCAGCACATTGGGATTGGGAATACCCAGGTGCAGATCTTTAAGTGCCTTGGCTTGATGGACCTGTAGGAGAGCCATAGCATGCATGGCAGAGGCGGCCTGTCCGGTGGCGCTGTAGGCTTTGGAGGTCAGAGACGACGTCATCCTACAGGCTTTGGAGGGGAGTACCGGGCGGTCCCGCCAGGTGGCGGCATTCTATGGGGACAGATGGATCACTACCGCCCTATCCACCTAGGGGACTTCCGTGTATCCGTGGGCCACCCTGCCGTCCCGGTAGTGAGAGCGGACGAGCCCTCCATGATCGCGTCAGCTCGTCATGCACTTCCGGGAAGAATGGTACCGGGGGGGAGCGTCGGGCGCCGAGGTACCAGTCATCAAGACGTGAAGGCTGTGGGGAGGAGGGAGGGTTCCAGTCCAAGCCCACGCTCACAGCAGCCCGGGAAAGCATGTAGGCCATCTGTGCGTCCGCCTCAGACTGGGCAGGCTGGCGTGAAAGCGGCAGCCCAGTCAAGTCTTCCGCCTCAGACGCCTGGACGCTCTCCGATGCAGCGGTGAAGTCATCATCCAAGCCCGGGGGCTCGAGGGAGAATGCCGGCTGGCCATGTGGTGAGTCGCACTCATCCCGAACCCGGACGGAAGCACACGAGCGTGTTGGGGGTGGGTGGTTCGTGGGATTTACCCGGTGAAACCGAGCCCATCGTTATCCCCAGATCGCCTTCATCGCCAGCCGGTCCTCAATCCCGTGGGAAGAAGGAGCGACGCGGGGGAAGGCTGAAGTGGCATTCGCCTTCAGGAAGGAGAGCCGTGACCGCAACGTTGCCATGTGAGTGGAACAGGAGTGAGATTCAGCTGCTTGCTGCACAACCATTCGGCTCCAAAGAAAAAATCTGACTGGCATTCGCTGCCCCGCTTCCCTTTATGTCTGGGGTGGGGCATGCAAATTCTGTCTGCCAACTTGACATTGGTCTTTTCTCAGGTTCAGAGGTACGATTCGGCATCTGAGAAGACCCCTTGTGTCACTTCCTTTGACACAACGTCGAGACAGTGACAGAAGGGGAACTCATCTAATCTGCTGAAGGTTCTGGAATCACTTGGTAATAACAAGAGGTAGTGAATGTCCCAGGAGGAAGAGGAGAGAGTGCATGGGTTAAGAAAAGTGTGGTCTGCTAATAAAACAAAAGCATGACATGTCAGAAGAACACACACAGATGGCATTGCATGATTGACTGACACAACCAATGACACAATCATCTCTGTTTGATATCAGAAGTCCCTCTTATAACACAGATTTAAATAATACTCTCACTCATAGAGCAGGCCAATACGTTAGTAAGCAGGTCAGTCAGCGTACTCTCCAATAGTTAATGTGCTTTAATATGCCTTAAAAAGGAAGACATTGTCCATGCCCCTGTCCTCTTAACGCCTGTGATTACATTGTATTACACATGCTGACCTGACCCCTGGAGAGCAACACAATAAATCTTCTCCCCCCTAATCTACTCCACTCTCCAAACACCTGACACAACTAGGCAAAAACATGATTGTGGTGCCACATTTAATAAAACAGGAAATCAATGGGGCTTCCTTTTACTTTATAATCACATCGGCCTCTGTCTCACTCTTTTATTTTCGTTGTTTTTCTCTCTCCCATGTCTTTCTTTGATTCAAATGCAAGTCAGTTGCACACTACCATTTTTTTCCTGCTCTTTAAGATTATTGCTTGTCAGATTGTAAGATATGACCCGGTGAGATCTTTATCGAAATCAAAGTAGACTGTCTGATATTAACTCTTTTATTTCAGACTGTACAATATATATCTTAGGCGATCATTGCCTAAGTAAATAAAAAAATCGAAAATGCCCCCAGTGGCCAAAGCTGGAAATGTTGGTGGACATAAGGGCAGTTGTGAAGTCTAGTTTCTAAGTGAAATGTCCACAGAGTGGAGAAAAAGAAAGTTGTATTTTAGTTGTAAACAGAGGTGGGTCGTAATGTGCTACATTTACTCTGTCACATTTACTTGAGAAACGTTTTGGAATACTTTTAGAATAGGTTTAAAAGTGGATAATTTTTACTCTCACTCAAGTAAATTTCTAAGGAAACAAATGGACTTTTACCTTATTACAATGGGTGGCAGTCCTACTGTGTTTAATTTTAATTCATGTGTAATTTATTTAATTGCAGCTGTTTCTAAGTTTTTTTTATATAATGATTGGTAATATAAAAGGATTTTATTAGTTGTATTTATAATTTATTTATTTATTTTCAATTTAAAGTATTTTATTAAAATATTTATTTGGTAAATTTTATGTTGTCAGCCCATTTATTTAATTTGTTCAGCCTAATTATGTCATTGTTTTAGTGCAAAATAAATTGTGTAGAATAGAATAACATAAAAAAATTGGATTACAGTTTAACACTTTAGAAGAACATTCATTAAAAATAATTGAAAAACTTTATTAACAGATTTTTAGTTAATGTATATTCAAATAATTTGAAATATAAGATAATGCACTTGTTAATGTTTAATCGTGAATAATTTTAATGCTAAACAGATCATGTAAATTCAAAAACTTGTTAAGCTTTCATTCCTATATTGCCCATTTTTTTCCTTTTTTCTATTTTTTTTTTACAAATGTTATATAATTATATAGTGATTAACATATCATTTGCTACTAAACATTTTGAATGCTTATTTTTTTCAGACTTTTTCCAGAAATTATTTATAAATGAGCTCATGCACTTTTTTACATTTAGAAATGTCTTCAGAAACTATAAAAATAAATAATTTCCCCACTTCAAACAATATTCACTCTTACAAATTATTCATTAATTTCCAGCCAATAAGTAACCAAGGTCTGTAAAGTCCACACATTATGTATATACATACATCTTTACAAATCATTTATTAATTATTTGTTCCTATATTTTCAATATGAAATCTTATATGAAAATATTCAGAAATGTTAAATATTTATAAAGGTTTACAAATTATTATTTATTTTTGCCTTTATGGGCATTGGACTTTTTAGCTACCGCAAAATAGTTTGTGTAAGGGGTGGTTTGTTAAATTCAGTTGCTTGATACAGATATTAATAACACAACAACAATAATAACCTACTCTGGGAGCAAAAATGTGTGTTTATTGCCTCAATAAAAATGTATAGTATACTGTATCCTTATAGAGAGAATATTAATTTAATCATAAATCTGGAAATCAGACAATTTATTTAGAGACAGAAAACTAAAGTGAATTTATCAAAGCAATGTTAAACAAATAACTGTGTTACCAAATAACTAGCCTTTTACTTTTGTAGGAGCTACCAAAATATCCATTTCAGTTGTACTGTACTATTCAACACCTGCAGCCCTCTCCCCTCAAAACATTGAATAGTCTACCGGTCAGACAGCTAGGGTGAGTACCGCCTCAGATCTCTTCCCACCGCTCACATTAAACACTTGTCATTGAGCTAGCCTCCTCTCAATGTTTCCTCTTTTTCCTGCAATGTGGCAGTGGATACTTTACTCTTGCTCGGTCCGAGTGAGTGAAATAGCTGCTTTCATTCATGAAGCAATGCTTTCAAAATCAGGAAAAAATTGGATTATTACAAGCAGCGGTTAGGTGCTCGTGACTCACGAGATTTGGTCAACAAACGAACGCAAAGGCTGAATTCCCATTCCAATCCAGAAGCGAGGTCATTCATGGATCCACCAATCAGAGTTTACAGAATTTCGGCAATGGAAAAAAGTAACAGCATGCTACCAGACACAATTTTTTTTAAAGCTGCTCTACGTAACTTTGTGCTCTCTAGCGACATCTGTCGTTGAAATTTCAAATTGCAAGCAATTTATGGAAGAACACTTTACGTCCGTCATGTTTCAACACTACTGCTCTGGTGGATGAATCTCATGATTTGAGGTTACCTGGACATCGCCTGTGTGTGATCACGACTGGAAGATATTCAGAGCCGGAGTCTTAACGTGCTATTTTCATGTTGATATTGTTATGTTAAACGATTAAACATTAAAAATGAAATATTACTTGCTTTGATGAAGATAAACCACACTCTTATTTACATATTTTGAATGAATGAATTATACACTTTTCTGACACTACACTCAAAGTGCTTTTACGTAGAGAAAAGGGGACTCTCCTGAATCACCACAAGTTACAAGTATATTTTAATATGATTATTTAAGTGTTTTATAGACTATTAATATTTGTATTGTATTATACTTATCAATTTAAGAGGTGAAGCTCATGATACTGACGATTCGAGTTCAATGTAAGACATCATTATTTTTACATTATTAATCTCGTTAATGAAATCAATGATGATAACGGGTTTTTGATTTTGTCAACGATAATGAAGATGAGACAAAAAAAAGGCACATCTTGAAGATTATTAAATGATTTTATTAAAGCATACTGTTGACAAAAATATGATTATAATAATTATACTGCAAGATATTAACAGTGCAAGATATAAACAGAAGACGAACCATCTTGATAATCTGTAAAAAGAAGAAGATATTAGATATGGATTCATTTAATCCATTAATCAGTGTGTTGGGCATTTCTCCGCTTGATCTGCATGAGTTTATCGCACTAACACTGGAAAAATTAACCAATTTAAAATGGGGTAATTAATTCATTCAAATGCATCCTATGTATTAATGAGATTCATCAATATATCCACAACATTCATCTGAACAATAAAACAAAGGAACATGTGAACTTTACTTAAATGATGCGCTAGTCAGAATAATCGTAATTTGCGTTGCGTAACTTGTGATGCGAATACGTGGTTTCCATAAGAAACATGACACTTTCACAGAAAATTAATACGTCTCTAAAGCATGAATAATTCAGAGTACAGTAGGCTAACTTCTAAAAAGTAGCTAATATTCAGTCTATTCGTTATTATATCAGGAGCTCCAGTTTTTCACAAGGACAGTAGGCCTATGTATATTTATACGGTATGTTTGATACATGTTAAGATTAGAATTACATTTGATTATATTTGAATATTTGATTAAAGTTGAGTCTGTTCCAGTTTGACAGTTTTTTTGTCCATTTTACACATCATCATCAAGTAAAAGACATTATTTTTGTAGACTAAAATTGTGTCATTTTTGTCAGAGTAAACTGACTGAAATGAATGAATATGACTTGACAAAATGTTGACTATTTTTAAAGGACATTTTCGTCAAAAGACTAATACTGTGACTAAACGAAAAACTGAAAAATGAACACGACAGTTGAGAAAGCAAGTGAAACTGTAGGCCTAATATAACTGCAAACTAAAAACATAAAACAAGGAATAATGGGGATAGAACATAAAATAATATGTAGAAGAAGTCCATTTCAGAAGTCATACGTATTAGTAAACATGCACAGTGACTTCCCCTGACAATGGATTGTGATCGGTAAACACAAGAGTAATATTCAAATTCATAAACGCATTACCCCTGCCAGACAACATACTGTATTCCAAGCATTATAACTTCACCAAAGGGATAACAGATAAACATCAATCCAAAACTGTGTGATTGACACCGACTGAACTGAACAGCATCCTCAGCCGGAACACGTGACAGCCGGCACTTCTTTCCTGTGTTTATGGACAAGACGTCATGACGCAACGAGTAACGACATAAGCCAGCGATTTTGCTCCAAATCCGACGTGACAGCTCAAAATACAAATTATTTTTATAGGCTTACCGAAATGAATCAGGGTAAGGTAAGGACATTTTTTGGAACACTGATTGTTTATGTACTCAATAAATAAGAGATCAAAAATACATTTTAGCAATTTGTTCATTCTTAGTCAAAAAATTATTACATAGTGCAGCTTTAAATGACAGTTTATGTCAATAGGTGTGCATTCATTCAAATTTTATAGTAATTCTGGTTTACCTGTCAAACATGCTCAAAAATGAAAGATCCATAAAATAGCATAGTGTCTGTTTGTCAGATGCTACAGTATACTGGGAAAAATGTTTCAGGAGAAATTTTTCTGTACATTTTATTATTATAATTTTTTTATATATGGCACAGTTATTTTTTTATATTATTATTATTTGTGAATATTTGAATTTGCATACAATGCTTAACATATCATTAGTTCATAATGCAAATTACTGAAGTGCATTATGTCATATTTCTAACTATTTGAATACTGTATACATTAACTAATGATCTGTCAATCATAATATAATGTTTGTTAGTAATTTATTAACAAAAGTTATTATAAAGTTTAACTTATTAGGGTTTATTAGTTGTATTATTAAAAGCCATTTTGTTCTTTAATAGCCTCAATGTAGTAAGTTGTTTGTAGTACCTACTTTTCCCAAAGTGTAGCTTGACAGAAGTTATGAATAGCTTGTATATTGGGAAACCAGCACAGGCCAAGTTAGTCAAATAACCAAACAACCCGTGTAGATATTTTAATAGTAAACATTGGTATGTGGTACATACCCTTTTTTGTAGGATGTGGTGGGGGGCGTTTCATGTCTGATCTCACCTTGGACACCATGTGAGTCAGGACACCTACTGATCGTGGCTAAAATCGCAGTGTTCACCAGGCTTTAGTCAAGACTCTCAGGAATAAAATGTTAAGGGACATTAATGGTGACTGCATGATGGCCTGCATTGTTTCCGAGAAAAAGTAAGAAAGAAAGAAAAACCTCAACTCAATTAAGGATGTACAGTGTACTTTTTGTCCTGGTATACGTGAGAGTCTTGTTTTATGGCAGTTATTTATAGCCTTATAACGGCAAATCAAATTAGTTCATATTGAATATCATGTGAGCACCCCTAGTGATTGATTCTCCTTGAAAGCTTGAGCTGATACGACCAGCCGAGGCCAAGGAAAATAGAAAGCGTGTGACCCTGAGACAGGGTCCTGCCGCAGGGCTATAGCAGAGTCACGGGGTCACGCTTGCTGGGTGAGGACTCACAACTGTTCATTACAGGTGTTAAGTGCTCACCGAAGACCAGGTCTGGTTTCACAGACAGCCGCACACGCTCCAAATAAAAAAAAAGGAGCTCCGGACGGGCCTTTATGAGTCTGTCCACAAACAGGTCCATTCTTCAGTCATCTCTCGGGAAGAGGGGGGAGCACCACCACACACTGAAATAGCCCCTGGTTGAGGAAAACAGCCGCCACACCCAGAAAAGCAAAGGGCCAAATAGAAAATAAATTAATATATCAAATATAGTTAATGTATGTCAAGCCATATGTTTTAGGAAAATTATTTTAAAACACTTTTTGCCCTTGATATTGCTTCAGATGGCTTTTCATTTAGCTTTGGGTAAAATGGAGTGTGTCCAGGTATATCCAAGCTCAAATTTCAGCACTGTGGCAAAAAAAAAAGGAAAAAAAAGAACAATGGGTTGATGACGATTTTCCTTTTTTTTGTTTTTACAAAAACATAATTTTTTATATTAAGATGTACAAATATGCATAAGAGAAATTGTATATATTTGGTCCTATAACTGATAGTCAGACATGTTAAATAACCCTTTTTGCCTTCACTAGTTCATTTTAAATGATCCTGACAGTGTTGTGACAAATGTAAAAAAAATTGTATAGATATTAAATGTAATTTTTTTTTGTATAGATATTAAATGTTACATTTTAAATGTATAAATAGAACATTTTAAATTTTTAGAAGTACAAAGTACAAATATTCTATATAGTCTTTCAATGAAAGTTATAAACTGCATGTAGTAATTGTAGAATAGTTGAAAAATGCACTGCAAGAAACTGCAAAAAAAATATCTAAATATATATATATATATATATATATATATATATATATATATAAGAAAATGTATTGACATTATGGCATTATTCAGAATTAATATTTTTCACTTTGTTTAATTCCCTATATTTCTTACAATCATTTGGACCATGTTGCATTTTTAAAGCATGTCTGTGTGAATCTATAAAAGCTCGGCTCTTTCTTGCCCTCTCTCAGATTTTCTGTATGGGCCAATTGCTCTGGGAGTTGTCCCGCTATATGATAAGTCTAAAATGGCCCCCACATAGAAACAAGCTCTGGATGTTCAACAACTTTTACAAGGTTTCACTTTACTCATGGCCCCTGTCTTCCCCGCGCAGATGTTGGATACATTACGAAACCATATGAACAATAAAGAATGGCTTAAAGATCCAAGGCTGCAAACAAAAGAATGTTCTAATGGCAGGGTCTGCGAAAAAAGAGAGAAATTTGGACAGGTTTAGTATTCCATTACTGTGTGATTGAGTGTTGACATTTTTGAGGCTGCATGACAGGAAATTCATTAGAAGCAGAAAAGCTTGTAAAGAATGGTGGGCTACAGTGAAAAGGAAATGTGGGTCTTGGGTGATTATGGAAAAGATGGTGGAGGAGGTCGAGAGGTCAGTGTAAATATAAAAATGTTTTTCAGGGTTCACCGCAGCTTCTGACATTAATTAAAGTCCATCGTGATTTTGTAATTTGCTGTAAGTTATTCAGAGTGATTTGATTTTGGGAGGATAGCTGACATACAGATGAGGTGCTCTGACACAGAGTTTTTCTTATAATGATATGTGGATGTGTGAAGAACACGCTTCATATTTTTAGACCATTGAATAATGGATGTATATGCATTTCAAAATGAATGCTCAGTCTCAGTGGAGGGTAAAAATAAATACATAAATTAAATTAACATGTTGAAATTTATTTTAAAAACGGATCATTGTAAAATGATTGTGCAAAATAAAAATTTTTAGCAAGCCAAAAATGGCCAATATGTGCAATATATATATATATATATATATATATATATATATATATATATATATATATATATATATATATTGCACATATTGGACATATATATATGTACTCATACTGTCTGTACTATGTAAGAATTAAGACACTGGGCATCTTTCATAAAACACGAGCAGAACAAATTTCTGTTTAAATCATATAGTATATACTCATATATATATAGGTTTTATGAATGACTTGCACAGAAATTTTGCTGGTGTTTAATAAATGAGTAGTTACAGATGTATAGCTCACCCTCAAATTGTCCTTACAAATGTCAGTATAACTGATATGCATGACAGTGGTTTAATTTTAGATATTTATTTATAATTTCAAAATGTGTATCACTTATTTAAACCAATGTCTTGTTATTAATAGTTTATTATCAATTATTACAAATATATTACCATCAAATATTTTAGAATTGTCTTTGCGCTATTCACATTTTAGCAGATATACAAATACATGCTGAGTGTGAGTGTGTGTATGTAACAGCAGTGTAATGTCTTGTTGACCGGACCTGTGGTGCTTGCATTACCAGAATGCTGTAGAGTCGAGTTCTACTCAGCTTTAATGAGCTTTTCAAGCCTTCTGAATCTCTCTCATTCCCTGCTGAACAGTCGGCTTCATCTGCTCTCCCCACCCTAGACAACACTGACATAAACACTGTGATGTTCCTGTCTGTCCCAATTGCACGACCGTTAACATGTTTCCAAATCATCCCTATCCACTCTAATAAGAAGTCTGTGCACTGTCCACAGTGGGCTGATTTAGACCGGGCAGGAACGGAGAGCACTTGTGGGCTTTTGAGAGGTAACAGGAAGCATTAAGAAAAGCACAAATAATTTTAAGTGACAGTTGCATACACAGGGGCCAGCTGTTTATTAACTATAAGTTCAATTTAATGCCCGGTCTCTTTATTACCTTTACATTAAACTCATAACTACATGATCAAGGGGCCCACTCTATGCTATTATGGCATAAATAATTAGCAAGTAATTATACTTGTTGCGGGTTTTTCTATCTCATGAAACAGTAATTAGAGATTTGATTACTATTTGAATACAACAGTGATTCATTAAGGATACATGGAAAGTAAATGTACATGTCTAAATAAATCTATTTGAAATCCAGAATATAATGCTAACATTTTTAATGATTTGTAAGATGTGGCGGACCTTTCTTAAAAGAATGACTAAGCTTTGAAACTGAATGTTAATTTTGCATTGTATGGAATAAAAATGTGGGGAAAAATGAAAAACAAAGAATTGGGATTTGTTTTGCTATTCAATGCAAGCATGCAACAACATCAACAGCACTTTCAGTTATAATTGAATTCATGAAAAATACCACATATTCATTTTCATATTTAGTATTTATAAATAAATAAACCCGATTTTTATGTTGACATGTGTTGTTGTTTTCTATTTTACATCTTGAGGTCCGTCTTGTAGTTGGAAAATTAATTTATATCTATCTATCTATCTATCTATCTATCTATCTATCTATCTATCTATCTATCTATCTATCTATCTATCTATCTATCTATCTGTCTGTCTGTCTGTCTGTCTGTCTATCTATCGCTAAAATGTATCAAACTTTTTCTGAACTTTTCGCTTTTTTACTTCCAGCATCTCACAGAGGACGCATTACTGCAAAATTTTACAATGCACCGAAAACCCAACTTCTTTTTCCTTTGGAGAGCATCTCATGTGTACAACACACTATAGACAAGGGCTCTTGAACAGCTGTTCATGAAATCTGATTGTATTACTTGTGATAGTCCAGCCACTGAAGTGAAGGTAGGCAGTGTAAGAGATGAAAGCAAAGCTGAAGAAGAGTGTAACTCGCTTTCATTGCCTGCAGTATTTTAGTGACTGCAGAGAGAGGTAGATAGGCGCATCCTCAGGTAACAAGCATCCCTCTCACTTCATGCATATTCCTTCTTTTTTAAAAGCAACTGGACAGCACTCTTCACTCATGCTATCTGCTTCTGCTATAATTTTTTAATTGAAACTTTTTCATCCAATGTTTTTCACATATATATTTATTAACCACAGTCATCTGATGCTCAGAGGGTTGGCTGAATCTCAGAAGACGGAGGTGGTGGTGTTGGTGGTTAGGGGGCCTTGAGACCTTGTAAAGATTGTTTCTAACACGTTTTCTGCTGAGGATTTGTATACTCCATCTTGGCTAATCACAATGGAACCTATTAGCGCTTGACATTTTTATCCGGCAGCCAAAGACTCTGCTTCTCCGGCACAGGAGGCTAACGGCTGTGGACAGTGTTACCGGGCTAGCAGGCCTGCACTCAGGCACCTCTGGGCCCACCTGAAATCCGATACCTGAGCCCCCACGCCCAGACTCCATTGATTTCTTGTCAGCCGCAGAACTTTTCAGCTTGTGTTGAGGGCCTGAGGTTGGAAAGGGAGATGAGATGAGAAGCAGAAGAGAAAAAAACCATGTTAGAGGGGGTGAGAGAAATCTTAATTAGAAGAGGGGGGGGTGGTGGTGGGGAAATTTACCGAACCTGGATTCTGCTTTGGTGATCCAGTTAATGAAATAAAGGAATGTAGGAAAGAGGGATGATAGAGCCGGGGAAGGATAGAGATTAAAGAGTGACAGGGTGAAGTGATTGATTGAGAGGTGTAGAGAGTTGTGTGTTTTCCTTTGTTTTGGGTGTCAGCCTACAGGGTGGGCTCTCTGTGGATTTGCACAGTTGAACTCGCTACCAAGAATTACCCAATAAGAAAACACTCTGCTGTTCTAATTGCCCAATTTAGGACTGCAGGTGGTCGTTCAGACTTCAGCCAAACCTGCTTACAACACTTTTTTTCTCCGTTCTTCTAACCCAAGCCACATTTCACTGACGGTGCTGGTGCCTGAGTTAATGCACAATCTTTGACCCAATCAACTGAGCCATAAATGCCATGTGACTGATCACTCTGGAGCTGCGGGAACGTCTGGACAGTGCTGATTGGCCAACCTGAAAAATCAACATGCTACTTCCGAATGTTCATGCACCCTGAAAAAAATCAACCATTCTGCTTCAATTACAAACAAGCATCATCTTCCATCAGAGATGGAGGTGACGTCACAGGTTACATGGCTACATGGTAGATTTACGTAACTACCTCAAACATAAACAAACATGCTGTGTCACAGTGTCTGTTTTTGAGGACATATTTAAACAAAGTAAAATGCAACCCAATGTTATTACATTGCTCCACAAGATTGCCATAGATGAAATCTACGCTCAAGACGACAGGTAATGAACTTACACTGTTTTGTATGAACTTTTTAATGGGGCTTAACTTGCCAAGTACTATAAACTGTAACAGTGGAATCGTTATTAAAATTGGTGTAGCAAATGGTTATATTTAGAGTTTGCCATAGCATATAATATTATGTTTACGTCTTGATTGAGAATCCCACCGGTTTACTTAACAGATAGACTTTACTGAACAAAACAATGCACAAAATAGTGTATGAAAAGCTAACAAAGTTGGTAAATGTAATAACTTACTGAGATCAGTTGCAGAGGACAACAAACACCAGAACTGGAAACGTGTGGAACAGTTCAAGAATTCGCACTGGCCCAGGAACCCGAACCATGTTGGTGTAAAATGGCTATCTGAGATATGGGTTCTAGTCTTGTGTGAACCAGGAAGTATTCACATTCACATAATCAATAAAGAATGCAAGACGGAGGTTGCATTTCCCTCTAAGATTGCATTTTTGATGATGGTTAGGCTAAGGGTTGGGGTTTGGGTTAGGGGGTAGAGTTAATAAATATACATTCCTGTTGACTGAATTTACAAATAAAAATACAACTTGCTTTTGGCGCAACCCTGTGTTCATTACACTTCAACAACGCATTGTACACTGGGGGCACTGGTTCAAATTTTGGTAAGCAAAGACCAATTTTAGCAGCCGAACGTTCGACGTCCTCTTGCCAAAATCACAGTGTGATCAATCTATTTCACACTGTTAAGAAAATAAAAATGTCTTGTGAAACATCTACTGTAATATACTGACTAGGGTTGTGCATTTACAGTTTTCCTCAATTGCTTTGGCTCATTTTTTGAAACAGTCTTAATATTCTCTAAACTGTAAGTGCAATTCTACAGCATGTCTGAAAAATGTAGTAACTCACCCAAAACTTTTCATTCATACTTCAAAACATAGTTATTGTGTCAGTAAATTGGTCAATGCCACCAAAATTATTTTATTATTACTTAGATACCGATTTCAATACAATACTGTATTACAGAGAGAAATTATTTGCAATGAATTTTTGAATAGTAAATGAATTTTTGTAGCAATGTGTAAATGTAAACAGAAAATTCACATTTGTATGCCCATTTTTACACATTTCTTACATTTAAAGTCATATAAAGTGAACATAAAATGACATCCATGCTAAAAACAAAAACAAATAAAAACCCTGTAACAATGAAAAAACCTGCGGTAGTACTGTACCAAAACAATTAATTGTACCTCCTCACAAAACGTAAAACTACAAGTTCCCATCTCCTTCCCATCCTGTCGCTCTTGTTGGTCTGGCCAGAGGTTTAGCAGACATCACAAACATTCCATGTCAGATATTTATGGAAAATACATTTACTGTATGTCTCACAGATTTTGCTAATTAAATGGATAAATGTGCAGAAGTTTAGAAGCTGTGAAAAGTATGACAAATCCACTGAGAATCAACTCAACAGTTTTGATCAGTAAGACATGTGCATTTAGTTATTGTTCAAATTGTAGACACTTTTTCTTACTCTTTAGCACACATGTGCCAAAACACAGGCAATTTGCTTAAATTAATAAGAAATTCAAATCTGGTCTGAACATGAAACTAATTGTTCAGAGATTTTAACTTATTGTTTTAAAAAAAAAAAATATTCTCATTCGAGAATTGAGTTTAATTGATTGAGAAAAACTGTAATGCATTGATTCAGTGTGATTTTAGGGCCAGAAAAATGAGCTTTTCACTGTCCTCTTAAAAATGCTAGTCTCAAACCAGTAACCACATACACGCATAACAAAACTATTATAATCACTATAGCGGTCCACATTAGAAATGCCTGATATGACAAGTTCTTTATTCTGTATTTAAATAACTTTTGCCTGTTGCATCAAAAGCTTGTGATGGCATAAAGATATTGAAACAAATTGCTACGAAAATTAAAATATGTTCTCAAAACTCATTAGACTCGTAAATGAAGATTGTGATGCACTATGTTTATTTGTTGGCAGGTTTTGAAGAAATGTCAGTTACAGTTGTGCCTCGCACGTCTCTGATCTCTACAAAGGGAAATGATGTCATGGTCCACAGCAATGTTTGAAGAAGTGTGCCTTTATGAGGGGTCAAACGCTGTAATGGCAGCTTGAGCCCAACCCTTGAGGAACAACTGAACTTTATATGATATTACAGTCCAAAATGCAATTGAACACTGTTTAAAGCTGCTAAATTATATGCTCTCCCTGTGTGGTTTAGCCAATGGAAAAGACGGGAAAATACATACAAATTTATGAGCGACCACAGAGGAGACACTTAGCTGATAATATATTTTGGTCACAATTATTTGAAGCAAAAACTGCGTCAGTTTTAACATTATTCCAACAATTAGGTAGATTTAAAATCCTTCCTCCATCCTCACTAGCTGTGAATGAAGTGTTAAAGAGGGCTGATGGGTTTGTCAACAGGTAATCCGCTCCTTTATGTGGACTATTGATGGATCTGAGGTTCACGCAATAGACGCAAAGCCCATATCTATCTTGGCTAAGGGATGAGGTCCACCTACAGGCTGGGAGGAGGAATTACACGCGCGAGGACTATGGCCCCTCATATATCACTGCCGCCCAGGTCCGCCTTGAAAGCCCAGTGGTAGTTGTCAACCTCCGATTTACAGCCATCCACTGCTTTGCTTTCCATTAAAAAATATGTACATGAGACTTGTGCTAGCATGGCAAGAGGGCCAAAGAATTTATGAAAGGAAATAGCTGTACATTACACCTCTGTTTTATTCTATTTTCCAGGGTAAGTGTCACGTTCCTGCGCTTGGTGGGAATTGGGCTGAGGAAACAGGAAGGGGAGCCGATGACAACATCTGGTTGTGATTTCAGAGATGCGGGTGAAATATGAAATCGAAACGAGCCTAACAAAAATACATGTTTCAGCAGCAGCTGCTAAGGGTAATATATTACAATTAATATCATCTAAACGCTACCTTTTGAGTGACAAAATCATTTGGTTTTAATTTTCCCAATTTTTACTTCAGACTCCAGATCACAAAGTAATCACCTCTTTGTCAGCACGACTATCTTTCACCTGCTGTATAGTGTGAATGAATTATTGGAATCTTGACCTCGCAGTAGAAGCTGTCACAAAAGAATGAGCGCTGTTGGACCACCATTTAAGCAAAGTGCGGATACGATATTGTGTGTTTTGTTGAAGAGATGTCAGAAAATTGTTTTGAAAAAGCTTCATACAGGTCTGTCTCAGTAATTCCACTTGATATTTTATTACTAATCTGAGCATCTGTGGAACATGTATCAAATTCAATTAAGGGTGATGTATGTAATTTTTTTAAGTGTAAAAATACTTTCTCCTACCCCAGCTTAATATGCTGAGACAGCTTTCAGTAAAAAAAAGATTTTTCTATTTTCAAAAAGTGTACAAAGATTTATTCTAAGTGCAAGGAGCGTCGGGTGCTGATGTGAAGACACGTGCAATATGAATAGTCTGATTCCCCATAACAACCGTTCAGAACATGCATTTCAGCCAGGATTGAATATTTTCCAATCAATTATATTTACTGTTTCAGGAAGGGGAGCAGGACATTTCTAGCAATACAATGAAATACTGATGTGTGAACTGTGCACTGTGAATATACTTCTCTGCTGAATATGAACATGTTTAACATACATTATGTATTTAAACACATCTTATGCTATCAAGCATTTAACACTGTCAACACACGTGCTAGATTTTGATTTTCTTCACAAACTTGGCCAAGATTTACCATAACTATATCAAATATATATCATATTGTTTCAATTTATATTTCTTAGAATCACTACTTACACAAATGACACAATACATTATGGTGCACTAATAAAAATACTTGGTTACAGTTTATTTTTACAGTGTCCTTGTTACAGTGTAATTACACACGTAAGTACTGAGTTATATTAATTAACAACATGTGCTTACTATAGGGTTATGGTTAGGGTTTAATTTGGGGTTAGTTGTTTTTAATTATGCATAATTGACTGTTATTACTATAGTCATTACATGTAATATGTATAACAAGGACACTGTAAAATAGAGTGTTACCACATATTTAATACTCTATTTAGTTGTAACCCTGTGATGCAGGAGTCAGAAAAAGTGATTATCTATACAGTGGAAAGAAATGTTGTCAAATTTGGACAGACGTTGAAACGAAAGCACTTTCTCCATCTGAGTGGTGTATTTCCAACAAATTACATAAGAGTTTTAACTGCATGTTGGTGCTGATGTGTGAAGAGATAGAAAGCCATTGCACATGTGATTAGCAGATGTGGTACATTTAGCGGAAAAGATAATCCAACAATTTGAATGCAATTTAACAGGATTCATGTGTGAAAGTGGCTAACGGCTCAAACAATGCTGTGAGTTTGAAGTAGAGCTATTTGTTTGTCCAACTAGTGGAAGACAAGGGGGTGTTTGGGAAACCTATTTGAAAACAATCATTAAGATAAATATATTTTTGCACTATATGGTGTATGTTCCCAGAAATACTGCTGTGTTATACAGTCTATTCATACTTTGTGTGTGTGTTCTGGTATAAAGTTCTATGTTGCTATGTGGTATTAACTACGGATTTTACTGCCACAGTATATAACTCAATTTGCGATTACACAGTCAAAACTCTTTCATTAAATTTTAATTAGTTGAAGAGGGACAAGGGAAATTCAGAAACTTGGGAATATTCGGAGGAATGTAAAAACTTTAAAAGTTCTTTGGATCTTTTGTCATTCTAATAAATCTTACTTTATTGTCCTTTCATTTCTCATGGAGACCAATCTTCCATGTCCCATTGCTGTGGATTTGCCCCAGCGCACAGAATCTCCTGTGATATGGGCAAATATCTGTTACACTGACTGACAATTAGAATGAATAATCCAGAAATAGCGGATAAAAAAGTGAAAAATGTTGTACATTCTGAGAGGCAGAGAGAAAGAATGTGGAGCTAATTTTTTTTTTTTTATTTTTATTAATTTACACATTAGATGTATGTTTGGGGCAGGGGCCCTGAAGGGAGAGGCCTCTGGGGACAAAAGAGAAAGAGAAGAAAAAACTCAGAAGTCTTATGTAATAAAGAGATAGGTGCAAACATTACAGTGTGACATATCATCAGTTCATTCAGTTCTATTGGTTCACTGTGGTTGAAGTTGTAATGAACTGGTAAAATGCTAAAAAAAAAAAAAAAAAAAAAAAAAATATATATATATATATATATAATACAGGGAAAAAATATATATATTTCATAATGTGTTTGCATTTGCATAACTCTTATACATAATTTTACAACAGATCATATATATACAGTTTTCTTTAAACAATTTCAGCATATTTTCAATTGCAAATCACAAAGAAACATTTTCACCATATATACATGCTGTGTGTGTATACATGCTGTGTGTGTGTATATATATATATATATATATATATATATATATATATATATATATATATATATATATATTCAAATATTTATTGTTGTTGAACTGAAACTGGCATTGATGAAAGACTGTGGAAAGAGAAAGACATTGGAAATAATGTGAAATTTAGGCTGTTTAGGCTAAGAAAGGGAGGTGATTATATTCTGTACGTTTTTTCCTTGCATGGACTGGGTGTTCTGATAGTTCTGACCAGCTGACCTCATCCCACAGACTCATTTTAATGTATCACCGCCATGTGCACACTAACCCCCTACTGACCTGTGAACCCTTGCTAAGAGGTTTCCCTGACATGAAAACACACGCATACACACAAACGAACATACACACTGAGTTAGATAAAAAACATATGTACATATTTATTCATAACAAGTGTAGGGATTTTTAGTCCAAACATTATTTAGTTTATGTATGCTCGATCAATGATTTTAATTACATTAAATTACAGACAAAGTGTTTCAGAGTCTAGACAGATAGATAGATAGATAGATAGATAGATAGATAGATAGATAGATAGATAGATAGATAGATAGATAGATAGATAGATAGATAGAGCAATCAAAATTCAGGATAGACAAAATTCTGTTCTGTTATTTATCATAGATACATCTTGCAGCCAGTGTGGTGAATGTGTGTGCTGCGGTGCAGTCATGGTGCCCCTGTTGTTCAGGGCCCCTCACCTTAACTCTGCCTCATTAATCAGAGCTGTACAGGACCGCAGGCTCTAGGTCTGAGGTGCCCACAGGAGCAGATGTGCTCTAACCCCCCACCTCTCTCTTTCTCACTCTCTATCCTCCTGAGCAGGTGTCCAGCACTGGGTCCTGTAGTGAGGGCTTGCTGCAGGGTGGCATGTGTGTGTGGGTGTAACTGGCTTGCTACCGTGACGACAGAGGCCCCCGAGACCCTGCTCATGTCATGATGTGATTGGGCGGTTTATGAAGTGGCATCTGCCGGCCAGGGGGCCATATGGACAAGCTGACATTTAGCGACACTCTCTGCGTTGTACAGGGCGGTGAGACTAAGAGAGCAGAGGACTTGCATCGTAACCTTTAGACACACATACACATGCTGTAGTCCTAAAACACTGCTGTGACCAATGCAGACCCATGCTGGTGATCTCTGGATATGGCACATGTGCATCAAATGCAAGACAGCACAGGGGAGATAGACTTTATATCAGAAGAGCAGACCACATGTATTAAAGAATCACTGCAGTTCTTACAGAGCGTCGCTCACGTTGCCCCTTGCATCTTTTCTTACATGCAACAACAAACGCCAATGAGGTTGCAGGAAAAAGTGATTCATTTAAGCCCATTCAAGCATACGTGTGTATGTGATTTTAGTAGCCATACTTTAGGGTCAAATTTGTCCCCAGAACTGAGATAAATCTGATCTCTTTTGGAAAATGATTCAGAAATGAAATAAATATCACCGCTGCCTTTAAAACGCAGAGCACACCTCTCTTCAAGAGACCAATCTCTAACTCCATTGAATGCTTGCTGATGTCCTCGCAGGTCCAGAATCAGAGCAGGGTATTTGCCGTGGACTTGCCAGATCAGTTAGTGCATACCCAAGCATACACCGGATGTAAGTCGCACCTGGTCAGGATAGTATTTTTTCAGAGAGAAAAAAATGCAGATAAGTCGCATCTCTGTATAAACCACACTGACAGAGGTTAAATAGGGCAGGTACTAGGAACCAGGAGCAGCCACCCAATTCCCGACTTCCCTTCAGCTGCTTAACATGTCAAACATGCTTATGAAGATTACCTCAGCAAATATCTATGCGTTGTAAATCTATGCTACATACAAATAAACAGCTTTTAGTCTGTAAATAAAACTGTATGCCTGTTGAATTCTATTCATTCATTAACATTTGAGACTGTCTATGTGGATATTTCTGATAATAGCAAATTTTGCTCTGCAAATGCTTTTAACAATTTCTCAGGAATTGGCTTGTTAGCAGGTCCTTATTTGCCCCTACTGGTAGATGCTGGAACTACACCACCTGGTGACAAAAAGCATGTTTCTCCATAGACAGCCATTCAAAAGTAGCCATGTTTTATGAAGATTTTCTTTTCCCCAGAAGAACCATTTCAATTTAAAATATTTAATTACATTATAGTTAATTTTCATCCTGTGACGGATTGTTTTTGAAGGGCTCTTAAATGCGTGAAATTGATTTATATTTTTCCCTATCTATTCCCATTCACGAGTGATCAGTCACGTCACGTGACACCTGATCCCAGAACTGCGCACCAATGAGCAAAGTTGGCTTCCTGGGAACCCTGCAATAGCTGAGCACAGCCATAAAGATAAATGGGGATGCTAACGTATAGCCCTCTCCAGGTATTTTAGAGCTCCTTGGTTTTTACTATGAGTGTGATGAAACGCCATTTTGTGGGCATGTGAGGAGTTGCGTTTTACAGTGGTCTAGAGTTTTTTTAAAACAACAATATTAACTGGACAGAATACAATTTTTTTATACTTTAAATACTCTGAATTGGACTCTTTAAATTACTACTACCTTCTCTAACTGATGTTTTCATCTGTTTGTGTGTTAACAAATTAGTTTTAGAGTGTGTGCATTTGAACGGGCTACATTAATTACATAGAAATGATGTATATAAATTGCTTTGAACTATAAATTCTGATGATAAAAAAAAAAACACCATTTATATTCTGTAAAATATGCCATATTTTGTGCTGTTATTTTACTTTGCTACTAAACTTGAACATAAATTAATACATTTAAATACAGTACAAATTATGCTTTAAAAATTCTTTGAAAATACTGATGGCACCCACACTAGTTTTTGATAATCTTCTAAATTATCTGAGTTGTCCCGCAATTATAGCAAATGTCATTTTTTTCTGCCTTTGATTCTTTTGTATATAGTAATATAAGGTAACATGACCACTGATAAATTCACAGTGTGCCCACAGGGAATGACAAACTTTGGATATCCTTGGATTATCTTTGCCCCACCTCTTCTGATGGCTGTCGTTTAGCCAGGTGCACTTAAGCACTTTAATGTAAAACACTTTGAATTACCACTGTGTGTGAAATGTGCTTTATAAATAAACTTGCCTTGCCTTGAGTGTGTGTGTGTGTGTGTGTGTGTGTGTGTGTGTTTGTGTGTTTAATCCCTGTGTGAGCTCAGCTGTGTGTTGAACTGACATCACCCTTTTCCATTCAGACTGATGTCAGAGTCCATGCTGAGGTTTCTGCATCTCTTTGGGACAACATTTAAACCACTAGAAACCTTTAATGGCAGATCTCCGGTTTCAATTCGCATCCATCACAACATCACAATGTCTGGGAAAATTAATCTCTTCTTGGTAGAATTAACTTCATAAGCTCATGTGATTGGAAGCAATTTGGGGTTTACCATGTCAAGTTAGCAATTCCGAAATTTAAAGATGAAGTATGTAATGTCTGTGCCAATAGCAGCACCAAACAGAATTGCAATCTCTTTGTCTGAGTGGTCCAACTGGTGTTCCTAGAGAGCGATTTGTTAGAAGAAAAAAAAATATACTTACAATGGAAGTTAATGTTTTTTAACTGAGTTTTTGAAGTCCAAATATTTTTGTTATTGCATTAACATAAATTATTCCTCATAATGACAATGAAGTTTAACTATTCATAATTTGAAAAACTATACATTTTAATGCTTGTATTACAGACCCACTTACATTTACACATGTATTCCAACATGATTAGCTTTCACTCAAAGCTTATTGTGAGGAATGCACATTTTTTTTGAGAGAACACAAAACTATTGCGAGGGAATGCAAAACCTTTTGTAAGAGAATACAAAACATACTCTGAAGGAACGCAAAACATTGTGCTTACTGAGAGCTACCAATGTAAGACACATTTTAATTACCACCGAATCACGCAATGCCTTAACTATCCCTCCGCTATTCCTGTGGAGTTCAAAGCGACGCTTGACCATCTGACACGAATGATGAGCACAGCTTCACGATTGCTGTAGTAAAGTGGATTGCCACAGTCTACCAGCAGATTAATTTTGTAGAGGATGAGAGTTTAAGAGATTTAAAGCCCATTGCAATGAATACTAAACCTATGGGAACTAAAGCCATCTTTACATACTAAAGGTGGCTCGGAAGCCGCATCTGAAGTGGCAATTAGATGTATTTTTTTTACAGAGCAGGAATAAATGCATTTAGGCCCTACATGTAAATAAAGGATATGGTGTTTCACTCACAAAGAACTCTTTTAATGGAACAGTGATGTGTTTTATTCAAAATATTATTCACATTTTTATCTTTTTGATGTCCATTTAGTGGCACTGCAAAGAACATAATAGATCTGATACTGAGTTTTGGGTTTGACCCATCACAATAAATAGAGTCAGATTACATTTTATCACTTCATGAATGATGCAAGGATTACTCTTTATAGCTAAATAATTATAACATCTGTTCTGTTGTTAATATAGTTAACAGAGGAGATTAGAGTGTGCAATAAGAGATTCTCTCTCTCTCTCTCTCTCTTCATCCTCCTCCTCATCTTTCTTCCTCCAATGGCTGGTTCAAAACGGCTCACACTTTCATTAATCTTTCTATGATTGAGCATCAAAACATGTGAAACTCTGTCTTATTAATTATTTCTTTAAAAACATTCTGTAATAGTTAGGTAATACATTTCTGTGCCTCGACAAGGTTACAAATAACTTCCATGTTTGTCAGTATTTCCACCTTATTTTCAAGTTGAGAAGACAAACTCCTGGACACACTGGCCAAAGTGATCAACAACTTTAGACCGGACAGCTCCCGTAACAAAGCACTTAATTTTTACATTATAAAGAGCAATCAATGTGCTGGTTTGGGGAACAGGCGTAACACCATCGTAAAATAACGAGCAATGTTAGTTAAAATGATTGTTAAAGCTTAAGTTGCAACGTTAACGAGAAACCCTGTCCACTCAGTTGAATGATGTGAGGTATTGGTGAATTTTAACAAGAAAAAGTACATGAGTAAAGTATCTAACCTGATGACCGTGCTTTAACCCTCTGGGGTCTGAGTGTGTTTTGGGCCCTGGAGAAGTTTTTACATGCCTTGACATTTGTGCTTTTTTCAGTTGCTTAAAAACATATTAATGGCTGAAGTCTGACACTGTATTCAACACAAACTGGGCTACAATAATATGTGAGCAACATGTGTGTACATGTTTGTATTTTTGAGAAAATAACGTTTATGCATGGTTTTTGAAAAAACAAAATTTTTAAGTAATTGAAATAAGGCCATATAACACATTCTAAACATTTGTCATAAGCCTTTTGAGAACTGGATCTTGTAGCCTAGAGTTTTTGCTACAAAATGATGTGAAAATCATCCTAATCACTCATTCATACAAAACAATATAGTAATTGAACTTTTGTAAGACACTTTTAGTGTTAGAAAGGTAATATGCGAGGAGGCGTGAACGATCATGAATATTGATTGTAATTCACACCTGAGGAGACAAAAGACCCCTCCCCTGGGACTATCAATGAGGAATGTGACAGAAAGAGAAAGTTAAAAGAAGTATTCTGACTATTCATTTTCTTTACATAAAGACTGTACTTAATTTTAGACCTACTCTACCATTAAAAGAAGTCTCTTCTGCTCACCAAGACTACATTTATTTGGTCCAAAATACAATAAAAAAGTGATATTCTGAACTATTTTTACAATTTAAAAGAACAGTTTTCTATTTGAATATATTACAATTTGTGATCAAAGCTGAATTTTCAGCATCATTACTGCAGTCTTCAGTGTCACATGATCCTTCAGAAATCATATTAATATGATGATTTTCTAATATGGGCATATTTAAAGTGTATTTTACTAATTTAACCTGAACACATATTTGCAAGCACAAGGTTTGCTGATGATAATGAGGCAGCATAAACACTAGTTAAAATATAATCTAAACATTCATATTATTTTTATATCATATTGCATATCATATTTATATCATACAGCATACAATTTTAATACCTGCTTTAGCAGAAACAGCATTTAAATGTAACTAAAATTGCTTATTAGGACATATTTATTTCAAATGTCAATACTCTGAATCCTGGCTGGCAAGTCTGGAAACAGTCCCACTAGTAAAATATGTACATGTTTATATAAAATAGCATGTCAACTAATGAAAACTAAATGACTTACTCGTCCTAAATTGTATCCTTGGCTGGATCAAGTCTCTCTTCAAAATACAAATGTTCATCGGAGTCCCGCTCTTCTTCTGAGGAAAATTGTAACTCTTCGACACAATCCAGGAGTTTTCTCACTTGTGTATTATGCTGTCTTTCAAACACGCAGAAAAGTGAATGAACTTTGTTTTTAAGGCACAGTCGGGGGCGTTTACCATTTGCATTTGCGCCCTCTTCCCATGGGTGTGTTCACATAAGGGATAATTAGCTGAGCCAGGAGAAATGTACATCAGGTTTCATACAGATTACATTGCAACAGAATATTTGTTTTAAATTTGAATTGTTTTATTTAAAAGTTGACATTTTAAGCTTTCTTTAGACATATGTTTCATGTTTGTGTGATTAAGTATTCGCAGAGTTTCAGTTTATTTTTGTGACGTGTTTGAGATATATGCTCGCAAATCCAGAGACTGCTGACAGCTCACCCTTTTTATTTTCTTTATTTTACAAAAGCACAAGGTTTTGTTGTTATTGTGAGTGTAAACAAATAAAAGTAGATCATTTATAGTCTGTAACGATGTCTTACACTTATCTGTATGCCCCAAAATGACAGACTATTTTAAGTTGTTTCCGCTGTAATGACAAAAAAATCCAGCAGGACTCGCCGGTGCGTCTGTCAACCCCAGAGGTTTAATAAATGCACCATTCTTTCTGTGGGGCACTTCATCCTTGGAAATAAGGAATATTCCAAACTCCCGTTTATCTCTGCCAGTGGATGAAGCTGGTGATGACACAGAACGCACTAGCGGAGACGATGCACTGTCAATAGCGGCTGCACGTGATAGTGACATCCAGTGCCCAGAATATGAATTTCAGATAATTTCTCCATAGCGATCCTAATTCTGTTCTATTTCTCAAGTGTCTCACAGGCTGCATCGGAGCAGTTGAAGGGCCGCAGATGGCCTGTGGGCTGCACTTTGGACACCCCGGCTGTAAACCATCTCTTATTTATCTAATTTCTGTAGTTCAGAGGTCTTTACTTTCTTTTTTTCACTGGAATGAAAAATGTTAGCAATTTTCTTCCACCAAGCAGAAACTGTATCTGTGTCTTTGTATCTGGCGAGAAGTGTGTGTGGAGGTAATTATTTTTTTCTCTGTAACACGTCTGGCATGGAGAACATAATTTATCGACAATGGCGCTTCTGACGGCGTACATTGAGACTGCTGAAACAGGATTCTCACCTCTCACGGGATGAAGAGGTGTGAAAGATGACTGTTTACGCTGCTTTAAGCCCCCTGTCTATGAACTTCTCACAAACAAAGGAAAGAACATTCACAAAAGGAAAAAACAACATTTCTATGTCACTCAAACAATACTTGTTTATTTGTTGGTCTTGCTCTTACAAAGAGCTGCTAATTGCTCCCATTTTGATAAGGACAATTCTTGTAACTAACATTTTCTTTCTTTCTCTTTTATTCTTGAAATAATTCAGACACTATTTTAGGCTCTAAAGTTTGGATGTAGCCTTCACTTATTAATGACGTAAGTGGGGGTCAATGTTTTGTGCCCTTTTGTGACAATATGCATCAATAGCGAAGAATGTTGTCACACTACATGGGATAAGTCACAATGGAAACTAATCTAAATAGATGGAATGGAAATTAGTTTAATGGAAATTAAACTAAATAGAAAAAGTAAAACAATGAAAATTAAAAGGTAAAATAAAATTAAAACCACACACACACACACACACACACACACACACACACACACACGATATATATATATATATCACAGTGAAATGTAGTACAAATCTGACATTTATGAAAAATATGTTTTTTTCTGGGAGCACTGTTCAACTTTTCGGTTGCAATGTTCCTTTCATTATGGAGTTGACTTTTCCCTTATGTGTTTATTATGTTTTAATAGTGATCACTAAATTATGTGTTTCAGCAAAGCTGTTACAAATATATGATCATATTGGAATTGTTGTCTGTTGATAAAATAAAGATGAAAAAAAATAAAAAAAATTGTGCCATTTAAGACACATTAAGACACAGGTCTTTAGTTGTTCGAAACCGACATACAAAATCACTGCCTTAGAAAACAAGAATTTAAATAAATGGAAATTTGACTCAGATATAGCCCTATAGTATAGGCCTATAGTTACTCAAATGTAACCCAATAGACAACTTCCACATGCGGAAACTAGCCCTTACTTTAAAAAAAATTATCACAAATTGTCATATGTTGTTAGATTTGCTTATCAAAATAGTTGTATTTGTAAAATACAATCTAGTTGCCTTCAAGAGCCCCGAATTCAGCACCAATTCAGTGTGTTGGTGGCTTTGATTCCTCTCTTTCTCCTTTCCTCTCCTTCAGAATTCCCTTTTCTCTCTAATTCTTAATGGTACCTGCAGTAGAGAGGCTAGAGTTTCTCTGAGCTTGTATTAGTGTACCCCCCTCACTTCTTTCACAGGTCTTGCTGTCTCTATATCTCATGGTGCTCCTTCAGAATTTGTGAGTGTGTGTAAGATAGATAGAGAGAGAGAGAGAGAGAGAGAGTTTGATGGTGTACAAGTGTGTGTGTGTGTGTGTGTGTGTGTGTGTGTGTGTGTGTGTGTGTGTGTGTTTGGGTCAGTGTGCTTGCTTTACTTTGGTAGACTGTTAAAGCTGATTTGTCCCTATGGTGTCTGAAATTCTTACAACAGAGCCCAGCATAACTCTACAGAGACCAGCAGAGAGCACGAAACATGTTAATATTTATGTGTTAATACAGCAGATCTTACAGAGCAGCTGTGATAGTATAGACTAAAGGGAACTCTCCATCAGCCTCTCGTGCAGAAGACTTTTAAGAAATTATTGTAAAAATAAAAATTATTTTGCATATGAACATTATCATAAAATACTTATTCCCTTTCATAGGAACTCGAGCAGTGTAATCGCTATGGGACACGTCTGAGTGTCACGTGGTCTGAAGCCTTTATACAGTCACCCCACTTCTATTGGCTGATAGCGTTTAAGTGACACCCCTAGGGAGCTACGTAACGGGCTCCATAAAGGTGCTCGCATTTGCGACATCTAGTCAGATTTTCTGTTCTTCAGTCCACGATCTCAACTGGCCCGTGTTGTACTAGCGACTCACGTCAAAGCAAGGATCATTACTATTTTATACCATTACATATTACATACAACACAGAATGGAATTTATGTAGGGATTACCTCCGTGCACGATGTATATCATCAGTGAAGATTCCCACAACATGTGCATTGCTTGTCTGAGGTTTCGCTGCGTGGAGGCTGCGTTGGAGGATTCGGATTGCCCGCAGTGTGATTTAATGAACATCAGGATGCTTCATGAAAGGTTTGCCTCCTTTGGAAATTCGGCCAAGCCGCGTACTGGTGCAGGTTGCGTGTCTGCCAGCGCCACATGGCCTCTTGACCTGTGGAAGGCCAGCGAGGATGCAGAGGAGATGGGAGCTGAGCTGCATGCAGACATATGGTCCTCTCTGTCACTCTACCCAGATTTGGCTCAACGTTCTTCCATGGAATTTTCACATGGACACTTGTGTCCTAGCCATGAGGCCCGCACAGTTGTTTTCTTCGGCACTGAGGACGCGGATGCAATGTCTATAGCGGTGTCAGATTCTGAAGATTTTTCCGGTGGCCAGACTGAAGACTTGCCTCCTAGTAGTCGGAATTCCAGACCTTATGTAATCTGTACGGAGTTGCTGGATGTTATTAGATGTCCAGTGGAGAAATTGCACCTGATTTGGCTGGATGAAACGCAGTCGGAGGATTGTAAATCGATCTTTCCAACGTGCAGATACACCTCATAGCGGCTCCCTTTTTCCCTGGACCTCCATTGTGAGATTTGGAAGTCCTTCCAAAGGGAATGAGATGCTGCATAGCTGCCCGTACTGCCCGTACAGAAATTGCACCTGATTTGGCTGGATGAAACGCAGTCGGAGCATCGTAAATCGATCTTTCCAACATGCAGATACACCTCATAGCGGCTCCCTTTTTCCCCGGACCTCCATTGTGAGATTTGGAAGTCCTTCCAAAGGGAATGAGATGCTGCATAGCTGCCCGTACACTCTAGGAGCTGCGTATGGCTCAAAAGTGAGTTCCTTTATGGAACCCATGACGTAGCTCCCTAGGGGCGTTGCTTAAGCGTCATCAGCCAATAGAATTGCCGTGATTGTATTAGGGCTTCAGACCACGTGACACTCAGATGTGTCCCACAGCGATTACGCAGCATCTTGTATATACATATATGCATGCATAATATATACATGTTTGCATGTATAATTTGTACTATTTACAAGTATTTACATTATGTAGAACAAGTGCTAAAACAATATAGAATAGCAGCAGTTCAGCATCTCACAGTGTTTTGGTTGAGAGTACATTAATGAGATTGTAGCTGAATGACTTCAACGCGTGCTTTGTGTTAGAATTAATAGTTTATTTTTTTTGTTGGTTTTGATCAACAACAGAAAGGATATTTAAAAAGACATTGGTATTTTAAGAATTTATATCAGAATCTTTATGTTTACCAAGCCCTAATAACATCTAAAGTGAAGTTTACATGCACTGCTTAATTGACATACATGTTATATAGATCACGTGCCCTGAGGAACAATTTTAGGATAATTTCCCACTACAACCAAATATTTTCTCAGACATTTCTGCATCCTTTCAATACACCTTAAAGAAAACTTTCTATGTGCTTTATTTTCCTGTTTGCCATCTTTATAGATGGTCCTGTAGATTTGAAATTTTTGATGGAATATATGGGTGTTCATGGACTCCAGATTAAAAAAGAAGAAAATAGAGAGTTGTTAGATGTACGATATACATTGTCCAGTCTCCAGTACTGATGTTAATTGTGTTGATCTGTGTGTCTAAATTGGGGAAAAAGGTGACTGCTGTGAACTAGAGGAAATGTGTTTCAGACCTCTGTACCAAAGATTCCCAAGAAAGTTTTGACACATCTACAGTCAGCAAGGCCATTAGCAGACACACTGCAGTACTGTCTCACCTAAAAGTACTCTAAAAAGCTCATAATCAAAACAAAAAATTTGTTAAGCCTTAAGAGAAATGTCAGCTATAACGTGTGCCCTCTGAAAACCCTTGTAAATGAATCACTGGGATTGGAAATGATTGCATAGTTGGGTGTTATTTCCTTTATAATCTTGTTCTCTGGACAGGTGTAGAAAGACTCTAAGCTCCACGAGAAAAAATAAATGCACAGGCACCTTGTGGTTTGACTCTTTTAGAGACGTACTTAAAGTTTAATGTATGAGGGTATCCCGTATCATTGAGAATCATGAAAACAGACCATAATATTTATGTATGAAGTAGTTTCTTCAATCCAAACAATTTAGATTGGGAGGTCAAGACATTCAAGTTAAGACATTTTCTTCTTCCTCTTCTACACACTCTCTCGCTCTTTCTCTCATCTGCTGCAAAACTGAGGTTAATTTCTTTACAAGAGCACAGCACTCATTGAGCAATTACAACAGTGATGGAGAGTTTCCTTGACTCCCTGTTGTTTAAAACCTGTAATTTATGGCTCACAAAGAGGCCACACTTAATTTCTCCTCTGTGGTTTAAGAGGGAGGCAGACATGGCTTGACATTTTAATAGGAGTTTTGGGAGAACTGCACCATCTCAATCTGGTTCTGACCCAATGGGCACTTGATCATTGTTTCCTCATTTCAACGCACCGTGTTACCTTGAGGAGGAAAAGACACTGAATGTAAAATGGACCAGGGAATTGGCAGTCCTTGTACATATTCTGGCCATGGAAATGCATCTCTAATTGTTCCACCACCAATGCTGAGTGATGGTGATATTTTTTTTAAAGTGATTTTGTGTGTGTAGAGAGTGCAACACATAGTTTAGGATGGTCTATATTAATGAATGATGAAGTATTATAGATTGATAGTATAACAATGTATAGTTTGATCTGTTACCTCCTTTATGGCGTGCTTTGTGTGTGTGTGTGTGTGTGTGTGTGTGTGTGTGTGTGTGTGTATGTGTGTGTGTGTGAGAGAGAGAGAGAGAGAGAGAGAGAAATGCCTTGATCACCACAGAAACAGATGTGCACCATCCCTTGTTTTTCTATGTAAAGGGACTTGTCACTATTCAGCCAGTATTTATAGCATTACATAGAAACAAATCTCCCATCATTCCTACTAAATGACATCCTACTGCAGGTTTTTACTTTGTTCTGTGAACTGTTGTCTGCTATTGTAAACAGGCTCTTGAAATTTACTCTCACACCTGCAATGTGTTGGCCCTGGCTTTGTATTTTCCAAGAAATATAAGGGTTTTATTAAACTATCTAAAATTTTCTAAAGTGTATCTCTCTGGTGTCTCTTTTACTGATTTTTTCTTAGTTCCAGAACCAAGTGAGCTGCCTACGTAGGCAGTATTTTAAGGAATTGTAGGTGCACTCCTGATGGCTAGGCTGTTCCAAAAGCAGATTTTGCTGCCATTTAAAACACTCAGAATGCATCGCAGCGAGCTCAGTAAAAAACATCATCCCAGATGGCAGACACGTGGAGAGAAATGTTGTAAATAATACTTTTATTTCATTCAATACTGAAAATGTAAATTTAAACTAAATTATTTCACTCTGATTACAATTTGACGATTTTAAACTTTATTTGTGTATGCTATGCATTTTTATGCTTATCAAAATATCACACCACTAGCTTAGCAACATGCTAACGTGAAACCAGAGACTGTTTTCACTTTATGCGCCAGAGAAACAAGCATGCAGCCATCTTATAAATGTTGTCTTTTAACTTCCGGTCTATCGTTTCTATATGGATATCTATGGCCTCTGTATGACACCTCTGACCAGGGCTGGACTGGTAATCTGGCATACCGGGCATTTTCTGACTGTCTCAAGTCTTCCATGTGTTTCAGTGGAGAATTATTATGCATTTGTAAATGCTACCTTCAAATGTCTGTGCCATTAAACCTGGATGTGTTTTTATTCAGACAGCTAGCTGTAAACATACTTATTGTATAAGATGTAACTTGTTTAGCAAGATTATCTTCAAACTGTTATTCCTTCTGTTGTTCCTTTTTTCATAGAGAAAAGAAATGTCTGTAGAAGACTACATTAATGGCCACCTTAGCCCTCTTAAGGCAATGCTTAGAATGCAAAGTGTACTTGTATTGTGTAAGGATTTGCGCTATAACACAATTCATAATGAAATTAGATGTGAAATCAAGCTAGTGTAGCTGGAAACATCTGTGTTCACATCCTTGCATAGTGTATTTTTCAGGCAGCTGCCTAAGTAGGTCGCAAGGCAGCTGACTAGGAAAAAAGTGCTTTTATTTCCATACTTCAGCACAGGTCCATCAAGTTGCTGTCAACCTAAACAGTGCCATCTGATACAGAGTTCCTCCTCTAGCCAAGAGAGCAGCAAAAACAAGCTGTCAAGAGTGAAGTCGCTGGAGATGTGTTTTGTGGGAGAGTGCGGTATGCCAAGAAAGCTTAAACAAACCCCCATCAACACTCTATACACCCACAGTGGTGATCAGGGGTGGCTGTGGACGTCTCGCTACAGTCGTATATCACACTAAAGCTCTCTCAGTGCAAACCCCTGGACTCAAAGCATTCACTCTGATCATGAGGTTGATTCCACAAACAGCTGACATTGCATCTATCTCTCTCCCCTGGTACGCTCCAATAGTGGACAGTGTGGAGGAGAGATGCTTTCATTCCAACTCCACATTTTGCCTCATTTACATTTTGGGGCAGTTGAAAGAAGCCCCACTGCCCTGAACGGCCCTCAGCAGTCCTCTCATTGCATGCCACTTTGCCTCTGGGTTTGTCGCTGTCCAAGCCTGTAACTTCCATAAAGTTTTGTCCCTCACTGCAGGCCTTTAAAGCTTTACCCTAAAACTGCTGAACTGTATTGAAATGGTACATGCAATCACCATGGTATTGAGACTGCACAATCTGGCACAGTGGCTCATCATATTGAATGGGTCCTTTGTTATTTACTGTACCAAACTTATTGTGACTTTTAAGGTGCTATAATCTTCAAATATTTGAATACCCTAAATACTCTCTTCTATCCCAGCTTCATATGCAGAGACAACTATAAGTAAATAACTTTTTGGTTGATTCACCCAAAAAAATCTAAATTATATGGCTCTGCTGCACTAAACTGTTTGAGTATCCTGACCAGCCTGTCATATCAAAATTGGCTAAAACAATTGCTTGAGTTTGGTGTGGACTATCTGTTTGTTCGACCAATGGCAAATGTATTTTGTATATTGTATATCTTGTATATATTTTAGCGGTATATACTGTTGCATGTTGAGCAGATTTCCACTGTGACCCAAGGTAAATCAGACTGATGACATTGTGAATTCGGTGATATGAGGTCAAATGTTCTGTTGCTGAAATATTGCATGATCGTGCTGTGTAAATTGTTCGGTAAAGAGATTCGAGAAACGTCTCGTAACCTATGCAAAAACATATGGTGATGCCAGTGGAGCACCAATTAGACACTTCACCTTCCTTTAAATCTTCAGAATTCTTAAGAACAAAACTTATTTTGTCATTTAATCTGTAAATATGTAATGTTGTAGGCAGACAAACAGGAGCAAGACAAAGACGAGATGTGAAGAACCCCAAGTGCAGTTTATTGACAAGACGTGGATATCCAAAACATGAAACAAAATATAAAGACTAGACTTAACTTGACTACAACTTAAACAAACTATGAAATGAAACCATGAAAGTGAACATGAAATGAGAGCTATGAATAAGAACATGAACAAGCACTAGAGTGCAATACACAACCACAATACTTGGCCAACAACAATGGCAAACATGAGGGCTTAAATACATGGACATGGGTAACCACATGACATAGACAACCAATGACGAGACTAAACTAATGAACATGATAACAAGACTAATAAACAGAAACAAAACATGAACAAAAACACATTTAAACGTGACAAAATATGTCTAAATTGCCCTTTTGAAGTGAGACTACTATTCTAGACGGAGGAAATTCAGGCTACTATGTTCAGTGGGTGGAGTTTGCAGAACTAATTTACAGGTAGTTACAACTCATCTCTCCAAAAGATACCCAACGACCCAACTTACTCATGAGAATTCATATGTATTCTAATGTAAAGTGTTGTTCCCCGTCTTTCGCTCACTTCGACGTTGTGTCGAAGAAGCGACACTAGGGGTCTCTCTTGAGCACCGAATATGCCTCTGATCTATGAAAAAGGTCAATGAGAAGTTGGCAGACAGTATTTGCATACCCCGCCCCTGGACATATGGGTATAAAGGCGGGAATATACGTCTAGTTCGGAGCTGATGGTCGTGCATGCAGTCAGCTGCGAGTCACACACCTGTTCCTGTTCCTCTGACGCTTCCCTGCTGTTGGATCTATGGCGCACTTCAGTGACTTTTCTCCTTCTCTGCACGGCAGTGCAGTTTGCCCCTGGGTGCTTTGATAGCGCAGAAACTTAAAAGAGTTTATTAAAAGAGTGATTTTCTCGTAAAAGAGTATTTTCCTCTAAAAGAGCAATACACAGCGGCGTTGAACATCCTTTTCAGGACGCGTCTTTTTAAAGATGCCTTTCCACCCCTGTGTAGTTCCTGGATGCAGTAGAGTGCTCTCCGCTTAAGACGGCCACAGGAGTCTGGGGAGCGATCGCAGGTGTGGTCTCCACAGGGTCTTTTCCCCCTGAAAGAATAGGAAACTGGGTAAGACCCCGTTCCCTTCAAGCGTGTATGGGCCCCAGATGTTTCTTGCTCTATGCGGAGAAACATAGAGAGAAAAGAGGCCCGGCTAGGCTCGGCCCGTTCCTGGGTTGGCAAGCATCACCTTGTTCCCCTGTTTGGGGTAACCAGAAGGATTCCGACGACTTTTATGGGGCATTGGGGAAGGGTACGTGCCATCTGATATAGCTGGTCGTTTTGGCATGTCAAGTACCTGCCCGCTCCTGTGTCAGCAGTACACATACACGGCTCAGCACATGGCGTGATTTGAAGTGGACCCCTAGTGTCGTTTCTTCGACACAACGTCGAAGTGAGCGACAGATGGGGAACGTCTAGGTTACGTATGTAACCTCCGTTCCCTGATGGAGGGAACGAGACATTGTGTCCTCCCGGCCATGTCGCTGAGCCGAGCCACTGTGGTGGCCGGACCATTTCCGGCTCGTCAGAAAAATCCTTAATGAACTCGACTTATTTCCCCACTTTTATACCCGTATGTCTGGGTGCAGGTATGCAAATACTGTCTGCCAACTTCTCATTGGCCTTTTTTCATAGATCAGAGGCATATTCGGCGCTCAAGAGAGACCCCTAGTGTCGCTTCTTTGACACAACGTTTCGTTCCCTCCATCAGGGAACGGAGGATACATACGTAACCTAGACGTTCTACCACATATTTCAGTGATTACATTTTTTTTTTTTTAATCAATAAAAAGATTCCACTCTACCTCAGACAAAGCTTTTGTTTGCCATCAGGGAGCACATTGAATGCAGAACATTACATCAATATCTAGTTGCTGATTCAATATGTACTTTGATTTTTTTTTTATTATTGCAATTCTCTAAGTAATATTATTTAATGTTTTTTAATATATTTAGCTATGTTATCTTCTTTCTTACAAAGACATTTTTATGGAAGAACAGTTGTGTCAGACATGACATTTGTTTCACTCTGTAATACAGAATTTTCAGGTAAAATGTAGGGGCGTACAAAACTACCAATTTTGATAACCGACAAGTTGGTGTGTTGTCTGTATGAGCTATATTTGACTAAGGAACCCATGTATAACTTGGCTCCATTATCTCCATGTGACCCTATCAGGTGTCTTTTTGTATGGACATATAGACGCTAAGCTCAGCCCTTAAAAAGGGTAATAGATATTCAACAAATAAATAGGCTAAATAACTAAAACCTCTTATCCTACAAAACTATGAAAGTAAAAAGTAAGAAACAAGAAAAGCTCTAATACAGAGCGGCCCAAACTGCCAAAGAAATAACCCTGTGGATTTTGCATAAAAGCAGGAACATTAACCACAGCAGAGGATTTGAGGTCCAACAATGAACAAGCACACTTTGATGGCTGTATAGCTGCTGTGCATTGAAGGACTAAACCTAAGTAATTAAAGAGACAAATGTTTTTCTTTTTTACATTTACATGACCCTTATTATGTTTTTTATATGGTTAAAAATGGTTAGGGGTCATTTAGGGGTCAAATTCCACTCTGTAACAAAAATTATTCTTACTGTACATTAATCTGCCTAAAATGTTTTTATGCTCATGACATGATATGAATGATTAGACAGAACGTTGAACAGACAAGTTTGTAAAACCAAAGTATTCTTTTACTGAAAGGATTTTTTTGACTTTAAGGAGAGAAAAAAAAATATTCCTCCTCACTTTTCTCACAGGACACTCTGATAACTTGCTCATGACCAATCCATTAGACTTATAAATGAGGAGGAAATATCCTACTATGAGAAACTTACCACCTAATCACCTTTTTTCTGAACTCTAAAAAAATAAGAACAAGGAAAAAATATAACAACTCAGCATTATTTCCTCAGAGGATGCAAACTGGCCAGGTGCATTGAAAAGAGCATATTTTCGATAACAAAGCAGATGCAGACATCAGGGTTTCACCAGCACACCGTCGTCCCAAGGTAACATTGTTGATATCTTTTGAGTGAACCTGCCTGAGTGAGTCTTTGATGTCAGTCTGTCTGACTGGCAATATGTCAATAATGGACTAGAAAGAGTAACTCTATGTACGTGGTCTGAATCAGGAGAGCTGGAAACAAATTAGTGTGTCCGATGGTTTTTTCCCTGAACAGGGATTAGATATTCCTGGGGAGAAATCCCATAAGCATCAACTGGGAGATTGACAACAGGATTAGAGATGTATTTATTATTTATTTTTTATTCACCTCACTGGCTTTCAGGATAAACATCTGAATGCTGAGACTGATAAATAACAAAGCTGGAGAAATAGTGAGAGACAGAGAGTACATGAATATAAATTGATGTTTTGACATAGTCAGCCATTTTCTTTTGGCTTCTCTATTGGTTCAATTCGAAAGAATGGATAGGATGCTGCTGTTTTCTGAAATTAGCCACAAGCTCCCAATTTGTCTCGATCTTGTTTAAAATTTCGATCATCAGAATCTATTGGCTAATAGTTAGCATGGCTCCGCCCCCTTCCTTACCCACAGAGAGAGCAATTGACAGAAAACATGTTTATTTTTTACCCCTGAATGGTGAACAGATATTCCAAATTTGTACATTGAGCATGAAATGGACCAAAATAAAGCCTATTTCTCAACAAAGTGCAGATTTTCTAATGTATTTAAAGTTTTGTGTGGCTGGGCATCCATCCAGGCCCATTTCCACGGTAACACAGTTCCAACCTCCCTGCAGCACAATAACATTATCGGCCCTGTGATTGCTGACACATGAAAGTTTGGCGGTAACCTCGTTCCCCCCAATTAAAAACAGCAGCCTATGTGTCCTTTCCCATTCAGAGTGGAGAGAGATTTTGGGGCTGAGTTCACTAACCACAGAAAAAAACACATGCCTTGATTTCAACCTGAGAAATGCACAGGGAGGCCATGTTTGGATTACAATTCCCAGGTCGGTTAGAAACATCCAGAGAGAGCCCTATGTATAACAAATGAATTGACGCTGAAATGATTATCAAGAAATTGTTTAACCATTTTACACCTTGCGTTGTGTTTTTACAACAGGAGCAAGACATTTTCAAAGACATAAATCTAAATGTTAATTAAGGGTGTTTATATGAGACCAAATGTTCACCCTGGATGTGTGGTAACTTTGGGGTCATTGAATTAGTGTATGAAACATTTACTTTTTGTTGCAAGGTCAGCTTTTATTTCTTTGTGGAAGTGGAGCTTAGAACCAGAAACGTCCACTTTATTGATTTTTGTTTTTAGATCTTCGTAACTTCTAAGAAACTCTACAAGGCCAAAATGCAAGTTTATGAATGCGATTACAATCCTTAATGCAATGCAAGTACGTTTTAAAATCTTATTGTTGCCACCAGGGGCGCTATAGCAGGCATTATCATTATTATGGCATTCGGTTTATTGGCACATACACGGATGAGCCAAAAACATTATGACCACTCACAGGTGAAGCGAATAACATTGATCATCTCCTAACAGGGGCACAAGTCAAGGTCTGGGTAGATTAGAAAGTAAGTGAACAATGAGTTTTCATAGTCAACATGTTGAATGCAGGAGAAAAAGTCAGGGGTAATGAGCTGAGCAAATTTTACAAGAGCCAAATTGGCTTGTGGGGTGCTACCAGCAGTGGTCCGAGGAGGGACAAATCACAAATCAGTGAAAGGAGGGAATGAAGGCTATCCCTTCTGGTCTAAACCGACAGAAGGTCTACTGTAGCACAAGTCACCGAAAATTTTAATGATGGTTACGGGAGGAATGTGTCACAACACAGTGCATCGCTCGCTGCTATTTATGGGGCTGTGTAGCCTAAGACAGTGCCCATGATGACCCCTGTCCACCATAAAAAATTGCCTACAATGGGCACACGAGAGTCGGAACTGGACCTTGGAGCAGTGGAAGGAGGTTGTCTGGTCCAATGAGTCCCCTTTTCTGTTATATCATGTGGAAGGCACATGTGTGCCATTTACCAGGGAAAGTGTTGGCACCAGGATGCACTGTGGGAAGACGACAAGCCGGTGGAGGGAGTGTGAAACTCTGGGCCATTCATGTGGATGTCAATTTGACAAGTGCCACCTACCTGAACAACACTGCAGACCAGGTACACCCCTTCATAGCAATGGTACTCCCTGATTTCAGTGACCTCTTTCAGCAGGATAATGCGCCCTGCCATACTGCAAACAATGAGCTTTATTCATGATACATGAGCAGAAAATCCTTCACAAAGCCAGTATGATGTAAATTTTCAGATTCATGAAAGTTTTCATATTCAAATCATTAATCAGTACGAATAAAATTTACACCTGCTCCCGCCCACTTGTGAATCGTGCGTAAGACATCCAAATGTGTTGTGTTCTTTCAGACAAACTGCCTTGACTACATTTTGATAGAAGTCAAATGATATATGTAATGAAAATATAATCATTAATAATTAAATAAGTGAAATTAACCTTAAAAAGAACAAATTATAAAAAAGAAAAAAGCTTTTATTTAGAAACATTTCTTTGTTGCTTGCATTTATTTTTCAAAGTATATTTTTTACCAACTCTACTACGCAGCGTAGTTCTAGCAGGAAGACTAGCAGCTGTACATCCTCACACTATTAGCTGGGTAATTCCCAGCCAATCACACGTAAGCCATTGCTTTATAAGTCTGCTCACAATCTATAACATTGCTGTTTTTTCAGTGTGCTACCGCGGCAACCTCCACCACCCCACCACCACCAGTTGAGTCCCGTCCTGCACGGGGGTAGGCTCCTCGCCCCTGCCTCCTATCTCTATGACAGTTCCGAGTACTACAACTTCGGACCGCCAGACGGGGCCTACGCCAAAGAGAGACATTACTTTTCTGTTTTATATTCATCAAATAAATGTCATCTTCAATTTCACTCAAGTCTGCGAGTCTTCCTGATAGAAGTTATTGACATGGGTTTGCATTTGATTTTCTCAACAAAAAAAAAATTATATTAATGGCTGAACTATTTTTGTTATTTAATATAAGCTCTATTCTTTAGATTTCATAATTTAGAATAGATTGTGTTCAGTTGACGTATGGTCAGTGGTAAAACTATGAATTAACACATCGTGGGCAGGTGTGGAACAATACAACAGAAAATTTTTTTTAGTAAACATGGAATCCCTTTTCACTTTTATGCAGATGATATGCAAATTTATCTCCCTCTGAAAAAGAATAGTAAAAACCAAATAGAGTTGTTGTGGGATTGCATACATGACATTAAATCATGGCTATCTTTAAATTTTTTAAAACTAAACGAAGAGAAAACTGAAGTTGTGTGGTTTGGAGTTTCAAATGATTCTGTTGATCTGGGTGATTTAGCCCCTTTCTATAAGCCATTAGTTAGAAATGTAGGGGTTCTGTTTGATAGTGATCTCAAGTTTGAGAAACAGATTTATTCTGTGGTCAAGTCTTGTTTTTATCATTTGAGATTAATAGCGAAGGTGAAACCTTTTTTGAACATGCGTGATCTTGAAAAACTCATTCATGCTTTTATTTTTACAAGACTAGACTACTGTAACTCACTATACGTCGGCATAAATAAATCATTGATAAACCGTTTACAGTTGGTCCAAAATGCAGCTGCGAGACAGGTACTCGTAAGAGAGACCATATCACCCCAGTTTTGAGCACTTTAAAATGGCTACCGATCGACCACAGAATAAATTTTAAAATTTTATTTTTTGTTTATAAATCACTGCATGGTATGGCTCCATTGTATTTGGCAAATCTGATTAAGAAATATGAACCAAAACGGTCTTTGAGGTCAGCTGACCAGCTGGTTTTAACGACTCCTAGAACAAAATGGAGAAGTGGAGATCGAGCTTTTGTAGCAATTGCCCCAAAACTCTGGAATGACCTACCTCTTTCTATTAGATTAGAACCTACATTAACTGTTTTTAAACAAAAGCTAAAGGAATATCTTCTAGATTTAACGGGGTACAGTAGCTGTTCTTGTAGGCTTTTTAGCTGAGGTGTTTATTTCGTTGTCACTTAACCGTGGCGTAAATGTCTGTGTGTTTTTGTATGGCTGTGTTTTTGTCTCCATTCTTGTACAGCACTTTGTTCAATGACCAATTGTGTAAAAGTGCTTAATAAATAAATAAATGAACGATAAATGAAAATAAAAATCCCACACACTGTCGTGTAGATTTTAAGTCTGTAAAATCTTAAAGCCTTTCGGTCAAAGACCTTATTCAGGCATTCTATTAATTTCTTTGAAGATTGTTCCTGTTGCAAGGGAACTATCACTATACAGTCTTGGATTTAACCTACTCGAGAATTTTCTCCAATGATGCTGACGAAGCGCTCAACTGAACCAGAGAAGGTGGACATCCTCCTGTGACCTATTGGCATGAACTGAACATTTTCTACACTAAAGTGTCAATCATGTCAAACCATTTTTATTGACCTCTTGGACTAATTCACATAATAACCTCTGATGATGACAGCAAAGAAGTTCCTCACTTTCTTTGTAGATGCAAATGTTTGCTAAATCAATATTTGATGATGTGAACACACTTCATTAAAAAAAAAAACTTGTTAAATGTTTAAAGCTTCCTATTCTCATTTACTATCAAGTCTGAAGCCTACCTTATATGGAGTTTTCATGGATGTGGATTATAATAACTGAATGAACATTCATAACAACAATAACAATAACAACAATGAACATGCACGCTCTATTTACGAATGTTTGGAATTCACTTACATACACAAGTTGTACTAACAAACCTAGAGAATACAAAGCATTCTTGAATCTGGCTAAAGATTTTCAGGAAGCTCCATTTTATGCTGAAATTACTCCCAATTTTTCTTATTTGGCCCATTGTTCAAAAATGGTTTGAAGCACATGATGAAGAGTTCTAGGTGTTGCCCTGGCCTCCAAATTCCCCAGATCTCAATCAGATTGAGCATCTATGGGATGTGCTGGACCAATAATTCCGATCCATGGAGGCCCCACCTCACAATTTACAGGACTTGAAGGATCTGCTGCTAATGTCTTGGTGTCAGATATCACAGAACAACTTTAGGGGTCTTGTAGAGTCAATGCCTACAGCATATTACAGCATATGTCCTACAGCATATTAGGTAGGTGGTCATAATGTTTTGGCTCATCAGTGTACATTTGAAGGTAACTCTTTCGGCTCCTTGAGGACTGAGTTTTGTTACCGCCACAGTAACGGAAGGATGCACATTGAGTATGTACAGCGGGACAGCGCAGCATGCTTGTAATGATAAGAATATGTCATTAATCATTTTGGATACTTTGGAAAATATTAAGTTTTTATGTCAATTAAAGGTTTTATTAGATTTTAAATGTAGTTTGAAATGTTTTTGTTTTAAAGTAAAGTACATCTACATCAGTCCAAGATGTGGCAGAGATCCATTTAAAATCTATTACCAAGAATATAATCCTTTCAAACTATGACTAGTGCATAGGCTGCCAAATGAACTCACTAACGGAATGTAAACAAATGTCCTCAGAAATCTGGGATTTGAAAAGATTACACAATTACCAAGGTTCAGTTTTCCTGTTGTCAACACACAAAATTAGCAGTATTCTAGCATGATTAAGGAGTTTTGGAAACACGCCTGCTGAATGTTGTGATTGTGTACACAAAACAAATTGAATCTTCACTAGTATCATGGTGCAGAATCTTTTGTGTCCATGATTTCTTGCAAGCACATGCTAATGCACACATAAAATATACACACATAAAGTATCATAAAGATCAGAATTTGAATCCTATATCTGCATACATCCACATGTCCGTAATCTGTTTGATCATTTGTTTTTTGATTAAAACCATTTTTATTTTAGACAAATTATGTTTAATTAGACCAGATCTGTATTTGGAATTTGAACTTTTCTAACTCACACTTTAACATGCTCCTTTCATATTCTGAAAATTTTTTTTTTAACTTGAAAAATGACTTCCCTCTCTCATCAGACATTTTCTGTTTATTTTGAATATTTTTCATTGACCAGAGCAAATTACTTTCCCAAAAATACTTTTTCATAGTGACTGTTCAGAAAAAAATGTGAATAATGGCAATCCAAAGTAAACAGACATGCTAACAAGCAGATAACTGCATGTGCACTTTGGAAGTTTGGAAATGGGAAATGGGTTGCACCTTGATTCATACCCAGGGGCTGAAGTTTTGGCTGGACAAGGAGGTTTAAAAAAAGACTTCTTAACTTCTTAGTCTGAAAGGACGTCCAACATGTATTATAAATCAAAATTACAGTGACATAGCATGGATCTTAGATGTTTTATTACTTAGTGAGAGAATGGTATTATGTACCGTGATTAAAGATAAATGCTGTAAAATGTACCTTAAAAACTCAAGACTGAGCACTGGACTGAGACTTAAACATCAGTCGAATTCATTGCACACAATATAAAAATCTCTGCAAAAGGAATATTTAAAAACTTGACAGCATTTTCATTAAATGTTATGCTTTACTTTAAAAACAGTCCACATTAATGATGTCATTTTAAGCTCCCTCTTACTTTCTGTAACTGTAGCTACAATACAAAAAAAAAAAAAAACACAACAAAGCGAGACCCCAGTATGTCATAACTGTAAGCATTGGCTTGCATCATAAAACAAAAAATAACCTGCAGAGTGTGAAGTTTGAATTATTGAACAATCATATGGTATATCTAGGTGATATTTATAAAAAAATTGTATTTCACTTAGTTAAAGGTTAAACCTGATCCTACATATATATCATAATGTGTTTTTAATACATTTGGGTACAATTACATATTTCATTTGAAAGAAAAATGAACATTTAAAGTGTGTATGTGTGTGATACATTAGTGTCAAGTGATTTTAAGGAGCACCCGAGGGGTTCCCCAGCTCTGGGTTCACAAATGTTTCCACCAGTTGCTTAATTTACAATCCTAGCAATACCACATCAAGAGGGTTACATCACAGCCAGCATTATTTAATGGCACCCAGCCTATGATGTCATAGTGGTATCCCGCCCACTCCTGGATAGTTTTGACCTGTCAGGTAGGTTGTCTAACAAAAGTTTCCATGATCACCAACAGCTGTTTGTGATGAAAAGTCAGGTTAATCACAATGTGTTCAGTTTGTACGCTTTCAAATTAGAAAATCATTTATGCAGCTCCTCCACCCCTCCTTGTTCTCTCCCTCCACATAAAGTCAGACTTCATCATCGTAAATGTAGTGACGTTTGTTCCACTGAGGTGTAAATCTTGTGTTTTTTTTTTCATGCTTGTTTGAACAAGGCCCAAACTGTGGCGCTTGATCCAGCTTAGAACTGCACTCCAATTCAGAATGCTCAAGTTTCATTTTAACTGGCAAAAGGCAGAGTGGTGAACAGCAAAGTTTTTACACAGACTTACTCATGTTTGTCATGTGTTTGTGTTGGTGAGTGGAACAACTGTACATTATACACTGGCAGCCAAAAGTTTGGAATAATGAACAGAATTTGCTCTTATGGAACGTAATTTGTACTTTTATTCACCAAAGTGGCATTCAACTGATCACAATGAATAGTCAGGATATTAATGTGGCACGGTGGAGGGCAGGACCGGGGCGTGATTACGCATGCCCGGTCCCGTATTAGGCTGATCAAGCCGTCAAGAGGGATAAAGGCCACTCGCGGACGGCGGTGTGGGAGAGAGAGATCGTTCACGGACATGTCCGTTGTCTTATGTGTTTTTATTTTGAGTTTTCCATTAAACCTATGATTTTATATGTTAAGCCGGTTTCTCACCTCTTCCTTGCCCGTGACTTGATCTGTTTTACAATTAATAACATGACAAATTACTATTACAATTTGAAAAAAATGTTCAGAATGTCTTAAACCACTTCAAAGAGTTCTTATCAAAATAAATCCTCCATGAACAGAAATGACAGCTTTCCTTGGCTTTCTAGCTGTCAGTTTCAAGCATTGTGTAGCCTTCATTCCTCAAAACAATGATTGATTGACGAGTTTCTAGAGAAAGCTGTTTCTTTTTTGCCATTTTTAAGACATGCCAGTCTATTTCATAATGTGGCAACTCAAAATTTGATTTTATTGAGCCAAACAGCTTTCAACAGTGTTTGATATAATGGCAAGTGATTTTCTAGTACCAGATTAGCAATTTAGCATGATTACTCAAGGAAAAGATGTTGGAGTGATGGTGGCTGAAAATGGGGCCTGTCTAGATTTTATCAAAAATGACTTTTTTCAAATAGTGATGGTGCTGTTTGTTACATCAATAATGTCCTGATTATACATTGTGATCAGTTGGTGTAATCAAGTACCAATTTCCTTCCGAAAGAGACAAATCTGTACATTATTGCAAACTTTTGGCCGCCAGTGTATGTAGTGACAATAAAACTAATTAAATATTGTACCTGTCAAACATAAATTAAATTATACTAGTTTGAAAGAGCAATTATTGTTTCAGTTTAGTGTTGTTTTAATTAGGCTTTAAGCTCCAAAAAGCACCATAAATGTAGTCCATACAACCTGTCAGCTGTATTGAAAAGCAAAATCTGTGCTACTAGTGCAAAAATAATGAATGTTTCAAACTTTTACAGCAATTCCCCCCCATTTATATAGTCTAACCCCAAATTCATGCTATTGGATTACCCAATAATGTCCAGCACAATCAGGGCAGTAAAGCAAACATATTTTAATTCCATTTGCAGCCACTAGTTGCACAGAAATTACAAATGTAACCTTTTAAAGGGATAGTTACGGAGCTCCCTAGTTTTGCATTCCCTTGCAATGGTTTTGCATTCCCTCACAATAAGCTTTGAGTTCACTTGCAATAAATTTACCAATGGTTTACTACAGTAACCATATTTTCAACTTGATATTCATAGTTAAACCATAGTGATAATTCAGGAAAATGCAAACTATGGTACAGAAAATCATAATATTGTGGTTATTATGGTTTTACTACAAAAACCATGGCATTTGTAGTAAAACCATAGTAAACACATGGTTAATCTAAAGTAACTATAGTAATCCATGGTTACCATATGGAAACAGTATTCTGTATTAAAACCATAGTTTCCGGCAAAAAAAGAAAGAAAAAAGTTGCGAGGTGCGGTGCGAAAGTGCGAGCACGAGGTGATTGTCTGAGTAAAGGCAGCGGGTGGAGTTTCTGGTACCCCATAGTGTAAGATGGTACCCCTCTAGGGAGTTGGTGCCCTATTCAGACTGCAAAATATGCATATAGAGTTTGGCGGCGCTGCATAAAACATTCCTGCCCTGTCCTCTAAGGGGCTCCGTAGATCAAATAGTTTACCCAAAAATGTTGATTCTCTCAATATTTACTCACCCTTATGCTGTTTCAAACTCATATGACTTTGTTTATTCTGCCGAACACCAACAAAGATATTTTGATGGAGAAATGATGTAAATATATCTGTACAATGGTGTCTAAAACTGATTTATGGAGCTTTTTGAACCATTTTGACTTGCATTGTATGGATGTAACACATCAGATCTCCACCAAAATATGTGTCTGTACCTCACACAAATTGATTGTATGATATAAAATAGCAAACAATTTGTATAGGCTAATTTTACTATGCTTGTTAGTGCTTTCCTAAATTTCCTATTCCTTTCATATTGTACAGTATATTGTACATATTGTAAAGAGAGAACAAGAGAGAAATCAGAAACAGTGCAGAAACAGAACCAGAAAAAGGTTACATTTTTCCATAATACACCTTTCATCACATGTCATAGTGAACCTCAGATCAGATAACTATATGTGTCAGACAGATTTACATTCTGTATAGAAGAATAAAGTTTATCCCTCAGCTCGGTCATTTTGTTTATTATGATGTCATTCCATGAGTGACATTTTTGAGGGATTGGGATCATTCTCTGCTTTCATTTTGGTTTTCCTTAGACAAAACATTTTGTTAATGGTGGTATTAAGTGTTCCAGCCTGTTAGACATTCCATTCCATTCTAGCCTGTCAGACAAAGGTGGGTAGAGTAGAGAGCTCTTGTGATTTGAACTACTTTCATCTGCCATGGATTCAACGTCTTGCTCTGCTACAGCTCAAGCCTTTGTTGCTAGTTGGAAACCGTCACGTTAGAACTAGCAATTGAGGCACTTACTTTTAAGCACTTATTGGAGAAACAAGCTTCTGTGTGTGTGTGTGTGTGTGTGTGTGTGTGTTCATTTATTTGATGTATTATTCAATTATCTGCAGTTATAAATAAAAAAAAAGCCTGTGAACAAGTAAGCCTGACAATATATATTTATTCATTCTATTTGTATTTTATCGGCATGAAATGTAAAAGACTGTGAACAAGTAGGCTTTTAGGGTTTATTTATTTATTCCTAATTCTTTTTAATCATTCTGTTCATTCTATTTAATTGATATATTTCTTTATTTGATTTGGCAGTGGTTTATTTATTGAAATTAAACTGCACGTTTCCATTTGTTGTAAAGTTTGACATGGAAAACGGCAGATCAACTGCAGAGGGCGGCTTGTCGGCGGAGTTTGTTTTATCCTGGGGATCCTTGGTTTGATTTTCTTTGGTATTTGGACTTTTCCAACCAGCACCTTTGTCGGAGGTGCCCAGTAGATACCAATACTCTCTCCTGCCAAGCTCCTCCTGTGGGACTCCCAGTGGATGAAGGTAAAAGAATGTGGCATCAGGTGGGCAATTTGTGATGAACTTTTTGAAACTTTTATCTGGGCAAAGAGGGTCACCTGGATTGGAAAACATCAATCCTTAGTAGCAGTCTTTGTTGGGATCAATGGGCTTTTTGTGGTTTTTCATTTCTGCATTATGAGACAGGTAAACGTATTCTACACCATCTTCATCTTTTTTAATGATGAATGAATGTTTTCTTAACTCTTGATTTCCTTCTCGCAACCCTCCTTGTCAGGTTCATCTGAATGTCAAACCAGACTTTGCAAACCAGCCCGGGTACGGTGTTTGGTGACAGATTTGGAGAGTTGCGAATGCGCTCTATTTCAGCAGTGGAGATTGGAGGATGATGAAGGCTGACGTCTTTCCCAGCCTTACTACATTTTTTGAGGATGGCCCTGAATACATCGTTGGATGATTTGAATTCCATTTGCCCAATTATGTTATATTTATAAATATAACAGTTCGGTCCAGCTCTTAGGCCGTGTGTCCATCAAAGCGTTGTTTTCTAAGGCCAGCATATTTTTTCAATTGTTTGCTACAGGAATGTCACATTTTTATAAAAGCCAGCTGCGTGAAGAGCTTCTATTCTATAAAGTTGAAAAATTTTCAACTTTGGGTAAAACACAGTGCTCGTCACTGTCACTTTTTCCCAGCCGTCCAATCACAGTGGAGGAGGGGTGGAACAAATACTACACCAACCAACCATCACATCCTACTTGTACAATGACTGAACAGTAATGGAGGAGAAGTTTGCTGGTCTCTGAGTATTCATGTCTCTACCAGATGACATTCCTGGATTATCACAATATTAATATTAAAAATAATGCTTGGAGGAACATTACATGATTCAGCCTTCCCTTCATCCAGAGCAAGTACTCTATCATGTGCCATTTTTACATTCAAACTTGTTGATAACAAACTATCTGCGAAATTATGTACTTGCAACCACGGTTGGGAGGATTACACTACAGATTACAGATTACATGCAGTAAAATTTAATTTGCAATATATTTTGTTCGATTACTCAAGGTAAGTAACGTACTCTAAATACTTTGGATTACTTCTTCAGTACTGGTAGATTTGTTCATATATTTTGACTATAAAAACTCTGCCAGTAAAGAAAGACAAAATATACATGTTAAAAATATATTCTCTGAAAAAACGAAATATCTAATGCACTGCATTAGATATTTCGTTTTTTGATTTATATTGTTTCTAAAACAATATAAATCAAACTGATCTTGTTTTAAGGATTTTTAGATATTTTTACAGGAAACCAATACAAAAACTATTTTCATTAAAATAAATTCTGATCCAATGTGAATTTTCTTGATAAAAAAATGTCTGGTAACATGTGAATGTAAAATGGCTAAAAATAGCATGACAATTTACACAACGTTTATTTCTTACTTCTCTGTCTGCTCGTATTAATGTAACACATCATAAGAAAGTGTTTCACCGCTGTTCAAATGCACTTTGGATCACATCATTTATATGTGTAAATGTTTTCCATCTGAAAGCAATAAATATTAAATGAAACAAATTACAATAAAATGCAAAGTAATCTCTTCAGTAATCAAAATACTTTTTGAATGTAACTGTATTCTAATTACCAATGATTTATATTGTAACTGTAGTGGATTACAGTTACTTATATTTTGTATTTTAAATACGTAATCCTGTTACATGTATTTCGTTACTCCCCAACCCTGCTTGCAACACATTACTTCCATGGATATTCCGTATCATAGCAAAAGTGTCTCAGCTGATAAAATGCTGCACCTCCAAAGCACTCTCAAGTGCTCCCAGCTGTACATTTTCAGCTGGCAAAAAACACTTTGGTGGACACATGGCCTTAGGGAGAGAAAACGTCTCGGTTACGTATGTAACCTCCGTTCCCTGATGGAGGGAACGAGACGTCGTGTCGAAGAAGCGACACTAGGGGTCTCTCTTGAGCGCCGAAAGATACCTCTGATCTATGAAAAAAGGCCAATGAGAGTTGGCGAACAGTATTTGCATACTCCGCCTCCGGATACGGATATAAAGGCGAGAGAAATACGCTCGTTCATTCAGGATTTTTCTGAGGAGCCGGGAGTGTTCCGGGCATCTCAGCGGCTTCCCTCCATCAGGGAACGGAGGTTACATACGTAACCGAGACGTTCCCCGTCTGTCGCTCACTTCGACGTCGTGTCGAAGAAGCGACACTAGGGGTCCACTTCAAAACTCGCCATGCGCTGAGCCGTGTACGTGTACTGCTGACACAGAAGCGGGCAGGTATTTTGCACGTGCACAAGCGACCAACTGTGTTCAGGCTGCACGTACTCTTCCCCAATGCCCCGAAAAAGCGTCAGCATCCTTTTGGTTACCCTAGGGGGGAACAAGGTGACGCTCCCAACTAGGGAACGGGCCAAGCCTGGCTGGGCCTCTTTTCTCTCTATGTTTTCTCGGCATAGAGCAAGAGCAGCCGGGGCCCTTACCGCATCGAGGGAAGGGGGTCTTATTCCGAAGTCCTATTCTTTTAGGGGGAAAAGACCCTGCGGAGGCCACACCCGCCCAACAGGGGAGGTAAAGGTGGCAAAATACATCACATGGCCACTTGGGGTATGTGGGAGGAAATAGCGCGGTGGTAGATCCAACCTCAAGGAGGGGGGAGTTGCTACAACACGGCGACCGGAGGACAGCAAAAAGGACTGCCTAAGGGAGACGCAGGTCAGCTCGTAAGGTGACCGTGCCGCGGAAATACACACAGGAGGAGTCCCGTAGGAGGCCTGATCTGTGGAGCACTTATTCCAGTAGGGGTAGCCGGAGGTACCCGTAGTGGACTGGACCAGCACGTTCCTCCGATGAACTGCTGCGGGTCCGAAGTGCTAGGGAGGAATCAACCAGGGACCTAGGTCCTCTGGGACAAAAGCGCACTGTTCTGCCTCGGTAGAGGGAAACGGCGCTGGTACAAGCGGATCACCCGGTCAGATCGTCGACGTGCACCGAGTTCTACGGGCTCGGACCTGAGAGAACACAGGACGAAACTGACTCAACCCTGAGATTGTAAAATCTCGTGAAGGTGTTAGGTGCTGCCCAGCCCGCAGCTCTGCAAATGTCTGCTAGGGAGGTGCCCCTAGCTAGTGCCCATGAGGATGCCACACTCCTAGTGGAGTGGGCCCGCACCCGTAAGGGGGGCGGCACGGCCTGGGTGTGGTAGGCCAACTGAATGGCCTCCACCACCCAGTGAGACAACCTCTGTTTGGAGACAGCATTCCCTTTCTGCTGTCCTCCAAAGCAGACAAAGAGCTGCTCAGAGCGTCTGAAGCTCTGGGTGCGTTCCAAGTAGGCACGCAAAGCACGTACTGGACACAATAGTGAGAGGGCTGGGTCTGCCTCCTCCCGGGGCAGCGCTTGTAGGTTCACTACCTGATCTCTAAAGGGCGTGGTAGGAACCTTGGGCACATAGCCCGGTCGAGGTCTTAGGATCACATGAGTGTCTGCCGGACCGAACTCCAGGCAAGTGTCGTTAGTAGAGAACGCTTGCAGGTCCCCGACCCTCTTGATGGAGGCGAGCGCGATCAGCAGGGCCGTCTTTAGAGAGAGGGCCCTGAGTCCGGCTGATTCTAGCGGCTCGAAAGGGGATCTCTGAAGACCGGCGAGGACCACCGAGAGATCCCAGGAGGGGAACAGGTTTGGCCGGGAGGGATTTAACCTCCGGGCACCTCTTAGGAACCTGACGATTAAGTCGTGCTTGCCCAGAGACTTGCCGTCTACTGGGTCGTGGTGAGCTGCGATAGCAGCAACATACACCTTTAAGGTGGACGGGGACAGCCTCCCCTCCAACTTCTCCTGTAGAAACAGGAGCACTGACCTAACTGCGCACCTCTGTGGGTCTTCTGCCCGGGAAGAACACCAATTGACGAACAGACGCCACTTTAGAGCGTAGAGTTGCCTGGTAGAAGGGGCTCTGGCTTGGTTGATCGTGGCTACGACCGTGGGTGGTAGGCCAGCTAGATCTTCCGCGTCCCGTCCAGGGACCAGACATGGAGATTCCAGAGGTCTGGGTGCGGATGCCAGAGCGTGCCCCGTCCCTGAGAAAGAAGGTCCTTCCTCAGAGGAATTCGCCAGGGAGGGGCTGTCGCGAGGAGTACGAGGTCCGAGAACCAGGCCCGGGTGGGCCAGTAGGGAGCCACGAGAGTGACTTGCTCCTCGTCCTCCCTGACCTTGCACAGCACCTGTGCAAGAAGGCTCACTGGGGGGAATGCGTACTTGCGCAGCCCCACTGGCCAGCTGTGTGCCAGTGCATCTGTCCCGAGGGGAGCCTCTGAACGGGCGTACCAGAGCGGGCAGTGGGAGGTCTCTCGGGAGGCAAACAGGTCTACCTGGGCCTTGCCGAACCGTTCCCAAATCAGCTGAACCGAGTGGGGGTGAAGCCTCCACTCTCCACCAGGCAAGTGTTGTCGTGACAGCGCGTCCGCTACCACATTGAGGTTGCCGGGGATGTGAGTGGCACGCAGCGACTTGAGTCGGTGCTGGCTCCAAAGGAGGAGACGACGGGCGAGTTGTGACATGTGACGGGAGCGTACGCCGCCTTGGCGATTTATGTACGCGACCGCAGTGGTGCTGTCCGACCTGACTAGGACATGTTCGTCCCGAATTAACGGGAGAAACTTCCGCAGGGCAAAGAGGACGGTCAACAACTCGAGGCAGTTGATGTGCCAACGCAGCTGGGCCCCTTTCCAACGGCCTGAGGCTGCGTGCCCGTTGCAGACGGCACCCCAACCCAATCTGGAGGCGTCGGTTGTGACCAAGACGCGTCTGGACACCTGCTGTAGGGGTACTCCAGCCCGTAAGAAACAGAGGTCTGTCCAGGGGTTGAATGTTTGTCGGCAGGCGGGGGTGATTGTTACCCGGTGCGTGCCGCGGCGCCATGCTCGTCTCGGGACTCGGGTCCGAAGCCAGTGTTGGAGCGGTCTCATATGCATCAAGCCCAGCGGCGCGACCGCCGCGGCGGATGCCATATGCCCCAGGAGCCTCTGGAAAAGTTTTAAGGGGACCGCTGTGCCCGGCCTGAGGGCGGCGAGGCAGTTCAACACTGACTGAGCACGCTCCTTTGTGAGACGTGCGGACATTGAGACCGAGTCTAACTCCATCCCGAGAAAAGAGATGCTCTGAACTGGAGTGAGCTTGCTCTTTTCCCAGTTGACCTGAAGCCCCAAACGGCTGAGGTGCCTGAGCACCTGGTCTCTGTGAGCGCATAGTAACTCTCGCGAGTGGGCTAGGATGAGCCAGTCGTCGAGGTAGTTGAGTATGCGGATGCCGGCTTCTCGGAGCGGGGCAAGAGCTGCCTCTACGACTTTCGTGAAGACGCGAGGGGACAGAGACAGGCCGAAGGGGAGGACTTTGTACTGATACGCCTGGCCCTCGAACGCAAACCGCAGGTAGGGGCGGTGTCGGGGCAGGATAGAGACGTGGAAGTACGCGTCCTTCAGGTCTACCGCTGCGAACCAATCTAGATGCCGGACGCAGGTTAAAATATGCTTCTGCGTGAGCATTTTGAATGGGAGTTTGTGCAACGCTCGGTTGAGAACTCGCAGGTCCAAGATTGGTCGTAAGCCGCCGCCTTTCTTGGGTACGATGAAGTAGGGGCTGTAGAAACCCTTCTTCATCTCGGTTGGAGGGACAGGCTCTATCGCGTCTTTGGCCAGAAGAGTCGCGATTTCCGCGCGCAGGGAGTGGGCGTGTTCGCCGTGTACTGCGGAGAAGCGGATGCCCATGAATGGGGGCGGGGGCCTGGCAAACTGAATTGCGTAACCGAGTCGGATGGTCCGTGCCAGCCAGCGAGATGGGTTGGGAAGTGAAAGCCACGCGTCCAACCTCTGCGCTAGGGGCACTAAAGGGACGATTAATTTTGACGTACCCGGCGGGGCTTCGCAGCGGGGCGGAGCAGGTAGGGCAGCGTTGGGCGGCGACGGGGCGACCCGCGGCTGAGGTGCTGAGAAAAGACTCAAAGCACTTACCTTGCTCCGCACACCCGGCAGGGGGCGGGTTAGCGACTGAGGAGGAGGTCCTGGGTAGGCGTCCTCTAGACTCGTCGGAACCGGCCGGCCGGGGGACAGTCGTGTGGCTGAAGACGGGTGGTCCGTGTCCAGGAGGCCAGGACTGTCGGGATCTAAGGGCAAAGTGCCGTGAGAACGGCATTTGCGGGCCAGGTGACCCAGAGACACAGGAAATAGCTCTTTTACTGAGAATGTGGGTACCGCAACCCCATCTAAGGGGGGGCGGCAAATTAAATTGTTTAAGAACAAAAGATTCTCCTCCCGGCCCTCCACCGGGGGACGGAGTGGTCTTACCACCTCCGGAGCTAACGTCTGCGTCGCTGGGTCGTCCGTCTCAGGACCGCCTGGGAGCCTTCCGGGTCCTCGAGGGAGTCCGGGAGACGGGGGGCGTCTGCTTCTTGCGGTGTGCTCGACGCAGGGGCTGAGAGCTGGGCCCGGGTTGAGGCGGAGCAGATTTCTTAGCCGCAGGAGGACGCCCTCGGCGAGCAGACGGGGCAGTGGCCCTGGCGGCAGGTTTGCGGCGAGGCAGGATGTGTGAGATGGCCTCCGTCTGTCTTTTCACCGTGGAGAACTGCTGGGCAAAGTCCTCGACGGTGTCGCCGAAGAGGCCAAGCTGGGAGACAGGGGCGTCGAGGAAGCGAACTTTGTCGGCCTCACGCATCTCGACCAGGTTGAGCCACAGATGACGTTCCTGGACCACTAGGGTGGCCATCGCCTGCCCGAGTGCCTGCGCGGTGACCTTCGTGGCCCTGAGGGCGAGGTCGGTCGCTGAGCGCAGTTCCTGCAACACGTCGGGATCAGGGCTACCCTCGTGCAGATCTCTGAGCGCCTTGGCCTGGTGGACTTGCAGGAGAGCCATGGCGTGCAGGGCGGAGGCGGCCTGTCCCGCGGCGCTGTAGGCTTTGTTGTTGAGGGAGGATGAAGTCCTACAGGCCTTGGAAGGGGGTACAGGGCGCCCGCGCCAGGTGGTAGGGTCACCGGGACAAAGATGGAGCGCAACTGCCCTATCCACCTGGGGAATCGCCGTGTACCCGTGGGCCTCTCCGCCTTCGAGGGTAGCGAGAGCGGACGAGCAGGGCTTTTGACGGACGGAGAGCGGGGCTCTCCATGACGACGTCAGCTCGTCATGCACTTCCGGGAAAAACGGGACCGGGGGGGGGCGTGGCTGTGAGCGGCGCCCAAACCCCAGGAACCAGTCATCCAACCGTGACGGGTGTGGGGAGGATGGAGGTTTCCAGTCCAACCCCACCCCGACGGCGGCCCGGGCAAGCATGTTGGACATCTGCGCATCCGCCTCAACCTGGGCCTGCTGGCCCGAAGGCGGCAGTCCAGGGGAGGAGTCAGCGTCAGACGCCGCGCTCTCCGATGGGGCGGCGAGCTCATCGGCTTCAGGCTCAAGAGGATAGGCAGACCGGCCCGGAGGCGAGTCGCCGTTACCTCGAGACTGGACGGAGGTAAACGAGCGTGTCGGGGGGCGGGTGGTCCGAGGGGACGTGCCCGGCGGAAGCGCACCCGCTGCCCTCCCCAAATCGCCTCCAGCGCCAACCGCATCGTCCTCAATCCCGTGGGAAGAAGGAGCGATACGGGGGGCGGCTGGAGTGGCGTGCTTTCTATTGAAAGCAAGCCGCGACCGCAACGTTACCATGGTCATGTTCTCGCAGTGAGAACATGAGCCATCCACAAACGCAGCCTCGGTGTGATCGGCGCCCAGACACACGAGACAGCGCCTGTGGCCGTCAGAAGCGGAGAGCACTCTACCGCATCCAGGAACTACACAGGGGTTGAATGGCATCTTTAAAAAGACGCGCCCTGAAAAGGGCGTTCAACACCGCTATGTATTGCTCTTTTAGAGAAATAAACTCTTTATGAGAAATATAACTCTTTATATAGTGGAACTCTTTCAAACTCTGCGCTGTCGAAGCGCCCAGGGGCAAACTGCACGCCGGCAGAGAAGAGAAAAACAGCCGCTGTAGTGCGCCGTAAATCCAACAGCAGCAGAGCGTCAGAGGATCAGAAGCAGGATCAGCAGTGTAATACGCAGCAGTCAGCATACACACGACCTTCGGCTCCGAAGAAAATTACTGAATGAACGAGCGTATTTCTCTCGCCTTTATATCCGTATCCGGAGGCGGAGTATGCAAATACTGTTCGCCAACTCTCATTGGCCTTTTTTCATAGATCAGAGGTATCTTTCGGCGCTCAAGAGAGACCCCTAGTGTCGCTTCTTCGACACGACGTCGAAGTGAGCGACAGACGGGGAACTTGACACTGAATACTCTGTGCCCGTTGCGCTTCTGACTGTGGCATAGAAAGCTCGCAGCTGGGTATTTAGGGCATTTGCCCCTCTCACTCTACCTCTTTCACAGAAGTATTTTTGGCTTTAAGCCAATTGTTAAAAACATTTCATGTCCAAGCTGTTTTTTGTTTTTTGGTGTTTACTTCATGTTTTTCGCCCTCAAGCCTGTCTAGCTGTTCATCTCTGATTGTTTTATGTCGTTTTCTGTTGCCAGCTGCCTTTCATGTTCTCTTTCGTTTGTAAAGTTTTACATCTGGACTGTCCGATTCAGCTACCATCCAGTTGAAATTCTTATGCTTTCCATAAATATTAAAAGTTATTTCAGTCAAGACCTGTGACTACTTCATAGCCGTGCGTTTACTGGAAAATAATTGTACACCTTAGAACGTCCATCAACCAATCAGAATCAAGCATTCAACAGACCCTAGGAATATATATATAATATCGCAACGCATATCCCAGGCATAATAAACACTGCTGTCATTTCTCTTCGCATTGTCCGAAACGATCACTCACTGTCATCTAAACCAGTGTCAAAAACGTGAAAGAGTGTTCAGTATGCGAGCCAGAGAAGATAACAGATTTAGAGGTTTGAAACTTCAGCAAATTAAGCATTTTTTCTTTTTATTTGTTTTATATCTGCATGTATAGTGTCTCTAAATGCATTGGCAATGTATACTTAAGTTTATCTTGCCAATAAAGCTTGATATGAATTGAATCTGCCCATTTGATCCTATAATTAAAAAAGTCCACTTGAAAGCGCCATTAGATTTTGCCATAGTGTACTTTTAATTACAGCATGTCCACTCATTTAATTACAGCATATCCACTCATTTTTGGCATGTAAACATTCACCCATTCATACACACATTCATACACCAATGATGTGATGTGCAGAGCTGC